>WOVY01011318.1:0-600000 GCA_013436015.1 Rhipicephalus annulatus | reverse complement strand
CATGCCGAGCCTGGGCCTCTTGCCCCACCCATGCGTCCCCATGCCCCACCCCTATGCGACCATACTTGCCCGCCCGGTCCCCCCCTTCAGACAAAGGTGGCACCTTCCCTCCCTTTCCCTGCGAAAAAAAAAAATTCTGTCTACTTCTTTCACTACCCCCTCCCTCTGCTGACATGTCTCGATGGTCCCACCATCTTCCACATTACGTGACACAAACCTGAGCAAAGTAGCAATAAATCGCAAAGTCTGTCTCTCAAGTTAAAACATTGCTAGGGGGTTGTCTACCCGACTTGACAAGCCTTTCAGATCGCAAGTTGCTGGCACACAGCCGCCGCTTCACACGGACGGTCATGCTGCCGTTTGGAGGAGGTCGCGTTGCGTGTAGGACAGGGCGTGGACAGAAACGCGTCGGTGGGGGGTGGCGTGCGTGACGGCGCCCCAGAGGCGGCCGCTTTTCCTTTTCTTTGTGTCACTATCTTTTCTGATTCCTTTAATGGACCGTAGGTAGGTTACTACAACCTCGAGTCGATGGAGAGGGGTGCGTAAAGGTCGTGTTCCCCTGCCATTTCAAGCAGGCACAAGCAGCGTTAAAGAGATAAGAGGGGCGGTGGCCTCTCAACCCTCCCGGCCGGAAAGCGCGCGCGGAAAAGGTCTTCGTGCTATCGCAGTGGGCTTCGAGAGAGACCGGCGGCCGTATAGGAACAAGTGGAAGGCCCCGACGTCTGTTGGCGCGAGGGCTTGCTGTGTTGCGGAGACGAAGAAGAGGAGGGGCGTTTGTTTGCTGTCTTTCGCACTTTCTTGCTGCGAGCTTCTTTTTTTTTTTCACCCTCACTTTTTATGAACCACCCCGTGGTGGTAGCGGCTAGAAGATGGAAGAGGAAGAGGGCGCCTCATTTCTGCAGCCCGGTAGGGAGCACGGCGGAGCGCGGACGTAGTAGTTGAGTTTGTATGTCTTTTGAGAAAGGGCGAAGCAAGGAGAGAAGAGGGTGGGAAAGGGGAGACCGCTCAGATGATGGAGACACGACCTTTTTCTTTTTCTTCCTTCTCGAAGGACAAGGTTTTTGTTTTTTCCTCGCCGCCACTCTTCCTTCTCTTCCTCTACGCAACCGGCCGACCGTCTGGCCCTCTTCGACGACTGCTGGCTTTTCTCAAAACGCGGCCTAACGTCGCAGCGCGCACACGTGTGTTCTCGCTCCCCGAGTGGCCGGCTGCCTCGCGCGACGAAACAAGAAGAAAAGATTTGCGCGGGAAGATCGACTTCTTATTGAGGTGCGTGTTGTGGGTGCGGCGTTCTACGATACGCCTCCTTAGAGCTCAACGACGGTGAAGACATCGTTGTCAGCGCGACATATATATTATTTTCTCTCTTCAAGTGCCTGATCTTTGGATAGTGATACGCGTCTGTGTGTGTGTTCCTAGCGACGCGACGCGAAATCCCGTGTCTGCAGTGTGTGAGTTGTGTTGGCGCACGAGATGACATCTGGATGCAGATAGGTCGACCTCCGGATGATGATGGCATGATTGATGCGCCGCGGAGGGCTTCTGCTAACTGCTAGCCAGAGAGGAGGAGGAGCTTGTGTCGTTGCGCAGGCGTCGGTTGCTGCTGCCGCTAACTTATCGGCGAAGACTTTCGTTTACAGCGCTTCGCAGTCGGTTCACGCCTTCGTGTAGTTCTGACTGTTAAGCGACCCCATCCTAGAAGTGGCGTTGTATCGACCAGCTTCTGGAACGTCTTCTACCGAGATCTTGCATCGCTGGAGTGGATTACGCGGAACACTCGCCGATTGGTTTTGAGACGTGCATCGAGATGTCTTCGAGCACGACCTGCACTACATCGGTCGCTACGGACTGTTCAGGCCGTCGGGCACGCCACTACTCCAGGTGACAACCGTCACTACGACTGGACATGTCTGGGTGCACTTCTACCAGAGAACATATTTATCCGATGCTGGTACATCGCTGCATTTGCTATGTCTGACTTGCGTCGCTTTGGTGCCGGCTTGTTGACGCAACGCGCCAACAGTACGTCAACGCGTGAGCTAGCGAGCCGTCTTGACGTCACCGCAGTAGCTTATTTATTCAGTAGCTCTTTTTTTTTTAACGCCCTCACCAAAGACGTGCGCCCGTGTGCATTTTCTAGTTTTGCATTTTTAAATGTTCGTCTACGTCGCCGTAGCGTTCTCTGGATCTGCCATCTCTGATGCGCACTCTCAGTCAGGTGTTTTGATGCAAAGCGAGTGAGTACGTACTTCTTATGAAGTAGAAACGGGTGCTTCGCCGAGCTGGTTTCGATGAACGACGGTGCCAAATAAGTAATCGCGAGCGCGCTACCAAAGTAACCTGTGATCTCCGGCCCAAGCCACTGTCAGTCGTGTGTAAGCCAATCGTTTGAATGCGCACGAGGGGTGTGCTTCTGAAAAGGGACAACACATCCTAGAATACTTGCAGTCATAAACTGCGTCGCAGCATATCAGTCGTCGGAAGAACCACCGCACGTTCGAGGATAAACATTTCGCAAAGGCTGTTCGACCACTCACGGAGGTGCCTTGCTGAAAGCTGCGCGTAGCTTTCAGGATCCATTCCCAGTGTCCGATGTTAGACTGGACTACGTGCGGCATCATCATGATGGACAAAGCCTTCAGACGTCGCAAGTCTGGCCCGCCCTGCGTCTCGTACCCACTCTGGCCAGTGGGCAAGGGTCCCGTTCGGATCATAGTGGACGCCCCGACCCAGACCACCAGGAGGGCGTCCCGTTGGGCCCGGCGAGGCTCTGAGTCGGTCGTCGTCCTTAGCAAGGTGGTCCGGAGGGGCAAGGCATTCTGCCGAAGTCTGACGCCCGAACCGCGTCTTTCGGGAAGCGAGAGCCCCGAGCCCGAATCGTGGCACGGCTCGGCGTTCGGCTACGGGCCCGCTCCCAGGGCCAAGTCTCTGTCGCCCGCCAAACGCACGTCCAAAGTGAACGGCTTCTTCAACGGCTCCGGAGACCGCTCCCTCGGATCCACCGACGACGAGTTGGACGAATCGCCGCCGTCTCTCTCCCGTGAGTTCAGAACTTTTTTTTTCGTTTTGAGACAAGTGATGTTCGACTTGCGATACAGAGTGTCACATGGTGTCAATAATCCTGCAAGCCACCAGGACGGATAGTAGTCTGCAAGTGATTTGCCTTGTACCAGGTTATAGTCTTCACTTTAGTCGGTTTGCGCTATGCTTATTATTTACTCATTTTTCTTGCACCGCAGTTCTTATAGTGAAATAGTATTCGAGGGGACATAAACCTCTTCACCACAGAGCAGCTTAAAGACCAGATAGTATGGAACACGGAGGCACAGGACAAGCGCTTGTCCTTAGCATAAGCATCATTTATCTGTTCTAGTTCTGAATCTAGGCCATCCAGTATTTAGGATTATGAACAAACTAGCCCAGCGAGGAATTTAGTCGAGTTACAATAGAATTTGGAGGGATAGCCAATTCATGTAGTTGGTTTGCCATTGCACCGAGTGGTGCCTGGCGCGTGAATCCAAGCAGGACAATCTCCTGACCTCGTCTCTTAGTTGTCTTCCGATATCGCTTCAGGTTTCGACACTTCGTAATCTATTCGCAGGCCAACTTCACGTTCAGAGCTCGTTCACACGCAGGCGAATCGCATTCATCGCGCGAAGTCGGTCGCGAGAGACTGTCCACATATACGCTCGACCTAGTGTAGAAGTGATGTATCTGGTCTTTCGTTCTCCGCTGTGTGTTTCGATCGCAAACCCGGTGAACTAAACGACTGAACAAGTTACAACTCGTTCGTATACGCCAGGTATAATTTTACGCGGTGATGCGTATTTGTCAAAGCAAACCACAAAGGCGTCAATCGAGATATTTTCGGCGTTGTGATGGTCTGGTCGGTTTCAACGTTCGTCGGTCCCCGCGATTCAGCTGTCATGTTTGATCACGCGACCTTCGGCAAGGACCCGTTTGAATAGATCCATGTATTGGCTGACAAAATACAGTGTGGGGGGGGGGGGGGGGTTGATGCATCCGCTGACGAGTTGTACGGTGCATGTTCGAAAATTACACTGGATAGTTAGATAAGAAATTTAGCGTACGTGTGATGAGTATGCGTATTCAGGCACGGCCGAGTGTTTTGTTCCAACCTGCAACCAATAATAAGCGCCGGAAGAATGTGAGCACCATTACTAACAATAATTCTCGGTATACGCGTGTTCAAAGTGCCACATCGCATTATAGGACGTTAAGTTAAAGGTACACTCATAAGCCAATTGCCGTCGCAATAATGAAAATTTCACTCGTTTACGTACTTATCACTAGTATTTCTGACGTAGTTAGTTTTCCTCTACTGTTAGCGTCTCATCATCCTGAACGCGTCGTTGAAATAGCCGTATGAGCGAATAAAACAGCTATTTTGAACCATAACATTCGCAGATCTTACGTAGTATACAGCGATTCAATCATACAAATCAGCGTAACTGTAATAAAGTCCTCAGCTGTGTGAACGGTAACAGGCCGATAAGTGTGGCCCAGGCGTCTCGCACATGCAATCATGACAGCGCGATGTCTACGTTGCGCATCCATATTTGCTTCGTTTTCATACGCGCGCGAGGCAGAAATTGATTGCCGCCACATGAAATACCACAGAGCGTGCGACCTGGTACAACGACTCGCCACTTTTGCAAGAAAGTTTCCTTTACTGGCGCGAGGGGTCGCGTTAAAGCCAAGGTTGCAGCTTAAATGTCAATGCTTTGCGTGCACAAAAGCGTATGCTCTTGCCGCGCACTGTGTCAACTGTCATATTCCATTTTGACGATCAGAGAAAAAAAGGTGATCTCTTGTTTATTTATTTTTTCACTTTATTCTTTTAGGTATAAGCAGAGCGTGCATATGAGTGCTCAGTGCTATAAAGATGAAAACGTCATGACGTGCCTGCCGCTGCGGTACTCTATTAATACACCTATATAAAATCGTTTATTTATTATTTATTTATTTATTTACTTTGTTAACTATTTGTTTAATCAGTATTTCATGAAGAAACCAAAATTACGACGAGTATTATTCAATCTATATAAATTATCATTTTTGCATGTCTCCTTTTTCCCCTTTTTTCTTCTTTCTTTCCGTTTTCTTTTTTTTTTGTTCAAAATTTCTACTGCCCCACGTTTCGTGGACGATCCCTCGTGGTGGGTTGAGCCATTCTTTCGTGAACCAACTAACCAACCCATCTGGTGCGACGAGGCTCTTCTGTGCTCAATGTCACGGGTGGATTCCCAGCCTCAGCCTGTTGTATACTATCGCAGGACTAAAGCATCTTCTAATCAATTCCCATTTGTCTAATTGCCTTTGTAATTGGCCACTCAGTACTAAATGTCTTCTATTGAACAGTGAGCTTGATGCTACGGCCATTTCCGGTCTTCTCGTACCGCTACACATAAGCAGTAACACTTTTTCCAAAGTTGTTCAATGAACAACACAAATCATCATAATCATCTGCTTCACCACGCCCACTCAGTGCAGGGCAAATGCCTTTCCCACGATCCGCCAGTAAACTCTGTCCTGCGCTTTACATTGCCACGTTATACCTGCGAACTTCTTAATCACATCGGCTCACCTAACTTTCTTTCTCCCCTTCGTCTGTTTACCTTCTCGGGGAATCCAGTCAGTTACCCTTTATGACCTGTGGTTATCCTTCCTACGTACTTACGTGCCCGGCCCGTGCGCATTCTTTCTTGATTTCAACTGCAATGTCCTTAACCTCGGTTTCTCCCCTGACCCACTCGAATGTCTGTTGCTATCTCAGATTACACTTCGGAAAATACTGTATTTCTTATCGTTTGATGTTGGTGCAACGTTTCCTCGTGTGTGTGTGTGTGTGTGTGTGTGTGTGTGTGTGTGTGTGTGTGTGTGTGTGTGTGTGTGTGTGTGTGTGTGTTTCTTTGAATTTTTCTATACGTATCCAATGCGAGACGCGAAATACCAAGGCTGTACTTTCCCATAATCTAGCTGGCACCTTCGTCGTCGTTACTGTACGATGTTCCTTTTTTTATACTTATATACTTATCCTACATCTGGGCCGTCCCACATACCGCCCCCCCCCCACTTTTTTTTGTAGGACTTACCTCTTCTCAGGCATGTAGTGCGCGCATGACCGGCAAGATAACGATACCAGTAAACAGCCTCGCGTTCCGGCATTCCTGGGCCGGTTCTATTACTGTATATAGTATACGTATATACCGATGACACCCACGATTAAGTCGTAGCGCAGCCTTCGATGCGTTCTTTTTAGTTGTTTTGTTTGTTTTGACTTTTTTTCTCTCGACTTTGGTGGCATTCTCAGGCATGGTCCCCCGCGGGTCTTCGGGGACAAACACCAGGAGAAAGCCGCCTTAGAGAAACGAGAACACCTTCGATAAGAGAAAGAAAGGAAGAAAAAAAGAAAGAGAAAGAGAAAAAGAAATTAAGAAAGAAAGAAAGAAAGAAAGAAAGAAAACAAAAAGCAGAGCGCGAATATAAATTCGTCGAGCGAAGACGCTCCGGAATGTGCCGTTATTCGAATGCAGCCCCTTCATCTCTGAATTGTTAGTCCTCGCTTTATTCTTACTTTCTGTTTTTCTTTTTTTTTTCTTTTTATTGCATCTTGGCTGTCTTCACGCTGCGGCGACGGCACACGTGAGGTCGGACTGTCGGTACATGCCATCTCGGGGCTCTTAGTATTCAAGATCCATTTTTAGGGCCGCCGAAGCGCGCAGTCGCTCTTCGAGGCGCCCGACTGTCGGTCGCCAACTTGCGGACGTACTTGAGAAAGGAAAAAAAAAATAAGGAATGGTCGGTCATCGTGAATTCACGGCACGACTTGGCTAAGCGAATGCGAGGCGGGGAGAGTAGAGTTGACGGAGCCGCGCTGTTCCGCGTGGAAGCGAGCCTTACTTTTTTTTTTACTTAACTAAAGCGTGCCACGTTAGGTTAATACTGCATGCACAAAGGCACAGAAAGAACAACTAGAAGGAAGCTTCACGTCATTTCTCTAGCCTCTGCAAGAGAACCTCCTTTATGCACCGTGGGTGCTATTCTGGACTGGCGTGGTGAAGGCGTGGTGAAGCTATTCTGCTATTCCGCCATGTTGTCACGTTCTGCCGTTGATCGATGCTAATTGGCCATGTGAGCTGCTATGGCCTCTCTGATTGGCTTAAAGTGCCGCCATTACGAATATTTGACAATATGGCGGAATTAGTGTCCGGAATAGCACCCCGTGCTTAATAGGTGTAGAAGAATGAGGCGCACAAAGCATGATCACTGCAGACGCAGCCAAAACGAGCCGAGCAATCCTATAGCGCTTTGTTTCTCCTTTATGTTTCTTTACTAGGCTCCAACATGGTTACCTGATGCTCCATCACTCTTTTTTATCCTTGATACCTCCATGCAGCCATGTCTATTGCTGCATGTATACATGGATGGATGGAAGTATGCATGAAGGGATAGATGCTACGAGTGTCTCCTTTATAATAGTGTGGCAACCACTGCACAACCGTAATTCTCGCAAAAAAAGAAAGAAAAAAAAACAAGAAACGTGCCGATGTTGCTACAAAAAAAAAAAAACGCGAGACCGTAAATTCACAATCTTTCAGCCAGTTACGGTACGCTGACCTCATTTTTTCTTCTACTTATTTTTGTCTTATATCGCAACTTTTTCTCCGCCAATCCTGTAACCAGTATGTACTTACTTCTAGCGCGGTTCTGTTTTAGCTTTTTTTTTCTGTTTTCCCTAAAACTCCTGGCTTCATAGGCTAGTGTCGAAGCATACACCCGGGAGGATATCTCTACATTTAACACATGCTGCGTCGTTTTCTTATAGGCCCCCCAGGGTGTTTACAGGGGTGGTCAGAAACTTCTCAAGCCACGCTGTATTACGTGGAATGGAGGTCTGCAAACTTTTGACAATTCGTGTGCATTTCTGTTTACTAAATTTCGTTTCATAACAACGTGAACCTAATACCCTTGATTGATATGTGGGGTTTAACGTCCCAAAACCACCATATGATTATGAGAGACGCCATAGTGGAGGGCTCCGGAAATTTCGACCGCCTGGGGTTCTTTAACGTGCACTTAAATCTGAGCACAAGGGCCTACAACATTTCCGCCTTCATCGGAAATGCAGCCGCCGCAGCCGGGATTCGAACCCGCGACTTGCGGGTCAGTAGCCGAGTACCTTAGCCACTAGACCACCGCGGCGGGGCGAACCTAATACCCTTGATATGCAGGCAGCCTAAAGCGTGGTTAACGTAAACCCGGCTGCACGTAACCGTGGTTTGCGAATCTTACACAGTACGCGAAACCATGGTTATTCTGCTAACCCTTGTTGTAGGAACCCGAGCTCGGCAACTTCGGTTAGGCAGTTAGCCGAGGATATATGGAAGCGTCCGCCGAGGTGGCGTCAACCGCGTCAACCAAGGACGCCTTGGCGCTGTGTTAACATCGACGAAGCGTGGTTGACGATAACCGTTGTTCAAGGCAGTTAACCGTGGTTGATCGTAGCTACCGGGTTAACTTTCCCGTGTAACATGCATGCGTATGTGGCAACCAGCGCTTCGAACATGAAAGCGCATCTTCTCGAATTCTCCTAAATTATGCACTCGCGCGCGCCCAGTGCCATCTGTATATTGTTGTTGTTGTTGTTTTCCTATTGTTAGTGGCGCCATCTGTATATACAATGCGGCGCGCGGAAGATCGTGATCTGGTTTCGAGTGGGGAGTGAGGCGCCGCGTATTTCCAGGCCCCCACATTGCGCGAATAGTTTGCGGGCGAGGGGGGGAGGGGGAGTATTCCAGCTTTGCATTCGAATTAAGTCCCTTAATCTTTCTGCCAAGCGCGCCTGCTTCAAGGAGAGGCCGATCTTCACCTGTCTTGTCTATCTATATAAAAGGAGGGCGCGGGGCTTCGCCGTATTCGGGAGCCGGAAGTGATTTCATCGCGGCTAACTGGCGCGTTTAATACGTTGTTTGCGCTGGTTGACTTAGTAAGAAAAAAAAAAGCCCTAACAGCTGACCCCCTCCCCGATTATACGCTCTCTCTCTTTTTCTCTGGTGATTGGCGCCACTCTGCCCGCCGTGTTACCGTATATATGTTCTGTGCTGCTAACCACATGGATGCAGATTCATTCTGCTGCCGTGGCTGCCGAGTTACTATGCAGGAATACTACTACTATACTACTACTACTACTATTACTACTACTACTACTACTACTACTACTAATAATAATAATAATAATAATAATGATAGATTTGGGGCTTTACGTCGTAAAGCTGCAATTGCATTATGAAAGACGCCGTATAGTGGAATGCTTTGGAAATTTCGGACCACCTGCTGCCCTTTAACGTGCAATGACAGCTAACAGCGCACGGCTATTTCGCCTCCACCAAAATGCGGTGGTTATGCGAACGCCGCAGCCGGGATTGAAACCGTGACCTTCAAATCAGCAGCCCGAGCACATAAACCGCCACAACACCGTGGTGGAGCCTGGTTTTGTTCAATGAATAGGAAAAATGACCCAGACCCGTCGCGGTGCTCTAGTCGCTGAGGCACTCGGCTGTTGACCCGCAAGTATACGGGATCGAATCCCTGCCGTGGCAGCAGCATATTGCATGCAAGTGAAAATGCTTGAAGCCGGTATATTTTTAGATTTGGGTGCTCGTTAAAGAACCCCAGGTGGTCGAAATTTTCGGAGCCCCGCCACTACGGCGTCTCTCATAATCGCATCGTCGTCTCGGGACGTTAAACACTAACAATTATTGTTAGGAATATTAACTATATAACGACGTTAATCTATAAGTGAAGTTTCGACCAAGGCGATTTTTCCCCCGAAACGGTGTTCCGAAACGAGACAAACGTTCTACTGAGGGCTAATTCTAGACGCCTAAGCGTCTAGAATTACCCCTCAGTCTAGAATTACCCCTCAGTATGACGAACCAACTAGCCGAACAACAAGTACTTCTAAGTTACATTTCTTCTATAGTGGGCCCTGCTTTCTGTTCTTGACGCTCTTTCTCTGTGATTAATTCTTCCTGTGGTGTTTAGGCGTTTAGAATTACCCCTCAGTATGACGAACCAACTAGCCCAACAACAAGTACTTCTATGAGACGAACGTTCTCTTTGATATTTGCCCGCACCGCAGTATAGCTCGAGGGCGAACTGGGTGCCACTCGTCTCGAGTGACGTGACCAGCGTCTTTATTTTTTCTGTGTGACGCCCAGAACATATTAATGGTTCGCGTGCCAAGAGATTAACGTGTCACTTTTCTTTTTTTGTTGTTGTTTCAGTTTATTTCTTGTTTCCCTTTCTTGTCTGTCGCACGTTCTGGAATGTGAGAGGGTGGGAAAAGTCGCGACGCGTCCTCGACGTGGGCGAAGCGAGTATTCGGTTTCATGGCGCCGTTACCAGAGGCATTTCTTCGAGTTGGTTCTTTGGAAATACTCCGTGGACAGTGGCCCGTCATTGTACATCGGCTGGCCGCCAATTGGCTGGCGCTGCGGCGTCACACGAAAAGAATGAACAAAAAAGTGTGTGTGTGTGTGTGTGTGTGTGTGTGTGTGTGTGTGTGTGTGTGTGTGTGTGTGTGTGTGTGTGTGTCATTGTAACGTGCACTGGCCTTCAGTAAATCAACTCATTCTAAATTCGACCTTCGGATCACCAGGCCAGCTGCTTTACCGCTACACTACTGACGCGGACAGGCCGCAAAAAGCAGGTATACCTTTCCCTCTCCATACTTTTTTTTATAATCGGTATGTGTTCATCTGTCCAGCACTCACAACCGTAGCCAGCGTGTTGCAACTCGAATTGAGCGCGGCCGTACATAACTTTTTTTCCCTTTTATTCGCATGCAGCAGAAATCTCGATGAGGATGCCGGGAAGAGGGAGAGGGGTAAGGGCATAGATTTCTAAATATACACTAGAGGGAAGTGTGGCGCTAGTGTCTATGGGAGCTGCAATGCACGGTGCTTCAGTGAGCACGGGAATGATAGCTAGTACACAGATTTGTCTAATCTTCGTACTTGTAACTCCGGGTGTGTTCGTGTGACTTGGAGCTGTTTTCTCACAAACGAAAAAAAAAGCTCAGCGAATGCTCAGCGGTGTCGCTTCGCCACCTTATCCTTTTATGTTTACCTTTTCAAATCAGGTCACGAAGTTCAAAAGGGCTTGTTCTGTCCTACGACGCAAAACTGAAACACAGTAATCAACGAAGCCACACGTACGAAGATTAGGCAAATCCGTGTTCTACTCATCATTCCCATAATCGCCGAGGCGATCGCAGCGCCAGAGTCCCCTCTAGTTAATTTCCGGAAACTCTACGGGTAAAAGTACAGCTCAGCCGCTTATTACAACACTGGCACGAATATATCGTGCATGCTCGTACAAAACGTATACGTTGGCCAAATCGGGAAACACAAACGGGGTACGATCAAGAAGGTTATCGTATAAACCCCCGGGAACGACTCGGAAGTTCGTATTAACGGAAAAGTGGGTGCCCTCGTGAGTCATACTCGGGTGTTTGAGTGCGGATGCTGATTCCGGCGTGACTGCGTCGTTCTTCTATCATATTTCATTCGTGTTGACAATATGAGAGAAGTACATTTCGCTTCCGAAGCCGTGCACCCACTGTAAGAATGTTTTATTCGCTTCCTCGGGCCGTTTGCGATGCAAGCATTGATCGTGTCTTCGACGGAGTCCTCCTTAAATGGAGGTCGTGATGGCGTATACTTCCGTCATGCGCCAAGCACGTTAACGCTGTGTGTGTATATAGAACGATCGTCAGACAAAGGGAGAACGAATGAACGCGTGCTTTAAAGTATATACTTCAAAACATGCGGTCGTTGAAATGAGACCCTCAAAGAGAGAGATGACATGATAATGAATGGCTGGCAGGTTAGCAGAGTTGCTCCTAGTTTCCTGCCCCACACTAGAGCAGGCAAAGGGAGCGGAAACAGAATAACGAATGGAAATATAGCATGGAAACTAATTATAAGCATTCAGACTACGGACTCTCCCAGCAGGTATACTTGAATGAGCTGGAAAAACGTTGCGTAAGTGCGGATAAGTTTACTCTTCGGAATTATATATACTTGGAATGAATAGTGGGCACCACTGTTGAGTTACCTGCCTCGGCCGTCTAGTAGTATATGATGCTCGAGTGTTCACCCGCGGCCTCGGCTCGCAGGATCGTATCCCGGTCGCACCAGCCGCGTTTTTGGCGGAGGCGAAAATGTTCCTAAATCGCACGGTTCATGGGCCCCTACCATTCCGCCTCCGTCGAAATGTGACAGCGCCGCTGCCGGAATCAAACCCGCGACCTTTGTACCAGCCTCCGAGCACCGTGTACCGATGCAGACACGGAGGAACCTCGTGTAGGGCTCGCCCGCTCTCCGTGATTAATTCGAGCATGTGCCTATAGCCCGGTCGTGGCCTAGCATGCTAAGCCGATGGATTGAAATGGGGCAAGTGTAGGAGTGTGGGAAATCACTCTTTGTTTATTTTAAGAGACAATGCGTTGCTTTTCGTTGATAGATTGATGACCTAAACGGCGTGTACGCGTTCGCATTGACTCGATGGTCCATGAAAGAGTAATGGAGGAAATCCCGATGTCTCCCAACGCGGCTGAAGCTTTAAATCACTGATCATTGCTTTAAAGTAGGTGTGCCATTTTGCCGAACAAACCACTACAGTGATTCCTTCATTCCCAGAACAAGCAAAGACTGGAACTGCCTTTCCGCTGCCACCGCATCCCTCATCGACCCTGCAAACTTCAAACTCTCCATTTTGCAGCATTTGTAACATTTCGCTTACTTTTTGTTGTATAACCCCCACTCCTTTCTGTAAAGCCTTCGGGCATGGAAAGTATTCAAATAAATAAATAAATAAATATATAAATAAATAAATAATCTGGGTTGTTCAACGAAGGCACCTCAGTTCGAGGGCCTTGAGGTTTTTGAATGATTAGCGGGCGGCAAAAAATGATAACAATAACGAGAACATCGGAGCGGGAAGGAAAACAAGATAAGAAGGCGACCCTTCGGCGCCTTGCGGCGCGGCGTGTCGAAAACAAACCGGGAGGCGTGTTCCGTACGCGGATTCCTTAGAAGCTGCGTTCTGACAGCACTTATAAATAAGTGATTTATAGGACGATTGCTGAGTGCGTTTGAGATATGGCTGGCGCTGCCGCCGAAAAATTGATGCCCGTGGTTTATCATTTCGGAAACGTGAACGACTGGGGGCGACTTTTTTTCTCTTTTCGCGAAAAAAATTTTAGGGGCGAAGCGCGTTAGGGTTCACTAGTACTCGGAGTACTCACTGGATGGCGCTGCGGCGCTCGATCCACTGCCATGCATAGCAGACGCGTTGTTTACGGTGACCACTAGATGGCGCGTCCGCGTTCTCGTTGGATTGATGCGCTTGCGGCGATGCGTGCTAGTATGATAAGCGACTGCTAGACGCCAAAGTTATGAAATGCGTTCGCTCTTGGCACACTTGCTCTTTCGCTCGGCAGTCAGTGCGTCGCAGACACGGCGGCGGAGCTGAGGGCTCGGAGAGCTGCTGCAGCGCCCGCTCGCACATACAATATGCTCTCAGATGCATATTGTATTATCAAGTGCGACCAACCACTATCCGAGGAACCTACCTTTGCAAACTTTCCACAACGGCTGATCTTTGCATTACCGACCATGAAGCAGCTATGATGAAGGAGGAAGAGAGGCCACGTCTCGCTACCATTTACGAATAAATTTACTTTGCGTATATGTACAGTGTTTCTCACGTCTGTGTAGATCGACTGGGGCAAAATTAACGCAGGATTCATGGTTTACCAGTGTTCTTCCGCGGAAATTTTCCCGCTCACCATCAATCACTTCGTGGATATGCTGTTTTTTTTTTCACAAGTTCGAAATTGCGTGTATGAGATAGTGGAGACTGCGTGTCAGTCGTTAGATTAGATGTGAGATTACCCAGCATGTGAATACTATAATTTTGATGTGTCAGAACGCATCCTAAAATGCTAAAATTAGGCGAAAAAGAAAAGGTACTGGCACACATTTTTTTTAAGGCGAGCCTGAACACGCACGCGCACGGAATTTCCGGCTTTCACAACGCATGATAACACACTTTCAAATCTTGTCTGCCACGAGATACACGTATCGTTACAAAAGCGAAGTGCACCTGAATACGGCAAGACTGGGGCAGAGAGAGATAGAGAGATAAAGATGCAAAAAAAGGCAGGGAGGTTAACCAGACGCACATCCGGTTTGCTACCCTGCACTGGGGAAGGGATGAAGGGGAGAAGAGAAATGTTTCAACCAAGACTGCGGCAAAAACGTGTAGGTAATAGGGGGCCACATTTGCTCGATCTCGATGGGTGATGCTCTGCCAAAAGTATGGGCAAGTTCTTCCTAATTTTGTGTGCATGAACACCGGTTATCTTACCACCAATCGCGGCACTCTTGCAGTAGCTATTGTTTCAGTACTCGCAAAACTTCTAACGGCTTCTCGCTTTAGAACACGCGCTGCGCTAATTAACATCGCTGAATTGGGGTGACCACTTCGTGCTGATGCGTCCGCCGGGGTAATGGTTATGAGGACTTGGCTGCTGGCCCGAAGGATGCGAGTTCGATCCCAGCACCGGCAGTCGCATTCTGATGTAGGCCTGAGAAAAAGACCAGATAGCCGAAATTTGCGTAGCCACTCCCTAAAGGACGCGTCCTAATCATGTAATGGTATTGGCTCGTGAAAACACCGAATATTAGTACTTTCTCGGATATCCACTGCCCAACATATGGAAATGTACTCGTATTTGTGTATCTTTGCGGTAAAGACTACATGTATCGAATTCCTCATTTTCGTCACGTCAATCACGTGCACCTTTTGTTATGTTCTTCAAACTTTGTTTCATTATTTAGTCGCATAAACTACCTAATGATGTGATTGTTTTGGCCGAATTGGTCATCTCATTTGTTGTCTTACACACGCATGGCTTGCTTGTAGCAATTATCCTTCATGTTAATTACCTCGTTCACTGTTAATTTTACACCGAGCATTGTGTCATTTTCGTAGGATTTTGGGTGCACAATGGGCAGGTGCTTTGTCAGACTTGTAAGCCTTTAGTAAGCCTTTATCGTCGATTTCCTTGGCCAAATTTTACTTTTTTGCTTTTTTCACCAGAAATAAGTTTCAAATATATATACTTCACGTTACCACCGATGCCGATACGTTTGCTTTGCCTCAACAGTGCACAAAGCGTGTCAAGTGTCTCCTTGTTCCAGCGTTCCCACGGTGATAGCTTCGCTTAACGGACTAGGCAGCACAGTGCTTATACAACATTTAGATCCGTTAGCACAACTACCGATCTCCAGCTGGGGAACAGGCAACGCCTTTGCCTGTTTCTCCCTACTTTTGCTACGTTATCGGGACAAGCTTACTGCATGCCCGTCGGACCTTCCTGACACATAGCACTACTTTGCGTCGACCAACAGTAAGATAACAGACCGCGGTACAAACAAGCTTTAAATCATCGCGAAGCGCGTGTGCAAGCTTAACAGCCACGCCCGCTTGATTGATTGATTGATTGATTGGTTGGTTGATTGATTGATTGATTGATATGTGGGGTTTAACGAGCCACGCCCGCTGTACGCCCGAGAGCAACTGTAAATACAGGGCCAAGGGATGCATGAGGCACTAGCGTGCGCAGCACAGGTGCAGTGTGAATCCATTTCGCTTAAAAGAGACAGGTGTGACAGCCAAGTTTGTTCAGAATTCATGGTCCTGTGTATACCTAAATGACGACAGCTTGAACCGTGTTCGCGTGTGTACGTGTTACACGGCTGAAAAAAAAAAAACATCGCGAACTTGATTGAGAACTCCCAGAATCGTTGCGAAATGTTGTAGGCCCGTGTGCTCAGATTTGGGTGCACGTTAAAGAAGCCCAGGTGGTCGAAATTTCCGGAGCCCTCCACTACGGCGTCTCTCATAATCATATGGTGGTATTGGGACGTTAAACCCCACATACCAATCAATCAATCAATCAATCAATCCAGAATCGTTGCGTTCACAAGTTCAACGTGCCAGGGTGCAAAAAAAAATAATAATAATAAGCTCTCTGGGAGATAAACATGAGCGAGCGCGAGTTGGCGTGTTTTCGCATTACCCGAAGTGTTAGCTAATCCGGCGTGCAGAACGGTATCTGGGTATTAACGCTGCGTGCTTCGTATAATGTGTCACACCTCGGACTCGCGCGCACGCGCGCTATTCACATTATCTGAAGCGGCGCCGCTTGTTTAATCCGATTCGCGCGTGCGTTGGCTGGCCGCGCACTCCCACGTTTCCCGCTTTCCGGATATAATAAATCGCCGCTACACGCAGCTGTCACCGGCGACGCCGCACTGTCGCGACGTGTGCCGCCTTAGAGGCACGTGTTTGCAAACGGGAAGCCGTTTCTGCCACATAAAGCGGCGTATTATCGATACCTTCGGTGCCAACAGAACAGCCTTGAGCGTGACTCCTTTCCTCGTCTTTCCGGGCTCTAGGGAATTACGAGAGGAATGCGGCACCGCCGTCTAATGTAATCCTCCCAAGACGTGTCGATGACTGTCGATACAGCTTTCCGGTGTTTGCCGAGCCTCTTTTTTTTTTTCTCGTAGTCTCCATTTCTTGTCATACTCTTTATTCAGTTTAGATCAGCCGTGGAAAAAAAAATATATGGCGTTCTTTTTTTTTTGTGTCCTTCTTAACTGTCGCCAATGCGATGCAATCTCGGTTCGATCAATTAGCGGTCGCATACCGGCCGTGTGGTTGTTTGTCCTCGTGCGCAGTATAACTATACCACGGACCCTTACGGCCTTTTTTTGTTTTTTTTTTCTATTTACTGTGAAGGCGTGAAACAAAAACAAAAAAAAAACGTTATGCATTCCACGGGGACTTTACGTTAGGGAACACGTGACCCAGCCGCCACGTCCGCGCCATAAACTCTGTGGTTGTCGATGAAAACATGTTTACCCGCAATAACGTGCCTCGCGTTTATGCGCGTTTTCTTTGACGTTTTTAGTTACTTTGTTTTGTGTCGAGTTGTGGCGCGCTGATCTTTTTTTCTGTGGTCTGGAGCGGTGAACTGTGGGAAGTTGCCGATTTTGGCCCCGCGACCGTCAAGGACACTCGAGCGCCTTGGAAACAGCTCGGTCAAGGATTGGGACTTATACTCACGTAATGCTGTTGCCGCTGGTTACTTCAGTTACATCTGGGGAAAAAATTCAGTGGCGCGTTCGACCGAACGCGCGCATTACTGAAATGCTTGGAGTCGATAGACAGCGGGCAATTCGGTGCATTCCTAAATGGATGGAATTTAAGATCTTGTTTCGAGATAACACAGGCGGAGCAGCTTATTGAAGACGCGTCCGATTCCGCCGGCTGCCGAGTCGGAGTAATGGGCTGTGTTTTCCTTTTCTCGCATTCCTAGAAAGTGTCGCGTTAAACAAAAACACTTTCAAGTCTAGCCAGCTTAGTTCATTAACAGTTTCGGTACTTGATTTTGCTTCCAATTGGTGGGAATGAGTAGGTTGCTTGCGCACACTGCACAGAAAACATGAAGCAGTACACAAATTGTTTTTATTTGATTTCCAAAACGAGCAGATGGCCTACATTATAACCAGAACAGCCTTTACAATAGTTCGAGATGTGTACCTCTGCCGCAAAATGATCCAGAGAAAACAAACATCGTTCGTTGTCCTTGACGTCATTTGCTATTACTGGAAAAACAACAACAAGAAATACCTCAGTAGGCCTCATTTACGCGAGTCCCAGTAATAATAAGTTGCTGTGCGTCATAAGAATGAGGAAATTCTTTGGTGGAATGCTTATTAAGAGCAAATTATATAGCGTGGCTCGGCACGAGATTTGTGAGCGACGGAGCTTGAAAGGGGCTATGTGCACATACGTAGAAATGCGTAGTAGCGGGAAAATAATGAGGGCGATGACAAAACTTATTCACTTCAACAA
This sequence comes from Rhipicephalus annulatus, assembly GCA_013436015.1. NCBI lineage: Eukaryota > Metazoa > Arthropoda > Arachnida > Ixodida > Ixodidae > Rhipicephalus > Rhipicephalus annulatus. The sequence goes on along the minus strand of WOVY01011318.1, from coordinate 581,979 downwards.
CGCTTGTCACTGGGCCGTGGTCGGCTAATAATGACTATTGTGACCTAAATAGGCAAATAGTATTGTCGATGTTTTTTGTTTTTTAATTCACACCCACTATCCGAGTTGGCCGACTCTGTCCCCCCTATACTCCTATCGACATCCCTGTCGTCTTAACACCTATAGCGCACAGAAGAAACTAGACATAGGGTTACGACGAGGACATAGTGCTAACTTCCAACCACTTATTTTTTTCAAGAAGCAGTACAAGTACAAATACATCATTAGTTGGAAGTCGGCGCTATGTCGGCGTCGTACTTTTGTGTCTTGTTCCTAATGCGCGCTATATGTGTCGAGATATAGTACCAACATGCCCAAGCGGACGCGTTTTTTTTTCTTTAGGTAGTCGTCGTATGCTCGCATTGAGTGGCATTTGCGAAACCGTAGCATTATTAACCCTCAGTATGCCCGCCGCGGTGGTCTAGTGGCTAAGGTACTCGGCCGCTGACCCGCAGGTCGCGGGATCGAATCCCCGCCGCGGTGGCTGCATTTCCGGTGGAGGCGGAAATGTTGTATGCCCGTGTGCTCAGATTTGGGTGCACGTTAAAGAACCCCAGGTGGTCGAAACTTACGAAGCCCTCCACTATACGGCGTCTTTCATAATCATATGGTGGTTTTGGGACGTTGAACCCCACATATCAATCAATCAATCACTAGCCCCAAGCCCCGTCTAGTGTACTTTTGTGTTTACGTGTAGTCGTTTTATTTGCACCGAAATTGTTCTCAGTTATGGCGCTTGTGTGTGTACGGGCTCGGCTTAGTCACAATCTTTTGCCGCCCATGCATCGAATGTGCCCGCATGCTCATTCTCGCTTCCCTCGGACCGTGTAGTGACCCGCGGCTTTTAAGCGAGGCCGCTGATTTTGACCTTTGCAGGCGACGTTATTGAGCGCGAAGTGCCTCGCACTACGAATCGGCTCGTACACGGCTTGCGTTCAATACTTACGTGGTGGTGGTCATATTCTGCACTAGGGGACCGCGACGTGATGAGACTGATTTAATATATTGTTATGCGGTGACTAACTAAACATCGTATTGGATCACACGTGTAACTTATTATTGGCAAATGTACGAAACTTCGCACTTGTTTGCGGGAAGCCACCATACGTCGAGAGAAAGAGCTTTGTTTGTATCAGCTGCTGCAGCGAATGCCCGAAGCGTTGGAGATAAGATAAGGCGACCTTGGGCAACCTCCTCCATTTTCGCCTCCAGCCCAATGCACGAGTGATTCAGCTAAGTATTGCTGCATATCCCAGCGTAAAAGGGGAGGTAGTCTGTATTGTCTGGCGTTGTAGCGCATCAGGAACATTACATAACCTTATAGCGCCAAGGGCAACGGATGTATGCGAAGTGGTGACTCACGGATGATTTCTAAAAGATCCGCGTTCGGTGTAACGCACAATCACAATGAGGAATGTGTTTTCTTTTTTTATTTCTTTAGGTTACGTCGAATGATAAAACTAAGGAGCGTTCCCTTCCGCATTAATAAAGTGCCGTCATTTTGTTGACTTTGTATAGAGCGTTCTGTATTCGCCGTAATGCGATCCATCGTCTCTTTATTTTTGTTTCCTTCACTCTATTTGCGCACATTCACATTTGCAGAAGAACACTCGGAGAGCGGCGCACAAAATGCCAACTGTTTTCACCAAGAATGAGGTTTCCTTCTTGGTTTTAGCATATATCGGGGTGTCAGCAACTGTATATACTTATTCCTTGTTCGTAACCTTTGTGGCATTGCCGCAAATGCAGCGCGTTTATTACTTGTTCTAGCGATGAAGGTAAACGGAACCGCTCACTGCGCATAGCCGAAGCCGATATCTCCTTGTTCGGGCTACGCCTTTGTTTCTTTTCTTTCTTTTTGTATGGCGCCAAACAGACGGGCTGACCTCGCGCCGATTTGCCGGCGTTCTCGTTCGCGGTATCTCGGTCATCCAAGGCTGCGCGCGTTACGTTACAACTCTAATGTCGCGCAAAAGCTCATTGATTGATTGATTGATTGATTGATTGAACCCTAATGTCGTGCAAAGGCTGATTGATTGATTGATTGAACTCTAATGTCGTGAAAGGCTGATTGATTGATTGATTGATTGATTGAACTCTAATGTCGTGCAAAGGCTGATTGATTGATTAATTGATTGATTGAACTCTAATGTCGTGCAAAGGCTGATTGATTGATTGATTGATTGATATGTGGAGTCTCAACGTCCCAAAACCACCATATAATTATGAGAGACGCTGTAGTGGAGGGCTTTGGAAATTTTGACCACCTGGGGTTCTTTAACGTGCACCCAAATCTGAGCACACGGGCCTACAACGTTTCCGCCTCCATGGGAAATGCGGCCGCCGCAGCCGGGATACGAACCCGCGACCTGCGGGTCAGCAGCCGAGTACCTTAGCCACTAGACCACCGCGGCGGGGCATCGTCGCGCAAAGGCTGGCAATCCGCGCGATCGACTCGCATTGAATCGGAAGTTTCGGTGGTGGTATACCTAAGAATATATTCAACGTTAAAGGGACACTCAATGGAAAGGCTGACATGTTTTAAAATTGACAGACTGCACTCTGAAAACACTAATGCTATAAGAGTAGCTATCCTAAGTTAATTATTAGCTGAGAGAATCAAGGTAGAAGCTTCGTTTTCAAATCTTGTGCCGAAATTACCGCGCGTGCCGCTATAAATTTCAAAATGTATTTTTCGTATTTTTGCGCGACATTAGCTCGATGAAATTTCCTGAAACTTCGTAATGCTATTATAGGTCTGCGGTACTCACAGATGACTATATATGTACTTCATTCGTATTGATTAGAATCTGCGTTTAGCACCCAGTATACGCCTCCGAAATCTATTACGTCCCGATGTTTGGCGCGGGAATCTCAAGATGGCGTCTCCACTCACATTTTCATTTCGCGCGTTTTTTCGCCTCCCAAGTGTCGTCTGGCGATTAAAAGTGGTGTTTTCGGGATTGTGAAATCGTACTCTAGTATACTAATACGCGAAAAACAGTTTTGCTCTTTCGTGTCCCTTCGAAGCTAAGTTATAGAGCTTTTCAAAAACGCCTTCCTGGGCGCCGCCATATATAGTTTTTTTTGGGCTGCGCAAATTGGCGTGACCCCTCAAAAAGTGCACTGACAAGGCTGCGCCCTTAGCCTTTGTACTCCCGCACGCAGCCCATCATGGCGGTGTTTTTTTTTTTTCCTCCTGTGAAAATGTGTATAGGCGTGCATAGTTCAATGTATTCATCAATTTGTTGTTTCTTTGCGTGTCGCTGTATGACGTTACCCAGCGCAGCGTTTTCGCGTATCACGTAAAGAGACTATAGCGGATCGCCCGGCATACTCCCGCTACTGTGACCTCGCTTCCATTCCCGTAATGGCTCCGAAGCACTTCTGTGATTCAATCTAACCCACGTATTCTAGAACGTCCCTTCACTCAACGCTTCACCTTCACCTGAGAAAGCCGATTGGAGCGCCATCTGTAGGCACGGCAAGTCCCCGCATATCAGCAATAATATGCTGCGATTCTTCAGTAGTGCAGCCTCATTCTCAGCCGAACAGCGGCGCTGTTCAACTCAACTCTGTCAAGTGGTGGATGAAAGTCGAGTCGAGTAGCGTTTGTGAATACGGGGGTAAGTCTCCTTCGCGGAAAAAAAATGACCTCTGTGGCTACGCTTTCGCTATGCAGCGTGCACGCCGTGAATATACGTTGAGAATAGGGCCGTGGTTTAGACCATCATGAAGTTTCACCGCATTGCCCCCATCCCCTCTCCATTCTGCCCGAGTTCGAAACAAGGCGAGTAATCTCGAGGAAAAAAAAAAACGGTCTTGTGCGGCAGGTACTGTACCTCGCGCTTCTTCAACGAAGCGTGGGTTTCGAAATGTCTCTCATTATAGGTTTACCTGCACTTTCTCAGTTTTTTTTTTGTCTTCTTTTCTGCTATAACCCGTATATAATGGTCATTAGCGCAAAACGCAACACTATCGTACTTTCTGCGGGATAATGAAGCAACGTGTGACGTTTAAGCTCACCTACATAGTGCGATAGAGCGCGGAGTACGTCTGATTATCTGCGACTAGTATTTTCAAATAACAATTCACCGCCCACGCCGTCTTTCGCACTTGCAAGCGCGCTGGCTAAGTTCTAGCCACATTTTTCTTCGGGCCCATAGCTCGCGACCTTTCGAACAGCCATATCTTTATTCGGTTTTGCGTGGCTTGACTGCACAGCCGCGTCAGTTGTTTATTGTGGATTGGTATAAGCGTGGCTCTATTGAAACGTTCCGCGCCGTACATCAAATATCACACAAGGCTAACTGACCTGGCAAATTCAGGGACCCAAGGACGTGTATACGTATATGTGGGCTATTATATGACGCAGATTAAGTTCTACAACCACTGCTCATTGCTTCTGTTCGTGTTTTCGTGCAGTGCTTGCAGTGGCTGTACAACACAAGCCCAGTACTACATTACATCGTTTAAGCCCTGCAGCGGGCTTTAGTATAGGGTGGTTCTGACATCTCGTAAGGTATTTGTGTGAGAATATATACATATATATATATATATATATATATATATATATATATATATATATATATATATATATATATATATATATATATATATATATAGGCAGGCATGGTGGCGAAAATGGCCGTAGCGTTGCAATAAGTCAAGTAGATCCTCCAAGAGAACGGTAACAACGGAAGTGTTTAATTCGACAGTTTCGGCCAGAGTCTGGCCTTCATCAGGAGTCATGGTACATTCTGTTTGCGCTCACATTTATAGTATTTTGGGTAAAAAATGAGAGGGAAAGAACGAAAAAAACAGAAAGAAAGAAAGAGTTTGAAAAACGAGAGAGGAAAGGATATCCAGAAAGTTCCAGGTTCCACTGTGCTTCGCGAGTGGCGTCGTCAGTGTGTATTTTCTTAGTATTGCGTTCAGTGCAGTTTGGTGGCGGTCCCTTTATTGTAAACGGGGCCTGGCTAAGGTAAGGGCTTGCGTGTCGCGAAAAATGCTTTTTTATTATTATTTTTTATTTTTTAAATTTTTTATATTTTTTTAAAGACCGTCACTAATTCGGCGTCGGAGACAGCGTTCCGAGGCTCCAGGAAGTCGGCGCGGGAGAAAATGTTTCTTAAGGCGCTGTCTGTCGTTTTGAATGCTATTTTGCTCTGCGAATCCGCGTTTGGGGGTTTTAATTGTGTATGGGGTGGCCCTTCTATATGTCGGGCTTTGTTGTCGAAATGCGGGAAGGGTTTCCAAACTGCGAGAAAGGACGTTTGAAGTGATTGCTATTTTGTACTGGGAAACCGCGTTCGGGGCGTTTAGTTGTGTATGTGGATGTCGGGCTTTGTTGCCAAAATCGGGGAGAGGTTGCCAAAAGGCGAGAAAGGACGTTTGAGGTGATTGCATTTTGTTCTGGGAATCCACGTTCGGGGCTTTTAGTTGTGCATGCGGTGACCCTTCGACAAGTCGGGCTTACAACTATTGTTCGGTTATTCAGAGAAATAGAAATAGACGACAGTGGTTCACTGAAACACGCAAAGATATTTGTAGTTGTCCAGTCCTCGTCGCCGCCACAGTGCCGCGAAATCTTGAATTGTTATGATTACAATTATAAACTTATATATACACACATACACCCACATACATATGCGCATATACATAAGTACATATACACATATAAATGTACATGTATATATTATAGTGCTTTGATTGCTGCAAGTGTACCCGGACTTTCATTTATGCCTTTTTCGAGGGTGTTAAATCGGTGTATGAGGTATGATTCACGTTGTTCACGTTCCCGGTTTGATTTAAATCCTGTTTCTAAAAGTGTGACTGACAATTTGTCGAAGGAGTGGCCGGGAAGGTTAAGGTGTTTTGATAGAGGTAGATTCGGCGCTGATTTCGCGTGGGCTCTGTGATTATTGAAACGAATCCTAAAGGGTGTTTCCGTTTGTCCGATGTATTGCATGCCGCACACGTTGCATTCAAGTAGATATACCACATTAGAGGAATCGCATGTTAGATTTCCTCGTATGTTAATTGAAAAGTTGGATTGTGTGCTGCTTGCCTTGCTTGTATCTCGCATCGCTTTGCATACAAAACATCGAGGCTTCAGACAAGGTCGGCATGAACTGTCGGAAGTTGAAGTATTGATTTGGGAGTTTACAAGTGTGTCTTTGAGGTTGCGTGTTCGTCGGTAAACGACGCCAGGAGCCGATGGGAATGCACGTTTTAGACGTTCACTTTGTTCCAGTATGTTGTAATGTCGTTTAAGGATTTTGTTAACGTTGGGGAAATTCGTGCTGTATGTTAAACATAGGTGTGTCTGTTGCAGGTTGTGTTGTGGTGGCCGCTTCATCAGAAGGTCATCACGCTGAAGTTTTCTAGCTTTTTGAATAGCGTCATCAATCACATGTGGAGGATATTTCTGTTTTTCGAGCACGAGTTTGAGCTTTTGTGAGCTCGCGTGGAAGTCAGTGTCTTTTGAGCAAATTCGCTTAAAACGGTGGGCCTGGCCGTATGGAATGCTGTTTTTACAATGGCGTGGATGATCACTTTGGTAATGGAGGTACTGTTGTCGATCTGTTGGTTTGCGGTAGAGGGTTGTGGAAAGTTTATCATCTTCTATTATTATGGTAACGTCAAGGAAATTTACGGTTACTTGTGAGTAGGTGTGTGTGAAGTGTATGTTTGGATGCACAGTATTGTAAGTGTCGATAAAGTTTAGCAGTTCATCCTCGCTGTGAGTCCAAATAAGAAAAATATCGTCAATGTACCGCCTGTATAGGAGTGGTTTCAAGGGAGTTTGGGACAAAAATTCGGTTTCTAGTTTTCCCATGAAAATGTTAGCATAGTTTGGTGCGAGTTTGGTACCCATGGCGGTGCCGCTGATTTGTCGAAAGTACTCTTGGTTGAACTCGAATGAGTTCAGTTCTAATACAAGTCTTGTGAGGCTTGCGATGGCAGAGAAATCTGGGGTGTCAGGTTGTCTATGGTTTGTGTATGTGTTTTTTAATGCCGCTATGCCATCATCGTGGGGAATATTTGTATAAAGTGAAGACACATCAAGAGTAACTAAGTATGAGTGTTTCGGAATGCGCAGGTCTGCAATATCTCGAAGAAAATGTGAGGTGTCTTTTACGTACGACCCGAGGGTGCACTTAGTTACTCTTGATGTGTCTTCACTTTATACAAATATTCCCCACGATGATGGCATAGCGGCATTAAAAAACACATACACAAACCATAGACAACCTGACACCCCAGATTTCTCTGCCATCGCAAGCCTCACAAGACTTGTATTAGAACTGAACTCATTCGAGTTCAACCAAGAGTACTTTCGACAAATCAGCGGCACCGCCATGGGTACCAAACTCGCACCAAACTATGCTAACATTTTCATGGGAAAACTAGAAACCGAATTTTTGTCCCAAACTCCCTTGAAACCACTCCTATACAGGCGGTACATTGACGATATTTTTCTTATTTGGACTCACAGCGAGGATGAACTGCTAAACTTTATCGACACTTACAATACTGTGCATCCAAACATACACTTCACACACACCTACTCACAAGTAACCGTAAATTTCCTTGACGTTACCATAATAATAGAAGATGATAAACTTTCCACAACCCTCTACCGCAAACCAACAGATCGACAACAGTACCTCCATTACCAAAGTGATCATCCACGCCATTGTAAAAACAGCATTCCATACGGCCAGGCCCACCGTTTTAAGCGAATTTGCTCAAAAGACACTGACTTCCACGCGAGCTCACAAAAGCTCAAACTCGTGCTCGAAAAACAGAAATATCCTCCACATGTGATTGATGACGCTATTCAAAAAGCTAGAAAACTTCAGCGTGATGACCTTCTGATGAAGCGGCCACCACAACACAACCTGCAACAGACACACCTATGTTTAACATACAGCACGAATTTCCCCAACGTTAACAAAATCCTTAAACGACATTACAACATACTGGAACAAAGTGAACGTCTAAAACGTGCATTCCCATCGGCTCCTGGCGTCGTTTACCGACGAACACGCAACCTCAAAGACACACTTGTAAACTCCCAAATCAATACTTCAACTTCCGACAGTTCATGCCGACCTTGTCTGAAGCCTCGATGTTTTGTATGCAAAGCGATGCGAGATACAAGCAAGGCAAGCAGCACACAATCCAACTTTTCAATTAACATACGAGGAAATCTAACATGCGATTCCTCTAATGTGGTATATCTACTTGAATGCAACGTGTGCGGCATGCAATACATCGGACAAACGGAAACACCCTTTAGGATTCGTTTCAATAATCACAGAGCCCACGCGAAATCAGCGCCGAATCTACCTCTATCAAAACACCTTAACCTTCCCGGCCACTCCTTCGACAAATTGTCAGTCACACTTTTAGAAACAGGATTTAAATCAAACCGGGAACGTGAACAACGTGAATCATACCTCATACACCGATTTAACACCCTCGAAAAAGGCATAAATGAAAGTCCGGGTACACTTGCAGCAATCAAAGCACTATAATATATACATGTACATTTATATGTGTATATGTACTTATGTATATGCGCATATGTATGTGGGTGTATGTGTGTATATATAAGTTTATAATTGTAATCATAACAATTCAAGATTTCGCGGCACTGTGGCGGCGACGAGGACTGGACAACTACAAATATCTTTGCGTGTTTCAGTGAACCACTGTCGTCTATTTCTATTTCTCTGAATAACCGAACAATAGTTGTAAGCCCGACTTGTCGAAGGGTCACCGCATGCACAACTAAAAGCCCCGAACGTGGATTCCCAGAACAAAATGCAATCACCTCAAACGTCCTTTCTCGCCTTTTGGCAACCTCTCCCCGATTTTGGCAACAAAGCCCGACATCCACATACACAACTAAACGCCCCGAACGCGGTTTCCCAGTACAAAATAGCAATCACTTCAAACGTCCTTTCTCGCAGTTTGGAAACCCTTCCCGCATTTCGACAACAAAGCCCGACATATAGAAGGGCCACCCCATACACAATTAAAACCCCCAAACGCGGATTCGCAGAGCAAAATAGCATTCAAAACGACAGACAGCGCCTTAAGAAACATTTTCTCCCGCGCCGACTTCCTGGAGCCTCGGAACGCTGTCTCCGACGCCGAATTAGTGACGGTCTTTAAAAAAATATAAAAAATTTAAAAAATAAAAAATAATAATAAAAAAAGCATTTTTCGCGACACGCAAGCCCTTACCTTAGCCAGGCCCCGTTTACAATAAAGGGACCGCCACCAAACTGCACTGAACGCAATACTAAGAAAATACACACTGACGACGCCACTCGCGAAGCACAGTGGAACCTGGAACTTTCTGGATATCCTTTCCTCTCTCGTTTTTCAAACTCTTTCTTTCTTTCTGTTTTTTTCGTTCTTTCCCTCTCATTTTTTACCCAAAATACTATAAATGTGAGCGCAAACAGAATGTACCATGACTCCTGATGAAGGCCAGACTCTGGCCGAAACTGTCGAATTAAACACTTCCGTTGTTACCGTTCTCTTGGAGGATCTACTTGACTTATATATATATATATATATATATATATATATATATATAAGGGAGGAGGAGGAGGAGGAGGAGGAATAAATGAGGAAGGACAGGGAGGTTAGCCAGTTCTCAGACCGGCTGGCTACCCTGTACTGGGGAAGGGGGTAAGGGGGATAAAAGATGAGAGAAAAGAGACGTTGAAAAAAAAGAGAGAGAAAGTCATCAGACGATCCACGACGCTGTTTACAGTCTGTCTCTAAGACCACTTGCTCGCAGAAAGCGCAACAACGCTCTCAATGCCTTGCGTGCAGAGGACGGTCTCGGCCAGTGTCCTAATACCCTTTCTTCCGACAATTGGTGATTGTCTATTCTATCTAAAGCTTTTGACAGTTCTTTTCTTGGCACGCTGAAGCGGGGACACTCGCAGAGAAGATGGGAGAAAGTCTCTGCGCAGCCACAGTTGTCACATGTCGGGCTTCTGGCCATTCCGATTCGAAACGAATAAGCATTTGTAAAGGCCACCCCAATCCACAGACGGCACAAAAGTGTCTCCTCTGCTCTGGTTATTCCTGATGGAAGACGGAGCTGTAGGTGTGGGTCCAAATTATGAAGGCGGACGTTGGTGAATGCCGGTGAATTCCACTGAGCGAGTGTCAGTTCTCGTGCAAGTGATCGAAGCCTTGCAGCGGCGTCCGTTCTTGATAATGGTATAGCTACACAAGGGGCATCGTCATGAGCAGTTCGGGCTGCTTCATCTGCACGGTCGTTTCCATCAATGCTGCAGTGGCCTGGTATCCATTGATATGCTATGTCATGTTGTTTCTCTATAGCCCGGTGATGGAGCAGTCGTATTTCAGCAATTAGCTGTTCGTTTGGTCCATGACGATATGGCGAGGCGATTCCCTGGAGAGCTGCTTTGGAGTCGGAGAATATTGACCATGTCTGTTGCGGTTCTTCAACTAGGAACTCCAGAGCGGCACGAATGGCGGCGAGCTCTGCCGCCGTGGATGATGTCAAATGCGAGGTCCTGAACTTTATTGTGATGGATTTCTCCGGAATCACCACTGCGCCTGTTGAACTTGTTGAAGTGACCGACCCATCCGTGTAAATGTGAATGCGTCCACTGTGTTTCTCATGCAGAAACAGTAATGTTGTTTGTTTTAGGGCCAAATTTGACAAATTTTTCTTCTTTTTCATTCCGGGGATGGTTGTCAGGGCTTCCAGTGGATGTAGACACCACAATGGTAACGACGGTCTTGCTGCGTGCGTGAAGTTCGTGGGAATCACCGTGCGATGTGGGGCAATAATAGAGCAGAACGCAGAGCGTGGCCTGGAAGTTGGAAGGGAGGCAAGGTGATGCGATTGAATCCGGGTGGCATGTCTTATGTGCGTTCTTAAAGCATCGACACGAATGTAGGTTGTGATAGGGTGTTCATGAGCGATTGCGACAGTCGCTGCTGACGATGCGCATCTCGGCAGCCCGAGGCATATTCTCAGTGCTTGAGCTTGTAATGACTGGAGGACGTGAACGTTTGTTATGCGAACCTTGCCAAGCACAGGTAGGCTGTAGCGCATGAAGCCAAGAAAAAGTGCAGCATACAGTTGAAGCATGGCTCGTACCGATGCACCCCATGATTTTCCCGCAAGAAACCTTAGGACGTGGGTGATCATGGTCAGTTTCTTCTTCATGTAAGCGATATGAGGGCTCCAAGACAAATCACGATCTATTATTACTCCCAGGAAACGGTGAGTCTTTTGATAGCTGATTGTGTGTCCATTAATTCTGATGCGGTATGGCGTCATTGTCTTGCGCGTAAACGCAACTATTGAGCATTTCTCATATGACAGCTCCAGTCCTCGTCCTTGTAGGTAGTTTGACGTCAGTGTAGCCGCTGTCTGAAGCCTGGCTCGTACGTGTAGACGCGTGACCCCTGATGCCCAGATGCAGATGTCGTCCGCGTATATCGACAGATGTACGGAGTGTGGCAGGACGTCAATGAGGCCGATGAGCGCAAGGTTGAAAAGTATGGGGCTTAAGACCCCACCTTGAGGTACGCCGCGATAAGTATGATGTTGCCTTGTTGCGCCATCTTCTGTCTGAACGAAGAAGGTTCTGTCTTTCAAATAGCTGTAGATCCATTGGTAAACGCGGCCTCCCGATCCAATGCTTCCCAAGGCGTCCAGGATGGTTTCATGTAATACATTGTCGTACGCAGCCTTAATATCCAAGAAAAGTGCCGCTGATAATCTCTTAAGGCTCTTCTGCTGTTGTACAGACGTGACAAGATCAACAACATTGTCTATGGAAGATCGTCCACGTCGAAAGCCGGTCAAAGCATTGGGGTATATATTGTTATGTTCCAAGTACCACTCCAGGCGAGTCAGCACCATTCTCTCCATCACCTTTCCAAAGCAGCTGGAAAGTGCGATGGGGCGATAGGAGTCCATGTCCAGAGGCGATTTGCCTGGTTTGAGCAGAGGCACAAGGCGGCTGCACTTCCACGAAGGAGGAACCGAACCGTTGCTCCACGAGTCATTGTATACAGCTAGAAGGGCACGCCGAGCTGTTCGTCCTAGGTTAGCAAGGGCCATGTAAGTGACTCCATCGGGTCCAGGCGATGACGAGCGCTTGCATGCTGCCAATGCTGCCTGAAGCTCCTCTAGAGAAAACATATTGTCCATCCGAGTGTCTCTGGACACCGGCGCGTTTCGTAGGTTACTCATGTTGATCCCGGACCCCTTGTTTGCAACCCTGGCACAGAAGTCTTCCGTTACATCGATTTCACGCCGGCCTTGGTGGAGAGCAAGGCCTTTGAACGGACAATTCTGTTGTGGCAATGTTCGTAGGCCGCGGATTATTCTCCATATTTGCGAAAGAGGTTTGTGGGGATCGAGCGACTCGCATAGTGACTTCCATCGTTGCGACTGTAGTGCATTGATTCGACGTTGAATCTTCTTTTGTAGACGTCTCGCTTCCCTCAAGTCGTAGATGGATTTCGTGCGCCTATAACGTCGTTCGGCGCGACGACGGATTGCGCGAAGTCGCTCCATCTCCACCTCATATTTGCAAAAATCTGGCAAAGGTCCACAATTAAACGTTGCCTCTTGAATAGCGGCCTTCATTATACCTTCTAGGCTTTCAAGAGAGCCTTCTTGGTTTCTCTCGCATTGCTTCTCTGTGGATGATCTGTACTTTGACCAGTCTATCCGGGAAGTGGGTGCGATTTGCGACTTGCTTAGCCCCTTGATTTTTATATAGGTGGGGATGTGATCACTGCCATGCGTTTCATTGTCCGCAAACCACTGCACCTTGGTGTTCAGGCTGCTCGACACAAAAGTTAGGTCGAGACAGCTACTATATGTCAGACCCCGTAAAAACGTGGGAGCGCCGTCGTTTAAACAATGTAGTTGGTGGTCAGATGCAAAGGAGGACACATCTCTTGCCCGACGGTCCATCTTCTGGCTTCCCCACAGGGGGTGATGAGCGTTAAAATCACCGGTAATAATCCATGGCCCAGGTGTCGCTGATATAATGGCGCTTAATCTTGCTGGGTCGAAGCGGCCTGAAGGCGAAATATATACTGCCACTAGCGTGAAGTTCACGTTCTTACGCTTAACTGTCAGGCACACGTATTGGTTGCTGTCGTCCGGTGTTACTGGATGCTCAATATATGTGAGTTCGCACCTGATGTAAACAATGACCTTACTGGTTTCGTTACGGGTTGCAGATCTGAAAGCCTCGTATTTAGAAAGTCTTATAGCATTGTGAAGACGTGGTTCACAAATTACAATAATTGGAAACTGATTCTTGAAAACATATGGTCGAAAATCCGAAATGCGGGGTTTAAGACCTCGGGCATTCCATTGGAAAATTGATGCCTCTTTCACTTGTTTACGGAAGGGCTGCAGGGAAAGAGCCATGGTGCTTCTGTAGATTTGATAGCACCGGATTCAAAGCGTCCAATATTTGAAGAGCGCTGTGGGCAGCCGGAGTCTGAATATTATTCAGGAGTACTCGAATTGTCTTCATGAGGGTCTTAATCACGTCTATTATTTCGTTATCTTGACTGTCATGACTTACTCGCTCTGGAGTAGCTTTCAGTGGGCGATGCTGCCGTTCTACTGGCGGTGTCACTGACGGCAGCGCTGGCCACGCGTCAGGGTCAATGTTTCTTGCGTCTTTCTGAGGATGCTTGTTGTTGGCACTTGTTGATGCTTGTGGTGGTGAGTGCGTGATATGGGGTAGCGGTGTATCCCTGGCCTTGGCAGAGGATGTCCTAGGAGTTTTCCTATGGCGCGAACGCCGACGTCGCACTTTGGCAGCAGCCTCCCTGTGGGTAGAACCGTCTCTGGCCATCTGCCTCAGCACTTGCATTTCCTTCTTCACATTTGGGCACTGCTTTGATGACGCCTCGTGAGGACCTTGGCAATTGCCGCATTTGCGATGTTCTGCCTGGCAGGCTTCCGTGTTGTGCGACTCCGAACATCGGGAGCACACAGCAGAACTTGTGCAAACAGCACTCACATGTCCTATTTTACAGCACTTCCGACACTGAAGAGGTTTCGGCACGAACGGCCGTACTGTGTGTCGAAAATGACCAACTCTTACTTGAGTTGGGAGGCTGTCACCCTTAAAAACTAGTTTCACGCATCGTGAGTTCCCGAGACGGCGGGCTTGCAAGATTGTAGTAGCTTCCGTCACTGGTTTGATTAGAGTTGTAAAATCAATATCGCTGATAGAAGTGTCGACGTCGTAGATAACGCCCGCCCTAGAGTCCTTGCCATCTGGTATGAAAGAACGAACGTTGATGTTCCCGAGCACATTCACCTTGGTCAATACGTCGAGAGCAGTACGTTGCGTAACGTCTATCGCCAGAACGTTCTTGCGGCCATTGATTCTCACGTCTGTTATTTGTCCCGGAACGAGCGCCTCAAGTGACATAGACGTGGCCTGGCGATTAAGTCGGTTCATGCTGTCAGCGGCATTCAGCGGGACAAACAAAATAGTCTGAACCGGTGGCTCTTGAATATTCGTGGTGGCCTTACTTTGGGAAGGAGATGTCGTAAGCAACCTCCTCTTCGCCTTGTGTCTTGCCACGGGCACAAAGTCACTTTCGTCGGAGCTCTCATCACTGGCCGTAGAGTACATGAGCGTGTCCTCACTGTCGACGTCACTTGGGTGGCCGGAGCGCTTTCTTAGAGTGGCCACCGACGACGCAGGACGTATGGGTGGAGGCCCTGGTGATTCTACGTCCATTTCCGCAGGCAGAAGAGCGGCGTCTTCCACTAGCACCAAAGAAAACGAGAAAAAATAACAGAGACTGAAACCAGCGTTCCACTCAGGAAAAACTTCGTCTTCTTCCTATATATAAGGGAAAGAGTTGTATACCTAAGGGCTCGTTTTTCCGTGTTTTAACACTATATTAATGAGATCTAACAGACAGTAATGCCAAGGAATGTACAGGGGAAGTTATTATTAGAACCAATGGAGTGTAAATAAGAAGAAAGAAAAGTGGATGAAAAAGTAACCAGCCGTGAGCAGGAATCGAACCTACGACCTTCGAATAACGCGTTCGATGCTCTACGAACATTATATATATATATATATAATGTTCCAGTACTACGGCATATTTTCTCACTGAATCCACGCGATTTCCGTATATTTTTTCATGTCTTTGTCAAATACTTCATTACGAGTCGTACGGAAATGTATGGAGTTATTGTAACGACACATCGGACATTTCAGTATATATGTAGGGCCTTGCTGCGTCTGTAGCGCCTGTGCTATGCGATCATTTCAAGTTCTATAATCACGGATCTTCAGTGCGTACCGGACTTTCAGAAGGAACTCGGGACGCTCATGCATGCGGAGGCGCAATACCTCCGCCGTGTTCTTTGTTATCGTCGCATACGTGCTCCGTGTTCGGCACAGTTTGCCTTGAAATTCATGAGTCGCTGCAGCGGAGGTGTTCCCGTTTCGAGCCGACGTGGGTGCCCGTCCCGTATGCGTCCGTTCGTGGAATTCGACGCGACTGGCCCGTGTGGAGCGGTGAAACACGCGGACGCCATTGGGTGGACTTGAGAAAGCGCCAGAACTCAAGCCATAAAGTAGCCAAAGTTGTCGTGTAGTTTAATGTTATCGTCAAATCTCTTGTCCGATAGAACTGGAGCGGTATTACGAACAGATTCTTTACTATCGATGATCAAGTAAAGCCACTTTGAATAAGGAAAATAATAAGTTTCAAAGTAGCGAGAAAATGGCCATGGCGCCAACTTGAACTTTTCGTCGCCAGACGGGTCGTATAGTAGCCGATTTTGCGCAAAGTATCCTAAATTTGCGCCATATTGCGCCACATTGGCTATTGTTGCGTCAAACTTGAGCCAAATACTTGCGCCGAATTGCCGTTGGTGGCTATAGCCGCCAACGGCAACCCTTGATGGAACACGTATCAGCCTTATGCACACCTGGTTGCATTCAGTACGCACCAAAATGGTGAAGGACTCTCTGTGTCAGGCCCGCGGCGGCAAGAAGCTCTCGTACAATCCTCAGATCTTCTCTTAGATTAAAGAAGAAAAAAGAAACCTGTTCGTCAACCGAATTCTCTGGGTGACCTTCGAGTCAAACGCAGCCACTCCATATAGCCGCGTCCAGAATCATCTGCGCCATGTGGAATTCTTAGGTCCAAAGATGGATGGGTTCATCGGTTGTGGCTTTTGTTTAGTGTCGCTTCGGAAGATGAAGGCACGTAACCTTTCTCGAAGAAAGCAAAATCATGACCGTACGCGGCATTTCGTGTTTTTTCTTTAATTGTTACTCGCATACGGCTGCTTCTATCGACATCATCTCCTTTCTACAGTCGTGACCATCTCTGCCTGGTACGTCGCTGTACCGGCCTCCGCACGGCGAGGAACGTGTTGCAGACCTTGAGAGCTGCGGGATTGATCGCTGTGTTATCGATGTGCAAGTTAACTGCACTACTCCCCGTCTTGCTCTCCATACTATATGTTTCTAGCATTTAATAGGGAGTTTTAGAATAACGTTTGCAGGTGCTGCGGGCGTTGCGGGCTTAGCGGGCACCATACGAGCTTTAGTACAACGTTTTCCCCTCCTAGGGAACAATCTAGGGACTTTAGCTGCCCCGCAACCTCAAATGCACGGAAACTACACATAGCCTCGACACCAGCACTTCGCGAGACTCGCGGGCCGCGATCGCCGCGCGCTATTTCGGATTTCGTGCGGGTGGGCAGCGAACGCCAACGGCGGCTTGCGTACGACGCATGCGCAATGGCAGCGACCGCACCGCAAGGACTAGCGGAGCGCTATTCTAAAACATTGATCCTAGCTATCTAAAAAAAACGTTCATTCGCTTCACAATTGCTGAAGACAGGCATAACGCCCTGGCGATTGGTCTGTGTTGCTTGAAGTGCATATTGAGCCGAAATATCCAAACAAACATGGTGCGCGCATTTATTGATGAACACAGACGTAGAAGAAAGATGTTCCGAGCGTCAGCATAACGTTGCAGAATAAGCACGATGCCCCTGGAATTCTAAGAACTGGCTAAGCTCCGTATTCTTCCTTCTTTCCTGTGCAATTGGATTAGTAGACTCTAAGCAGCCAGCAGGAGGACCAATATCGCTATGCCCTCCGGAATGCCCGTGTACTGTGTACTGTACTGTCTGATCACGTAAAGAACACTAAAAGGTTGATGTTTCTGGAACACTCCGCTGCACCGTTTGTCATAATTATATCGTAATTTAAGCACGTGGAACTCCATACATTATTATTATTATTATTATTATTATTATTATTATTATTATTATTATTATTATTATTATTATTATTATTATTATTATTATTATTATTATTTCTCCGAACCGTGCGTGCACGACTTCATAACAGTAAGTGCAGTAGCAAATCTTTTTTTTTGTCCTTCTGGAATGAAACGTTGCGCTAGCCAAAACCATTCGTCCATCGAACGGGTGGAATTGGTTCGTGGCAACAAGTGTTGGTTCGCACCAATACTTCATATTGCTTTTAATGTGTGCGTGTGCGAGTCACAGACACTGTAAAACTCACATACGGTGTTAACTAAGGTCGCAGACTATTCAAGAGGCGTGAAAGTTATGACGGCTGGGCTGGTGAATAAATGTGTTCTTTAACTGTCCGGCTCACGAAACAACTCAGCAGGCTTCAGCGTAGTTCAACGCGTTTTGTGTCAACGCACTATGTCGCACCTTCGCACTTACCGTTTGGCTTTCAGGCGTTTCGGAATCCTTGAGCCGAGCGCAACAGAGTCGTCACACTTTCGTGCAAGCCGTAAGCTGTTTCCGAGATCCATCAATTTGCTCGCCGTCGCTCGTTAACACGGGTGCCGCTATGTACTACATGAATAGACGCGTGGTAGGTCGGTGTACGGTCAGTAAGTGCCTAGAAAAGCGTAGGCGAGAAAAATATGAAAGGTAAATCATACACCTGCTCTCGACGATCGACGCGAACAGAACAGAAGAGAACAGAAGGTTTTATTGTGCTAAATGAAGAAGAATACATGTGCATGATATACAGAAAGCGGTCCCATAGTCAGAGACTGCAAGGGGACCTCTTGTACAATGTAGAATTGAGAATGATTGTGATGTACATAGCAGGGAGACAGAGCTACAGTAAAATGCAATTGAAACAAATAAAGTAAGAATATACCCTTGTAATCTCACAGAAACAATTTAAAAGCAAGAATAACGCGCTAACTTCAATGACAAGTGATTACAGAACGCAACTCACAATGAACAGGAATCAATTAAGAAACAGCAAAACAGGCTAGTTAGTTGACATGATATGATTTTTAGCTTCGATTTAATTACCCTCAGGGAACGGCATACTTTAATGTCGGAAGGTAAACTATTCCAAAAAGAAATTCCGGGAAAATGAATGGTTTGTTTGCCATAATTGGTTTGTTTGCCATAATTGCCAATTGGCGAAGGTCAACCGTTGCGAAGCTCTGTGGCTAAATCGTGTTGCCATGTAAGTACGTGGAATAATTTAATAATGAAGCGCAAGAAAAAGACACAACCGCATGACAAAGGTGGTATGAAACACAGTTTTATATAGTTTCATACCACCCTTTCGAAGGTCATTCCAAGGCCACCCTTCCCAAAGACATTCTCAAGTTCGCTGTGCGACCTTGGGAATGACAGATAGTACACATATTTGCGCCGTCTTTGTGCATGCGGGCTTCCAACGCTTTTGGGGCTTCGTTTATTGTTGTGTTTTGGTTTTGTTTCGAATATAGGAACGACCGTTGTCAACTTCGTGAGCCGATTCGAATTGGCGAGTCTGAAAAGTTAAGGTTGTAATGTGCAACTGCCGAACATTTGCTGGTTGTCATCTCATGAAAAAAGCAGCTCCAAGCCACGCGAAGTGAAACGGATCCGAAAGACCGAAGATTAAACAAATTCGTGTACTTACTATCATTTTCATGTTCGCTGAAGGGCCGGTGTGTTGCTAGTGTAGACACTAGCGCCAAAGTTCCCTCTAGTGCATTTGTAAGAAACTCTATGGTATGAATTTAGAGGTACACTGGACTTTTTTCGCGATTTGTAACGACTACTGAAAAGGAAAAAGAATGCATATATATAATTCGGAAAGCATTTAACCCTCTCAGACCCTTTGCACACAATTGTGTACATCAGTTGTTCATGCTGGTTGTGTCAACTACGGGCTAAAGAGGTGCAAGATACCATGAGACTTGGATGAAATGAACCTCCTCCTCCTTAATAAACTTGTCTTCATTTAAGTTCAGTTTTGACCGTACTGTTGCATACAATCACTTTTCCGAAGACACTACCATAGTCGACGAGCCGTTCGACGTGGCGCTTCCTTAGAGTCACGTCGAAATATATATATTTTTTTCTCTTCTCAATACCAATAAGACGAACAATCGATTTGCACGATATTTTTAATCTGAGATTTCATTCGATATATGCAAGAAGCAAACATGTATGTCTTCAAGATACGTAGATATTTAATGAAAGCCTAATTTTTGATGCGGAAGCATCTTATACTCGCGCCTTGTAGTGCGCCGTCCGCGCCGTCCGCGCCGTCCGCACCGCCTTAGTTGAGCTAATTCATTACGTCTGATACAATAATCACTCGTTCTCTGCTACTGCAATATTCACGCGTTCATCAAGTATAAGGTTATTTGTTGCACTTCAAAAGCATACATGTGTCCGAGTTAAAACGGTCAAAGTTTCACATTAAATGCACCAGGAAGGTAAAGTATTGGTACGGAAACCAGTAACACAAACATGAGCTTGTACGGTAAAGTTAGCTATTTAAAACCTACGCGAGCGTCGGTGCACACTGAACCATGCCTGTGTATTCAGGCATGTGTCTAACTCTGTTACCAGCCACTAAACTGTTTTAGCGGGACGGCTCAGTGCTCTCCCATAGTTGAGTACGAAGTACTCAAAATCGTTCAACATATTAGATGCGGAAGCATCTTATACTCGCGCCTTGTAGTGCGCCGTCCGCGCCGTCCGCACCGCTTCTCGAACATTCGACAGCTGACGCGCGCGCATGCGCCGTCGCGCCGTCGCCCACCATCTGTGCCGCGCGCGCTTCTCCTTCGAGAACATTCGACAGCTGACAGCGCATGCGCCGTCGCGCCGTCGCCATCTGTGCCGCGCGCGCGCTTCTCCTTCGAGAACATTCGACAGCTGACAGCGCATGCACCGTCGCGCTGTTTATATACTCAAGGTCGGCGCTCGCTCGCTCAGTTGCCGCTCGTCCGTTGGTTCGTCGCAATAAATAAAACACCGCCCTTTCGCATACGTGCCGTACGTGTTCACTCATTTAACACCCCATTTCACAACCACGTTAACCAATTTAGCCATCGACCCAAGTAAGTCGCAATTTAACACCCGTTAACCAATTACATGCTTCCGCATCC
This sequence comes from Rhipicephalus annulatus, assembly GCA_013436015.1. NCBI lineage: Eukaryota > Metazoa > Arthropoda > Arachnida > Ixodida > Ixodidae > Rhipicephalus > Rhipicephalus annulatus. Next base: position 561,444 of record WOVY01011318.1, on the reverse strand, counting down.
TCCTCAGTGTTCCCCCGAGGGAAGCTGCGGGCAATTTTTTTATCAATTGCTATAAAAGGCATAACTCAATCAATTATAAAATTATTGTTGCTGCAATATGATATATTGGGGACTTGAAATTGTGCTATTACAATTCGACGCATTTACAGGCAGTTCTTCGTAGGTGGCGTCTTAAAGGCTTAAGCTGCGTTGGCGTAGGCTGTACACGTACGAAATACCGCAAACATTACTCGAAATTCCGGTATCGAGCGCGCAAGAGGTAAGTCGTAAAAGAGGCTCGAACGAATTATGGACTTGTAAAGTCGTGAGCTATAGCTCAAAAGCCCTCTCGTGACGTTAGTGGGTCTGGAGGGCGCTTGCTATAGAGTATGTGCGAAAACTTGGTCGGGTAATAAAGCGCTGTTCTGGCATTTCAACGGAACGTGAGATGCGATATTTCGATTTATTTCTTTTTCTCAAAAGAATGAACCAAGGCATGTTGTTACCAGTGTTTATTTATTCACGTTCTATTCACGTTCCAACCTCCTATAGTGACATTTATTAGAGACATTAATGACCGTTCTTTTCATATATATATATATATATATATATATATATATATATATATATATATATATATATATATATATATTGCTGATAATCAGATTTCATGACTTCCTAGAACTGTTTAATTTACCATTTAGACGAAATGGTCGTTGTGGAGGAGGGGAAAAAATAGTGTCGCTTGTCGCTTTAATCCACAACACCGCATAGTACTGCACGGATATGTCCAAGAGAGTAAAGAACCAACACAGAAAATTTCTGAACTAGAAGGTTGTCGTTATTGAATAAATAAATAAATAATAAATAAAGCGATCATTGACCAGACTAGGGGTGTTGGTATCTATAGTCTCACCCTTATCAGCGATCGGTGGGCTCTTCAATTGATTGCGACGAATTAATTTATTCCGAGCCACGCACTCAAAGCACTCGTGCCGAGCCGCTGGCATTACCCAAGAGAGCCAACCTGGCGGGCTCATCAGTTTGCCCCGGTACGTCTGCATGCGAGGATTCCAGAACAAACCGGGCGGATATACAGTGTATCGCCGTGTCCATCGGTATATACCGCTCGCTCCCTTGACCTCGTGAAGGCCGCTTGGCCGCGTGTCGAACAAGTGTCGCACGTATTGACCTCGCCTGTATACGTGCCTCGCAAGAAGAGCAAATACGAAATCCGCATTCCGACTGCAGGCTTGCATCCCGCCGATGGCTTCCATTTCGCGGCTCGGACTTTCCCGACTCCCTCTCCCTCCTTCGCCACCTTTCTCGCTCCGCGTCACTGTGTGCGCAGACGGCAAATATTTCCGGAAAAACGCGCCACTGCTCGTTAGTGGGTGGCTTCTAGCCTCTTTTCTTTCTTTTTAAGACGATGGTATTTCTTTGGATACCTCGAACAGGCAAGTTTTATTGCATACTATTAACACCATTTCAAGTGAGTACTACTGCACACGTATTGATTGATTTGCGGGGTTTAACGTCCCAAAATCACTATGTGATTATGAGAGACGCCGTAGTGGAGGGCTCCGAAAATTACGACCACCTCGGGTTCTTTAACGGGCACCCAAATCTGAGCACACGGGCCTACAACATTTCCGCCTCCATCGGAAATGCAGCTGCCGCAGCAGGGATTCGATCCCGCGACCTGCGGGTCAGCAGCCGAGTACCTTAGCCACTAGACCACCGCGGCGGGGCCTACTGCACACGTAACAAAGTGACTTCAGTGGGAAGAACACACAAGAGAGCATAGGCACGATCTAACTTACAGCTCTGCGATACTATAACAGGTCATAGGTCACTGATGGAAGCAAAGAGCAAAATGCACAAATATTGGTCTGCCTGTCGTGTCTCGCGCACGATTGAGCCACCCGGTGAAATTTGAGCACTTGCTCAACCCCCAGGCATCTTGATCTGGTGGCTGCACTAATACTTGCGAACATTGTCGACCAAAAAGCAAATATCACGCATATCTGAGCAGCAACATCAATAAGTATGTATAATGTACTGTTTCTTTAATAAAAAAACGCATAGATACGTCATTCTAAAGACCATAGTGTTTGTTACGCTGCGCTCACAATGCGACACTATGCGAAAAAATCGGGTGTTTATACGCTTCGCTATAGGACGACACGGTGCTGCCACCTACTAGTGGCTCTGCGTTCTACACAAGCTTTCGTTTCCCGACATTACTGCCAGATTGCGTTGATATCTCACGTAGCGCCTCCACACAGGATATTATCGTCTTTCGATGACATTTGCAGGGAACCACGCAAAACACCGCCAATATAAAAGAAAGTTTACTCATGGAGAAGCTAGTGCCCATGTGCAGAGTGTTTGATGAATGTCAGTCCAGTAATCCGCAAATACTTTTTGTTCTCGGATTAGTCGTTTGTTAACCTCGGGCCTAAATGAAGCCGGTCTGCTTGTAGCTTTGAGCGTAACCATCCCCACCGTGGTGGTCTAGTGGCTAAGGTATTCGGCAGCTGACCCACTGGTCGCGGGATCAGATCCCGTCTGCGGCGGCAGCTAATTCGATGGAGGCGAAAAGGCCGTAGGCCCGTGTGCTCAGATTTAGGTGCACGTTAAAGAAACCCAGGTTGTCGAAATTAGCGGAGCCGTCTCTACATACGGTGTCTTTCAAAATCATATTCTGGTTTTGGGACGTTAAAGCCCATATATCAATCAATCATCCAAGTTCAGGCTATAAACACGCTCTAATGGCTCCGTCGATCGTGACCCCATAGACGTGGCCTTCTATCCCTGTAGTTGAGGGGGAGGGAGGACACAAATTACGCCCCCGTCTAGCTACATGAACGGAAAGACACGTCTGCGGGCCAGAGGGGGGGCAGTGCCGATCGTGCCTCCCCCCTCGAAAGATTCACACGGCGTAGCACTATCTCGACAAACCGTGATCAGGCCATCCTACACGGGGTTTTCAAAAGCGAAAGAACCGCCGAGATTTACATGAAAGGCAATTAGCTTTATCAACGTGTTTTTGACGACGATCGAGAGAGGAGATCCAAGCTAAAGATAAAGCTTCCATCGTCAACTGTACTGTGTCGAAAAGAGCGAACCTAATTGAACGGAACTTCTCATCGATGTTCTTGAAGATCGCAGCTTCTTTCGATGTCCTTACGATTTTGCTTTACTTTTTTTCATCTGCGTGGTCGAGACGTTGCATTTATAACTGGTCGGCTCTTCAGGTTCGTCGCGCTTATAGCAGAACGCTATTTACGAGGGATCGATTTATAGCCCTGAAGGAATAAAATTTGCTGACGTTAAAACTTTGCTCGCAGATATAAAAAAAAAGAACATCAGAAATGGTTCTTTTATGTATACTTAAGGACTCGCGGTCCTTGCTATCCCTTCGTTCTTAACGTAAAGCACAGTCAATGGGAACCAGCTCTTTCCTGTATGAGAGAATTATTAATGTTCGGCCCCAGTGTTATGGCACATTGTGGCACACAATTTTGCCCCAGGCCGTTAAGTAGCAGGCTCAAGAAATGCTATACGTAGAGTCCATTTCACACTTCGTCTGGCCCGACTTGCTGCATATTCGAGTGGCTTTAGACTTCTGGGAGGAATCCCGGAAGCTAATTGTGCTCATAATAACGGACCACTTTTTATCTACACACACGTAAGCGCGCGCGCATATGCACACGCACTCCGCCGATGCATTTCGAACTGCTCCTTCATAATAACGTAATGGTTCTTGCTGGCACTCACACGACTTGCTCAATAGGTTTTTTTCATTTTATTATTATTATTATTATTATTATTATTATTATTATTTTAGTAGTAGTAGTGGTACTAGTAGGACAAATTGGCAATAACTAATTACTTTAGGACATTTCTCCTCTTCATTTATGAAGAGGGTAAATGTCCCGAAATGGCCCACAGCAGTATTTGGAAAAGAAACCAGTTTCGCTGGATGCTTGCCCAACTAGAAAGGTAATAATAATAATAATAATAATAATAATAATAATAATAATAATAATAATAATAATAATAATAATAATAATAATCCTTAGCTCACGCAAGTCAAGTGCCATGGCCACTAGTGACAGGTCCCTCCAGGAGCTTCCAGGCCTTCTCCGTCGCGCCATCTGTGCGCCGTGTGACGTAACTGCTTCTCGCGCTTGCTCAGGGTGGCTCACTGTAAGCCAATCAAGACTGTTGAACCTCGGCCAGAGTAGCTAGCGTTACAAAAATAAAGTGATTGATTGATTGATTTGTGGGGCTTAATGTCCCAAAACCACCATATGATTATGAAAGACGCCGTAGTGAAGGGCTCCGGAAATTTCGACCACTTATAGGGTTCTTTAACGTGCACCCGAATCTGAGCACACGGGCCTACAGCGTTTTTGCATCCATCGGAAATGCAGCCGCCGCCGCTGCCGGGATTCGATCCCGTGACCTGCGGGTCAGCGACCTAGTAACTTAGCCACTAGACCACCGCGGCAGGACTTCAAAAATGAATTGCTTATAACCAAAGTCTTATTGCGAAATCGGGTTAAACCTTTCTTCACCGGGCTCAGTTAATATTTTCATTGCTTGGTACGTTTTAATGAACAAAGCCATTGTTCTCAGAAGTGACACGCCCGAAAAGCGCATGAGAATTTTCAATGGAGAAAGTGATTCGCACTCGGAACCTATAAAAAAAAAGCGTTGGTTCGTTGAACTAATAAATGACGGAAAAATAAGATTATACGCCTTTTTTCATCACTGTTTTTTTTTTTGCAAAGCAACCTATTGACTCTGCGAGCGCACTGACGTGAGCAAATTTAGCCGCTAGCGATTGAGTCTTTCACGGCACTTCTCGACGCATGACGTTCTGGACGTTCACACGCCTTTCACGGTCGTAAACGCGCGTCAGTCACAACGTAACCGTGACGTGTGATGCGTTTTTTTTTTTCTCGAGTACAAAAAGCACATAATTGGGAGAATCCCACGCAACCCCCCAGACACACGATCAGCAGATTCGACTAGGAACTGTCACGTTCGTCCAAACCCTGCGACGTGGCCGGACACTGTGGGCAAATAGAGCCCGAAGTCTCAACAGTGTACGTTGCCTGCTACATGTCTGCGTTCCTACGAGAACATGGCTGTGTTTCAACTCTTAGGCAGCATGTAGACAGTCTACGAAGACTGCTTAGAAGACAGCATCGAGCCCATGCTCTCCGAGAAATGGAACACTTCTGGGTGGCTTTTACGCGACGCTGCGCCACCTCGCGTCGAGAAGAAAAAGCTAAATTAAACAAACGTAACAGTTGTACTTTCTGGTTTATTTCGTGTTTAAATAAAAACACAAATTAATGTTACTCACATTGAGCGTCTGGGAAAGCGTCTGTTTGTGTACAGACGACCATTTCAGCGAGATTTGATCTGTCTGAGCGATTCGCTGAGCCGCCATCTTGTTTAGACAGCAAAGTAGCCTGCATCGTATTCGTCTACGATGCGGTCTTCTCGGAGCTCTCTATTGCCGGCTACGCGAGAATGGGAATGGGACTTAAGATGGCCGCCGTCCATTTAGCTGTCTATTTCGCCGTCTACGGTGAGTATTGGTACACAGCCCATATGTGCAGAACAGTAGCCCCGCTACCTGTGTGCGTTTCTGCGAGAAAATTCGTGCAGAAAAGTAGCCTTATGTCTTTCTCTGTTTGACAAAGCAGATTTACAGCACATATTATAGTCCGCCGCGGTGGCCTTGAGGTTAAGGTGCTCGGCTGCTGACCCGAAGGTTGCAGGTTCGGTGCTGGCCGTGGTATTTCGATGGCGGCCAGTTGGTTGAGGCCAACGTATACTTTGCGATTTCAGTGCACGTCGTTAAAGAACACCACATGGTCCAAATTTCCGGAGCCTTCAACTACGGCGTCTTTCATAACCACATTGTGGTTTTGAGACGTGAAACTCGCCATTAAGTGCGTATTCTGCTTGATTGTTTTGTATCATCTTCGTGGCATGACTTTTTCTTGTGACATTTCCTACAAACTCTGCATTCTTCTTTAAATTCTGGTCTTCCCTCCCCCCGAAAGAGTGACCAGGCGCTGTGCCCCTCCAAATGGCAGTTGCCAGCTTGCTCTCTTCCTTTTTCCTCTGTATCTGTGTATCTGTGTATGAAAATCAAAAATAAATAAATAAATAAATAAAAGCTTATCAAGGTCTTTGAATGTCCTGATGTGACTAATGAACGGCTTATTGTAATCCTCACTACTCTAAATGGTTCTTGTCTGCGAGGCAGACAAGAACCGCCGGTTTTGTACAGCCGGTTTTGTACAGTTTTACCGCCAGTTTTGTACAGCGCGCCCTTCCCGTGGTTGCGAAGCGGTTGAGAGGGTCAGCCGCCGTGCATTTATCCCTTTCTCGATTCGCCCGAGAGACCAGAAAAGTTCCGAGCCGACGCTGCGAACGGCCGGCTTTCGAAAGTGCGGCGTTCCCCAGCGGGTGACGCATCCGTTCGCTACGCCAGCCGTCGCGACTCGATCAATCAACCAGAGTCGTCGCCGCGGGGCATCTTCCTTTCGGACTGACCGGCCGGCCCCCGAGATCGGTCGCCGCTCGCGCGTTCGTATCGCCGATTGCTTCGCGTTGTTCTGCTGGAGCTGCACGGCAACTTCTTAACTGCTCAGTAGCTTCGCAGCTAAAAACGCACCCCTTGAAACATTGACAAATAAAGAGTTGTTATCATTTTTTTCTTTCATAATTCCTGTTATCTGTTTGCTCGCGATTTCTGTGCCTTAAAAGTGTACTTCCTTGTATTGTGTCTTTCATTTTTCTTTTTCTGTTATATTATGCACATTTGGTTGTGTTATAATATGCACATTTGGTGAATCTTGCTGTTCGCCAAGTTAGGGGTCAGCAGCTCAGTCAAGCTGTTTTCTTTTTTTTTTTGGTTGGAGTTTTCATTGGAACGATCCTCGGAATTTGCAGCTTTTACTGCGGGCCCCTGTCATCATGTACACAATGATGATGAAATAAACGTATTATTATTATTATTATTATTATTATTATTATTATTATTATTATTATTACTTGTGTATACGCGCATCTTGAACGGCGTGCAGGCTCGCGCGCTCTGTGATTGGCTCGTTGCTATGAGCAACACGCATGCGTACACGCGCTCGCACGGAGGGAGAAGAAGCGGGAAACAGTGACGTAAGGCGTGTGTGCCGCGTTCTATCTGTTAGCCAATGAACGATCTTACCAGTGGCATAACCGGCGCGGGGGGGGGGGGGGGGGGGTCAAACACTCTGCTCCTGAACTTTTCCGATTTCACTGGCTTATATGGCCACGCATTCACGAAAACTCACGTACAACATACATAAAATATGGTTGAACCCCCTTCCCCTCTCTCTAGAAAAAGATATCTGGCTACGCTTATGAGTCTCGCGTAACGAATATGCCATCTAACACTTGCCACTTGAAAGCAGGTCTCTCACTTTTTTGATATCCAGGTCATTTCTGCACAAGCTCCGACGTCAAGATTCGAGATATGTACTGATGAACATCCACGGAATGACTAAGTTCAGGACTTCGATTCGAAATGTAGAGCTTCTGTTTCACACTGCCTTTGTTTCAACATATGGTGGCAGCATATCCTCACAAAAACAAAATGGATGAAAGAAAAGGAAAAAATTCTTGAGGTTGCTCTCGTCTGTGCAGGTTATCCGAAGAAAGCGCGAATGTCACATGGCGATATGTCACAATATGATGTGAGTACCATTCACCAAAGGTGAACGTTCATGAAGGTACCTATCAGGAAAAAAAAATGGCTTCTACAAATGGAATGGATGTAGGAACAAAAGGTGACAAAGGCATCATTGAGGGCTTCGACCGCTTAATCAAACAGTCGATCGCTTTTGTTTAGAAAAATTTATTGCCACAAACGTCATTAACAGCCAACAGAACATTTTCTTCTTAGACATATAATAGCGATGACGACAAAACAGACGTCATTAACATGAACATGGATATGAGATGACGTTGAATGAACATGTACATTCGATGGTTCACTCAAACACAGCCACAAAAAATGTTGCAAGGTAAAGAAGAGGCACAAATAAAACATGAATATGTACATTTTGCATATTTACATGTTGGCATGCCATTTCTGCCAGCGCATCGACACATCAGCCTAGCAATACCAGGCTGGCCGAAAGACAACTTTCACTCGTCCGTCACGGACCTGACATAATCAATCAAATAATTATTGAATCGATCAATCGGAGCGGTGTCTGTGCCTTGTGTTTTCTAGATCCGTCCTTGTGTAAGTACGCGCTGCTCTTGTTTCGGTATGAACAGTCGACTAGCGTGAAATGTGTTATTCGAATCAATCAACAATCGATCAATCAATAAATCAATCAATCAATAAATCAATCAATCGATCGGTTCTGTGCGTTATTCGAACAGTTAATTGGTAATGAGTTATTGAAATAATAATAGGTAATAATTAAAAATAGTTATATGTATAAAATAATTTATTAACACTTGACCAAGATTAACAAAAATATTAAATAATACAATTAATTAATAATTCAATTAATTGACCTTTTGAGCCGACCTGTCACGCTGTCTCGGGTCCCGGGGAAGAGGAGTGAGAGGGATTGGTGAAAACTGGAATTCCTCGTCGCCAGGCGCGGCTAAATGCGCAGCGTGGCGTTTGCGGTGAAATCAATAGAAAATTTTAGAATACCATTTGTAAGCGCTGCGGGCGTTGCACGCAATTTCGGATTTTCTGCGTGCGGTCCGCGAACGCCGACTCGCGTTACGACGCATGCGCAGTGGCAGCGACCGCATCGCAAGGGCTCGCGGTGCGCTATTCTAAAACTCCCTAATGTCTCCTTAGCACGCGCGACGCGCCCGTGGCTCCTCCTCAGCTTGGACGTGTCCATCCGTGCACCATTAGGTGTACGGCTCCGGTATACAGCCGGGGCGAGGGGCATGTTCATTAAAGAACAAGTAAAAATAGACAAATCGAAGTATATGTATATAAAAACTGGGGAAACGTCAGGGCACCGGCATAACATGTACATCCCCCCTCCCAGATCACACAACGATTGTTTTAAGTTTAGTTTCTTTCCGCGGGCGATCAGTGAGTGGAACAGGCTGCCGAATTCCACTGTCTTATCGGAATGTGTACCTTCTTTCTTGAAGGGCCTTAAGGATGTCGTGTATAAAGATGTATAGTTTATATTTTGCTTATTCTATGTCCTCAAGAGCAGAATGCTTGGCTATTTCTCGTCATTCATTGTTATGTATCATAGAAGTTGTATAGGGAGTACCTATTTTTTATGTATATTGGTTTTTTCCACCCCTGTTATAGCCGAAATGGGGCTGACAGTATAATAAAATGAAAATGAAATGAAATGAAAATGTGATGACGCTGTCACCGTTCCGACGTTCTGTTTCAGCGTCGCTGACGCGGTATGCCGACGAAGAGCGTGACGATCGGTTTGGCGCGATTACGCAAACGGGGGCGTTCTTCAGGATCTCTTTCTTTCCACTCCGCTCTTGCTCGCGCATAAATGCATTTTAATTACGAAGCCGTCTTTAATCCGTTTTCTTCGCGTCACGGTCAAGTGCTACGTTTACGGTGAAAAATGAAATTTCGGGACGGAAATCTCTTGGGAGTTATCCGCGTTCCTTTCATAAGCGCGGCCTACACATGGTTCTGCTTAGCTTGCACTGAGTAATGGGATATAACTCGTAACTTTAGCACCGCTTTCACAATGATGGCGAGGGGGTAAAAAAGAAATCCCGCTTGCAAGAGGTTGGTAAGGTGTTACCAATGGAACGCTTTCATGGGAATATAGTCCATTTTCTCCTTTATACCGACATTGACGTCAAACAAGGACATGTTCGTTTATCAGCGGGCGCATGCGGTGAATTCCAGGCCTGATGCCTTGGCGGAGTTTAAGTGCGTTGTGAATTTTCACCACTCTGTTTTTTGTTTTTTTCTTATTGCGCCTCTGCGTGACATCGCGAACTTCTTCCGTGCATTGCACATCGATGCACGACTAACTCCCCTTGCGCTTCCCTATCACTGCTGTGCATGCTGTCACTTTTCTCATATTTTGCTGTAAATGTAGGGCCGTCAACTGTCCATTGGTTAATCCAATGCAGTGACGCACATCCGCTTCGTTCGCAAAAGGCGACCGCATTACCGCTGCGCTCGATATATCGCCTGTTGAAGTAAACACTCTGCGCAGTTTTCACACAAATGTGTTTGTCGCTTTAGTATTAGAGCATTCGTGCATTTAGAACACAAGCGCGTGAGCTACAGATGAAACATCCGGCGAGACAAATGATAAGGATGAATAGGCGTGTTTGTATGCACCCTGGTGACGATGACCCGAAAGTCGCAGGATCGAATCCCGGCTGCAGCGGCTGCATTTTCGAGGGAGGCAATAATGTTTGAGGCCCGTTTACTTGTATCAGGTTCACACTAAAGAGCCCTATAGGTTGTCAATATTTTCCGCTGCCCTCAAATACGACATCGCACAATCACATCGTGGTTTTAGGACGTAAAACCCCAGATAATGTCAATATTACATTCATGACATTCATGAAGACGGACGACACAGGCAGCTCTCTTTATATATATATATATATATATATATATATATATATATATATATATATATATATATATATATATATATATATATATATATATAGAGAGAGAGAGAGAGAGAAAGAAACGTCTGGCGCGTCCAGTTCATCAGCCACCAGACAACACGTGATGAGGGATGTCATAAGATTCTTTCGCGTTCTCAACATTGTCCGTCACCCCTGCGAAATTCATCCTGCGTATTTGGCAACGTTCATAATAGAGAGTATTAGGGTATAGCGTAACGTCAAGGTTGCTTTGAAATACGAGCGCGATACGTAGACAGTGACAGAAAAGACAGGGACAAGCGCCCACTACCGACTGAAAGTTTAGTCGGGTAGCTGTGAAATTCATACTGACAGATGAAACGTTTGGTAAGGACATACGATAAGACCACACCGCAAACCAAACATAACAAAAACCGATACAATATACGTATATATCAGCACCACCTTGCCAACGCCCACTTTGCCTTACAGCGATCTCTTAACGCCTATATGGCTTTTGCGGGAGGAGGAAGCAACAAATAGGGAGAAGGCAGGGAGGTTAACCAGAAAGACATCCGGTTGGCTACCCTACACTGGGGGATAAAGGAAGGGGACATGAAAGACGAGAAAGAGGGAAGAGAGGGAAAAAAGGGGGTGGGGGAGAGACTGACAGTAATATTGCTAGTGTCCAAAAATGGCAGCTTCTTATCGGGCAGAGCTATATTGACGGTTTGCTCACGCGAGTCAACCGTCATAGCTCTGTCCAGTGGGCGCCCCGCTTATGACGTCCGACTTGGCGGCCGCCGCATAAATTCCATTACCTCGTGACGATGCCCTTATTATAAAACAACAGGCGAAACTGAACTGAGAAGTCGGACGGGTGTCAAGAACATTTCGTGAGAAAGCGATTAATTTCCGGAGTCCCGCCGTACAAGCCTCCCCCCTCATCCCTTGTCGTTTCTTCTTCCTGCAGTGGTGGATGACGTCGCTTGGAAAACACGCTTCTGTGATAACAATCAGTGCTGGGGTTTTCACGCATCAAAACAGCGATATGAACATGAAGCGCGCCGAAGTTGGGCGTTCCGCATGAGTTTTGAACATTCGGGTTTTCACAGCGAAAGCTGTAAAAACCCGCCGCCGGTGTTCGTAACCGCTATCGCGCGAAATAAAAATAAGGGTTCAGTAAATAAACAGAAATACATTAGGCACAATATGGGATTCGAACCCGTGTCCTCTGCAGGCCAGCCCAGTGTTCTACGACGCAAACACGCCGGTGCTTGGAACCTTTATGCCAACTGGCCTTAAGCAGGCTTGATGTTGAGGAAAGAATCGCGTTCATATGAGTAATAAAGCGTTTTAGAACAGCAAAGGAAGAACCAGGCGTCACCTAATGTGAATTACGCACCCTGTAGGTCGTCGAATGCTCCAACCCGTTTACAAATGCTTGATCTTGTTCACCTGATAAATGTGGCGCATACCCGCTGGGTGAAATTGTATGGATTACAAAAGCTTCTGGCATGATTATTCATCGTCTTGAGCCACAGCACAAAACGAAATTTGCACAAGGTGTCTTGCTAGTGTGCAGCAGGTACAATGCTTCTCCGAAGAAGGACGAAAGATGCCATAGTGAATGCCTGTCTATACCACACGATGGTTGATGGCTTTGGGGGTACCTTGCAAGTGTGCTTGCCGCAGCTACCCAAAGACTGTTTAAAAAAGGTTCTGAATGGCTGCTCTTCCCAACGTTGCTAGAGTAAAACTCATCCAGCTTTCCTGCGACAGTGCTGCGCGTTCTGTGCAGGCCTGGTGGTTTCTTTTAACAGCGTAGCACTTTGGCAAATCGTTCGTTGTCAGTAGACCTCTAAAACTATAATCTTCATAAACGATTATGCGTTATATAAATAGGGTGAGTTTCATTACTGCTGACTTGTGCATTAAAAATGAAGGCGACAAGCTTCGCTAACAAATGACTACGAGCTTACGAGAGAATGCTAGTGAACTGCAAAGTGAACTTCAGCTGCGAGAATATCCCTACGCCAACGACGACGTACCGGTATCTATACGAGAGGTCCGAACGCTCGGTTTCAGTGCGAATTTTAGCCTCTGGAGTTCGGACATCCGTGTCGCGTCTCTGAATGTCTGTGGTTTAACTCGAACCTCTGGGTGCTGAAAGTAAGCGTCGGAACAAGAGAATAGTTGCTCGGTAGACTAGTTGGTTCAGCACCATAGTAAAATTTAGCGCGAAAAAATAAATAATTAACAGGGACGGAGAACCACATGAGCGCAGAACCGCACAACCTAGCATCACCTAAAGCCTGGCAGCAGCCTAGAATCAACTTAGAAGCAACCTAGACTGACCTAGCTTAAGCCTAGCAGCAGCCTAAAAGCAACATAGCATCACCTAGCTAAAGCCTATAGCAGCAACTTAGAATCGCCTAGCTAAAGCTATAGTAGCTGCCTAAAATCAGCCTAGAAAGAATGTAGCATCACCTAATTAAAGCCTAGCAGCAGCCTAAAAGCAACATAACATCACCTAGCTAAAGCCTAGCGGCAGCCTATAGAATCAACTTAGAAACAACCTAGAATCGCCTAGCTAATTAAGCTATAGTAGCTGCCTAGAATCAACCTAGAAAACAACCTAGCATCACTTAATTAAAGCCTAGCAGCAGCCTAAAAGCAACCTAGCATCACCTAGCTAAAGCTTACCAACAACCTTGAAGTAACCTATAGAAACAACATGCTACACCTAAGCCCGTATTCACAAGCGCTGCTCAACTCGAAACTCGACCTCAAGAGATCCTTGAGTCTTGTTCGCGTTGCGGAAATGCAACGCGAAACTGTCTTCAAGGAATCCTTGAGGAGGAGCGTTTGTGAATACGGGCCCTAGCTGCTTAGTGTCCGTGACGTACTAGTGTCTACGCCACTGAACTGGGAACACCATTCAAAAGGAGCAAGTTAGACGTGGCATTTCTGCTGTGGAATTCCCGCATTGATTCTATAGCAGCGTTATACGTTGCGACAATGTCGGGCGAGCACGCTCACTTCGTTCCAAGCGACATTAGCGAAGCCCGTATTGAAATCGGTGGCGGCGATAAACGCGAGTATACGTTGCCACGTAGCCGCAGTCACCGTCTTGCTGGCGCCCGTGATAATGCCGCTTCCCAAATGTCCAATGGTCGGCTATATGCTGTTGATTCAGGCAGCTTACAGCCGACCTATAGCAGGAGGGCGCAGAAATGTAGCGCGCGATGAGATATTGATCACTGCCTCTCCCTATGCCGCGGTAATGTAGCTGCCATTCAGTTTAAAATTGCCGACATTTAAGCGAGAAAACAAAACAAATAAAAGCGGAAAAGAAAAAAGTTCAGCGTGTTCCGCGAAAAAGTTCAGCCAAGGGTGCCCCTGTAGTGACGACCACTTCGATGGTGATACTGATCTTCTTTTTTCCCCCATTACGCTGAGAAATAAAGCAGACGCGAGAACAGAATAACTCCAGATAAGGCGACGATGTGAAAGTTGAAATGTTAAGGCCAATCGTAATGCGCCAAACAAATATGAAGCGCACGAACATACCTTGTCGGCCATCCACATCTATTCATAGGTTCTGTACTTTTGGCATTTTATCTTCCATTGTACAACTGCCACTCAACTGTATCTGTCGATTCCGGCTTGGTTCATCGATGTCCACTCGTCAAGAACGGATCACGAGGTGTCCAGTCACGGAGTTTGTCAGTAGATTATGCGGACTCTGTGTCATCGGAATTGCCTTCTAGAAGCCCTAAATGGAGCTATTCTGGGGATTGGCAAACTGCGCATGTTGGCAAGTTGCGCCACTAGTCAAAAACTCTCATTGGTAGAGAGGACTGCTACGACTTCTATTATGGGCTTAACATACCGCCATTACAATATTTGACAAGGTGCCGAGGTGCCATTACGAACATTTGACAGTGGCCAGTACGGAACCCACCCTAAACTCTCCCCCCCCCCCTAAAGATATCATGACTCTACCCCCACCTAAGGATATCGCGACCTACACCGTCGTGATATTTTAGTGGGGGGGGGAGTGGTTGGGTGGGTTCTGGGTTCTGTACTGGTGACTGTCAAATATATACATGCATACATATTAGACGAATTCGACGCATAGGCACAATAGGTGGACACGAAGGCTGCTGACATCTTAATTAAACTTCAATAGCCAGGAGGCGGTGGCGATATCGGCTCAAATATACATTTCTCATGTTTTAGCTCGCAGGTGCACAGCACGATGTTTGACGCGCCCGCATTGCCTCTGGATAGTTCCGTGAAGGGCAACTATGCTTCGCGAAAACAACCTCAACTGCATACCTCGAAGTCGACGTTACTAAGGGACCTTTAGGCCATTTTCAGCGTGAAAGAAATCTGCGTCATCGCGAAGAAAGCGATTCCCCTCTGCCCCCCGCTTGAGGCTGACGCCAGTGTTGTTTGCATGTTTTCCGTGTTCGCGCATCGCAGCTGTGTTCAAAAGGAGAAATACTCCCCTCCAATTTTTTCTTTGTGCGTTGTTAGACACGGAGTCCAAACACGGATTCGTGATCTCAAAGACTACTGTGATTTCGGGCCCCGCGGTGGTTCATAGCGTTCCTGGTCCCGAAACGTTACTCGCACGTCACCGAGGTCCGCCGTCAGACCAGGTCGTTGACCTGCTGGTTCCACGTCAAGAACTGGATGCCGGTCGTGCTGACCGATGCTCCTAACGTCGCCCACGCATCCAATGACGCGTTGGCGAAATGGGTGGAGAACTTCACGGTGACCAGAACAGGACGAATCACAGTGCACCTGACCAAGCCAGAGGCAGCACTAAAGGATATTGACCCGGTCGCAGTGCCGAGCTTGCAAGGCCACGATTGTTTGCGTACCTTCGCCGCCGTCGTTTCAATGAGGTCATATTGAGCATCACACGATCTCCGTCCTCGTCATCTTCAAGGCGTCGTTGCCGTCATGTTCCTAAAGGACTTGTATCTGGGCAAGTTGTTGATTCCTACGTTATACCTATGTCACTATGCAGAAATGAGCCTACTCTCGTACCCGTGACTTGCCTGCGCTCAAGCGCGCGTACCTGCAACGCTCCACATGGACATTCGTAAGTGGCTGGCTGCGTTTTCTTCGGCACGTTCATATATAGGCGCTGCAGTGACGTCATTCGTTCAAGCCAGGTGATGAATTCAAGTTTAGTCGCATTTCAAATTATGGGGCTTAAAAGTGGCGCAAAATAAAAAAACAATGTAAATGCATGTAACACAGCCATAATGTCTTGCGTCTTTAGGTGCCACTACCGTGATATCACTTTGAGGCACAGCGCAGTGAAGGGCTCCGGAAATCGAGAACTTCGTGCGCTGTACACGGGTCATTAACATTTCGCCCCCGTCTGAATGCGATCGCCGTGTCCGGGATTTAAACCGTGGCCCTCGAAGCAGAAGCCTATAGTAGCTTAACTATTGCACCAGCGAAGCTAACAAACGCTAACAAAACGCACTAGTTCAAAGCGCTATAGATGTATGCAGGAATTTCTGCGTTGAGACATTCCGTGTGAAGGGCCATGTACGTGCCGCGTTAGCTTCGCGGATGAGGCATCTCCACTTAACCGTAAGACGCTGGTCCGAACAACCGCCGGAGGCGATGTGTACAAATGGCAGAGAAATGCAATGTTACGTGCAGTGGTCGTGTTACAGAGATCGATACGCTATGTACGCTATGCACGCTTTTCTAATCTCCTCGCCTTACAAGCGCAGTTTCATGGTATACTTCCGAAACCACCTTTATCGCCCTTCGTACCTGCCCGGATGCCCGGGACCAACGCGCCCCGGCTCTCTCTCTCTCTCGGCTGATATCCTTCGCGTCGCTCTTATCGCGCAATCTTAACAGCCAGCCTTCAGCCTCACGGACTACCTTTTTACGCTTGAGTAATAATTCCGCACACATCTTCTAAACGGGCGCCATCGCTTCTCACCTTGAAAGCTCGCTATATAATGTACGGCGGCAGCACGACGTTTCGAATCGAAGAACGTGGCGGGCGCCTGGAACGAACGCATAATGGCGTGGTTGGGGCCTATCGGAACTGCGTTGCGAAACGTGTGCCTATGTAGAGGGACGTGCGATAGTCTGCGCGTGTGCGTGCATGCGTGTGTGTATGTGTGTATGCGAGCATCTTTGCGTGTGTGCGCGCACGTGTGATTGCGTTATACACGCGCGCAAACACAAACGCACGCGCGCATAAATACTGAACCGAGCCGTTCTCGCTCACTTTCACACGGGTAGCTCGCGGCATCGCCTTTGGACCACGTCCAGAAACCGGATGCTCTGCTTGCTTTCCAGTGATCGTTGGACCAAGATTAGAAATGTGATCCGTGCACGTCACTTCTGCTTTGGTTGCGTCACGTATACCTTTTGTTTTTTTTCCGTTACGCCACCGAAACTGCGTTCATCTCCTCCTTGGCTGCCTAAGACGTGACATTATTCACGCCATCCTCGTGATTTCTCAAGAGAGAACAAGATTCGTTCCTTGTGGATTACGGAATTCAGTTCTTCGTTTGTGTGACGAAACTCAATTCCGTAGCTCCGTATTACATTCAACGGCCATCCGATCCAGCTACACTATGTTAAAGACCTTTCCGTTCTCTCGAACCGTCGTGGCGTGCCTGAGTTGACACTTGTCTTCCAGCGAAAAAGGTTGGTAAATTGGGATGATTGACAGGACCGGACTGCCCCAGTGCCCCTTGCCAGACCGGACGGCGCGCGGAAAGGTGGTGAGAGTCGCAGGTGCGGGGAGACTGCGGCCGATAGAGCGGTGTACGAAGACCTCTAGGACAACGAACAACCATAGATTGCCGGCTCTCTAACTCAGTTGTGATTAATGTAAATGAACGCCTTCTGTTATATAGAACCTCGCTGTCGTCGAGTTATTCAAATCGAGCCTTTTTGTAACACACTATATTCCAAACGCGACGGCGATAGCGGCAGTGGCACATGCCGTATTCAATGTGTGTTTACAGAAATCTACTTTTAGCGATATCTCACATTTATAGTATTCTTCTAAGGCAGCCTTATCTAAAATATTCGACGCTATCTTTTCGATTCTATAGCCATCTTAACATACAAAGACTACAGAAAAAATTTTGAAGTACCCTTCCCCCCCCTCCCTTCGTAGACTTTGCTTCTGATTGTTTTTTTTTTCTTCTTGGGGCAGTGGTACTGTAGCCCCGGCGCGGTGGTCTAGTGGCTAAGGTACTCGGCTGCTGACCCGCAGGTCGCGGGTTCGAATCCCGGCTGCGGCGGCTGTATTCCCGATGAAGGCGGAAATGTTGTACGCCAGTGTGCTCAGATTGGGCGCACGTTAAAGAACCCCAGGTGGTCGAAACTTACGGAGCCCTCCACTATACGGCGTCTCTCATTATCATATGGTGGTTTTGGGACGTTAAACCCCACATATCTATCTATCTATCTATCTATCTATCTATCTATCTATCTATCTATCTATCTATCTATCAGTCATAGAATTGTGCTCGACAGTGGAAACTTCACCCATGAAGCCAGCGCGCAATTAACGTGCTAGTTTTGTTTACTTCTTTTCGTTTAATGGCTTTACTACAGACAACACAAATCAGTGTCTGTTACAGTCGTATAATGAACCTTCACCACATCTCTTTTAGTTGTAATGGATGTTCATTTGGACTTGAATGTTTAGTCTGTCGCGAAGATGTACGGTGTTCCACTGCTGACCGGAAGGTCGTGAGTTCTATCCCGGTCATGGCGGTCCCATTTCGAAAGAGTGGAAATGGTAATGGTCAGCGTGATGTCACACGTTAATCACTATATATATATATATATATATATATATATATATATATATATATATATATATATATATATATATATATATATATATATATATATATATATATATATATAGACTTGACTATTTACTTGCGTATTGTCCCGTCTTCCTCAGCCCTGCCGTAATCAATCCTATTGTTTCGTTCCTGGGGTCAATATTGTTATTTTCGCCTGTTTCCAACAAACGTTTCACTCGAGGTTATCCATCACTATGGACAGGTGCGCAATGTGTTTAGGAATCATGGCAATTTTACCGTTAATATAGCGATTTATGCCTTGCCTCGCTTGCGGAAGTCTGACAGAAATGACCTACTTTTGTAAAAGCCCGATCGCGTGTTCTTTTTTTTTCAGTCTTTTTTTTTTTGATAAGCACGAAATGCAGTGCACGGCTCCCGGCATTCCGAAGCCCAAGGCTTTTCGATATATCTGTTTTCACTCTAAACAGATATTATGCATGTGTCGTGAATGACCAGACAGAATTCGGCAATCCATTTGTACGCTTCTCTGCTTATTTCTCAAGGAAATTCAAAGAAAAAAATGTGGGCGTTGTGTACGAACGCTGGCGTTCTTGCGCAGAAGTAAAAAAAAAAACAAAAAGACATGATGATTGATTTGTGGGGTTTAACGTCACAAAACCACGATATGATTATGAGCGACGCCGTAGTGGAGGGCTCCGGAAATATCGACCACCTGGGGTTCTTTAACGTGCACCCAAATCTGAGCACACGGGCCTACAACATTTCCGCCTCCATCGGAAATGCAGCCGCCGCAGCCGGGATTCGATCCCGCGACCTGCGGGTCAGCTGCCGTGTACCTTAGCCACGTAGACCACCGCGGTGGGGCAAACAAAAAGAGCAAGAACTAATCAATAGCAAATAACACACGCATTTGTTTTTGGGAAGGCTCACCGTTGTAAGGAAAACCATTCTGCGAAAGAGTATCGCTGAATGGCAGCTCTTGTATAAAGCTTATAAGTGAACCCTTTCAGACGCTATGTACACATTTGTGTACACCACTCGTTTTTGTTATTTGCATCAAGTGGAGGCTAGGGAAAAGCGCGATATAGCGTACAATAGATGAATTTAACCTCCTGCATGATTATTTTGTCTTCATTTAACGTCATTTTGCAATGTACTGATACATTTGATCACTTTTCTCAAGGTACTATCACGTTTGACGAGTCGTGTGATGTGCCGCTTCCTGCACGCAATGTGAAAAGCAAACATTTTCCTTGCTCACTATTTACATAACAAAAAATGAATTTGCACTGTATTTCTAGCCTGCTATTAGATTCTATTTATGCCAAAAGTAAGCATCAATCGCTTCAGGATGAAAAGGTATTTATTTGCAACTTAACTAGAACGAGTTACTATGGCACATGCACGTAGATTCAACAATTATATCGTTATTTTCTGTTGCAATAGAATATTGAGTGCCTTGAAGTAACGTTGAAGTGACTTGACATATTTACACACATTTCTTAATAATAGGTGTCTGAAAGGGTTAAGAAACACGTGCCTTTTTGAACAAATCTTTTTTTTTTAACGGCGAGATCTTCTGTTCGTTCATTTTTTTTCTAATTCTTGTACTTAGGCATTGTTTAATGCTGGAATACATGAATACCGCAGTGTTTTCCCATTTCGACAGTACTCGGTCTAAACGGGTTGCGCCTAAAACGTGTGAGGTACATGCTACGCGCACGTAGGTGCTGCAATATCCAAGCTCCCGGATGAGAGTCCCGCACTCTCTCTTGCTCTTCAAATATATTCGTCGATGGAAGTGCACGAGCGTCGACCATTATCTAAGCGCTTCGCAATGTGGGCTTATTTTCGCCGACTCGCCTGCCCCGTGTGTTCCCTTTGAGCAAGAAAATGGTCACGCGCAAGGCAGGGAGAATATAGAGACGTACGCGGCACGCGATTTTCATTTTGCGCGAGCAAATCGTCTCACGTTCTTCGAGCACGCGTCTTACGCAGGGGTTGTGTGTTCTGCGGACAGACTGCAACGACGGCTTTTATACTGAAGCCAAGAATGGTTAAGGAACCTTGCTGCCATTCATCTGTCTCTCGTCCGAGTCCATGCGGGGTCCTTGCTTGATAACAACTATGCAGCGTTGTTCACTCTCAAGGTGAACGCGGCGCGGCGTCCCCACGCTGCGCGAAGCGCCATTGCATACAACGCGGCCGGGCATTCAATCGAAGCTGCTCTTTCTTGTACTACAGCCAAGCAAGAACGGCACCACGGCTAGCTACAGCTAGAGTGAACTAGCCGCGGCCAAGGTGGCTACTATCGAGTGACGCACTGCCGCGCCGTAGCGGACCACGCGAATTATCTCCCGCCGTATGTGGATGTAGAATACAACTTCGCAACAACGTAGAACAGAACAAAGATGCTATTGATTGATACGTGGGGTTTAACGTCCCAAAACCACTATATGATTATGAGAGACGCCGTAGTGGAGGGCTCCGGAAATTTAGACCACCTGGGGTTCTTTAACGTGCACCCAAATCTGAGCACACGGGCCTACAACATTTCCGCCTCCATCGGAAATGCAGCCGCCGCAGCCGGGATTCGAACCCACGCCCTGCGGGTCAGAAGCTGAGTACCTTAGCCACTAGACCACCGCGGCGGGGCAACAAAGATGCTATTCCAACTTTACTTAACGGAAGGTTTTATCAGTTCTCGGTTTCGACTACATGCGTGATCCGATAGCAGTGAAGCCGTTCGCCCGTATACAGCTTGTTTTTTTTTATTTATAATACCTCAAGGGCCCCAGTCAAGGGGTGTTACATGAGGAGGTAGTCAGTTCACAAACAGATGATTTGTTCGATGGCTTCTTTGAAATGAGCGATGCTGGAGTGGTGCACGATGCCAGCAGCAAGATCGTTCCATTCTGTTGATGTTTGCACAAAAAATGAGTGATGGGCAGTGGTATGCACACGGGGTGGATAAAGCGCTTTCTAATGGCTGATACGGCATGAAAGACGATGAGCTGGAACGATAACATGGTTAGGTGCAATGCATGACAAAATTTATGATACAAACGCAGTCTTGAAATTTTGCGGCGTGAAGCTAAGTTAACCATGTTAGCTTGAGAGTTGGCGATGTTCGCGGTGGATTCGCCCGTTGCATTGTAGTGATGGTTTGTGCTTTTCGTGATTTGCGAACCGTGGTGGCGTACGACTGTTTTTTTGTTTTTCCTTCGTTGTTTGTGACGGTGGCCCCCGTGTACCGGTGTTGTGCAGGATGCCAGTTGCTGGTCGAGGACGAGGACGGAATTCGTGTGTCGCCCAGCCCGACTCCGCGTCACAGCCTCTCGTCGGCGGGGTCGGCAGCCTCTCAGGGAAGCACGCGAGGCGATGGAGGAAGCTCCAAAAAGTGAGTGTGACGCCTAGTGAATGTCATACACGGCAGTGAGACAACTTGGTTGGGATTAATCTTGAATCTGGCTACAGAGCAACATAAAGGAAACATTAAAACAAGGAAACTAATTACCCGGCGATGATTCTCAACTGCTCTTTTATTGAACATTGACAAACATATATGCAGTAGTGAGAAAGAACTCGTGACATGCCCAAGACACGAATATCAGGGCAGCGTCGTCAAAATTGTAGGTAGTAAGGATTGGCACAAATGGTCAGGTTCCTTCTCATGAAGTGACTGACGGTTCGCTAATACAAGTATTGTCTCTAATCAGTATGTTACCGAAATCGGTGATTTCTCTTGTCAGTTGGTTCGCTTGTTTAAAAAAATGACGGTGGTTTTGTTGGCAACGGAATGACAAGCGCAGTACCTGAAATAACCCGGCAGGTGATGTCGCACAGTTCTTTGAAGTCGGAACTCTTAGCCGAACATTCACACGCCGTTTGATTTGCCTCACGCTCTCTATTCCCAACGAAACGGATTATTGCAGGTCACGTGGTCGCATCGTCTCATCATTAAGAAAACCGTCGTCATTTTTACTTACTCTGCTTCTTAGGCTGACCGCGGTGTCAGCAGAGTGTTATGAGGAGCACGCGAAGGGAAGTCTATACTTGAGCGTTTGCGATAACGTCTAATGATTCCTTACGACTGACCACCGATGTGTGACCAATCGGTTTCGCCGTGGTCTGTGCAGGCAAGATCAAGGCGGCGTTGGCGGCGGTCTGGCCAAGCTGGCGCGGCTGCTCATGCAGAAGGCGCCCGGCGAGCGGTCACCATCGGCCAGCAGCACGCTCCTCTCGCCTCCGGGACCCGCGTCGTCCACGTCGTCCGTGTTCGACCCGTAAGTGTTGCACAATGGCTCGCGCCGTACTGTGAACTGCCATGATGGAGAAGTCCGAGCACTCCTGTATACAATGCGAGAGAGACAAACAAAAAAATTCGGGTGTTTGTGCAGCATTTCTGCTGAACAACTATCTGTGGCTTGCCCGCACAGTGGTCAACCCTCATCTCTGGAACGACGGATCCTCGTGCTCGTATTCATCGGGAACTTGTTTACAGCGCAACAACAGAAACACGGGACAGGCAAGGAGCAAAAGAGAAAGAAAAGACCGTCAAAAAGAAAAGTGCCGTCTTTTCTTTCTCTTTTGCCCCTTCCCTGTACTGCGTTTCTGGTGTTGCGCCGTAAACAAGTCCACGATGAATATCCCAACCGACTGGCCCAACTTACCGTCTTCGTGCTCGGAACTGCTCGAACATCCTAGCGCAGAAACAGTGACTAACACTTTGCAGAACTGGAACTGAAATTGTGAATGTGCAACATAAAGTAGATATGTGACAAGGTGACTGTAAAATAAGATTTCATAGCAAAATAAGCCCTATAGGAGACGCCTGCCATAAATCCCGCCCGCCGCCGGTGACCGTCACATTGCCATGGTGTGAGCAACGTCACGTGCTTAATAAAGTGGGGCCAACGCCATCTCCCTAAGTTACAACCACTGTACATCGCCGAGTTCTCAAGACCAAACGATGCGTAGCAGACCGCGAAACACAATCGTTCGCCGAAATACCGACGCTCGATTAGCAAGCGGCTTGCGGTCTCAACTCGAGAACGCGCCAGTGTTGCCAAACACTTAGGTCACTCGCGTGCGTATAAGAATACTTACTTGACCAAACGCTTGGTCAAGTATATACTTGACCAAACAAGTACTTGACCAAACGCAAAAAAAAGTACTTGACCAAACGCTTGGAAAATTGGCCAGCTTACTCGCTAACACTGAAGAATTGACCCCAAATAACACCAATTACGAGCCGAAATTATGTGTCATGACCCCCTTTAAACGATTTGTATACACCTCGTGCCGCCTTTTACGAACAGAGCCACGGGTTTTCCGGGCGTTCCTTCGACTCCTTTGCGCCGGTCGGCCAGCATCGACAGCCTGCTGGACGCGACGGCCGCCCACCAGCACCAGGCGTCGTGCCTTGCCACCAACGGACAAGCGGACGAAGCATCGTTCCAGACCACGCCGACGTCGGGCCTCGTATCACGACCGGGAGCGCTGCCGAACTCTCCCAGCGTTCCCAGTCGACTCGCCAAGGGTGTACCAGGTAGAATCCGCTTTCGTAAACGCTTTGGACTCGCCCACTTCAGATCTG
This sequence comes from Rhipicephalus annulatus, assembly GCA_013436015.1. Taxonomy (NCBI): domain Eukaryota; kingdom Metazoa; phylum Arthropoda; class Arachnida; order Ixodida; family Ixodidae; genus Rhipicephalus; species Rhipicephalus annulatus. Next base: position 537,366 of record WOVY01011318.1, on the reverse strand, counting down.
TACTACAAGCGGCGACCGCATGAACGCGTGTTTCGGACGTGTTTGGGACGTATGAACGCGTATTTGGGACGAAAGCGCCAACGCCGATGCCCGGCGTTGGCGCTTCTTTTGCATCCCGCGTGATGGGACGTTAAAGGTTAGCTTTCCGAATTCTCACGCTTATCAACAAACAGTGACTCCAAAGCTTCGTATTCAACAATCCATATGACAGCATGCGAATTTTTTGGCAAAATTTTAGCAACAAAGCAGCACAGCAGCGAGCCTGCGGTATTCTCTTTTGTGTTATTGTCGGAAAAAACCTCGACTTATCTGTCATCCAATCATCGCGGAGAAGACCGTAGTGACCGTGCAGCGCGACGCCCTAACGACGTCCTAAACACGTCCCATCTGGTCCACGTTTGTCGTATGACGACTGAAACGCATAACAAAGTCGCATCAAACACGTATACATTTCGTATTCGCTGCAAGAGTCGGTTACGCAGCGAAAAGACAGTGCTGTCAAACCATGAGGGCCCTTGCCCAATCACGCTTGACAAATGCAATAAAGATCAGTGCAGTGAGTAGGGCAATGTCACGGTCAATGACCCTGATACTGTTTTTAGCTCGTCTACGCGGGGTCTGCTCGGGCGGTATCATAAGATCTTTCGCTCCGGAAGTTCATTTCACTAATCAAACTCTGGTCAAATAATCATCTCTATAGATTCCCTTTCATACCGCAGGGGGATTGTGTACTTCAGCTTAGACATGCGCGTTGGCCTACAAGCATGCGTCAGTTTTTTGGGTTTTTTTTTTGCATTTTGGTGTGGTTCCCCGGCTCGATCGACTGCATGCCGCATTCTTGAGCACGTCAGCACCTCCCAACTGAAAGCGCGCAGCCTCGCATACTTGTAATTCGTGGCTGACAGATTCTCTCGTCAATGTCACAGCGAGGTTCTTGTAGACGTAACGAAAAAATGCACGGAATCTGTGACGTACTTGAGATTCTTCGCTCGCAACTCGAGCCCGTATGTTCCCTGCATGTGCATGCCTCGTCTGGGACTGTTTGTTTGAAAACGCACTTGTTGGGTGCCGAGCCATGTTTCGTAAGTCCCCATCAGTGTTTTTGTTTTCTCTTTTTTTTCGCATTTTCAGTTACGTTTCAATAGCACGTAACTTTTTTAATGCTCTATAATCTTATCTTATCTAGTGAGCTGTGCCGAAACTTTCTGTTCAGTGGCATTTTTTTTCGTTGTTCATAATGCACAAAGCTATGAGGGATGCACGGAACTGTGGCGAACACTTGGAAAGGTATTTAATTGTACGTGTAACAGCATGACCTACCTAACTTATACTAACCACGTTAACTACAACGTCAGTGCGTTTCGTGTTTCTGTGGCTGAGCGGGTATTAGCGTTCTAAGATTGTGTTATATACGAGAAAAGGGCACGTTCCTAGAAGAAAGTTTCACGCGTAGTGATCGGTTTTCTCCACGAACAATGACCGTGCTTCGTTCATATCGCAACATACTGAACGGCGGCCATAGATGTGTTCCATCAGTGACAATTTTTTCGGGTGTACTAAACCTCAGGCCCAGATGATATCTATGAGAAATCTTTACAGCAGCTCTGATTATTTTTGGCTGTGATGATTTCTATGTTGCAAAAGGGTTCTAATCTAACACTTGATCAGAAATCAAACACCGGAGTCTGTACTGAGCACCTGAACTGTTTCCTTCTGCATGCGTGTGTCACGTGGTGTCTTGTGTGATCACGAAGCACTTTGTCGGTAGTGCTGTTTCTGCACGCTGCTACGTGCAGTAAGAAAATGCTGACCGACATTGCATGTGCGACACGAGCACGATGGTTCTTTAAGTACAGCCACATTGCTCTGTTAGACCGCTCGTGATAGTCGCATGCTGCGGGGCCTGCCGGTGATCTTGCGAGAAAATTGCGGTTTACGATGACAATTTGGCCACTAATTGATGAGCTAGACCATTGAGAGGACTTCTTTACATTTTGGTCCTAATGGCAACAACGTGAAAACGATATGCACGTACTTTTCCTAGTCCGTTGTTCAATCATCATGTGTGCTGCTATCGCTCTGTAACTATATAGTACCATAGGAAATTCGAAAGCAGGGTGATACTTTGCTGTGCTATTTAAGGCGAGTGCTTTCAACTGCCAAGCAACACAACTTTATTTCGGGTCTCGTGCTTCTGCGGTCCATAGTACAATAGGCCCAGTCATTACACTGCGCTTGTCATGACGCAAGCCACCATGCTGCTCATGTGTTGTGTGGCGATTCCGTACTTCTGTCATGATTGATGACGTAAGCAGAGCGCTACGGCTCGGCCTATCGTATTTACTGGAGCCGCATGGGAGGCAGGACGATGACAAGGACCACCAGTTGTCGTATCATCGCACCATTTTTTAGCAACCTGCATTTCACTTAGCACCGGCTATACCGAGTCCGTTCCGCGCGACCGTCACGTATTGCGTAGTCACGTGGTCTAACAGAGCATGATGGGAGTGGTCGCACAACCTTCTGTATACACACCACCACCGTCTTTGTGGTTTCGCTCCCACCCTCCCGTGGGTTGCACAACAAAACACCACCTCACTCTGTGCCCTCTGTTCTCTCCCCCCTCTCTCCCTTCTGTTTTCACCTCCTCTCCACCCTGCACGGTCTTCTACCAACTGCCCCCGTCACGTGGTCTTGCCTTCTCCGCGGCCGCCACGGACCGCGCCCTGCACAAAAAAAACTCTCTGCACCCTGCATCGTCTCCCCGGTGGTGGTGATGGTGATTGGTGACGTCAGGCCTGCGTCAGAGTAGTGTGGAACTGCTTCTCGACGGGTTTTCGTTGTCCAAGTCCGAGCGCAAGAAGCTCGAGAAACTCAACAAGTTCAACATTGATCTCCAGGGTGAGTTCGAAAACGCTGCCCTAGACCAGGAGGTGGGCGGGGTGTCTGTATATACTGTATTAGTCTGTAATTAACTGTATTATTATATAGAGTCACCGAAGCGCATGCAGTGATTGTTAGTGGCATTCTACACCACTGTCTGTGAAATTAACTATGACGGTACTAAATGCTCTAGGCTTGCATATACAAATGTATCAATGTGAATGCACCTTTAAGTATGTTGTAGTAACGAGATACACATGGAGCACCCGTTCCGGGGCTGGCTGTTCTTTATTCTGCTTCGCGGCAGCCTAGCTTTATCTATGCACCATATGTCTACGTGCAACAGAGTATTGAACTGTATACGCTTAATCACCGGTGAAGCCACACCATAAAGCTTCAGGCGTTCGTCTAGCAGTGATCGTGCGTAACAGTTTGAAGATGTCTCTGTAAGAGGACCGTCGTATATGCTGTGCAATCAGTGCGGTAGTCGAAAGAAGCCATCGTTCCCGCATCCTAGAGTGGCATGCAGAGCAGTGCAGTAGCATCCAGCTTGGGAATGAGCGGAGCTGTTGTCGTCCAACACGCAGCCCTGTTCGCCGCCGTGGAGCACCACCACATCGAACGGGCCCGCTCCATTCTCGAGACGAGCGACGTCGACGTGAACAGGTGAGTCAAGCGAGAACTCGGTGTGCGCCTGATGCCACAATTAACGACGGTGTCCGACTGCATAACTTCCTAAACTATTTGTAAAAATTGCGAGTTTGTTAATAGGTTCGGTTGAGGCCGGAAGACCAGATGGCTAAGTTCACGCATTTATATCTACCGCCACTAGCCAAGTGAAGCAATACTTGTCCATCGCATTTCAGTGATGTAGCCCATATATACTACTCGTCGGGCGAATACATGCATGTAGTGTTCACGATTGCTGTGAAACTGAATGTAGCAAGTTTGCTGTCGCGACCCCTGATTGATTAATCGATCGATTGATTGATTGACTGATTGATTGATTGATTGATTGATCAATATACACAAGAAAAGTGGCATTGGACATGTCCCTGTTTTCTATATGAGTAAGAGTAATGAATTTATAAATTCCAAAAAAAAAGGCAACACGTGGTAGAATGAAAGCTTTCTGTCAACGGAGCAGGTTTCATAAACGCGCGCGAATAGGCAGTTTGATACCGAAAAATATGCATATACGGGCTGTAGAAGTAGCTTTGCGTGACCAATTCGTCGCTATAAACGTGCAGCAGGAAAGCAACGAGACAGACTCAAGTGCAGTTTCTTTATTTTGGCTATGTTCGTTCTTTTTTTTTTGCTTCCCTGTCGGCTGTCTTCGAATTTAGCGCGGATGCGAAATCCGCGTAGTTACTGCGTAACCGTTCTTCGACGGCGTCGGCTTCTCCGGCCACCTTATGGCCCACTTTAGGACCGTGGGAATCTCGACACGGAAATTACTTAACAGTCGAATGAGCTCGGAGAAAGGAACACGTCGACTGGCGACGTTTTCACTCTAAGTCAAACTTTACGTTCGCATGACGATAGTTATAGCGCGAGAACAAAACGACGACACAGAGACAAGAAGGACACGTTTTGTTCTCGCGCTATAACTATCGTCATGCCATACAAACTAGCCCAAGCTGCCACACTTCTACGTTCGCAGTAGTAAAACGCGGCGGCATTCAGCCTGCCGGCCAGCTTAACCAGCAAAAACGCGCGTCCGGCCGTTTCCAATTGTTTCACCCGCACACGCACACTTACAAACGTGCCTCCTCGCGTTCGCAGTTTTACACGAGGCCCGCTTTGCGCGAGTAACGTTTTCGACCTTGCTCTGCATGTGTTCGTCTCCGTGACGGGTTCGTGACGGCGTGACCTACGACGACACTCTCTCCGGCATCTTCTCTTGCTACTCTTTTCCTCTGGGATCACTTCCGGAAGAGGGAAAGGACCCAAAAAACACAAAGAGGAAAGAGTTCGGCTTTGAACGCGTGCTTCGGCTCACGTAGGCAGCTGGGAAGCGAGAGAGCCTCTGCAGGCTCTCTTTTCCCAACCCATAACCCTCAACTTTCTTCTTCTAAGCCTTGAATCTCGTAAAAAAAAAAAAGGAATCCCCCTTCCGTTTAGATACTTGCTCGTCACACCCAAGAAAAACAAACTTACTCGCGCCCTGGAAACATCTGAGAGCGTGTTCAAGCCGCGGGAACGTTGGCCCGCGAGCGCTCGCCAGAATGCCACTTTGCGGACACATCTGTTCTCACCGAGTTGCTAGGGTAAGCATCGGTCGTGGTCTGTGCTGAACTATATCATTTAGGCTGAGCGACGCCTGTCCTGAAGTCACATTTTGGGCTATTGGTAAAAAAAAAAGTTAACTCTATAGAAAAAGAAAGTCGTCCGAGTATTGCGAAAAGCACCTCCGCTGGAATAGAGTGACCGTGAGCATAACGCCGCCGATGCGATTCCCAGCTTATCGGTTGCATTGTTATAGAGCTGATTGGTGAAAAGGGGCTCATGAAACGTGCTTAGTAAACCATATTGAAAATTATGACTTGGCGAAACCGTATATTGTCGCATATTCTCTTTTCCGTCTCTTACAATCTTTTCCTTTCAACAACTATTTTCTCTCATCCTGTTTGCCTCTCACCACTTTCCCCCAGGACAGTGTAGCCAGCTGGTTTAGCCTAAGCTCCTTGTCCTTCCACTTGTTCCTTCGTTCCTTCTTTTTGCGTTGCGAGGACGAAGGAATTGCGGAAGCTGCCTTATGTACGCGAGTGTTAATTTGTACGCGTACCGGGAGCGTTCTCGCATTGCCGTGGTTCTATGGTAATCGTCTTGCGAACGGGCACTTGTATACTGAACACCTGACCGCCGGAGATTTTAGGCTGGCTGATCGCCTGGAGTGCTTCTGCGGCTGTACGAGGACAAAGCGATCTAGTGCTAGAACATCACATGTCCGCGTGTCCACGTCCAAGCATGCACGTTGAAGGAAGTCTACAACGAGTGCGTTCATTTTGATCCTAAGCGATCTGGGCAGCCGCGTTCCCGCTCGGTTTATATTTATTGACCACACACATGACGTACACCAAAACACCCGTGCCAATCGCCGGTGGGGCCAATGTAAACTTCCTCGTCGTGTGCTCGTGGCTTGCGCACGCCGACCTTTTTCCCTTCTCCGTGGCATTTCCGCAAAAAGAATGCCACAGAGCCTCACAACAGGGCGCACACGAAAAAGAAACCGTTCCGCCGAAATCGCTCACCCTCTCTCGCGCGCTGGCCGACACGCCGTGAGCTGTCGACGTCGTCTACGTCGTCGGCAGCCGACGTGAACAGCTCGAGGGGTGAGGAGTCACGGTCCAACGGCTTTCCCGGTTCGCGGCCCTCTCTTCCTTCCTGCTTCTGGAGCTGGGCCTCCCCCTGGTAGAGGACATCGGGCCTGCAAGAGCAGCTGCCGTTTTTGCAGAGCGTGGTGTCATCTCTTGTACTTCGTTCCGCTGGTGTGTCCGGCGAGTGAGTCGGTCCGGTCGCGATTGCGAAAGGGTTTCCACGCAGACCGCTCCGATTGTAGACTGTAGACGTTCTGTTCCATGGTCTTATGGTGGTACTGCGATGGACTGTTGTGCGGCTGCGGCTCGACACGTACCGGGCTGGACTGCCGGCTAGCGCGTGTATTGTAGGACGACTACTGGAGGTGGTGTACCATGAAGCGCAAATACGTGTGAGTTTCTTTCTTTGTCGCTCTCAAGCGGTCCTGTTTTACTCTGTCACTGAGTTCCCTATCTTTATCTTCCGAGACAATCGGTATAACAGTGCAGTGCTAAAGCATGTTGTAATGATAATCGTTTATGGCGTAAGATATGGTGACAGCGCCCAGCATCCGCGTACACCACGGCGTGGGAGGGGGATTTCAGCCACCCCTCTTCTAACCCTCCGAATTTTAAAATTGGACAGTGCCGAATTTTTCCTGTGTATGCATGCACGCGCACGTACAAACACACACGCGGGAACATAATTTACTTCATTTTGGTATGGACCCCAGTGCCCCGTGTATAGACCCTAAAGCGCTCCCTGAACGTCTTCCAGTGTCTTTCCTTGCGTGATCTGTGGTATCTACTTGTCTTTGCCAAAGGAAGGAATGTAAATCGACGCTTGCCTGACGGTGCGCAGATAACAGCGTGGCGTGCAGCTCTCACGTATCTGATAAACCATATAAGTGGTCTTTTCTGCATCGATGGACCAGCGCCACGGGAGTCCATTTTCGTAACAGTGCTTGAAGTCGCGAGTGCGATCCCGCCTGAGGCAGGCGCATTTGGATGCTTACAAAACAAATGCAAAAACGAAAAAGAGCACTGGTGTGTGCTGGAATTTAATTAAGATGCTTGTCATTAAATCCTTAATCAGGCACTTAAGGCGATCGCTAACGTTTCATTTTGCCTCGAATCGCCCCGCCGCGGTGGTCTAGTGGCTAAGGTACTCGGCTGCTGACCCGCAGGTCGCGGGTTCGCATCCCGGCTGCGGCGGCTGCATTTCCGATGGAGGCGGAAATGTTGTAGGCCCATGTGCTCAGATTTGGGTCCACGTTAAAAAACCCCAGGTGGTAAAAATTTCCGGAGCCCCCCACTACGGCGTCTCTCATAATCATAGCGTGGTTTTGGGACGTTAAACCCCACAAATCAATCATCATTGCCTCGAATCGTAAAAGCAGAGCAAACTCAAAGCCTGTCCTTGAGTTGCGTAATGAATATGTGTCCCTCGCCAGCAGCCTTCCGCGAAGCACTGGTAACGGACAAGCTCTCTTGCAGCGTGAACACGGACGGCTTCACGGCGCTCGACGTGGCCGTGCTGACGGGCGAGGCGTCGCTGGCTCGGCTGCTGCAGTCCCGCTGGCGCCAGCGAGAGCCCCCGGTTCCCGACGTCCGAGGCCAGGGCCAACCAACTTTCGGCGCTGCTCCGAGAGGCGCACCGATGCGTCGACGACCTGGCGGGCTGTGTCGCCTCCGCGTCCGCCAACCAGGGCAGCCTGTCCAACGCTCTGCTCAAGGTACGCACCCTATACGTGCGGGGACGTTCTAACAGGGACACGTTAGAACTATTTGCGGCGTCTTGACTTCTCCGATGTGTCCTTGTTTGCATATCCGGTCTTTTAACGTCAACGCGTGTCAATTATCTCAGCTTTTCCGCTATTCTGTACGTGGAGCCGTGCGGACTCTTGGGTCGCGAGCGACGGCGATTTTGTGTTATTGACACCTATCTATAAAAGACTAACTAGGCGCATTTTCTTGTTGCTTTCTTTAGCGTGTATGTACGAGAAAATGAGAACTTAGGCTCACATGTCGTCGTTGCATCAATTAAGTTATGTGCCCACGCGCCCCTAAATGGCTAACCTCCCTTGTCTTTCCTCCACCTCCCCACCCTAACCTTTCGCTGTTGCGTACTGGGGAAGAAATGCTAAACAAGGAGGAATGCCGCGATTAATATTAATAGAAACCGAGTCGATAATTCTTCGTCGTTCTCAGGTCCTTCCGAAGGGACATGAGGGCAAACGCCTTTTTTTTTTACTTTCCTTGCCCCTTCCTTGAACCCTTATTTGAGTCTTTTGTTCTCCTTCGCCTCAGTTACATTTAATTGATTCTTGCGAAAGGTACACATTTAGCTCATGCATGAACAGCTAATACGTTTGAAGTTGTGTCGCGCTATGCTCATTTCTTTTTTCACGCTGTCTTCGTACCGCAGGAAAAGGAGCGCCAGCTGAGCCTATGGAAAAGGCGGCTGGAGCTGATCTCGGAAATGAAGGCCGGTTTCGACGAACTCCGTAAGCTTTCGTTCTTTTTTTTTTCTAATATTGGTTCCATTTCATTTTGCCAGCGGGCGTCGCTTGGGCGTACGAACGTGCATTGCTTTCTTCGACTTTCCAGAAACCAGAAGCCAGAAAGACAACCGGATGTCTTTCTGGTTAACCTCCCTGCCTTCTCCCTTTTTGTTGCTTCCTCCCTTTAATGAAACCACCTTTTCCGGAACCGTTGCAGGACCACCGGACCCGCCAAGCCGAGTGACTCTGGAAGTGGTCGGCACCCAGTCGCTCCGGGTGCGCTTTTCCGAGCCACCGCTGGCTGCTGTGCAAGCGAGGGCCTTCGTCACAAAGTACAGAGGTAAGTGCTCGCGGCGCCGTCTTGCTTGAGGCAATACGTTGGCGCGTATTGCAGAAATGATACACTGTAAGCGCACAGGCGTGCGAAGGCGTTTGCATTAAGGGATGCCAATTTTCGCCCTCTCTCCCATCAAGTGGGCGTGTCCTATAGGGAAATTAAGCTTTGCTATGAAAGCGTAGCACCGTGAAATGGCGCCTGTGGGCGCAATGTCAAGAGCTTATGCACGAGGAACCACGTGACTTTTCTTCGTGAGCTTTGGAGTGAATGACAGTTCAGTTGTTGTTTGGGGTTGGTGTTGCTTCTAGTCTCTTAGCTCGGCCTAGCCGCGAGCACCGACAAATGAAAAAACATGAAAGTGGTGCAATGACGTCCTGCTTATAACGACCTGCTTCATCTTCCTCGGTTTTTTGAAGGGATAAATGTGGGAGATAATTAGGCCTACTTGAAGTACAACAACAGGTATTCTCGGCCGCAACTATCTTCGATAACATTGAAAGAGATGACGCCGCACAGTTAACAATGACGAGACAGACGACGTCACAGAACAGACAGGAAAGAGCAGGAAAGATATGGGACTGACTTGGCGCCCCCCTTAGGTGAATAGCGAGGGGGGTGGGGGGCGATTGCAGTCTCTGTGCACACGCCTATGAGTATTCGTGCAGTAAAACTGAGTTACTAGCGGGCATTTATCACGATTCGCCGTCGTTGCTCGCAGTGGAGTGGTGCGAACGCGAGGACTTCTCCCAAGGCGTCGGCTCCAAGGAGCTGACCGACGTGCAGTTCCTGGAGTACGTCATCCGGGACCTGGAGAAAGGCACGCCCTACCACGTGCGCGTGGCCGCCGGCAACGCCAAGGGCTTCAGCGCGTACCAGACCTCGTGGCCCCTCTGCGCCAGGCCGTCGAGTAAGGACCGATCATTTTGGAAATAAAGGGGCGTGCCGATTCTGGCCATGGCTGCACTTGGTCGGGCATGGCGCTTGGCACACTGTCCTTATACACTGGCGTAGCCCGAAAGGAAGAGAAAGGGCTGAACCCCCCGCTCTCCCTCGGGCTACGCCAGTGCGCCTTTGACAGGACGGTTGCCCTGTCTCTTTTTGCATGCTTCTATTTATCGACGTAACAGAGCATACCATCGCGGCAAGTGCCACAAGTCGGCACCTGGTCATGAGCGCTTCGACGCTCTCTTTTTATAATCAGGTTGGCGCGACGTGGAGGACTGCTCACCGCGGTGGACTGGTCGCATCGACCGGCTCGACTCGCTCTTCCTCCAAGTGATGGAGTCGCGGCCATTGCACGGCAGCTCCGAGATGCAGAAGATGAACACGTCCGCCGCCATGGGCACCGCCGCGGCTCTCGGAGGCTCCGGGGAGCTGTGCGACACCACGCCCATGCAGCAGGTACGTGCGCTCGAACTTAGCTTCCGGTTGGCTACATCGACTAATTCCGGTACCAGGAGTCTGGACAGGGTCGGCTGGTTTTTGCCGTCACCTCCACCGTCGTTAAGTTCAGTTTCAGTTTATTTCGGGCATAGTTACATGACATGAAATATGTTCACGAGGCGAGGCAAAAGGAGACTCGTATGTCTCCTGACGAGGCCTTCACCCCGGACTTACACGTCGGACAGCCAGGAGCAAAATCAGAGAAAATAAGTACAATGCTCATTGCACAACTTATATAAACAAAAAACGAACAGTAAAAAAACACATTAGGACAAAAATTATACAAAGTTTACATTGTTCAGGTTCAACTGTTCTATAATGTTACATAAATATACAAAATTACATATTTTCGTGTTGAAAGCGAAATAAATGTAATTTCAAGGAGGCAGGAAAAGTAGCTTTACTTGTTTTTTTAAAACGAGAACACTTGAGTTCTGATTAGCCAATTCGATTAGGGATGGGTATGCATTCAGCAATGAAATAATCTGATAATCTATAGTTTTAGTACCATAATTAGTTCTTGGTCTTGATCCCGTCAATGAAATAGTGCGAAGGTCATATGCCACTTGTCTATTTAGATATTTGCTTGAGAACATGGTGCGATCACGTTTGAATTCGCGAAAAATCATTGCTGCCAAAGAAAACTGATATAACTCTGAGAATGGTGGTACGTTCAGACTTTTATACAGAGAGTCAGTTGAACGTATATGTATATTGCTTTATACGGGTAAGGATACTCCTAGCCTCCTCATTCTGCGGAGCGAACATTGCCTTTCCGGCCGGGGTCGTCTGCGCGCGTGCTTATCTCGGGAGCGAACGAGGGGGGGAGGGGGGGGGAGCTCATGGTAGTTGCGCTATCGCGGCAATGATCAGCGCGCGGCTTGTGCCTCCGCAGCAGGCGGGAGCTGCCGCTCCCAACACGAAGAAACGGTGCCAAAAGTGAACCTGGAGCGGCGGTGTTCTCTTACACCAGCATTTTGTAAAGTTACGTGAGATCGGATCTCATTGAGTTGACTGCGCCAGCCTCGCATCGTATAACATTGCAATTTGTCGCTATGGCCGCGCCGCAGGAAACTTGGTTACTTAGCAAGGGCATGTTTACTAGAATTAATGTAGCTCCTAAAAATGCTAGCCTTGCTTCATAAAACAGTCGAATTTGTTGCTATCGCATTCATCGCTTCGCCCATTGGGTGAAACGGTGACTTTTTTTTTATTACCTGGCGAAAAAAAATCATCAGCCATCTTTCACATACCACATTTAAAATAAATTCATGGCTGTGCTTGTATATGCGAGTTTCTAGCGCCCTGTTTGTTAGCGCATAACATGGTGTATTCATTGCCCGCTAAGTCGTCACAAATGCAGGAACGCGCGAACTGTGAATATGAAGGCACTGTTAGGGCAGATAGACAAGAAAGTGAAGTTTCGCTTGTTCGCTTCATTTTGCCGCCGCCCCTATATACCTCATTTTCCAATATGCGCTTCAGGTTCTTAACCTATCTATATCAAGTGGAAACTGCAGCTCCGATGGTGCACGAAATAACTCTAGAGTTTGGCGCAGCACTGTTTACATTCCAGCGCTCACTTTTTATCGCGGGCTGGCCCGGGCGCGTATTTGCTGACACTTCAGCGCTTGAAGTCGTGATCTACTTCTCTCTTGCAATAATGCCACGTGCACATTTACTGCAGTATTTTACGCAAGTGCTGGTGGGAATGAAACCCAACTTTACAAGAGATAGAACTGCACCTAAAATATGCCTCATGGGAGGCTCGCGGTGCGAAGACATCTTTGTTTTCCAGGGAGTCGACGTTCGAACCCTAACTAGTTACTGGTATAAATGTTGCGCGTCGTGATATCTGTGAAGCGGGGTTGTCTATCATTTCAATTTATGGCGCGGAAGGGGGTGGGGATGACTACTATGTGGTACAAGCAGGGGATCCCGATAGGCTGTCCCCACGTTTGGAGAAGATTCCATTTTTTCTGGGGAGACAAGGAAATGGCGATTCTCCAGGAGATTGTTAGTGGGGTGCTCATCAGTGTGCATGAATCAGCTTTAATTCTCGACTGTAATGGGCAAGCCCGTGGGGCGGGGAATGGGGCGGTGCTCATTTTTACAAGGAGCATCAGAGTTTGCGCGTAGCATGAATGGTTCGCGAATACTTTTCACTGAAATGTGACGTGCTTCAACTTAGCGTTTGCTTGTCGTTGGGTCATCGCGCAGAGGCGGCAGATGCGCAAGAGCATTCGTCAGTTGTTCGCGGCAGCACCCAAGTTCCAGCGCACCTTGAAGCGGGGCGTGTACCTGGCGTGCCTGTTCTACAACGAGGACCGCATCCTGGTCACCACCGAAGAGACGCTGCCCATTTTAGAAGTGGACGACTGCTACCCGGCCTCCTTCCAGACTGACTTCCACTGGCTCATGAAGGCAAGCAGACTTGGAGTCATCTCTCACTGGACTGCCATGTTATTCATGGTTATTGCACGGTCATTTGTTCGGGTTATATAGCTTGGGAATAAACTTCATCCTCCATGTGAAGAACCTGGATATAAGAAAATATCGGTTATAACGAACTAAATAAAAATGATCGAGCAATAACGAGCTTGGAATGAGCTTTCATAACGAATTTTTCATATAACGAACCCATTATTATCTGAGATCCAACTTTGTTTATATATAAGGGGGTTTCAGTGTAGCACTAATGAATTTTCGGGACCGTGTGGAAGGTTCCTTCGACTTTGTTTATGCCCTCGCTGGTGATGCGGCACATGCTGGCAACTAAAATACCTTTGTTGTGTCGATGGCGATTTTCGCAGTATCCGAGATTAGGTTGGTGCACAAAAGATAGCCCAGTGATACACCACGATAAACCTGGGATATTTGTGTGAGGCTTTTAGGACTTTTTGATCATGCATGCAGTGTTTAATCAGCTGCGCTGAGTTCTCTTCGAAGCTACTCGCGTGCTCGCATAGCAACATGCATGACTAGTGCAGGCCATTCTGTATGAATACAGCACGGGGCATTAGTGGCGATTATAACGTAAGGCTGCATATCGCATACGTTTCTGACGATCCCGCGAATGTCTTTTCAGGTTGCGTGCACGTGGGACGACGTGAAGACGCTCCGGCTGGACATGGAGAAGAGTCACAGTTCCTCGAACGTGCATTTTCGCAGCAAGCTGCTGCAGACCGTCGAACAAATGCAGGTAAAGTGGGCCTTGGAAACAGGTCTCCCACGTCTGTGCGAATTTGCGAAGCGACACGATTATGACCATACAGTCTCTTACAATAATTACTAGAGGGAACTCTGGCGCTGCAGTCATTCAGCCACTATGGACATGATAGTTAGTACCAACAACACCTAGACTTCTACCCCCCCCAACCCATACCAACACCACCCAGAAGTCCGGCTGGTGTTGTTAGTACACGGATTTACCAAATCTTTCTACTTGTGGCTTCAAACGCACTTGTGACTTTCTTTATTGGTGTGTTTTGGCATTTGTTTCAGATAAAAGACTGGATCGTTGCCAACCACGATGCCGATTTGAATTCTTCAACCTAAACAGGTTACGGTGGTTAAATAGAACTGCTCAACATTCGCTGACATTCGTCTCACGACGAAGCCGTTGCAGGCTTCGTGGCGGCAAATGAAGCCAAAAGAATGAACATTAGACGACGAAGCCGTTGCAGGCTTCGTGGAGGCAAATGAAGCCAAAAGAATGAACATTAGATGACTCTGTGTACTACTCATAATTTATATGCTTGCTGAAATGCCATGCGTTGCAGCTCCCATTGACTCTAACGGCAGAGTTTTGTCTAGGGAATTTATAGGAAACTCAGCTGCCACTAACTATACGCAAAGCGAAAAACTACGCCTCTTTTCGACTCGTTGTAACTCACCCCATAGCCTGTGCGTTTCTTTGCGTGCAGTCTGCGCTGGGCGTGCAAGACCTGGGGCAGGTCTATTACAAGCCACTGCGAGACTACGAGGGCACGGCGGTCGTGTGCGTGGTCAAGTACGTGAGCGAGCCGAAGACGGTGAGTGCTCTGTCGGTCCGGTGGATACCCCTGGCCAAGATCCAGCGACGCATGCCCAGCGTCAGCGACGGCGGAGAGCTGCCGTCAGCCTCCGAGCTGCTCGTCTCCTCCATTCAGGTACACGTCCGACGCTAATTTCTGTATCTGTGAAACTTTCTAATATCGTGGCGGAGGCCACTAACGCCACAGACATGAACTCGCAGGTTTTTATGCTGTGTATGTTGTAGCATGAAATCATTCTGACTGCATGCCTAAAAAAAGTCGCAGTTTCGCTAAAAAGGGCGAAGAACGAATGCGATAGCAATATATTCGAGTGTTCTATGAAGCAAGGCTAGCATTTTTAGGAGCAATAGTAATTGTAGTAAAAGTGTAATTGCTAAGTGACCAAGTTCCCTGTGGTGCGGCCGCAATAGGTGACCACAAGGCTCGTGCGTAGTGACGGCGTTGATGAGAAGCGCCTCCCGTGGGCAGCGCATGCTGGTACTAAGGGCAATACGTCGTGTTTCGCCGATGGTAGAAGTTTGTGTATATATAGCATATCTATAAGTGGGCGGCTGCTCCAGGTAGACTTTTGGCACCGTTTTTTTTTTTGTGTTGATAGCGCAGCTCCTAGAAGTTTCCACCTGCTGTGGGGGCAAGAGCTGCACGCTGATTGTTGCCATGATAGCTCCCCCTCCTCCCCCCTGTTTGCTCAAGACATAAGCGTGTGCGGATGACCCCAGTGGGAAAGGGGATGTTCGCTCCGAAAAGGCTAGCCTATCTTTCCCCATGTATATATACATATACATATATGTGAATGACGGCAGCGGCGATGGCAAAAGCCAGCCGATAGACTGTCCATATATTTGCTATTGCATTAAAAAGACACAATGTGATTTATACGGTTGTCTTGACAGCCTTCATATTGAGAATATATAGGCTCCAGCGGGAAACACCTAACAGAACAATTCTCGTTTCTAGATTTCAGTCGTTTACTCTCGCTTCACGTTCTTGGGAAGTTCTGTCTGATAGAAAGGATGATTTCGGTTGCAGATTTTTGTTATTGGTCTCTCGCTTCATCCAGGATTGATGCTTTGGAGCCAGAACTTAACTATGTAGAAATAACTTACTTCAGAATCATTCTAGCAGTGCAAGTGTAAGAGATTCAAGGGAGATTATTGTGTGGCTAAACAATGTGCTCTCATTGAGTAACTGCTGACACGGAGCATGCTTCCTCTGAATTGCAGGAGATGATTACGTACAACCAGACGAGCAGCAAGCCCCTGCCGAGGGGCCTCTACATTGGATATCTGAAGCTCAAGAGCTCCATGGACCTCATCAGTGTCCTGGTGCCGTACCGAAACCCAAACGTCTTGCCGCACTGCCGCATCAGGGACAACCCGCACGTCTCACGGTAGGGAACCACAAACTCTCGCACATCGCGGCCTTCGTTATAGCAGGACAAGCTTACTGGCATCTTCGAACAAAAAACGGCTGGTCTTGTCTATTGCAAAAACTGTCCCTTAATACACCCAAGGGTTTCCGTGATATACATGCTTGCCAGCATTATGTGTAGCTGTAACTTATGAAGTAAGCTTGAAGAAGCGATATAGGTTCATGCAAACTGGTTAAAGAACCTCAGGTAGTAGAAATTTCTGGAGCTCTCAACTATGGCTTCTCTCGTATTCATATCTTGGTTTTGGGGTGTTATCTGAACCATTATCAATATTTTATTATTATTATAATTATTATTATTGTTGTTCTTGTTGCTGCTGCACATGCTGTTGTTGTTGTAAGCTGAACACATTAGCTGTCTTTAGCTATTTCACTAAGCACGCTCCTTGTAGAATATGTAGAATCTTTGCAAATCAAACATCAAACGAGCGAACGCATGTCGGGTTAGCCACATTTATTATGAACGAATAAATTATTTTACCTTTGTCAGGATTACAGCAGTGATAGGTAACCATACGTAATTATGAAGGCCCGATATTGGGTCCTTCTCTTGTATATTTTTCTCTGTGTTAGTGGGAGTGCAAGGTTTAAATGCTCTTTACATTATCACCCTACCTTCCTCTTCAGTACAACCGCCTGTATGGATGTATGATAGAGGTCACATCGAAAGCTGACGCCCTGTTGCAGTAAGCATGTCGCTAATATTGCGCACATCGTTCCCTTCACAGCGAGGAGTGGCAGTGGCTCAAGAGCCTTGGCAACCTGGGCCAGTCGCCGCCTTCCGGCGATGAGCTGCGGCCCGACGACGGTTCCTTGGGGACACCCGACATCGAGGCCTCTTCCGAGCGCAGGCCACAGTCCGACGAGTCGCAGCTGCGCTTCCAGCGGGCCGTCTCGGCGGCCGCCAGGAGCCTCTTCGCCCAGCTAGAGGTGCCGCCTGAGCTCTACGATGCGCATAGGTATGAAGCGTACTGTATCTTTGCTGTACTCCACAGTTGTCGCGGGCACCCCGTTAATACCAGTTGCACTGGTGAAATCAGCATAAACTTTGCCATCAGCTGTAATCGTTTCAAGATGTCGCTCAAGCGCCCGATCGGGCTGGATATTGGTTAAACACGCTGCGTTTTATTGCAATAGCAATTATATAGACACTCTCGGCTGGTATTTGACGCCGGCTTCCGCGTCACTCACCGTATATGAATACCTATCTATATATATGAAAATGCGAATAAGAAAAATAATCCAGAAAAAGACTCCGGCTGCGCGGAATCGAATGTCCCTCCTTTTGTTCGTGAGCATGAGCTGTTAGCCACTGAGCCACGAACGAGCAGTTGATTCAACTTCGAAATGGCAAGCTATTTATATCTATCACGGGGGAAAATAACGTGTTCTCAGCATTACCAGCGAGATGGCGCGCTCTGGGCAAAGGTCGGCGCCCAGCTCGTCGCGATCCGCCTATGCGCGTTGATCTCCCACCCGTGCTTTGCTCCGTAGAGGAAAGGGGCCCTATCCGCGCACTTATCCTGTGTGTGTGGGGGGGGGGGGCGGAGTCACGCGCCTTCTGCTTTGATCGGAACGCCGTGCGCACAAAGGTCACTCAGCTCACTGAGCAGGCCCCTTTTGCCAAAAGAACGCGCTTTTCAGATACAGTGATGTAACGACTGGAACACTTGTTACTTGGCACACATATTTGTATCTGTAATAACGTTTCGTCCGTCGTTTCTGTTTAAACAGCATGTTATGTGTCAAGCTGTAAACGTTTTTAGTTGGCTCTCGTCCTGTATGTGTTGTTTCCGTGCGTAATTTGTGTGTGAGCAGCGTCCTGCACGTTTCGATCTCCTTGCCGTTCTCAGCTTTACATTCCAAGTTGTTGCTATCGCATTCATTGCTTTGTGCTTGCGGTGAAACTGTGACTTTTTTTATTGTCTCTCTCTCTTCCTTTGTGTCTTCATCTTGCATTATGCAAGTTATGCCGGTTCCACTTCCTTGAACTTATACATCATTTTCTTTTCGCACCTTTCATGGAATTGTGGGCTTGATTAGCCTTTCGACGCCGGTACGATGCATCGCTTTCACAGCATGGTGATTTGACCTGATTTTCTGCGGGCATGTTGCATTTCTAATCAACGCCAGAATCACTTTGCAATTCTTCCAGTAGGATATCTGCGCATCACTGAGCTGCTTCCAGAATTCTCACTACTGTGCTCTGATCACCAAAAACCAGAGACTGAAAAACGTTTACTGCATTGGACAGTGTCCTACTGATGATCATCAGGGACTATGATGGGCACTCAACTTGCAATTCGTTTATCTTGTTGACTGTCCACTTGAATCGGCACACAGTGTCCGATATACAGTTGCCAATTCCACTTATAATAAATGTATGTGATCGTTTTTTTTCTCCGAGTCGCTTGTAGAATTTTTCAGCCACTTGTCGCGTTTTTTTTGGGGGGGGGGGGAGGGGTATTAGCATTCTTTTAGCAAATGTAGTTATAATAGGTTTTTTTTACATTAAGCATTTATCCTTCACTACTTTCGTGTTAGCGGAGGACCTTGTGTAGTTAAGTGTTGGGTCGAGTAATACCTACGTTAGTGGAGTCAACAAGAAGTGTTATTCACGCACCTGAAAATGTGAACTCTGCCGAATCGAGACTAGGCTTGAAGACGATGTTGAAAAGTCGTAGTGCTTTTGTTCCTAGCTGCAGGTACATTCACTATGCAAAATATTTGTTCTTCATATATGAGTCATTTTTTCACAATTAAGGCATTTTTCAGAATGGGAAAGTTCATTAAATGTTTGCTTCTTTTTGCCTTCTTCGTGAAAGTTGCTGCACATTTCTTCGGGCTTCTTTTGTGATGATTATTCGCTTGTTAGCTCGGTAACATCCGGCAACACCTCCAGCACACAACATGGCAGTACTCATGCTGTGATTACAGCAAAGTATATGTTTACGATCCCTTAGGCACAGAATCCAATAACGCTTCTGTTGTTTCTTGCTTGCAGGCTGTACGACGCCGAAGTGGTGGAGCTGGCGGAAGGCGTCAGCTTCCTGCTGGTGCTTCCGGCGGTGGAGAGCGTGTGCTCCGTGCCCGGCCAGCGGGACGAACTAACCTCGCGAGCCGACTGCCTCGCCCTGCCGGTGCAGGTGTTCGAGGTGGTGCACCTGAGCACCTACCAGGCACCCCTCATCGCTCGATACGCGCGCGTTTCCGCCATGCTCGAGACGGACACGGTGCTCGCACAGCACGCCAACAGAGAGGTATGTAATAGATGTGCGGGTGGTCATTTCATCAGTCGACTACCCTGTTGCCGTTTAAATATGCTCCTTCCGGGTGGCTGCGTTCATTCTTCAGTGGAGGCGGGCATTAGAATAGCCAAAAAACTGCTGACAATCTTGAATTTAAAGTGGTACATTTATATATGCGTACACGCGTACACATGTAGTTTAAGCCAGGTAGCGCGATTCTCCCCGTGCTGCCTCAGTGGTGCCGTATCTGAATTTGCCGTTTGAGCATCATTAGTACACTTCTTGTAAAATTATGCGCACATTCTAACGCATTTTTTCTTCTAATTTCTACAGGCATTCTCGGCACCCGAAGTTGCCGCGGCTCGGAGCCGGCTCACGCAACTGCAGGACTTCCAGGCGCAGCTGGAACAGACGTGGCGTGGCATGCGCTGGATCATGGACGCTCTGTCGTTTGCTCGTGACCGCTCGCTGAACGGGGGCCTCCCCATGAGTGCAGTATGGACGACGCCCGGCTCGACGGCACCCTCTCCCACATCATCGAGCCCCACTCGGCGCCGTCAGACACAGCCGACCATCATGCCTCCCGCGACGATGTCCGCGCAGGCGCGGCGAGCCTCCCGCGTCGACGATCTTATCGACGCCAAGCTGTTTCTCTCAGTCGGCGGCGTCAACGTCGCGGGTGCACCAGGAGGCGCGCCCGTTGAGATACGACGCTGCGCGTCTGCGTCCCGTTTGGTGCTGGAACGGCCGCAGGACGACATGGACGACATCGAGGAGACGTCTTCGAACGAAGGCCGCAATGTTCCCACCGGCAACGTGTCGTTCGACATCAACGACGAGGACGAGTACGACGAGGAGAGCGCGGAAGACATCCTGACGTCCTCGACGGCTATGGCACCCAGTGTCCTCAGGGTGTATGCCGCGTACGAGTCGGGCCTCCCGCCTGGCACGAGCATCAAGCTTCACGTCACGCCCGAGACGACGGCCCGGGAAGTGGTTGAGCTCGTCGTGAGGCAGCTGAACACCGCCGTCGTTGCCAAGGGAAGGACGGGTCCCCTGTACGGCGACGAGCGGCTCGCAGACTTCTGCCTCGTTGCCGTCGTGGGTTCGCGCGAGCGCTGCCTGAGCGCGGATTTCCAGCCACTCAGGCTGCAGAACCCCTGGATGAAGGGCAGGCTTTTTGTGAGGTTACGGAACTCTGAAGAAACGTAGTAGCATGGTTTGACTTTCGCAGTAACAGTGTAGAGCAAATGAACACAAACGTGCGTGTGGTCGTCACCTCTTGATTGCCAAGAAATGAGTATGGTGTTTCCACAGGGGACCTTGGCAGAGATGGGACATTGACTGCTGGCAGCTAATGTTTGCCTTGAGGCCGCGTTGTAGCACCACATGTGCTCAAACTGCAAAGACGTTTGTCAGACAAGGTTGTGGTGGTAGTGATGTCTGCAAAGTGTGTTGGTGCCGTGGTAGATGACTATGCCGCTAGTGTATCTCCAGACACTAGAGACTTGACGGTGCTGCCTTCTGTGAGAAGGCACGTGCATTTCAGTAGGCTTGAGTTCAAGCCAAGCACTTCACCAGTGAGTTGTGCAGTTATCGAAGGCGGCTTCTCGTATGGTGGCTTTATGACGCAGCCATGTGTTTATGAGAGCTAGCTTGTCTTTGAACACAACGCTGTACTATTGAAAGTTCAGTGGCACATTGGTGGATGTATTGGGAAATGTGGTATTGAGTTGTCGCTCCTAATTTATTTCAAAGTATGTACGGATCCTCAATGGTGCAGGGCGCCATCTTGTTTTCCCCTAATTTATTTTGATTGTTGTCATTCAGTGTTACTGGTAGGTGTCACTGTCGTTTCCCTTTTTGGTGCGGGACAGGCTGCCACAGCAGAAAGGCTTAATTGCAATTGGGCTCGTGTGATAAA
Organism: Rhipicephalus annulatus; assembly: GCA_013436015.1. Taxonomy (NCBI): domain Eukaryota; kingdom Metazoa; phylum Arthropoda; class Arachnida; order Ixodida; family Ixodidae; genus Rhipicephalus; species Rhipicephalus annulatus. The sequence goes on along the minus strand of WOVY01011318.1, from coordinate 516,260 downwards.
CCTCTGCATCCTCACTGCTCTGGAAAGTGTTGCCTCAAAATGCTTCAGAGGGTCGCAAAGTGAGATTTAAATATTGAAACATCCTTGGCAAGGCAGGTTTCGTGGCTAGGCAAACAGTGTGATCTGTGATCAGAACTTTAACATTTTCCTAACTTCCAGCAGTAGTAGTGGATGATAATGCTGTATACTGAAAATATTCGTCGAGGACAAAGCAAAATGCAACACGCAATGCATAGCAAATGAAGCATCAACATTCAGTTTGCAGTGTAAACATATAAAAGCAGCTAAGAACACTATAGAGGTGCCTTAGTCTTTATACTAACACATTGAGTAACCCAACACATTGATCCACACTTCAACAGAATTAGTCTAGATGCCTGCAGCTGGAAAATGTGAAGAGCTCGTTGAGGAATGCGAATGTGGCAGCCATAGTCAAAGTGTGTCTCGTATTACCATGTCTGTTCCCTAGGCTACGATACTTGTGTTTTTGCCCACTATCTACATTAAACTCTCTAGAATCCTGAAGCCTGGCACCCTGCTTCTTGCACTTTCCCTTATGTTTGGTGTTTACAAGTGAAACACCTGCATGTTTCTGGCCTTGTGCTCTTCGCTCGGAAATACGAAGATTGAAGGATATAATAAATTGTGAGGTCATGAATATAACAGTACATAACAGCACTGGAAAATGACATAATTACAGCTGGTCCAGGTGGAACTTACTTAATGTGTATAAAATGGGTCTAGAATGTTGCACTGTTTGACTGTACAGCATGATGCATGGTTACTTCAAAGGTTGGTAAAACTGCGAGGAGAGAAATCTGTCTTGTGATGCAAGGTAGATGCAATGAGTGCACCTACCTTCAATGCAAGTGGAAGGAACATGTACTGGGCAGGACAGATACACATTTGGTCAGATGCTAACAAAACAGGAGTCTTGTTGACACATCAGGAAAACAATTATAGAAATAATTTTTTGAAGTTTTATCGGTGCAAATGGTGAGTCTCTTTATGTAGGCCTTATCTTGTATCCTTTACAAATTGGCGCTCAAACACGAAATCAGTTCCCAGTTACTAAAAGGAGCATTCGAAAGTACACATAATACTGCTGTTGTGATTTTACAGTGCCCTGAGCCTAACCCTTGTGAGTGCTTTACAAGCATTTCTGTGTGGTCTTGTTCGTGTGCTAGAAAATGACATTAGCTGCTGAACAGAGCTCCTGGCCAGCTCAAGTGTTGATTATGCTAATTTGTCCAAACCATGTATTGTCTTCTTGATGACTTATTCACAGCAACAGCGCACTTCTAGACCCAATTCAATTGCAAAAGCAACAGCGGTGTGTGACTTATCGCTGTCACTAAAGGAGAAAAGGTGCCACTGATATTTTCTTGTAGTGGCTTCATTCCTTGTGGGTATGTTGCGACACCAGCATCTAGGAGTTGTAAAGCTAAATAAAAGCTTTTAGCTACACCACATGAAATTAGACGTATTCATGCCTAGCAAATCGAGGGCACTGAATTTCCCGACCAGCTGCAGGGAATGGTGATTGTCATGCTCTGTGTTAGTCCTTGTGCAATGTTCACATTCTTGTTGCATCTGTTTGTGTTGATGAATCATGTTTCAATACTGTTGAAAACACATGTATATAAATGTTTTGTTCTTTTGCATACAGTGGCTGTTTCAGTGTGACTCGCTTCTTGTGCAGTGCCCAAGTTATTTCAAGACTGTGAAACTGCATTTTAAAAATAGGCTTGCGATTACACGATACTGCAGTATTACAAAAGCTCCGCATCTGGCTTAGACATGTGTCATAATAAATGCAATCGGCATTGTGTCTAGAACACAGGATGCAGAAGGGACGGACATGAATATGTGGTGCAAATGTGTGTGTGCACAAGATTTATATCAATATGCATGCTTCTTTGGTAGGATACATGCATTCTCAGATGCAGCGTTTATTATTTTATATTAAGAGGTGTGGCACCAACAAGCTGTCAACAAACCCTTTAAAATTGCCGAAAGTGTGCTTGTATTTGGAACAGCGTGGAAAGACAGAGTACAGGCACCAGCACTTTATTCGTCTTCTTCAGTCTACATCTTTGCACACTGCTGTACTTACAAGTATGCACTGAGTAGTTCAGAATTTTATAGGAAGTGCGACCTGTACTTGCACCTGAACAAACACGACAAACACTACTGAAACACGGGCACACATGTGTTTAGGCACTTGAAGGGACAGAGTAAGTGAGTAGGTATTCCTTTAGATTTTATAACTTGATGAACTACTGACCTGTGCACCAAGGCCTCCTATAAAAAGTGGTTCAGCCAAGCTGACTCAGTGGAGGCAGCCTTGCCAGCGCTGCAAGGTTAAGCAGTTAGCCTTTAGGTCACAAATATTTTCATCTATGCAATGTGTCTTGGTGGTTTTCAGCGTCGCAGCATCTACTGCAGCAACTAAAGTGCTGGTGCCCTGTAGAGGTACTTATTGACTACGTTCATTCGTGTCGCGAATCAAAAAGTACAAGATGATCGCAAGTAACCGTAGGTCGACAGAACAAACGGAGTTCACTCAAGACTGCCTCTAGAGATACAATTTTCTTTCGGGGCTCATTTGTACTTGGAGTTGCGAAAATTTACCTCTACTGCACTCACTTGAATTCAGACTCGCTAAGTTTTTTCTCATTCGAACTCACTTTGGTTCGCACTCACCGACTTATGACCAAGCCGAATCATTTCAGATATGACAGGAAAATGACAGAAAAATAAAAAGACATCTATACTGCTTACACCCGTGTCACCTTATTAAAGCAAAACAAAACAGCAAAAGAAACAGCAAGCCATCATTGCATCTTTTGATGATTGATTGATAAGTGGGGTTCAACGTCCCAAAACCACCATATGATTATGAGTGACCCTGTAGTGGAGGGCTCCGGAATTTCGACCACCTGGGGTTCGAAATTCCGTGGACCCAAATCTGAGCACACGGGCCTACATTATTGCATTGTTTATTAAACGTTGAGTTGCAAGTCAGCGCTGCTGTGAATGTCCCTATTTCCTCTACGTACTCGTCATCCTTGCGCTCTCTCAAACGTGTCCATGTGCTAAACAACCAGTCCTACTTGCGTTTGATCGAGACCCTTGATTTGTGCTGGGAACTGCTTGCAGCTGCTTCAGTCATCAACAATAGGTTGATGACTAGCAGTTGAGTGGCGCTTAGTACTTGTAGAGAATGGTAAGCAGCAAGAGCTGATTATTGCTAAACTAATTAGCAGTTGTTGGTGATGATGATGATCCTCTCATTTTCCGGCACTCGCCCTCAAAGCGGCATTGGCCAAGAACCGGGCGGCAGGTTCTCTAAGTTAGTGGGATATGCATATAAAAGCACCCAATGGAAGTTAAGTTTATGAAATGAAATTGTAAATAATGAATGAAAGTGCTGCACGAGGAAACGGTCGAACAATCAAATAGGCTTTGTGCTGGAAATATGAATGAGAATACACTAACAAGGTAATCTTTTGGTTTCCATTATGTACGCAAGCACAGCAGAGCAAACCTCCCTGTGGCTATAACCTCACGTAATCTCTCCAAAGGATAAAATTACTGCAAAGCCTATTTCTGAACCTAGGTTTTTCATCGGCTCGACAAGGTAGCATTTTTTTAATAATAATACCGGCGATAAATAAAAAGAAGTGGTCTATTGTTTTTATTTCACTCCTAAAGGGAGATAACTCGTATGTGACTAATAATATAGTGCATGAGAGTCTACCTTCAATGTCCCAGAACCACGAAAAATGACCGTGAGCGTCGGCGTGCAGCGCAGTTAATTGGGTCCGTGTCGTTTTCATCACTTCTTCTGTAACTGCGGAATGCGCCGATGTAATTGCGCCAGTGGCAAAACGAAAAACAACGCTGTTATAAGTTTATTTCATTGGACAAGGCACACTATTTTGGAACACACACAACGGCCATTTAGGAGATGGGAAGTGACGTTTGATCACGCGGGAGTGATGGCATAGTGCGGGCGTTCTAACTGGTTAGACGCGAGAAGCTTCCACATTACTCAGCGGACTCATTAGAAACATTGAATGGTAATAAACTGCAGTGGGGGCTAGTTATAACGACTTCACTTTGGGATGCGCTACGAAAACGAATGCCGACAGGGGGTGATGAACAAACTCACAACTCATTTCATTTCGAGCATGCGAAAACATCTGAACAAGAAAAACGAAAAACAAAAGAAAGAAGAGCGATTATGGTTGAAGATAGCAAAAGAAGGGATATCAGTCTCCGAGTAAAAAATAAGTCGTCTATAAGCATACCTTTTCCGTTGAAAAGCATCGATCTTGTCAGGCTCAAAAGAAACGTCAAGAGAACGAAAGACAGAAGTTTTTCAAATACCTTATTATTTCGACGCCAAATTGCAGATAAAATAAAATCTTCAACATTCTAAGGAATCGCGAAATAAAAAAAGCTGAAGATTTCCGACGCGCACGAATTTGCCTCTTTCTTCAAGGAGGCCAGAAAACTTTGAATGCAACAAGTCTCGGACACAGAAATGCAGCATTATACATTGAAGAACAGGCTGCGAAATGTACAGATGAACTTTTAAACCGTGCTAGTAACTGCGTGGCAATAGCCGAATCGTTAGGGTGTTCAAATTATCAGTGAGAGGTCACTGGTTACAGTGTCAGGAATGTTTAAAAAAAAGACAAAGGCACATGGCGATTTAGCAACAAACCGTTTCTTCCAACAAAAAAAAAAACGGGAAAAACATTACAGTGAGAAGGGACCATGGCGCCCGATGGTCCCATGCCGCCAAGTTACCATAAGGTGGAGCGCCACCCCCTGCGATATCAGCAAAATACTGACGCAGCACCACCAGGAAGTCCGCCCGGTACTTTAACCGAGGTGCCGGGTTAGCTGCATATAGTATCACATTATTAACTAAGCCAGTCCGGGTACCCGAAACCTCTGCCTTTAATTGCGGTGGCCTCAGCTCGGCTCTGGGAATCGAAGCCGGTACCTCCTACATTGCAAGCAGACGCTCAACCATATTGCTAACGTTGTGGTGGGAATGACGATGGCAAATAATGTACAGCAATTTTATCCATGCGCGACACTTCAGAAAATAAAAATTTAAAGGCTCTAACGAATTCGCGTTGGAAATGAAGCTGACAGCGGGATTCGAACCACTGACCTTCCGGTTACGTAAAGAACACTTACCCCCGTATTCACAAACGCTAGCTTCAGTCAAGGGCTCTCCTCGACTTGAAAAAGTCGATAGGAGCGCTGTCTCTTGGCAGACCAAGCCACTGCATATCGGCAATATTCTGCAGTGATTCTTGACAAGCGCAGCGTCAATTTCAATCTAGCAGCGGCGCAGTACTCAACACAGTCTAAGTGAAGGATGGAATTCGAGTCCAGGAGCATGTCTGAATACGGGGGTTACGGACTGCAACGTAACATCAAATATGGTTTTCGACTTTGGTTGCGCATTACTTCAATAAATCTGGCTGATAGGTTGTCATCGTTGCGCTGAACTGTTTTGGTGATTTGTCTATGTGCTGTAAGGAGAGAACGGTTCCAATCGTCAAGTGTCGACATTTTTGCTTTTGTAGTGACCTTGCGAAAGACGTCCCAATTTGTAAGCTCCAACGGTATTGAGTAGTACCCGCGCCTGGGACCTCTTTTTCGATTAGGTAATGGAATTGTAATTTCGAGGATGCAGTGACCACTGCCGAATGTTTCACCTAAATTGCGCCAGTCCGGTGTCTACTTTGTCCTGACCCATGCCAAATCGGGATTTGTGTCCCGTTGCACAGAAGAACCGGTTCTAGTGGGCTTGTTGACATTACTAAGAACAGAAAGGTGCTGTGTGTGGGCCAAATTGAGAAGGCTCCTTCCGGCCTCCGAAGAGGCATGGTAACTTCTCATTTCATGACTAGACGCGAGGCATCCCTGATAAGGCGTGGCCAAACTCGCTCTCTAGTGACACCACACATTCAACACTACATACAAGGAAAAGACGGGTCTCCTGCTTGCATGGCATGTGGTGGCTTCCCGGATAATGCTCACGTTCTGTGGGATTGTCTGGGTGGCCTTGGGCGAGAGCCTCAAGCACATACCTATAAACCTTAGACCCTGGAGGAGTGTTTGGCAGACTCCTCCCCGGGCATCATAAAGACACTGCTCCAGCATTTGCAACTTCTAGGCCTGTCTGATGGATAGGTTTTTTTTTAGTAGGCCCGGACCGGGGTTCTTTTATTTTAAATAAAGTTGTTCTCTCTCTGGCTGATAATCGTCTTTTAGATATTTCGAATCTGATAACCATGTATGACCTTGATTAAAGCTTCCGGAAACTCAAAAAGGGCGCGTAGAACGCCCTTCCGTGAAAGGTGTGACGTCAGAAAAGAGTTGACCCTTATCGGGGTTATTGATAAGGGCTTCAACTTTTTTTGATGGTTTTGAGCATGTAATGCTGTCAAGCAAACTCACAAGGGAACCTTTTGGATCGGAACGGACACGTAGCAGGGTCATCGCTGCGACGTGTGACGTCCGACAACACTTTTTGACCATTCGTGTGGTGAAGCCAATGTACCAGGGGAACTTTTAACTCGGAACGAGCGCATAGATGGCGCATTGCTGCAAGGTGGGACGACAAAAAAAGTTGAGCCTTATCGGGGGTGATAAGGAGCTAAACTTTTTCTACTGTTTTTGGCTCTTCGTGCGTGTATCCAACTTACAATGTGAATATTTAACTCGGAAAGTGCGCATAGATAGCGCATCACAGCAAGGTGTGATCTCAGACAAAAGTTAGCCTTATCGTGGGTGATAAGGGCTTCAACTTTTTTCGATGGTTTTGAGCTCTTATTGCTGTGAAGCCACCTTACCCGGAGATCTTTTAGATCGGAACGGACACGTAGCAGGGCCATCGCGGCGACGTGTGACGTCAAACAAATGTTGAGGCTTATCAGTGGTGATAAGGGCTTCAACTTTTTTCCGATGGTTTTGAGCATTATGTTCTGTGAAGCCAACTCACCAGGGGATCGTTTAGATGAGAACGGACACGTAGCAGGGCCGTCGCGGCGAGGTGTGACGTCAAACAAAAGTTGAGGCTTATCAGCGGTGATAAGGGCTTCAACCTTTTTTCGATGGTTTTGAGCCTTAGTGCTGTGAAGCCAAGGGATTAAGGGGATCGTTTAGCTAAGAACGGCCCACATAGCAGGGCCATCTCGGCGACGTGTGACGTCAAACAAAGTTGAAGCTTATCAGGGGTGATAAAGGCTTCAACTTTTTCGACGGTTTTGAGCATTATGTGCTGTGAAGTCAACTCACTAGGGGATCGTATAGCTGAGAATGGACACTTAGCAGGGCCATAGCGGCGAATGTGACGTCAAACAAAAGTTGAGGCTTATCAGCGGTGATAAGGGCTTCAACTTTTTTCGACGGTTTTGAGCATTTAGTGCTGTGAAGCCAACTTACCAGAGGACATTTTAGATCGGAACGGTCTCATAGCAGGGTCATCGCGGTGACGTGTGACGTCAAACAAAAGTTGAAGCTTATCAGGGGTGATAAGGGCTTCAACTTTTTCAACGGTTTTGAGCATTATGTGCTGTGAAGTCAACTCACTAGGGGATCGTATAGCTGAGAATGGACACTTAGCAGGGCCATAGCGGCGAATGTGACGTCAAACAAAAGTTGAGGCTTATCAGCGGTGATATGGGCTTCAACTTTTTTCGACGGTTTTGAGCATTTAGTGCTGTGAAGCCAACTTACCAGAGGACATTTTAGATCGGAACGGTCTCATAGCAGGGTCATCTCCGCGACGTGAGACGTCAAAGAAAAGTTGAAGCTTATCAGGGGTGATAAGGGCTTCAACTTTTTTCGACGGTTTTGAGCATTTAGTGCTGTGAAGCTAACTACCAGAGGACATTTTAGATCGGAACGGCCACATAGCAGGGCCATCGCGGCAAGGTGTAACTTCAAACAAAAGTTGAGGCTTATCAGTGGTGATAAGGGCTTCAACTTTTTTCGACGGTTTTGAGCATTTAATACTTTTGAGCCAACCCACCGGGAGGCCTTTTAAATTGGAACGGAGACGTAGCAGAGCCATCTCGGCGGCTTGCGATGTCAAACAAAAGTTCAGGCTTATCAGCAGTGATAAGGGCTTCAACTTTTTTTCGACCGTTTTGAGCATTTTGTGCTGTGAAGGCAACTCACCAGGGGATCTTTTAGCTCAATACGGACACGTAACAGAGTCATCGCGGTGAAGGTATAACGTCAAACAATAGTTGAGATTTATCAGCCGTGATAGGCTTCAACTTTTTTTTATTGTTTTGAGCATGTAGTGCTGTGTTTCCCATCAGAGAAACTTTTATCTCAGATCGAATGCGTACCTTATTGGAGGTGGGGGGGGGGGGGGAGCATGAGGGCTTCAATTATGGTCAGATTACATGGGTTACGATACTTGAAACGGAATTAGTCGGGAAAAAATTGGCACAGGCATCAACGCCCACTGATGATTGAAGCGTGACTAGGTGAGGAGGGGACAAATAACGGAAACTAAAACCTCAATATAATTTTTTTCTTTAAATAATCCTAATTTTATATATGTCAAAGCTAACTGTCGATTTACTTCGTGTTGTATCTCACACCTGTCTATATGGTTGGTTGCCAAAATTTTCTGTCGCGCCCCATAAATAGGGAAGGGGGGGGGCCTATCCAGGCAATCTGCTATTACACCGTGTATTTAGTTGCGCCTGTTCTTTGGTTCCGCGCATAGCCAGGTCAACGAGGAATTGCTCCTTTTTGAGTGGTTGTTTTGTTCGTACCTTCAGTATATATAATTTCCTATTTTGTATGTGCTGTTTATTGGTTTGACATTACATAGTTCAACTAGCTGACAGAGTGTGTCGATAGCCGCTCCTGTAAATGCTGACTGCTTTCGCTGGTGCACGGCCAGCGTGCCTTCGCCTCTGGTGACGGTGAACGCGACACGCTAACCCCCGTATTCTAGAACGTCCCTTCCCTCAACGCTTCACGCCCACTTGATAAAGCCGATGGAAGTGCCCTCTTTAGGCACGGCAAGTCACTGCATATCAGCGACAATGTGGCGCGATGCTCGAGCAGCGTAGCGTCAATTTAAGCCGAGCAGTGGCGCAGTGCTCAATTCTGTCAAGTGAAAGGTGAAAGACGAGTCGAGGATCGTTTGTGAATACGGGGGTAGGCAACGAGGTGCTGTACTCCACGGCTGCCAAAACTGTATCTTCAAAGCTGCTGTATCGCTGTAGTGGTTTTCGCAGCGCGAGTTTTCGAACTATTATGACATTCTGCTCGTAAACAGTTGTCTCACCTTTGGTTGTGCGAAATTTCCTGTGCAGATTGTATAAGTACGTCATTTGGCTAATAAAACAACTTTGCGTCTTCAATATGTTTTTTTTTATTTCCTCTACAACATGTAATTAGAGAGGCACAAGGTGCAATAAAATCGGGTATTAATAAAGGCACGTAAAAGCTCAGCAATTAAAAAAATTAATTTCGCGCCATGTAGGCCAAATGCGCGAAGACACTGCCACTTCCAGTTGTGACTTCATATATATATTTTTTTTTGTGCTAGTTGTCGCCTCCTCACGTAGGTTATGATTGAGGCAACGAGCCGCCGAATACTCGATCCAAAGGATCAGTTACGCTACCAGTTTACATATACCTTTGGTTAATTCTTTTTTTTTTTTGAGCACGCATTTCTGTGAAGCCCATTCATCAGGGGAACTTTTAGCTCGGAAAGAACACGTACGAGGCCCATGGCTGCAAAATGTGACGTCAGACAAAAGCAGAGCCTCATCGGGGGTGATAAGGGGCTAAAATTTTTCACCTGTTTTGTGCATCTATTTCTGTGAAGACAACTCACCAGGGGAACTTCTAGCTATGATGAGCTTTAGCGACGATTAGCTCTAGCTAGATATACTGCACTATCGCGCCGTGGCAGTAACACACCCAGTAGGCGCCAGAACAATAAAATCGTTTATTCCAGATAACGTCGTTGCTGTATTTATGATTTGTCTTATCGCAGGCATGCGCATACGTTGGTGCTGAGTCTGCAATTTAGGTGCCGCGATATTACATTTCCTTTCCTTCAGACGAAGCCCAATTTGTCAGGCTGCCTTCTTATGCGCGTAGAAAACCTCAGAAGTTCAGACGCTGCCTGTGTGTGGAATCTGGTTCACTGGGAGCCCGCAATATGCCTAGCGATAAGTCTTGACTTGATGTCGCCTGCCGGTGGTTGTTACCGTGAAGTTGGATCACGTGGTGAGGGTTGTTGCTCGGAATATCGGGTTGCGCAGAGCTCCTGCTTTGCCACCATTGCGGGGCGCCGTGGCAGTACTTGGTCCACGTGATGACACTGTATTCCTCTGGTGCTGTCCATCATGACCAACCACCTGGCTCTTGATGCCGTCCCCATGCCGGGTAACTGACCGGCTTGATTGTACTGGCGCACCCACACAGGCGTCCCTTGAGGAAAACACTGCATCGGCGTTGGCGATGTCTTCGCCGCGTGGTCCCGGTCCACAATCTCTGGAAAATGTGCGCTTAGGCGGGACCTCGGCTGAAAATCGAACATCGAATCGGCGGGCAAGTGGCCGCCTTGAGTCGATGTTGACCTGCAACGTAGTAATAACTTGTTAATTCGACTCAGCAAACTTCCCCCTTTGTTTTTATTTTTATTGATGCCTTCTTTAATGGTGCACACGGCACGCTCAGCCGATCCATTTGACTGAGGGTAGCAAGGGGCGGAGTTGGCATGGCGCACCCGATCATCTTCGACAAAAAAAATTTAGTCACTGAACTGTTAATGTGGCGCATTGTCATAGACGACTGTCTCAGACAGGCCAAAACGAGTGCTCGTACCACGCAGTGCTTCAACTGTGCTTTCTGCCCTAGCTGTTTTGAGGGGTGGGTACTGCTTCTAATCGTTTAGTTTCCGCATGTACTACTACCAGGATCATGTGCCCTTCCACCGGCCCAGCGTAGTCGATGTGCAGGCTAGACCAACGTTTGTTGGTTTTCGGCCAGCTGATGGGGGGCCTGCCTTTCTGGCATGGGCCAATTCTGGACACATGGCTGACAACTGTGCACCAACTCTGCAATGTCGTGGTCTAACCCGTATACCAAAACAATGAGCGCGCCAGACGCTTCATAGCTTTCACGCTGGGATTGGTATCGTAGAGTAGTTGAAGCATATTTGACCGCACAGCATCGGACAAAACTACCCTATGACCCCCGTAGATTAGCTCCTTACTCACAGTAAGTTCGTGTCTGCGGGTGAAGTACGGCAGGAAGCTCTGCAGCTCCTACCCGACTTGTTTAGGCCAGCCGGGCAGAATCCATGCCTTCACCTGCCTCAGGAAAACGTCATCATTCGTGCTGCCCGTGAACTCCTGCTTGCAAAGAGAAAAATATGCCAAAGCTTGCGCATGCAGCACATATAACAAAATACCCTTCCACAGTTTACCCCTCGACAGCTAGTTTCTTGTACGTGAGGAGGCAACGACGAGCATAGTCATCCCGAATGCAGCATACGATGCGGTCTCGCAGCGTCCGATTCAGGGAGTCGCCGAAGTTGAAATTCTTCGCCAATCTTCGGAGGTCACAGACGTATTCCCAAACACTCTCACCTTCCTGGTCTTTGCGCACGAAGAAGGAAAAACTTGCTGCTGTTTCATTAGCTTGCGGGTCGTACTGTTCCTCCAGGTCCACCTCTTGCAAGGCGACCTTGCAAGAGGTGGACGACATTATCGCTCAACGAAGACACCTGAAGAGCCTGCGCCACTTTGCACTCTTGGTGGTTTCATTCCCCTAGGAATAAGCTTCCAGGAGGTGTATCCTGTACGTGCTCCAGCTACTCACCGTTTCGTCGAACCCCGGGGGCGTGATGCCATCGTTCAATGCGCGCCGCTGTGAGTCACACTAGCAGGGTGTGTTTCGCCTAAATCCCATCTTCGTCGTCTCTGCACTATCGCGCCGTGGCAGTAACACACTCAGTAAGCGCCAAACAAGAATAGTTTATTCCAGATAACGTTGCTGTATTTACGCTGTATGTCTTTACGCACGCGTGCGCATACTTTGGTGCCGAGTCTGCACTTTTGATGCTGTGATATGGCATCAAGATATATGATGCCTTTTTTAGTGCATCATATCGAGGTCATATACGGTTATCATTTTCGAAAAAAAAACCTAAAATACGAAAATAAGCCAAACAATGGCGGCAACGAGTCAAGTCTTCTTTTCTGGGAAGAGATGACTGCATAAGACATATTTACCAAACTTCCCTGGAAGAGCTGGCGGGGGGGGGGGGGGGGGGGCTTTGATTGATATGTGGGGTTTAACGTCCCAAAACCACCATATGATTATGAGAGACGCCGTAGTGGAGGGCTCCGGAAATTTCGACCACCTGGGGTTCTTTAACGTGCACCCAAATCTGAGCACACGGGCCTACAACATTTCCGCCTCCATCGGAAATGCAGCCGCCGCAGCCGGGATTCGAACCCGCGACCTGCGGGTGGGGGGGGGAGCTTCAACGCTGCTCCAACCTAATTAACCCTTTTGATAAATAAACATTATATAGCTGTATGAACGACACTGTCTTGAAATGCGTGTGAAGAAGCGTGAGTATAAACGTTAATCCAGGTAAGGCTGATAGTACTGCTGTAGATGAGTAGATAGCACCACTGGCCAGCAAAAGAAGGTGCAACTCACTCAGACTCACTCAAGACATACATATTGTGCTTTAAACTCACTCGGACCCCAACTCACCAAAATATTATTCCCCCAGACCCACTCACACACAGACTTAATTGATCCGATCGAGTCCAAGTGAGTCGATTCATGAGTGAGTTCGCCGACCTATGCAAGTAAGTGCATCACTCAGCTTTCTCCTTTAACACATCAGTAGCATATATTACCAAACGAACATTCCTTCCCACTCCTACATTCCTTCCCACTCCGAACAAATACATTTAAGTTTTGATATTTTCCACGCACGGTAGATGACTGGAATAAATTGCCAGAATTTTTAGTGGAAATTTTATGACAGCCCTACACGATCATTTTAGAAACTTTTAATTACTGACGTTCGGGTTTTTAGCAATGTTTCTTGAAGTTGTGCGTGATTTTCTAGTTTTATTTGGATTGGAAACCCTGCTATGTTTGTGCGAAAAGTCGGTTTTACCGTGGCTTGTTTATTTTGTAGTTCCAAATGAATTCTGCGTTTTGTTGCTTCATTGTTTTTGTTACATTGCATTGTATGTGCGTGAACATTCTTTTTTTCTGCCCGTCCTGCTTGGACCATTAAATTGGTCTGCAGTATTGTATAAATAAATAAATAACTCCTAAAGATGTTTAACAGATAGCTTCTACCACAACATGTGTATTTGGGTAACACACCCTGACGAGACTGAGAGAGAAAGGATATAAGAAATGTAGGCAGTTCAAGTAGACAACGTATAGTTTGCTACTCTACACCTGGCAGGAGAGCATTTCGAAGCAGTAAGTGGCACATCTTGATCTGGCTTACTTGACATATCTTGCTAATTGTTGGCGTTTGACGTCCCAAAACCAGCATATAACTATGAGAGACACCGTAGTGCTGGGCTCTGGAAATATCGACCGAATGGGGTCCTATAAGGTGCACCTACATCTAAGCACACAGACCCCAGGCATTTTTGCCTCCATCGAAAATGCAGCAGCCGCGGCCGGGATTCGATCCCACGACCTGCTGGTAAGCAACCAAGTGCCTTGGACACTAGACCACCTTGGCGGGTGATGATGTATCTTCAGAAACATACTGAGCTTCATTAAAATGTTTGAAACAATAAGAAGTGTTGCTTGCATGCATTAAATAACAGCAATAAATCCAAGACTGAACAGCTTCAGATTTTACAAACATGGTTTACTGGCATTCAAGTACCAGATGGAGAGGCCAATTGCATAAATCACAGAACGAAACATCTGCATTAACAATGGTTTCTAATATCACATGCTGGCTGAAAGAAGCACTAGGCAAGAAATACAGGAAGAGTGTATATTTTAATGGAAAATTCTTCGAAAATATATAAGCACTTGTGCCTTGCATTTATTAAATGCTTGCATATTGTTACACAACAACTTAATAGTTTTAAACTAGAATAATGTTACAAAAACAACAAAGCTGGAAAACAATCTGCAAACAACACGAAAACTAACACAGCAGGTAACTGAGGTATATGTAAATATGCGCACCTTGAAGCCATCGTAAATCTGTGCAAGAGCTTAACAGGGCCGCACAGCGAAAATAAAAAGGCAACTTAAATGTGCGTCAAAGTTAACAAGCAATAAAAGTAAGTTTCACATTTGACCTATCGCAAAAACAAAAAACTGTGACTCCGAAAATCTGTAAAATTCTGTCATCGTTGCGTGCTGCCTGTCCAAAGAACAACCGTGTAGTCACTAGCATACAACTAATGAGAGAGAGTGTGACGTCATAAGAGCGTACTAGTTACAGACATCAACGAAATAGAACACGCGAGGCTAGACAACACTAACCGACTTTTGTGACAGGTATTTGTGAACGCACACACCCGTGAGGTTATGCAGTATAACCGGGTAATATAGTACCCTGATTATACCATGATGGCACTTGACAACGTCGAGCACTTGCTGTTCGCGTTTATTACAATGTCGGCAAAATTAAAGTAAATAAAAACAAACTTTGTGATAACTAAATGGGCGAGCTGACCCTGGGCAGGGGGCGTGCCCAGGAGGAAATCGACATGTAGCTGCGATCACTAATCGTCATAGTCGTAACCAAACAGGCCAGTCATGACACCCTGCATGACAATGTCGGGAAGCGAGTCACTGCTCGACGAGTCCAAATACGGGTCCTTGGCGAAACCCAGGACCGGCTGATGCAACGGCTTGAACTCCTGCTCGTCGCTGTCAACGGAGCCGTTGCTCGCCGCGGGCGACAGTGGCGCGGGCACTTCGAGGAAGGACAACAGCTGCGACGAGAGAGCCGAAATACGAACCAAGTCTTGGAGGTATCGTTCTAGCGCCGCGCGCCGTTGTTCCAACAGCTTGGGGTTGAGACCGCGGAGTCGCTTCGGGGGAAATCCCGAGGGCGCCTGGCTTCCGAGCATGCGCTTGACCTTTTTGTGGAGCGCGTGGAATGTGCTGTACCTCCGTTCCAGCCGATGACACACGCCCGACAGGGTCACCTCGACGCAGTACACGACGTGCTGACGCCCATTCGGTGCGTCCACTTGACGATACGAGGGCACGAACACGCGGATCATCGCGGCTGCAACGTTCCTGCGGTCACCACTGGTCACCACGACATCTTCGCCAGCGGGGAACGGCGGTTGCGAAGCACAACGCGGACGTGTTTACATCACGTCATGCACCCGCCCAGCAAAGCACCTGGGCTGCCCCATGTTCGCCGTACCCTTTGCGAGAAGGAAAACGCCGAGAGCGACAAAATCTTGAAGGCGGCAGCAACACGCGGTAAAGCTTTGACGTTTCGTTAACAGGTGGCACAAATGGCAATCGTTTCGGTTTCCCTTTTGGTAGATAAACGCAATAAAAGTGACTGCACTTTAGAACTGTTATTCAGATTTTACAGCATTGCCGGCGTGGTTGGTTACAAAGTTAGTCTATTATTTTGTTGTTTGCAGAGATTATTAGGCAGTGTCAAGGAATGCACGCGAAATGTCAGAAATCCCCTGTAACGTGTCGGTCCGTTTTTAGGACTTGCCGATCTGAAAAAAGCAAAACAAATGCAGTTATTGCGGACTCCTGCCTCTTATAATAACTGCGCGGTAATCAAGGAAAACTCAGGGCATTGTTTAAACTACAGCGTACCTGCGACTAGGCGATACAGCTGTGCAGTGGAGACTTGGGAGACGTGAATTCCTTCACACACGCCAACAAAAACAAACGCGAATCACAGATGGGTTGGCGCCATCTCGCGAAGAAGACTACAACATTGCGTGCTGAGTGACACTCTTTGTGAAGAGATGGCGCAGTTATAGCACCGGCCGTCTGCCGCAGAGTGTACTAGACGCTTTTGAGTGGCGCGAGCGGCTGCCTGGGAGCGGCCGTTTCAGCGTGGAAATGATGCGGTGGCGTTGGCGTCGACCAATCTTCCCGGGCGGATGGCTGACAGGCATTCCGCGTACGTGTTGGTACCTCTCTGTCGCGCCAAGTGTGAAGATGATCTCCCTCTTTTTTTTTTTCTTATTCCCATACCTCCCCTTTTCCGCGCAAATAAAGGTTATTTGACATTATTGTAATTGAAGTTGCTGCTGACCGCACTGCAGCCCGAAGCAGCATAGCACATTGTACAATATAACGAGCGCGTTTTTTTTTAATTATTAAAGTGTACATATTTTATACGAGAAACCAGCTGGCCGGTACACACCAGAAGCGCCCCGCCCCCCCCCCCCCCAAAAAAAAAAAGAAAAGGAATATGCTGCACACAAAACGAAGAACTCTTGGTCGAAATACCAAAGCTCGACTCAAATAAAAGGCTCATTGCTTGTGGCTGCGTGCACACACGACAAAAAAATAGGCTTTATTGATAATATTTCAAGAGAAGCAGAGTTTTTCCAAACATCTCTTTGGTTTTAATATATGGGAATAGATTCATTGTTGTAGGACCCACAGAAATGCAAATACGTATTACTGCAAAAGAATGTCTTAGGTGAAACATAGTAATGGAAGATTTTGAGAGTTTAAAAAACGCAACACTGCAAAGCAGAGTCGTAACTAATGTTAATCATAATTGATAACATAAAAATGCAAGGTTTACATATTCATGAAACAATACATTTGCAATTAGGTAAATTGTAAAAAAAAACGTCATATATAAAGCCAGGATAGAAAAGATAACATAAAGCAAAGCAAACAGAATGACAGTGTTAAGGTTGTCTTTCCAAAATGCATTTAAAAAAAGATGTTATGATCGAAAGATCGTTTGAAGGGACACTGAAGTGCAACAATGAATTGGCTTAGATCGATGAAATATGCACCGAGATACCTAATGCTGCTAAATTTACCATCACAGGTTTAATACAAAAAGATTCAAGATCAAAGATTTATTTTGAGATTTCGCGTCATTATTTGCACGTTCTCTCGCTTAAAAGCCTCTTCTAGGAATAATTGTTTTTTCTTCTTGATGTACCGTCAAAAAATTAAGAGCGTAAGAAAATATGCACGAAAAAGGACACCCTTTTTACGCCCTTGTACGTGTCTGTCTCTTCTACGTCCTTGTCTGTTTCGCGCTTACTCACTCTTCATGGATTCAAACCAACTAGCCCACCAACGTGTTTTGGCTTTTTACGCCACTGTAGAAATTTATAGCCTACTCAATTTTAAGTGCTTCTGTGCGCTTTTGACACTGTAGAAGATTTTTCATCTTGACTTCATTTGCGCGTGTAGACCGTGGGTAAGGTCCGATGGTGGCAAAAATGAAATTTCTGCTGCTCTACAACAAAGTGGGACGCTTGCAACAAGCTGCATAGCATCTGAGGCTTCTCGAACAGTTACTAAACTGGACTTGCTGATTAGTTTCTCTTGCACGAACGCTTCATATTGCACGATTCCATTGTCTGCACAGGTGAAGTATACGGCTCGTTGAATGCAAAGTTCACGAGTGCTAGGATTCAGTGAGCACGCTACGTACGACACGCCAGCAAATCCAGGAAACTCGTGCAGCGCCCATGACTTTGATGGTAGGACAAGACCACGAAGGTCACCGAGAGTGACAACCGCGTCAGACGAGGGACTTGAGCTTGCCTCGTCAGCTTCGTCGCCATCTGCAGAAGTTGCACCGTTGGTATCCACAAAAAGCTGTGCAGGAGTGCTAATGCGTCGCTGTTTTCTGTTGTCATTCTCAGCCGGCACACACTGATGACGCCGCTTTGTTTGGGTCCGCGGAGCCGGAGTTTTGAGCGTCAAATATGCAGGCAGGTTGGGCAAGATCGCAGGGACTGCATCAGGGGCGAGTGTCGGCGCTCCCCTAGGAATTCGGACTTGAACACCATTGATAACATGTACGTAGTCTCTCACAATGAAATGCGGTTTGAAATGTAACTCGCACACAGCACAATCGGCGTCAAGCTGCTTGTCAAGCCGATGGAGGTTCCGCTCCCAAAGAAGTCGTCGTTCTTCGTCTTTCGGGGCCTTAAAAAGTGATACTTCCGACTTTGTTACACACGCGGATATCCAGTTGTGCAACCTGGCGCGCAACAATCGTTTAGACGCTACTTCTTCGTCATTTCGCGACTAAAACCGAGATGCCGGCCATGCCGCAGAGCCAGCCGAGTAAACCACAGAACACCTACCAGTGTTCTGTGGTAGATTGGGCGATGGCAGCGCCGCCACTACTTTCGCCACAAGTTGGGGATGGAGAAAGCAAGAGGAAAGCGTTTCGGTCGTGCCACTCAAAAGTTCTAGTACACTCTAGCCGCATGTTTAGGCAACGCCTTCTCTAGAAAGATGCTTGAGGAATGGCTCGCGGTCCAGCGGAGTTGCCCTGCCTTTAGTTTTAAACAAGCTCCGCGCAGTGGCGCTCGCGACCAACACTATGGCAGTGAGCAAAATAATAATCGATGGTGAAGCTCCCGATGGATGGAAACTTAGCAGGATGAGCATGATCTATAAAGGAAAGGGGGACAAAGCTGACATAAACAACTACCGTCCTATAACAGTGACATCAGTGGTCTACAGGCTGGCGATGCAGATTATAAAGGAAAGACTGCAGGCATGGATAGAGGATGAGGGGGTGCTGGGGGAACTGCAGAATGGGTTTTGGAAACACAGGAGGTTGGAAGACAATCTGTTCTCACTGACGCAGTGCATCGAAATAACAGAAAAGGAACACAGGCCCCTGTGGCTAGCATATTTGGATATCAAGGGAGCGTACGATAGCGTGGTTCAAGAGGAATTGTGGGGAATACTGGACACACTAGGCGTGGAACATGTAGTCACTAATCTTTTAAAGGATATCTATAAAGGTAACAAGGTAGTTATAAAGTGGGAAAAACAGGTATCCAAGCCTGCACAGGTAAAACGGGGGCTTAGGCAGGGGTGCCCCTTGACACCCTTATTATTCATGATGTACCTACAAGGATTAGAGGCAAAATTAGAGGGAAGTGGATTGGGCTTCAACCTCTCTTTAGTCAAACAAGGAAAACTTATTGATCAGGCACTACCAGCATTAATGTACGCAGATGATATAGTGCTAATGGCCAACAACAAGGAAGATTCGCAGAGATTGATGGACATCTGCGGTAAAGAGGGAGATAGGTTACATTTTAGATTCAGTAAGAAAAAATCAGCAGTCATGATTTTCAATGACAACGAAGGTAGTGAGCTTAGAATACAGGAGGTCACGCTAGAGATAACAGATAAATACAAATATCTGGGCGTATGGATAAGCAATGGGACCAAGTATCTGAGGGAACACGAGATATACGTGACGACTAAAGGTAACAGGAATGCAGCAGTGATGAAAAATAGGGCACTGTGGAATTACAATAGGTATGATGTTGTGAGAGGAATATGGAAAGGGGTCATGGTTCCTGGGCTGACGTTCGGCAATGCGGTCTTGTGCATGAGATCAGAAGTTCAAGCAAGATTAGAAATTAAGCAACGTGGAATAGGTAGGCTTGCTTTAGGAGCTCACGGGAATACACCAAATCAGGGAGTACAAGGCGATATGGGATGGACATCATTTGAGGGCAGGGCTGCTAGCAGCAAGATAAAGTTTTAGAAGCGATTGAGAGAAATGGGGGAGGAGCGTTGGGCTAGGAAGGTATTCAGCTACTTGTACATGAAGAATGTCGATACAAAATGGAGGAAGCGAACCAGGAAGTTGCCTGGTAAATACTTAGAAAACAGCAGGTGGCCAAACCAAAAAGAACTATCGGTTAAGAAGAAAGTTAAGGAAATGGAGACTGACATGTGGAGAACGGGCATGATTAAGAAGTCCGCACTAGAGATCTATCGAACTTTAAGCAGAAAATCGCCAAGGAAATGATCTATGATAATACTCGGGGTAGTTCTCTACTGTTTGAGGCCAGGACGGGAGTACTGCGAACCAAGAAATATCGGGCCAAATACGAAGGAGTAGACACAGTATGCAGTGCGTGTGGAGAGGAAGAAGAAACTGACGAACACTTGCTAATGTTCTGTAAAGGGCTTCACCCTTTAGTTCAGGATGATGGCGCAGAGTTTTTCAAAGCACTGGGGTTTAGGGACCGGGAGGGCAAAATAGACTTTAAGCGGATAGACTTAGCTAGAAGGAGGTTATGTGATTGGTGGGTAAAGTCAAGGCACGAGTGAAAATTAAACTCTTCACTGCAAAGTACGAATCCTCAAACTCACTTTTTAAGGAAAAAAAAACATATAGTTTTTGGTTCATTAGGTATTACGGCTTGGTGGCGCTAGCCACCGCCCGATCTAAAGGGTACAGCCATATCCATCCATCCATCCATCCATCCATCATCACGGCGACGGGTGTACCAGCTACGCGTTTTTCATCTGCGGCCCATAAGGGCGCGTAAGTCGAGTTATTAGAGACCTGCAACTGTGCACCACTGCTTCAAAGGCTATTCAGAGTGTAGCGTTGTTGCACCGTCCGCCACAGGCGACGCTATAGCGACCGAGAACAATTTCAAAATGAAGGAGGAAAAGGGTGTGACAGCTGTTTTTTTTTTTTCTCTCATGCGGCAGACATCTTCCTATAGGAGGCGTTGGTCTAGGACACCGCAGGTGCCTGCCCTTCGGGGAAAAGTGCCGAAGACTAACTAGCCTTTGGGCCCGCAGCCGCCGATATAATTCCACTGGTGGTGACGCTCATAAGTCAATAACACTTTATTGAAAAAACTGAAGCGAAGTACGGAGGCTGGCGGGATGGGAAGAGAGCTAGGTGTGCAGATGGGATTGAAATATTTGTGGGGATAACGGGGCCGAAGCAAGCGCGGAACCGAGTTGTTTCAAATAACTCGGCGGGGCCTTTCGCTCTGCAATGCGCTTGTAAGGCTGATGATGGCGATGAATATCCGGATCACTGATTGAGTTCGCGACTCTCCTGCTGGCTGCGCATTTTTGCCGAAGGCTCAAACCATGCCATATTGAAAATAGCATATTCCCTTAATTTTCACGAGATCACGTATAAGCTATTTGTCATTACGAAACGGATCATTTTCGCCTCATTTTTGCATAGCCTCGCGTGAAAGGGTTCTTTGCGTGACCCAGAAAATTACAGCCAGTCATGAAGGGGCGGCGGAATGAATCAATGCGGAGTAGTTTAGTGTTACGATTACCCACACATCTTCAAACAAGATTCGAGGTTGCGCAGTGTGATAGACGAATCTTTTGGTAGGGCCAGGAGGACACTCCAAGAAATGTCGAGAGAGAGAGAGAGATGTGAAACGCAGGGGGAAATAAACCTGATGAAAATTTTCGGTTTACGGCCTTGCACTAGGGAAGGGGTAAGGGGGAATCGAAAGGTAAAGAAGCGAAAGAAGTGAGAGAATGTAGAAAGAACCTATTGAAAAAGAAAGAAACATGCGCTCACATTCAAGCCCAGGAGTGTCATAGGCACTTGGAGAATCCGGTTGACCGGAGAAACTTCAGCAACGCCTTCGTCGCCTTCTGGTTGGAAGGTTGAACGTTCCGGCACTCCAAAATTGATTGTGCGGAAAGAGGCTGATCATCGAGGCGAGCTACGGTTGCCGCAATGACGCAGTAGGTGCGCAATGGTTTCCTCGCTGCCACAGTTATTGCACGCAGTACTGCCAGCCATTCTGATTCGCCATGCAAGTGTAGGGTATGTATTACGCCTTCAATGCTACACGTCCTTGCTTCTTAAAAAGAAGTTGTGGTTGACAAATTAACAATAAGAGATAACGTAATAATAGTCATAATGATAGCGCATTAAAAGCGCCTTTCCGACTCGCAAAAACAACGGAAAACATTTTATATGCACACCTGATTATATGGAGGAAAGTGTAGCACTCATTACGGAAAAGAAAGAGTGCACTCATAATTACCCAAGTTGAAAAGCTGTTATTAGTGAACAGTTCTGGAACAGTAGAAATTCCATTGAGAAATATTGATCTGTGCCATATTGGGAAGGCCAGAACCGACATTTCACGCATAACGTTATGCGGATAATCTACAAAAAGTATTGCTTCTAACACTAGGACATGCATAACAATCGCATGTAAGACTGTCTTACAGTGCACCCGTTGTATAAGTAAGTGTACTTCTATAATGCTATTAAACACTTCTAAGCTAATTACGTCTGTGTGTACAAAAAAAATCACACTTAACTGAGTGCGGCATATATTTACACGGCATGAGTTCAGCTGTGGGTGAGTGGCAATGAGCACCCCACCACCATGCCCGTTGTCTCGGTCACAACGAAAAATAGTGAAGCCCGTGGGAGCTATTCTCGCAGTGTCCGATTCATGGACATGATCAATTCACCGGAGCGCGTTCAGTTACGCAGAAAAATGGTGAGTCGTGACGCCATGTCACGCTTGACCACGTCGGTGCACTGAACCCACCAGCACATTCCCAGCGTAAATTCCCAGCGCATTCCCAGCGTGACTCTGCTGTTTAACAAGGGTCAACTTTCATAATCTTTGTGCTTTTCACAGTCCAGTGTCATATTTTTATCTCAGCTTTGCACTGTCCTGACACAGTTTTTCACAATGTACGGATTATTTCGTTTTTCATTTTTTAGGAAGCCTTCCGCATAGTTGTGTATATTATCCTTTGATTTTCCCACTCCACGATTCTCGTTTTGTCTTTTATTCTTGCTATTTTGCGCTGAATATCTTCTGTCTGCGCATATTGTCCCTGTTTGATTTTCTTTGTAGACTGTATTGTAGAGTATTTTTGTTGTGCTTTTGTGTGCGCTTGCACAAAGACCGTATGTTTGTTCACGGGCACGTTACATAAATTACTGACTAATTATTGATTGATTTAATAATAATTTTCAGCACCGAGGAGAGTGCAACCGTATGTTCTATTAGTCAGCCACTATCGCTAAGTGTTATGACGTCAACTTTTAGCAGCATGGCTGTTTATGTTTGGAGTAACTCCGTTAGGTGTGAACAGAAACTATCGATCATCATAAACGACGTCCGCACTAAAAGTTAGCGCTTGCAACGCAATTACTCGGCTGGCACTCGATTTCTCTGTCTCCTGCTTCATGTTCTGCTTTCTGTTCAGCAATGATAAAAGAAAAAATATATTTGAATCCCTGAAATCCGGACTTCTCATTTATTGGCTGCGTTTTTACAGTGTTTGAAACTAAAATTCCTGTATTGAAACCAAATTTTGCGCATTAAAAAGTGATTTTTTTCGAACTGTTTTTTTTTCTATTAAATTGCCGAGAAATAAGATTTTGCAAGCTCAATTTCTTTTTCTTGCCTGAACCTTCGCTTTGTAGTGATGAGGTAAAAACTGCGTCGTATAGCGGCATCGGCTCGGCGTATTTCATCTTGTGTGTAGAGTTCTGTAGCACCAGGAAGAGTCCCTTGGAAGGCCCATACCGCGAATAATTCACTACGTCATCCTCAGTTTACTGAATGATGCATAATGTCAGCGAACACACACCACAGGCTACCAGCACAAGATAACAATGCACAACCTCTAAACTTCGTCAAGGCATTAGTACCATACCCCATCTAAATACATTATGAGTTCTCAGTTTTATTAACCCTTTCAGCACAAATTATTTCTGTGCAATATAAGCAACCGGTTCTTAAACTTGAGATAGGTAGTCCAAAAAGAATGTAGTCCAAAAAAATAGTTCAAAAGAATGAAAAGAAAATCTGTCCCCGCAGTTTTCAATTCTCAGTAATTAGTGATATAAATAATTTATGTATTATTGGATGATAACATCTCGAATATTTTTTCATCAATTTCTTTGTTAAAAATATTTTAACGCGGTAAGAAAAGACCTAATATCGAAAATGAAAATTCACGATGCAGAGCTAAAATAAGGGCTACGCACGGTTAAAAAAGAAGCAGCCTCTGCAATACCGCCCTTCTCTCAATAGTGCAACGAAATGGAAACTATTGAACATTGTTCTTCGTTATGTCGCTGGTACTTAAACTTTGAAAGACTGCTGATTGTTCCGTTTTCGATGGAAGTTTAATAGATATCTTACGGAACTGCACTTCCTTCATTGTAAGACATTGCCACAGGGATGTATTTGACGGTGTTTGCAATTTACTTCAACCTATTAAACGTGTCTCATTTTGGTCTCTACTTTAATAAATGCTCATATTCAATTAACTTTGAAAGTCTGTTAATGTTTAACATACCCACTCCAAATTATTTTGCTGCGGTAAACACAGCTGTAGGGTCTGCCATAAAGGGAAGAATTTTGTTAATACACTTAGCTGTTATTATTATTTTGTTGTGCGGCCGAATGATATTTTTGCTTTATTATTTTTTATTGATAAGCGTAAACAAATAAGGAAGCACGGAAACATCGTGGCCGCTTCCGTGATTTATTCGTTCACAGGTGACCTCACATTCTTTAGTGCACCAGGTGGGCAGCATAACTAGAGCAGATGCTGTATATGAGTTTTAGCTGAAGAACACGTTCTTTTCTCCAGGTGGTTGCTGACTGATCTGCGAAATTCATGATTCCATTCGGAAGCACAGGGCCCCTGATAGGGTTTTAAGTCTAAAAGATTCATGTCGGGGCGCGCATCTCGTACAGAAGTGCATCACTCTCTCCTCCTCTGGTTCTCCACTCCTTACAAACTACATTGTCGCGGTCCAATATAAACAAGGTTCTAGACAGTAGGAGCATCATTTGGTCTGTCTTCATCGACGATCACAACGAGATCCTTCGTCGTAATTACCTCTGGCATCTTTCTCAGATAAAAAAAAAACGTGCCAATAAATATCGCTACAGCCAACATCACCGCTCCGAAAAACACATACGAAAACATGTTAGGGTTGGCGTCCATGAACTGCCCCACAAGGAGCGGAGGAGAGAGGGAGCCGAGGCCTCCGGTAACCGCCACAATCGACATCATCTTGTTGCTCATGTTGATGTGCGCCGCCACCCAACCCGTCATCGCAGCATTCAGCGGTCCCTGAGCGATTCCCGCGAGGGCGCTCGAAGACCATAAAGCAATGGCATTTCTGGAGCCCCACCCGAATAATACGATCGCCGTTAACACCAAGACGACATGCGAGACGACCAACACGTGAAAGGCGGACATCTTGATGGTTACTAGCGCGACCGCGAGACGACTGGCCGCGAAGAACGCATGCAAAGTAAACGGCAACCAACTGCGACGCTGGCGACCTCAAGAAGTGCAAGTCACATTTCATAGCGAACGCCGGCAGCATCTGGGACGTGGTCACCTCAATGGCCACGTACACACACACGTATGCACTCAGCAATGCAAGCGTTACTCGGCAGAAGAGTCTCCTGGCAGGCGATCCTGGGGCGCCTCGTAGAACCGAGTTTGTCCTGCCGGTCTGGAAGAAGTTATCGATGAAGTAAAGCGCAGCCATGGACGTCACTAGGAGTAATTGGAAGCCACTGGCTATTCCGAGGGCGTAGTGCACCCTGCTATGGTATTGGTCGTCGGTCGCTGATTCGTTCCTAATTTCCAGAGATATAATCGGCTCGACGTCGCTAACGTTGTAAGTCACGTTGGCAATCGGTATCGTCGAATTGGCGCGTCCGTTGTTTGACGCGGAGAGAAAAGGTTTGGCGATGAGGGGCGCCAGGAGACAGCCGACGCCGAATGCCAGGTGAAAAGTTTGCAGCGCGGGGCTCGAGTTCCGGGGCCACATCTTCATGACCCACACGTTCGCACCTGCAGGCGTATAGTGACGGCCTGGTTTAGTGCTTTTCGAATCAATGACATCGTCAATTATGGGCTTACTTGGGCATACACAGAAAAACTTTCTCTGAATAAGGTGGGTTTATTTTACTAGCGATACTCCCAGGACCACGTTCCTTGAGGGAGGAAGTGCTTACAGTGAACAAGACTACGTTAACAAAACTAAATTGGATTGTAACCCTGGGTTGGCATTATTATACTGTTCAACTGCATGTGATCCAGAACATGCCGTGAAAGTGCTGTGCCTGATATTGAATGGCTGCAAGCCATTACAGACTTTGAGATTGTGCTGAGAGTGATGGACACAGCGCAAGCCACAACGAGACGAATGACGAATGATTATATATAAGGCATATGCGAAAACGGAGTTTACGGGTGAGCCTGCAAAAGGTATCTGGTTACTGGGTAATTTATGATAAATGTTTACTTAATTTAAGTTTTTAGGCGACAAACGTATATTGCACCTTGCTAAATAAAATAGGAAATCAATTTGAGTAACACATCGTTAGAAATTTAAGCATCATTAGGAATCTACAGCTGACCTTAAATAAGCACGTTAATTGTGTGGTGTTCGTAGTAAATAATAGCAAAATGAGGTACCGTAAAGGGGCAGATACGCAAAAAAAAGACTTATAACTGCACGCACGTCGAATGAGACAGTGAAAAGCAGGGCGCGGACGCCTGGTATTTGTTAGGAAGATCTGACCACCCCACCCAGCAAATGAAATGCCTAAATTACATGGTTACTATATTGCAAGTTAGCTTAATTATGAACTTGAAAATGAATGAATGATTAGAATAGAAGTGAGTTGCATGACTCCATATAAAGCAAGGCGAACCGAGGTGATACATTTCAAACAGGACCTGTCCCAGCACGTGTCTAGGAAATTGAAATCGCAGCGTGATAACTCGCCTTATGTCCACAGATCTACCACTCAAAGATTTCGTAAAAAGTACTTCCTTCAATTTACTTCTAAGCGACACCATACGTGCTTGTGTAACGGTCTTTACTTATTTTATTTGGTAGCGTTACATGCAAAAACTCAGAGAGTGAGACAAAGATTGACGTGAAGGCACATCTTTGTTGATTTCAAAGCCATGGTCTGTGCGGAATCAGCGCCAAGTTTTTAGTAAACTTACCCGTGCCAAAGGCACCTTGGCTGAGCCCTTCGAAGAAGACCATGACATGCGCTAACGCCAGGTGTCGAGAAATCGGAATCATGAGTACGGTGATGCAAGTCAAAAACATCATGATGATCGATACCACCTGGGTGTTGTAAGTGTCGTACAGTTTGCCGCATGCGAGAACGACCGCAGCCACGAGAAAAAAATGAAGAAAGTATGGTCACAGTATCGCTGCCAGGGTGACTCATTAGTGCAATAGTTACAAAGTGCGTAATAAAACTAGCGGCTAACTCCATAACAATCGGATCTGGCGTAACTCTACAAAATGCTGGTGTAAGGAAATGCGGCCGTTTCAGGGAGCTAAGCGGGTTTCGGGCTGTCTGTTCTGCCAACGCGAAGTAAACCACAATAACACATATTGAACAAGGGTAGAAGCCATACAAGGGTAGGAGCCGTATAAAGTTGGCAGCTGTACAAAGGTAGGATCCGTCGCGCGTGCTATCTGTTGAGATAGCGCCTGCGTTCCATGCCTATTCATTCAAAGTGCACAGTTGCTACCACAACAAAGGATGCTTCTCACTGGCACCCCTTCATTCTCCATGGCGCAAGGATGCCTGCTGGCGCGTGTTTCCTCTGTCTGAGTCGCGCCAGTCTGCAACCTCTGCAAGCACTCATACACAGAACATACGACACGTAGGTCGATGTTATTCGTGTCGACGTCTACGGAACATGACGACGACGGAATAGTGCACTCGGAGTAACCGTATGATTGAATTTCAGAAGTATGTAGCATATCCCGCTTAATGTGTGGTAACCCAAATCCCTCGAAGATTGTTCTAAGCATGCCCCGCCGCGGTGGTCTAGTGGATAAGGTACTCGGCTGCTGAAATCCCAGCTGTGGTGGCTGCAGTTTCGATGGAGGCGAAAATTCGGTAGGCCCGTGTGCTCAGATTTGGGTACACGTTAAAGAACCCCAGGTGAGGTTCCAGACCCCTCTAGTATGGCGTCTCTCATAACCATGTGGTGGTTTTGGGACGTTAAACCCGACATATAAATCAGTTCCAATAATAAGGGCACACATACTTGCGCGAACTCTATAGCAAACAGTGTTATAACATCGTCGGATATGTAAACCCCGATGAATTCTGCATTTACGTCCTGTACATAGGTTACTGACTGCCGTACTGACCGATAAGAGATCCAACCAGTCCACCGATGCAGCGCGATGTTATCAGCTGAGAGACTGTTGATATATTGCTATCGTAGATCTCTCCGAGATCAAGTAGCGCCACACCACTGAGAGCAACTATGAGACCCTGAAAAAAAAGGTCATGAATAAGACGCTGTACTTAGCACGGGGTCGAAAAAAAAATTCTAGAGTTCTGGAACAAGATCTAAGCATTGGATCCGACAGCGACAAATCGGATTGTTACACGTAATAACGCTAGCAGCTCTTTTTTTTAACATGGCGAAGATACATTTGTGGTACCTCAATAGAGGGACACCGATTAGAACAAATAATTTTTCGTGCATTCGTAAAGTAACAATTTCCCTATCCCGAAAACACAACTCTTACCGCGAGAGAACGCTTTGTGAGAAAAAAGCGCGAAAAAAGTGGCCGTAGACGCCACTCCGAGATTCTGCAACAAACACACTGATCGCACACATTTTGAAGGCGTCTACTGGGTCACACACAGCCCCGCCGTGGTGGTCTAGTGGCTAGCGTACTCGGCTGCTGACCCGCAGGTCGCGGGTTCAAATCCCGGCTGGGGCGGCTGCATTTCCGATGGAGGCGGAAATGTTGTAGGCCCGTCTGCTCAGATTTGGGTGCACGTTAAAGAACCCCCAGGTGGTCGAAATTTCCGAAGCCCTTCACTACGGCGTCTCTCACATTCATATGGTGGTTTTGGGACGTTAAACCCCACAAATCAATCAATGGGTCACAGACAGCTTCTTATCGACAAAAATATAGTGCATTGTCATTTGCGGGTGCCGTAGACCTATGGCATACGAAGTTTCAGAAAATTTCATCGAGCCAATGTCGGTAAAGTGCAAAAAATACACACTAAAATTTCTGACGTCACGCGCGGGAATAGATTCCGGCACGAAGTTTAAAAAATATGTTACTTCAACCTTCATTTTCTGTACTGATAATAAACGTATGATAGTGACTTGTAATAAGGGTTGCAGCGCAAGCACGAAAGTGCTGAAAGAAAGCCAAATGTAAGTCGAGGAATCTTCTTCGCCTTCCGTTTGCCTTTCTACCAGCTTTTCTGTCCTTGCACTGCAACCCTTATTACAATGGAATATAACGAACTAGCCCAAATATCCGTTCTTCTTCTATGATAGTGAAACTTGATGCACTAGAGTTTTCATTGTGATCTTATAAATCTATACCAAGTCATTGTTTCCCTTCAGTGTTCCTTAATTGAGGTAAGACTAAGATCTCTATACTTTCCTTTGTTTGATTTTCGGTTCTGAACAATATTGAGTCTAACGAGCTGAAACGAGCTCTTAAAATTTAGCTTCTTTAGCTTCTAAAGTGATTCGCCGTTAAGTATAATGCTCACGTTATATACGCACCTGATGGGAGGCATCAGACTTCGACAGTAAGGGACACTTCATCGGTACTTCATAGCTTAATGAACGAAGAAGGACAACTTATCTTGCTCAGCGCGTGCTGCTGAGCAAGATGCAGACACCGACTGCTCGAACCGTGATGCAACTGCTGCACACCATTACCCCAGTTCTCGCAAGCCTTCAGAAGTCTGCTGCTTGAGAACGCAAGCGGCACCATCATTGCTTCACCATAGGCAAGATTTCTGGGTGCATGGGACTGCGCATACAAGTTACGTAATGCAACGAATGTACTCATTTGATTATGACAAAGGTCTGACTCACTGTCTCTGATGTTAAGCATATGACTGCCGTTTTGTCGACGGCATGAGTGACATTTCTCTCCTTCGCTCTTTCTGACTTTTATTCCTCTTACCCCCTCCCCAGTGCAAGGTATAGCCTACCAGGGCCATGGTTAACCTACCTGCATTTCTTTCATCCTTATTCTCTCTCTCTCTTCTCCAGCTTCTTACGTTCCTGGTGCTGCCTATGGGATGAACGCAAGTTTTTCGACTGAATCTCATTTTGCGTCCTTATTATTTTTCTTACAGCATGTTTTGCCTACAGAGGAAGAAAGAGTTGCAGGGGCCACTATATTGGCAACGAACACTCCTATTTCCTCATTCCAATAAGAAAAACGCGCACAAAGCAACGAGCCATCATCTGTATTCCTCTAAGCGCACGTCGGGTGCGACCATGGGCGACCATGCCCGTTTGGTCAAAGTACACATTTTCCGAGTTTTAACAGCCGTATCATTTAATGATATACTTCGCTTATGACAACAGTTATAGTGCGAGAGCAGAAAGACGACAAAGGGACACGAAAGAGTCCCTTTGTTGCTTATATTTTTGATATAAAAAAAAAACTAAGCTTCCGGAGCATGCTGCGACTGATCAAAAAGGCTGAACCAGCACCTTTTAATCACCGGACAATCTTCGTCCGTTCAAGAAAGAGTGGTTTTCTTACCTTGCGTGTGGCGTGAACTTCCGAGCTTGCTTATGAGGCAGTTACAGATTAATTAATGCTAAATCATAATTGTGTGAAGAATGTCTATCCTCGTACAAATTGACGAAGGATTCACAAAATATATTCTTGTCTGAAATGATAGGTTGCACAAAATTAAAAAAAATAGTCATGTATCAACTCCCCATCTAGTGCATTGAAGACCAAAGAAACATTTTATGTAAGTAGGTAGAGAATTTTTCTATGCCTTTTATATTGTCCTTCGCAGTCACATGCAAGCACGTATTTGTATTCCGCGCATGTGAACAAAGTTCCAGATGAAAGTTCCTGTGCTTGCGTTCGTCTGTTTTTCAGTGACTTTGCATTCTCTGTAGGGTAGCCAATCGGATGTCTTTCTAGTTAACCTCCCTGCCTTCTTGCCTTATCCCTTTCGTTGCTTCCGTCCTTCCTTGCATTCTTTGGTTGCTCCGCTTCAAAATTGTGAGGGAGCAGCTGCTCAAAAATTTGTTGCCGTTCGCATGTTCCACCAGCTGTATATGTACGCAGTCGAAAGCCTTCTTCGCGACCAATACCAGGAGTTTGTTCACCATCCTGCGAAGTACCCTACAGTCTTAACACAAACTGCAATGAGGCTGAAGCTGCAAATATATTGAAAAACACCGTTTTACATGAATACTTGTGCTCTGTAGATTTGGATGTGACATTCAAGTGCAGGCCGCCGAAACCACATCCTCTCTTTTAAAAGCTTGTCTTTCGTGAAACGCAAAAATTACGTAGTTAGGACGAGGACGAGTAGGAGGAGGCATACCATTCCTAGGTTACCAAGGCTCGCGTTGCACGTTCGGCCCACGTTGAGCAAGAATGCAATCCGGGAAGTCCGTGACGAATCAGACGCTTCGCCGCTGTACAGTCAATGAAGCAATGATTGTTAAATGAAGCAATGAATAAAACAAATAAGTTAGAATAAATAGCAAGTGAGGATCAAGCCCGGGACACGTTATTAATCCTCGAGGTCTAAACCCAAGGTTTGGGTGGTACCCGGATTTATATTTCAAGCAATCCTGCAGATGTAACAACCCGAAAGTTCCGTATAAGATTGTGGCTTGAAGATACGAATATTCTTAAACAGCTTGTGTAACTGAAGCCGGTGCTTGGTCAAATGATCTTGAGTGCTTCAAGACAGCAGCGACCTTGGAGAAAGCAAGACCGCTGGTTCAAGCGTTGGCTCCAGCGACAATGCCTGTTCAACAACATTTATCTTGATCTACATGACAGTTGCTCTAAAGAAAACATACTACAGTATCACACAATGATAGCTACCTATTTTAAAATAAAATACTTACATATTGCCATCAGCACTTGGCTGGGGTTGGTAGCGCACATCTGCAAAGTCTACCTGTGATCTTCCGTTCATGGTTTACCCTGGTGCTATTCAACTCCTTCAGTGACTATAGTAAAAGTCGCATGTATCCAAACACGCAGGCGGCAGCAAACGCAACACACGTGGAACTAAAATCGTATTTGGGAGAAAAAAGTAAAAAAAAGTACAGTGACCATGCTTCGCCGACAATAGAGCAGCTGTGTGCAACGAGTAGAGCTAACAGGATTTGTCACATCCCATGACGGAATTCAACAAAATGCAAGGATTGCGATATAATAAAGGTTCATAGGGAATACTAGTTCAACAAAGAAACAGAAAAGAAGACATTAAACGAGAGTTTGAAAGTGGTAATTGAGCTTGCGTTGATCAAGGTTTTCATTACAGTTAGGATAATGAAAAATAAAAAACAACACAAAAGTCAGCACTGCGGAGAGATGCAGAGGGCGAGGGCATACATGTATTTTGTCGACCGACAGAGCTTTGTGTGACAGGTACATGACAGCTGTCTGAATGTCATCGCTTAAAAGGAACTACGCATATGGTGAGGAAGGGGAAGTTGGTTACTGTGCTTTTTTGAGAGCCGTAGAGCAGAAAAGCATTGGAGATCCCCGTAAGAGATGACTACCCAATGGCAGAAACCATTCCAGTAAATGTTGTGAACCAGTAGAGAGACAGCTCTCTCTCTATCTACTGATTTCGTAGGCCAACATTTTATAACCCTGTGATATGGCGGAGTTGTGACGAGATTATCGCTTACCGTACAAGTATTCTGTATACAATATACAAGCCTACATGCATACACACACACAGTGAACATCTATAGACCCTTTCACTGTTTACAAACACAGACCCTTCATGACATCCGGCTTCGTTCACTAATGTGCCCTAATAGTATCGGTGAGCAAGAACAGCTTTAGAAAATATCCCACTCATCTTCTGCACTTTCCTTCCCTTATTTGGCACAATATATTCAAATAAATGTTATATTGAGCTACATGAAAACTATAAGAGATTCCCGTGACCTTTGTTCAGGTTCTTTGAATCTGAAAAGGTAAAGGGAGACTTTCTTACCCCAGAAAAAAGAAGCTTGAAAACGTGCTTTCAGTTTTGACGTTAGAAGCTGGTAAATGAGGTGAGCGGTAGTTTTTTTTTGCGGTACAACGCTTCCAGTCTTGAAACCGTATATGTATATTTTACAAAAACGAATATCACCTGGTATTGCTTGCAGTGTTCTGTCGTTTTGTTAACATTGTTTCAGGTATTTTTGTTTTTGATTATAGTTATTGCTGGTGTCATTTGTTTTATTGTGTAGCTATACGACGCTGAGACAGCTGGCCCTATAGACCAGAGCACGCCTTTGGCGCACCCAGGTTCATATATATAGGCTACCAGCGCATACTCTTGCACCCAGACGGCCATGTTGTTTCGAACTGCCAAGGCATGTTTTCAGTGGCGCCAAGTTAACATGGCAACCGGCGTGTCTGGAACTTTACGAGAAAGCGCCTATTCACTCCACTACCCCTTACAAGAGCTCGTCTGGCCACCAGTCTGCTATCTTTGGATGCGAAAACAACTAGCTCAAGAGGAAGATACTAATCAGCACTGTCAGTGAAGATCACAACATGATGTGAGAATCGTGCTGGTGCGGTGTTTTCAGATTGCATAGATTTCCATCCGCAACGAAAAACGCCGAGCTCCACCGTCAGTGGATAATTGCAATCAACAGGAAAAACTATGAGCCCAATAAAACTGCATGTACGAGAATTACACTTGAGAGGCACGCAGTAAGTACACTCACTGCGTTTATTCAAGCGTGACAGAAGCTGTTTCGCTTTGCAGCAGTTATTTGCGTGCAGTATGCCTGTAGTATGTGGCAGAAAATCATTCCCGCCCCGCCGCGGTGGTCTAGTGGCTAAGGTACTCGGCTGCTGACCCGCAGGGCGCGGGTTCATATCCCGGCTGCGGCGGCTGCATTTCCGATGGAGGCGGAAATGTTGTAGGCCCGTGTGCTCAGATTTCGGTGCACGTTAAAGAACCCCAGGTGGTCTAAGTTTCCGGAGCCCTCCACTACGGCGTCTCTCATAATCATATAGTGGTTTTGGGACGTTAAACCCCACATATCAATCAATCAATCAAAATCTTTCCCGTACTGTTTCGTCTGTCGGATGACCAATAATATCGCATATTACCACTCACGTGTGCAGCACGCACTGCCGCACGTTCAGTACAAATGTAACGGTGCACTATCGCGATACAAAGACACGTGAACAAGAGAAATTAAGCAGGGTTTTTTACTCCGTCTATTGAACTGTGACATGCTTTAACAGTCGCTAGGCGAATCTGAGCTTTGAGCCGGCATCACCATATCACTATAAAATCTTTATCTGGCAGGCAGCTTCGCAACACGTCTGTGTTCCAAGTTCCAAGCATGACTGGCAAATGATGAACACATGTGGCGCGTCAGCGCAAGCCGGAGCAAGACTCCAGCGCTACGTTTACTCCGGCTTACAGCATAAATTTCACCTTGCCACAGCCAAGGCATACGCACCGCTTCGAGTTAATCGGAAGCAACGCTTTCCGCCTTTCGCGTTTCTTTCAACTGGGATCGTACGTACCTGATGAAGTTGCTTCTGCTGTGTGCAGTGCACATGCTGCAGACATCCCGGACTGACGAAGAAGGTGTTCTCTGCGTTTCACACGAAAATGGCACAAAATGTCGGCAGAGTAAAAGCGCGAAACATGCCTTCAGCCACACTCGGGTTGCAAACTTTCTCGTTTGATTTGCAGAGCGTAGCAGTTCTAGGTGTTGCTTCACCTCGCCTACAACAGATGGCGCGACGTGCATTCTAAATATGGCGGCACGCACTGAGCTAGCTGTGTTCTAGTGTATATCGTTGGTGCCAAACTTTAATTTTTCTTTTTTTACAGGAAGTGGTACAGTCTGAAGAGTGCTGTAAAGTACATGTGAGTGCGTCTATATTACTTTTTTTCATTTATTCCTAATTTAACAGAATGAAACCAGGCACTGTACGCCAAGAATAGCAGTAAAAACGTGTAGCAGTCACAAGACGCCGTTAAACAGGATACACCGAGAGAACAGAAGTTTGTTTACAACGGTGTCACGGAGATGCACTTTTTAATGCGATGACACATGTAAAATGTAGGTATACGGCTTTGGCGGTATTTCTATGGAACGCTTCCTCCTCACAAACTGTCGTAAGAAGCAAGGCATGATGCTCGGGTGTTCAGCTTATATTCATTCATTCATTCATTCATTCATTCATTCATTCATTGAAGTCTAACCAGCGGAAATACACTTCTTAAGTATGAAATACGAGGTGCTCTTGCAGGGTGAACGTTTTCTTTCGGTGGAAGGTGCCTTACAATGACTCGGCCCTCCACAGGTGTCTTGATAGGCGACATTTTGATGAAGTATTGTTCAAACACATCGAATGCGCTGATGCCTGAAAGAGAAACGAATAGCTCGGTGCATACATCATCATAATCATTCTCATCAGCCTGAATACTTCCACTGCTGGGCAGAAGTCTCTCCGATATTTCGCCATTCAACCCGATCGTGCGCTTGCTGATGAGACGTTATACCCGTAAGCTCCATAATCCATCTGCCCACGTAACACACTGTCTCTCTTTCACGCGCTCGCTTTTTCTTTGAATGCAATCAGTTACTCTTCATGAGCAGTGGTTATGCCTATGGGCTACATGCCTTGCCCACGGTCATTTTTCTTCGTGATTTTTGTGAAGATGTAAGAAACACCCATGCGTTCCCTGACCCACCCTGCTGTGTTTTTTTTACTAAGGTCAACCATATATCATTCCCCTTTCCGTGGCTTGTTAGGTTGTCCTCGGTTTAAGTTGAACCTTCTTTGTAAGCCTCCTCCATCCTGATTCGTAGGCAAGTATCGGTAAGATGCAGCGGCTATATACTTTCCTCTTGGAGGATAGTAGTAAACTACCATTCATTATTCGACAATGCCTGCCGAGTCCTTACTTTTTATCCTTAGTCTTTTAGTTGTCTTGGTCTTATGGTACGGCTGTGCGAGTACTACTTGTTCTAAGCAGACATATTTCTTTGCAACTTACTATACGTATTTCAAAGTGTTACATAAAGGTGCGCTCGCCAGCTACTTTAATTATAATATCAACATTGGTAATGACTTACCCTTCCTCGCACCTTATTGCATATATCTTGTTTTTGCCAGTGTCCAGTTCTTTATTGGAATGTTTTCCGGCTTCCTCCGTTTTTTAGAGCATGTTAAATTCTATCTATATATGACGGATATTTTACGGTATTGACTAACTTTGAAAGCTCTGTTCGATCTATTTGGTTGTGGCTTTCATGATTTGATGTTTTTTAATGAGTTGTCTAGTCATCTGAGAGATCTTGCTAGTGTCAGTTCTAACATCTGTACTTCCGGTTGCCACTGCACACTCCATGATGATACGCATCATAGTATAATACATTGCGTCCACGCTAGTTTTGGTTTACTCGAATAGGGCCAAGTATATCTGTTCTGAAGAGAGTCTCCCGATTCTCACGCTATTCTTCTCAGCGTTAGGTCAATAATTGGCTTTTTTGCGTATCAGTTTTTATCACCGCTTTCTTATGTCTAGGGAAATTCAGTACCTTACTATTATATAGTAACTCCATTGTATCTTTCGAACCACTTCCGCGTCCGGTACGATGTATATGTGGGCCTATAGCATGAAGGATCTTTCATTCTTAGTTTCCGTCGTTAGGAATCTTCCGCGTGTAGCTACAGTTCACTTGTTTTCGGTAGAAGGAGTTCAAGATACAATATTGCGTTCTGCGAACTCCGAATAACTATACAATTACTGGAATTTGTTGAATCGTCGTCGTAATGCCCCGCTAAAGGTCATCATGGCCGGATGTTGGTGCGCAGGCCTGTGCACCTTTGTACAGTACTTATTATTAGGTTAATTACAATAATAGCCACCCTCTCACTATTGTTAACGTTACAGTACACCAAAGTGTTGCGATCTATATTTTTATGGATAATAAATCCTACCCGCAGTTCTCTTCTGTCAGTTAAGCCACTAAAGCATAGGATGTTCCCGTTGTTTAGCAGTATATAGGCCATTGACAACGCTTTCTATACTGATTCAAGTAAATTACGACACATGCAAACAGCACTATAGTAAATATTGGCAGATAATGGTACCAATTACGCGGAATCACAGCGCTCATACACGAACAGGATTGTGCCAAAATAAATATTCGGAAACATGGGAGATCTAGTATTCAAAATAATATCGCTGGCTTTACTGAATATTAATGTAACCTTTCAAGTGAGTAAATCCAATGGCCAAGAATGTTTTATAAGTATAAACATGTTGCCCAGCGTCCTCCGACTGACCCATCGCGTTTGGTCGGGACTCCTCCTATTGTAAAAAATGGCTAGATATCCCCTAAACTAGCATGGATGCAAGCATAAAATAGCTATCGGCCAAGCGCATTGGTTGGACGTAAAGCCCAACAGTCCCAACAAACGGGTATAGCGCATCTTGCCAAAGTAAACCCTCCAAACTACTAACGCTAACCTGTTCATCGGGCAGCCAACGAGCGTATCATTTATTCCACCCCAGCCAAGATGAAAAAGCTATCATTGACTACATTCCGAAGCACATGCAATAACCGCATGATGCACTAACAGAAGTTTGCAGAATGTTGTTATTGCTTACTGTAGTCGTTTCGCTGCAGCACAGTACCATTTTTGAGTGCTCGAACGTACACGCTTCTATCCAAAAAAAAGTGATGAAGGCGCTGCTCAAGCTTCTGCAATCAACTTGAGCCAAAACAACTATGAAACTCTCACGCTTCAGCGTGTGCACGTTTTATTTACTATTCCACTTTTTTTTATTTTTCCCTCTTTACTTTCTTAACCACTTTTTCTCCCCAAGTGCAGGGTATTGAAACTGTTGACCTCCCTGTCGTTCAGTTGACCTTTCTATATCCCTACCTCCCTCAAAAACATCGCTGGTCGTTTTTTTAATGTTGCTTTGGAACAAGTGTCACAGTGTTCTTTTGTTGGGCACGTTCATAATTGCTTAAATGAATATAAATAAGCTGCCTAAAGAGACGAGAGACAAAGAACATGTACAAATGTCTATAAGCATGCCGTAAGACACAAAATAATTTAGTTTTTTGAGTGGCAACTCTTCGTGTCTCCTAACTAGTATCAACTCTTCGTGTCTCCTAACTTCTGCGCCCATGTGTGGCGATAATACATGATGGCATAAGTAGCTACAGTACTGTAACAATACATTTGTTGGAAAGCCCCTAAGTGTGCGCATATATGCGGGCCCTGTTTGTCCATGTTTCTCGCGCAACTTCAAGTGCCCTTTCAGCTCAGGCTTGTTTCCGTTAAACATAACCGATCTCATGGCATGCGCGGTACAGAATTTGTGGCCGCACATGGCACCGGCTTAGCCACAGAAAACATCATTAGTATCACAACGAGACAAGACATTAGGAAAGAACGGACGAGCACACATAACAGATGAGCAGTGTGTCTGCGCTCGTCTGTTCGTTCCTGGTGTGTCCTGTCTCGTTGCGCTACTCCCCATGGTTTCTATACGTACATCGACCAACTGGCCCAACAATCAGCTCTCTTAAAATACGGCTTAGCCGTTTTGCATGAACTCTGATATGAGCAAGGGCACTTTGAGCGACTGTACTTACGTTCACAAAGTGTAATTTTGGCGGTTAGCTGCTACACGACAAAGCAAAGTATACATTGGAAATGATGACAGTGGCACTTATTGGGTTTGTATAGCAATATATATTTGTTACTTTTTGCGCCCGTGTCTCGTCGTCGGACCACGTTGTCCTCGTGTAAGTAGCACCAGTGGCACTAGCCATCGTAAACTATTAGATAATAACTCGCATACACATATGCGAGTGTGCCTGCTTGGATGCAAACAACGCGGTGGACGCAGCTATTGCACAGCATGTGCGGCCGCATCCCCCTGGCGAATGCGGCCGCAAACAACCCGAGGGTGAGAATAGAAAGAATTTTTGCTGATTTATGACTTGTTTCATTACATAGCAGAATCCGCTATAACGAAAACAATAGCCTAAAGCTAGTATAGGTGGCGCTTTAGTCAACGGCATATTTCTATGCAAGCCACTGGTACCGAGGCTACACACGTCATCACAGCGAAGTGAGTTTGGGGAATGCACATGCCGGCAAGTGTACTTCGAAGCGAGTGGTAGCCCTGTCAGACGTAGCAACTTAGGTGCACTTTGAGCGAGTACACTTAGCCGCAAGTGTCATTTGCGCGCTGTCACACGAGCAAGGTTAGTGTCACTCGCTGCCAAGTACACTTGTCGGCAAGTGCGTTCCCCAACCTAACTTCACTGCGACGGCTGCGATGAAGTATGTAGCCTCTGTACCAGTGGCTTGTACAGAAAGACGCTGTTGACTAAAGAGGCGCTCGTATTATATTTAAACCATTGTTTTGTTATGATAGATAATGTTATGTATGAAACAAGTCATAAAATACAACAATAACCTCGCTACTTTCACCGCCGGGCTGTTTGCGGCCATGTCCGCTAGGGGGATGTGGCAGCACATTCACAGCAATGGCTGCGTCCGTCGCGTTGTTTACTTCCACGTACACTTGCACATGTGTAGGTGAGTTCTTCTCTTCTCATTTAAGATGACATGTAGCACAGGTGCTACATCCACGAAGACAACGTGGTCTTAAGATGACACACAGGCGCAAAAATAACAAATATACGTTGTGCTACAAATACGTCAATCGCTACTGCCATCATTTCCAAAGTACACTTTGCTTCCTCGTGTAGCAGCGAACCGCCAAAATGACACTTCGTGAGCGTAACTACACTCGCTCAAAGTGCACTTAAGTTGCCGCGTGTGACAGGGGTACGAGACTAAATTTGCTCGTGTGACCACGCGCAAATGACACTCGCAGTTGAGTGTATTCGCTGAAAGTGTACTCAAGTTACCCCGTTTGACAAGGGTATGACACGTGCTGACAGAAAGCATCATTCACTTTCAAGACTTGAAACGCGTAGAAGGTCACCGAATGGTTCATTAAGTATGAGATTACCTTCTGTGTGCTTTTTGACGGTTTCGTTGAAGTGGAATCCGTCACCACCATTGGCGATAAATGCGGTCGTCACAATCCGGTACATGTTTTCTCCCTTGACCTCTTCATACTCGGGCACGCTGCAGTTTGCACACAAGATCTTCAACGAGACAACACGATGGTGACTAGGAAAATTGAAATTGTAGACGACCCTCATGCCTAGAAATAAGGAAGAAAGGTTATGCCAAAAATGGTATGCATTCCAGAATTTTCAATCTTTCTCTCGGTATGATCGTCACAACACGGTATTGGAGAAGGCTATGTTTTGTTTCTTAAAGACAGTTTTAGCAAACTTTAATTACTTCAACGGGAGGCCTAGGTGTGCTGGTGACTGAAATAATTTCTTACCCCGCCACGGTGGTCTAGTGGCTCAGGTACTCGGCTCCTGACCCGAAGGTCACGGGATTGAATCCCGGCTGCGGCTGCTGCATTTACGATGGAGACGGAAATGTTGTAGGCCCGTGTACTCAGATTTGGGTGCACGTGAAAGAACCCCAGGTGGTCGATATTTCTGGAGCCCTCCACTACGGCGCATATGACTACATCTACGGCATCAGAGCTTGCTGCTATAAGGGCTGCTTTACAATATCTCGTTCAAGAACGTCCAGGAAAATGGGTAATATTCTGTGATTCGAAGGCAGCGCTTCAGAGTTTGCAGTCTACCATGCGTAGGAGGAGCCATGACCAACTGGTACAAGAAATAAGACATTGCCATCATGAAGCTCTAGCACGAGGGCATGATATTATATATCAATGGCTGCCTGGACATATCGGTATTACCGGAAATCAATTAGCCGATGATGCAGCCCGCTCAGCCCATGAAGAAACCCGTGTAGTCCCGATTCCTCTATCAAGGAATGATGCAGCAAGACAACTTTACCTGCTGGCTCG
Organism: Rhipicephalus annulatus; assembly: GCA_013436015.1. Lineage (NCBI taxonomy): Eukaryota > Metazoa > Arthropoda > Arachnida > Ixodida > Ixodidae > Rhipicephalus > Rhipicephalus annulatus. The sequence goes on along the minus strand of WOVY01011318.1, from coordinate 475,206 downwards.
AGATCTCACACGCACGTTCTGGTCGTCTACCAGCTTCCAAAGGTGTCAATTTTATGAACTGGATCCTTCGCTCAAGCTAAAGCTACCATCACAACTTTCCCGCTCCGATGCGACACTGTTATGCCGCCTTTGGTTGGGTGTTGCATTCACAAAGGTGTAATCTTTTCGCATTGGTATGGCAGACACTCCTACATGCGACTACTGCGGAGCTGAAGAGACCATCGAACACGCCCTGTGCAGCTGCGCTTGCTACGACACACAGCGATGCCAGCTACGGATGGTTTTGAATCGACTTGACCCCGGACCATTTTTTGTGCAGAAGATACTAGGACCTTGGGCATCTGCCTCAGTTGCGCAGAAAGCAACTAAAGCACTGCTACTTTACCTAAAGTCAACAAACCTGAGCGACCGCCTGTAGACTGTGTGTGCTCCCCGAGTGTGCTCGTGATTGTGTGTACCTTCTCATCTTTCTGCAACCTCTTTTCTCCCCTTTATCCCTTACCAAGTGCAGGGTAGCAAACCGGATGTGCGTCTGGTTAACCTCCCTGCCTTTCCTTGCATCTTTATCTCTCTCTCTCTCTCTCTCCACTACGGCGTCTGTGGTGGTTTTGGGACGTTAAACTCCACATATCAATCAATAAAATAATTTCTTTGTGTATGCTGAGACCAGTCATCCACAAAACGGACATTATATCCCTTTTTTAGATGTATTACTACATGTATCCTACGTAACACGTCCGTAAACGCAAAGATGCTTACGCCTGTTCGAGATGGATTCATCGCTTGTACCACTTTCGGTTTGCACGTGAAATGCGATTGAGACGAGTGCCAAAGAACGAATGCTAAGGCCACTTTTCCATGCATATGTGCGTCAAGAATGCTTACGTACTATCTCATAATAATTGTGGGAGTCTAACATCGCAAAACCACTGTATTTTTATTATTACCGTAGTGGAGGGCTCCGGAAATATTACCAGCCTGGGATTCTTTAGCGGGCACCTAAATGGAAGAACACGGGCCTCAAGTATTTTCACCCCCATCGTAAATGCGGTCTTCACGACCGGGATTTTATGCCATGACCTGTGGGTCAGCAAATGAGCGCCATAACTATTGGAGCACCGTGGTGGATTTTACGTACTAACTCACCTAGCGTTCGCTGTGTCTCTGTTGATCGTTCTGCCCGTGCTGGTGTAGAACACGACGCTCCATTACGTTACGTTAATCTGTACAGTGTGATAAGGGTAACTTGTAGTTGATCTTAATGGCTACACGGTTGTGCACGTCAGAGCGCGTCGGAAATGTTCGCATTCGTTCTGCCCCTTTGCTACTATGATAATTCATTCGATTTCGCGTGTTTTCTGAGCACTGGATATCGTACTGAATTCAAGTAATTTACAGAAACTACCAAAAAAGAACAGCTCGCACCTTTTGCAACGTTGTTTCGGGAGATACGTCAACAGAAACGTCATGAGCGAACGCACCGAAAGCGGCGGTGGATTCATCTGGCTCTGTAAAAGCGAGACACGTTGGGGCGTGCCGACTTACTGCCGCTGCATGCACTGTCGGCTTCTAGTGCTCTCGGCAATCGGTATTCAAACCTGGCTCCCGATGAATGTGTCCTTGTCGAGGCCGTAAGGCTTCGTCGTGCTGCACGGCTCGTTTGCCATTTGAGCCAATGCGAGCCACCGCCGACGCCTTTGCCGCCATGTTGAATCGGCGGCCGGCTGTTTACATCGCGTGGTTTCAGCTAGTACTGCCAAAGCCATGAAGCGCAAAGGTGATCCGCTTTCGGCGTGGCGGGAAAATCGGTCTCGTACTGTTATTTTCGCGCCGGCCTAGCGGCGGGGTTTTCCGGCCACCTATAGAGGATACTAGCGAGGGAATTTCCACTGATTTTTGCCGCTTTCGACCCTTGGAGGCCAAAAGTGAACGCAATTTATTTCCCTTCATGGCTCCAAGAACAAACACTTTTGCCCTGCAGCCAGCAGCCGTTGGTTATAACTTACCTTAGACAAATGAGTTAGCTCAGCTTGCGCTGGATCGTGCAAGGCTGAAGGCTGAGTCACGGCAGGACTGCTGGGTACCTAGCTGTCCCTGACTTGGCTAGGTACCTTTGCCAACTTTTGCTGCTCTAAAAAATACACGAAACCATGCTTCTTGTCTTCTATAGCGCCTACAGGCGTGCTCAATATATGACTTGCAACATGGGATCACGCAGCCTTACGACTCTAAAGGTTTCGCATGGTTTCAAGTTGTTTTTTATTTCATCAACTATGTTACTTTCTCATTTGGGATCACACCCGAGTGAGGGACAGGCATTTAGTAATGAAAATAAGGGCTAGTGGAAGTCGTGCGCAACCTCGAAACTCGTGAGGCCTCGCGCTGCTATGTTGCAACTTATATTGAGGGCGACTGTACGTGAGGCAGCTTCGCACTATTAGTGCAAAGCGCGAAGGCAGTGCGGAGATGGGCAGCCTTCTTTGTTTCTGCACGGTTTTCTCTTTTTTTCATGCTTGCTTTCTGTCTTCCTTTCTTTATTTTCTATTGTTTTTCTTTTTACTTCTCTTTATTTTTATTCATTTCTATTTTCTTTTTACTTCTCTTTATTTCTCTTTATTTCATTTTTTGGTTTTGTTCATCTCTCTATTTCTGGCCCACTTCATTTTCTTTCCAATCTTCTTCCTAGTTCCACCTGCGTTACGGCATGAGACGACAGCCTACGACAGCTCGGTTTTTAAAAGTGCGCTGCCTTTAATACCATCATCAAGACCATTGAAGAACAAAATAAAAAAAAAAGATGTATCGGCGCGAGCGCACGCTTAGTATGTGACAGACAGCTACGTCATGCGCTATTTTGCCTCCATGTACGCCGACCGTGCAAGATGCGTCAACAAACGACAGCCCCGGTACCTATAGTGCTGCACTCTTAAAGACACACTCGCTTCACCGTCTATAACGCTGATGGTTATTAATTTCCATTTGCATCGCTTCACTACCTATAATGTAACATGCCCAACAAAGACCATATTTTGCATACTCGGCGGAATGATGAGAGGGAAAAACTGAAAAGAGGAAAGTATCACGGACAAGTGCTGTAAGCGTTCATGCCACCCACTATTACCATTTCATGATACACACCCTTTTAGATTAATGTGATAGTGATACCAACTGACAGAAACTTCCACCAACTTTGGCGAAGCTTAGCGCGGTTGATACTATTTTTTCTCGAAGTTTCTGTAGGCATTTCTTTCATCATAAACTTACCAGATACTTGAAGAAATCTTCCTTCCAAGTCGGGGTGCCAAGTAAACTTGGCGACGCCATGCTCAAACATATGCAGGAGATCGTATCCGCTTATATTAAGAAGCACGAGTTCGTTGTCGTATGGCATAAGACTAATCAGGTCACCCAGAAGTACGTTCCCTAGAAGGACAAGTTTGCATGGTGAAAAAGTAATAATATCTGAGAGTGACAATTTGTTCAATAGTGAATGAAGGAAACAAAAGTTAGCCAAACATTGCATCATAATACGGGTGCCCCCAGTAATCACGCATTCAACGCTTGACATATAAGAAAAATTCGGCAGATCCCCATACCCAAGGAATCGGCGTTATGCGAAGCATGTGGAGGGAAGTTGACCATGTTTTTTTATTGAGTGGCACGCCATCAAATGATACTAGAATTATGTATAAATATTGCACGCACAGACATATTGTGAAGAGTTGCAGATATTTATGTCACCAGTGTTTGCACTTGCGCAACAATGCCAACAGAAGCATGATTATTGGCTACATCAGAACTGATATCCTAATCTGAAGTGCTGGTGCTCGCGAGGGGGGTAGCCCTGCACACTGCATGCATAAATCAACTTCAAATCATGGCACCTAACTACAATTCGCGTTATCCTGACGTGACGGCTGCATCAAAGGAGTACACATTGTAAGACAGCAGCAGCGTCGGGGTCTCCACGGCGTTTATTAGGCCGAATCGCCTGATCAATGCTTCGAATGAAGACGACGTTTTTTTTGTGACGATGATCATATACAGATGAAGATGAAGGTTTATAAAACTGGAAAGCCAGCACTGCAACCACAGTTGACGTTTCATGAACATTTGTGCCTATTTGAAAAGTGTAGTTCTGAGACCTAGCGTGGCTCTAAGGTACTATCGCTTGAATGCCATACAGAATGCTTGGCTTTGATTCCTGCTGGGATCCTGACGTTTATTCTTTGCATTCGTTGTGTTAACGTTGCCCATGTCAGGCTTTTCTTAACGCTAACGCGTTAAAATTGTCTATGGGTGTTGTCGTCGTGTTTGGGTATAGATACTATGTGCCGATTACTTGTGGCACATACCCACATACCAGTCGCACATACCCGCCCACAGGGATGTGCCACTGTCTGGCGGGAAGTGTTTAACGATGTACGCAACGGGATTGGGACACTCATGCATTGACAAGCACGTCATGGTTATCTAACCATATTACCTTACCATTCCAATTTTGATTCATGCCAAGTTACGGACTTTGTTATGATCGGCCTCCATGACATGGCACCGCTTGGACGTGAGACGACACAACACCTATGGTGAGACGGTTGCGAGACAGCGCTCCCAGAGGTGAACCACAAGCGACAACGACACGCAAGCCACACTTGGAATTTCGCGGCGCAGCCATCTCTCCTCGTAGAATCCTTTGAACTTACCCGACCGAATGGCACCCTAAGGGCAGTTTACAGTCAAAAGAGCTTAAAGAGGACAGTTATCTCTGTACGTCTCTGTTCGTCGTAGTGCCGCGGACAATAGACCAAGAGACTGAGAACCGTCTGCGGGTGCATTTCCCACGTTCTACGTGGTGCCTAATACCTATGTTTCCAAAAGTCGTGGTCTGCCTGGCGCCGCATACTCATCACTGCAACGGTCTACAGAGTTGATTTCTACGTGAGACTCAATGTCTTCGTGCTGTGCTGTGTCGTGCGTGGTGTGCAGTGTTTTTCTCCCTCGCCATGGGCTGAACTGGGTGTGCCTCTTCCCCTCTTTCCTTGGTCGGAGAGGAGGTGGCGTTTCACCTTCCCCTTTCGGGGGTCGAGGTGAAGATGGCAAAATTTATTGGACTGTCCTGGCCTCCATTGTTTTTTCCTTGCAGAAAATCCTGGGAAAGGCAGGGCATAAATAAAATGCAGCGCCGAGGCGCTCCCGACAAGCTCTCACAAGCACCGAGAAACTCACAAAAGCTAGAGGGCTTCCATGATGTTAACCCCATCATGTAGCAACACGCCACCTGTAAATAATGTAAATAAAAGTTACTTTTAGCAGCTCCCGTCTGCTCTCATGAACATGTCTTCGAGACTCTGGCTGGCTCCGGTTCTCAGGGCAGACCCCCGAACACATCAGCTTCATGACGAGAGCACCGAGACGTAAGCGGACAGACAGACAGACAGACAGACAGACAGACAGACAGACAGACAGACAGACAGACAGACAGACAGACAGACAGACAGACAGACAGACAGACAAATAGAGAGATAGATAGATAGATAGGTAGGTAGGTAGATAGATAGATAGATAGATAGATAGGCGGACGAACGGACGGACGGACAGACAGACAGACAGACAGACAGACGGACAGACAGACGGACGGACAGACAGACGGACAGATGGACGGACGGACGGATGGACAGACGGATGGACGGACAGACAGACGGACGGACAGACAGACAGACGAACGGACGGACAGACAGACGGACAGACGGACGGACAGACGGACAGACAGACGCCAAAAGTGCTTGCGCAGTATACGCAAAGAAATGCGTCGCATTTATTAACCTGTATATGATAGTGTTGTATACAAGTTTGGAGACCTTTTTGTAGCGTAACAAAGGCAATTTTGATTCAATTCTGCTTCCATGAAAGGAAACTGGGCTAAGATTATGGAAAATGTGTGCATACGGGCCTACTGCGTTTTCACCTCCATTTAAAATGCAGCCGCCGCAACCGGGATTCAATCCCAATACCTGCGGTTTACCAGCTGAGTGCTTTAGCCCCACAGAGCTCCGCGGTGGGGCGAAAATCAAAATTAACGTAGGCCTCGTGAACAAGGGTTTAGGTGTTAATCATATAAATTGTTTCACCAACTGGCAATCTAACATGGTCCATCTACCTTGGCAATACTCACATTTCTGTGGGATTGAGCTCTTAGCACTGCCTCCATTGATGACGGCGGCGTTTACGATGGACCAGGCTCCAGGCACAGAGCTGTTTCGGTTCGCATAGTAGTCGAGAAAAGCATCGGCCATAAGATTTGCTGAATTACATTCTCTGTATCGGCATACTTTGTTGTCAGCCTCCAACAGCACTTTAGTTGAGCCAACGGGTTTTTGGACGGCTTTTTCAACTTTCCTTTTATATGGCCATAAATAGTCCACTATGACTTGATCTGTTGGAACAACAAAAAAAAAAAAACTAGTTATGCAGTGTCCTTAGCAATGAAAGCAATTGCAATTCACATTTCTTAGTTAGAGTTTATTTACTTCCTGTATTCCACATTGATAGAAAACTTCCCGCAAAAAAAGTGGTAATTTTCTCCTTGGTGGTGATCGGGGACCTTAGACAAGGGCACGTATTATTTGTAGAAATTATTGATGAAAACGGGTACGTGTACCACACGTGGATCCACTCGAAACTTGAAATACATATAATCATCATCACAGCGGCATAGGCAGAATTTTTTTTTCGGGGGTTGAGAACATCTGCTTGATCTGAAGTGGGGGCAGGGGGTAGCCAGACAATATTATTTCAGCAGTAGAAACAGCACTGACTATATTTCGAAACAGAAAAAATACTGCACCTCGTTGATATCATATATGCAATGACATTTTGTCTTACTTTCTAGTTGCATACCTATTGTCGGGTTCTCTGTTTTTGGTTTTTATACTGCTAGTGAAAGTAGTATTTGTTCACTATTCTGCAAGCTTTGTTTGTATCTACACCTATAGTGTAAAGAATCATGTACAGTGCTCTTGACGAGATTTGTGGGGAACAGCTGCATCTTCGCACCTATACTGACATTCAGCTTTAAGGCCTGTACTAAATATATACCTGTCACATAACAAACGAGTGCTTCTGACAAAAAATAAATAAATCAACGGGACAGCCACACTCTAGTGGTGCGAAAACTGAGGAAGCAGCGGAGTTGCTGTCCTTACCCTCTTATACTGACAAGCCTTTCCCAGCCTCTATTTGATACAATGACTATATATTCCTTATCCTCTCCTCTCAGATCAGTCCTCTTCACCCTCACTTTTCTTTGCCACCCCTTTTTATCATATACTACACGGTTCTCACGGATATAAACTGATAGTTAAGGGCTAAGTTAACGCACATAATTTCGTTTACACCATCTTCAGTTCGGGTCATAGCGTAGTTTTAATTCAGACGTGTCAACCACAATACTTCCCTGCAACCACGAGCAAGGCCCAAGTTTTCGAGAAATCATTGACACCTGCCCCGATCACTGATGAAGTGGCAGGCAAAAATGCCTGCCACCAGAGCCCGGGCTTCTAGCCTCTAATATTCAGAAGACCAATGCCATGACCATAAAGTTTTCTAATATACAGTAGAGAGGACTCTGGCACTAGTATTGCGGCAACGCACATTGCTTCAGCGAGCATGGGAATGATGGGTATAGTACAGAAATTTGTCTAATTTTTGTACTTCTGGCCTGCTTCTGACTCCATGTGCGTTCGTGTGACTTGTAGCTGTTTTCTGACGAAACAAAAATCCGCAGATTTTGAGCGGTTGTGCTTCACCATCTTATTTTCTTAAGCTTACTTTTCCAAACCGGGTCACGAAGTTCAGAAGGGTTCATTCTTTCTTTCGAAACAAAACTGAAACACAGAAATAAACGAAGCCGCGAGTGCGATTCGCCACCCACAAGTACGAAGACTAGGCAAATCTGTGTACTACCCACCATTCCCATGGTCGCTGAACGATCGCAGCACCAGAGTCCCCTCTAGTTAATTTTAGGAAACTCTATGACCATGACCACATGAACGGCAACGATGCAACCACAGTGCCACCTACAGTGATCGTGGTGCAGCAGCCAGTCTATCGGGGATCACCATATGCGCACTCAGAGACGTGGCTAGAGTCGTAAAATGGACAGCGGGTTACAACGACAAGTTGTGCTTTGCGTACCTCACACTGGCATGAAGCACTAGTACCTGTTTCAAGAACAGGGAGCCATTATGATGACGTGGGACATGCTTTGAACCACCTTCCACGTGAAGGGTCCCCACTTTACGCATCAAAAAGCCCATAAAAAATCACAGTTCTGCCACTTGGCAAAACTGTTACTTTTTTATGTACTGACTGATGCCATCTTTGCGTGGGGTTCAAGATATGATCTTTTGAGGTATACATGTTATCTACTATAGTTATTGGTTAAATACTAATACACTGGTTAAAATATTCATAGGTGTTAGTTGTCGGGATGGAGATGTACCACTAACGTGGATACACGTGCAACGGTTCTATAGTTTGTCATACTGCAGCTACAATGCGACAAGCTTGATGATGTCAAGTGTGTAAAGAAGTGACCCTTACTATGAAACGAAGAAGAGGAAACAGCACAAGGATTATTATCTGCTTACTAAGCTGTTGCAAAACTGGAGATAATGAAAGAAGCCTAACCTTCAGGCACCGCTTGGGAAAGCAAAATTGGGTTACCACCCCATTTCTGTACTCGCCCTGTTGAATCTACTTCAAGTTGAAGAAAACCCAGGTATTTTCCGAAACGGTATGCTTGCACAATGAGACAGACGCTGTTGTCCGGTCGTCTATGTACGTAAGGGTACGGTCCTTCCACTTTGTCGTCAACTGGTGGTGTTCCTGTTAAAAAATGTATATATACGGCTATGAACTGCATATACAAATTACACAATTTTAATGAATTGAGACTTATTATACCGATTTCGAAAGATATAAATGTAAACTATTCACACTTGCGCTTGCCATTCCATAGGGGCATGGAATGGGCAGAATGGAATCAACACAATGAAAGGAAGGGAGTAGTTTGAGGGGGCACGTTTCTTTGCGTGGCAATTTAATGAAGCGAAGAAAAAAGTAAGGCAAACGTAGTATAGGCGCCATTACTTTGCCTTTTTGACTGTGTTGTAGTAACTATGACGTAAATCAAAACAAATTACAAAGCAAGGAGCTCTGCGCTTGCTGTGGTGATTCCCGGAACCGGAATATTTATACTAAAACCTTGCAATTGATAAGCAGGTAACGTGAAAATGTTATGAAAATGACATTGGTAATACAGATCACCGTCGAAAAGTATCACATTGCCAAAAAGCTTGCTTTTCAAATGGCGTACGATGTTACGAATTCACGTTGCCAACTTGTCGTTGCTTCTAATACTGAAAGGTCAAGGGAGTATAGTTCACTTTGCGTGAGAACCTGAAGAATATAAACACTTCCTTTCGCGCTATGCGAAATACTCAGTAATCTCTGACCAAATGAAAGTAGCACATAACGAGGTCAGGCAAAGTTTAAGGGGACACTATTTGTAGTACTAAGCAGTAGTGTAGTGACTAGGATCAAGGCAGAGGAAACAATTGGGGCAGAAAGGCAACTTTCCCACTGGTAGGAACCATACCTAAAGCCTCTAAAATCCTCCAAAATCTTCTAAAATTGATACTACGCAATCATTAGCGAAGCACGACCTGAAGAAATTACGCACGCGGACCAGCTTATCCAGGTGACCAGCGAGGCCCAAGGAAACGAAAGTAATTATGAAACGAGGTTTCGTAATTGGCAAAGGTGCTCTTTAAATGATAGTCGGTGAGATATAGCAATATACTCAACATATCGCATGGTTGCCATAGTAAACGCACCGAGCATCAGAATTTTCTTGGTTAAACGTAATAAAACGTTACGCGCGTGTGAATTCATCTGCGTTGAGAGCCCCGTTTGCTGGTTACACGTCCTACGTGAGTCTAACGAAAAACACTTCAGAATGCAAAGTGACTGAAAAACGCCCGAATTCTGATTGTCGGAGAATTGCAAACTTTATTGCGGTGAACTACAGCAAAAAAGGTTTCGTAGAAATGTGTTTTCCCAAATTCCAAGAATAGCGTACACACAGATACACTAGGACACATGCAAAAGAGGCACAAAGCAAGCTGGCTACTGCCATATGGAGGGGCACAATGTCTGCACATGCAAGATTTATCATTTGTGTTGAAGTTTTATGTCCTTATAACACTGACATAACCAAAAGCAATGCTAGATGAGCAATACCTGTGTAAAGAAATGTGTTTGTGTGTCCCCCGACGATAAGGTCCAGCTCAGGGCATTCTTCCGCAATTTTTTTGTCCACGTCAAAGCCAACGTGACTGATTAAGAAAAATATATTAATACCTTTCTTTTTAAGAACAGCGATTTCATCATTGATACTCTCGACTTCAGGCAGTATACGTATAGTTCCTGGAAGAAAAGAAATAATCACAGTTGGAATCACTGGACGACAATTCACTGATCGTTGTTGTACGTGCAACACGAGTCTGGGACGGATCTACCGCTGTTATGTCGCGGGTAGCCTTCCCGTGATCCAACGCTGCAACGATATGCCACCGAAAAGTCGCCCCTCGATATGGGTATCGAAAGTGCTTGTTTAAAGTAGTATAAAGCCACTACACTTCTTTTGCAGCTTCGTCGTTGATCTCGAACAATAGTGCTAGCTTTGCATTGCCAAACGATATATATATATCTACAACTCTCTCTCTCTCTCTATCTATCTGTCTCTTTCTCACTATATATAAAGTGTGAGAGAGAGCGAGAGAGTTTGCGAATGCGTTAGCACACCTGTAACAGCACTCACAGATAGACAAGTGGCATGTTTAGAGTGACAAATATAAAAAAAAAACTATTGAGCTTTAAAAAAGCATGTGTTACATGGCATACCCCGGTAGGATCGTGCGTGGTTTGCTTGCAGTGCCCCTTTCCTTGTATGTCACCCCGCTCACTTTTTCATTTTTAGTTTCAATAAGTTCAGTTTTTTGATGCGCTTCTTCTGTGTTAGTCCAGTTTTTTTTCGTCTTTAACTGTGCAGCGCAGCCTTCGCTTACAGCCTTTATTCATTTGTGGATGCAAAAATTTGCTGCTCAAAAGTTAAGCATCAAATTAATATTGACCATTTCAGTTTTAATGTTTGAAAAATAATCCAGTGCATTTCAGGTAGCACCACTCGCAAGCGATAAACTAAAACAATATTTCCTCTAAACTTTATGGGTTATCTGCTACAAGCGTTCATTTTTCTCCAGAACTTCTAATGACTGGAAGAGCCTTTCAAATGTGGTCACATTACACAACACATGATCATTGTTTGAAAGCGGCCTCATTGACACCCTTCCTGATTATTTCATTGTATAATTTACATTATTGTAATTTTTGTGCGATCATGTTATTGTTCGTAATGCAATAGCGTTTCCATAGTCTTGTATATCGCACTACCATTAAACATTCATTATTGCTCGAAAGTTCCTTGATTTTTTTTTCGTACATGTACCTTTTGTCGACAACTTTTCTCACCACGTGATGTTCTCTGAAGGGACAGATGTAAGTATACAGAGGTAAATGAATAAGTAAATAAATAAATAAATAAATTACTAACTAAATAATACACTTCTTCACTCATGATTTCTACCATTACAAGCTTCAAATCATTACACGATCTAAAACGCTGAAAGTACTGAAATGCCTTGGCCATTCGCTATGCACCACAAGGCCTGCGCAATAAATCACCCGAAAACTCGAATGACTAAAACACATTTATTTGGTTCAAAGATCCCAGCCTTCGTTGTACGAGAATGCTTGTCTGGAATAACAACTTATGGGAGCGTTTTCTGAAACTTACAGTAGTCGAAGAAAATTTTCGTTTTCAAAAACAAGGATGACAAACATTTTCGTTTATTCTCGTATCTACATAACGCTTATATTCTCTGAAGAGGAGTTTACCAATTTCTCGAAATCAGAAGCTGATGCTGTAATAGTTTCTTGCAGCTGTCATGAAAACAAAAGTGATCTATTCGCAGTTTATCGCGAAAATGAGGCAACAACTTTCTTCTGGAAATTTCAACTGTTCAGTATGCGCATTGTACCAAAACATTCTCGTTTTTTTCTTGCTATACCATACTCTTATCAGCAATATATGAACGGTATTTGTCATGCTCACTTACCTTCCTACTACTGGTAAATTTATGAAGAAATGCATACCTGGCCTTGCAATCGTCAGGGTTTCCGTGGTAACAACACCCAGAAAAGCAATTTTCAGTCCCGAAATTGTCCGCACTATCGACTTTGGTAGCGTTATATTTTTAAAAAGTGGCTCTTCAGAGTAGTCAAGATTTGTTCCGAGTACAGGCACACCTGATGCGTTCATTTTCCAAAGAAACGGGGCCAGCCCTTCTGGTCCATCGTCGAATTCGTGGTTTCCAAGGCCCTGAAATATTTGAAGAGGTCATAAACACCATAGAGAAGAAATCACTCTATTAATGAATTTTTTTCCCCGAGCAGGGCAGCCACATGGTCTGAGAACTGGTTAACCTTTTCGGCATTCTGTTCAGTTGTTTCTCGTCTCCCCACTTCACTCGCGTCAACGATTTGCAATTCTAAGATAAGCAAATAGCTAGGATTTCATGGATCAAACACTTCACATTCAAGCAATAGGCATATTGCCAAGCACGCATACCTTCTTTTTGATTTAATGCCCCACTTCAGATTTCCCCTCTAAAGGGCCTTGCACTACCGCTACTCACGCTTTTGTTATGTTGCACGTGGGACACGAGTAACTTATGGTGTCATTCAATGGCGGATTCGGAGCACTTCCGGTAATACTTTCTGCTGCTGCATGTGGAGCAAGTCTCTTCCATTGGTGGACTGAGAGTGCTCTCTGTATGTTCCATGGGCAGATCTGAAGCATCCGCGTTGCGAGATACACTCCACGGAGCAACTTTTCTACTAAAAAAAAGAGGATTTGAGTGGAAGTTGCAAGAGCCCCGTGCTTTGAAACCTCTTGGAACGATGTCAACTTTGGGCGCGCCAAGGGACGCCAGTCGCGTCAGTTGTGCCTCGTGTCAGAGCTCCCGTTTCGCAAGCGTATAGCGTCACTGTGTCCAGCGTGCCCACTCAAGCAATAATATAATAGCGCGCATCTCTGCTCTTTAATATCGCGCATCGCGTTCCATTTTGACTACGCCATTTGCTCCAGAGGGAGTGCATGTGTTCTATTGGTAGATTCCCTTCTGCTTTCCTCCGCCAGAGTGCAGTGCCCCGGCGCAGAGTTCGTGGGTCACTCCGAATCCTCCTACAGATGACGCCATTAATTTATTCTGGAGCCAATGCAAGCACCAGCAGTAACTCTGGAAGGTTTGGCACAGCAGCACCTGCTCCACCTGTGGGAGAGCAGGCGGCGTATGCTGAAAAGGTGGAAAAACCAGCGACTCAACCGGTACCTTCTCCGCAGAATCGCTGCTTTAGGAGAGGAGGCAAATCAATACGCTAACAAAATTGCAACTGAGGGATGGCTCCAGTTCTGCAGTTCACTACAGGACACTCTGAGCACTGTAAAAACTTGGGCCATTCTAAGGAACATGCTTGACCCAGAAAAATCAAAATCGGCCACGAACAGAACACTACAACGAATAATGCATGATTTTCCGGGCACAGAGGAGGAGTTAATACAAGCACTTAAGGACAAATACATAGGAGAGAATAACGATAGTTGCAGTATTGAAATGCAGTACACGGGTGCGAAAAACGAGAGACTCGACGCCCCAATCACCAAGGAAGAGGTCTTTGCGGCTGCCCAAGCAGCCAAGAGAAATTCTGCCCCTGTTTCAGATCAAATCACAAATGCAATGGTAAGGAACCTCCGCGATAAAGTTATAGAGGCACTGACAAACCATTTTAATGACAAATGTTGGCTCAAAGGGAAGATACCCGAGGAATAGAAAGTAGCCAAAATTATTACGATACCGAAACCCGGGAAGAAGCCACACCTGCAGGGACTCAGGCCCATATCTTTGACGTCATGCATAGGAAAGCTTTTCGAAAGGTTTATTCATAATCGGCTCCAAAACTTTATAGAGGACAACGGCCTTTTTCCAGCCACTAAGCTGGGTTTCCGCAATGGCCTCTCCACACAAGACGCATTTCTCCTATTACAAGAGGAAGTTTTGAGCTATATACCTACAGGAGGAGAATATCTAATACTAGCCCTTGATTTAAAAAGAGCATTCGACAATATCTCGCATAAAGCCATCCTAACAGAATCAAACAACATCGGATGTGGGACAAACACCTACAATTACATCAAGGCATTCCTCACAAAAAGGCAGGCTTCCATAAGCGTAGCACAAGTCACGTCAGACGCCTTTGAGATGCCAAACAAAGGTACGCCTGAAGGAGCCATCCTCTCTCCCCTGCTCTTTAATATCGCCATGTTAGGACTCACGCGAGCTCTGGATGGAGTTCCGCAGTTAGGATACACTCTCTATGCGGATGCTATCACCCTATGGGCAACGCGCGGATCTCTGGCTAACAAAGAGCAGGACACTTCAAGAGGCTGCAACAACAGTTGAAAACTTTGCGAAGGCAAGCGGGCTCAGCTGTGCCCCAGGAAAATCTGAAATTATCAGGGTACATGGAAAAAGATACAAAAGTAACGGAAGCATTGACATACACATTGAAGGTGTCAAAGTACGTGAGGTGACCGTCGCACGTATTCTGGGTTACTGGGTTCAAAGTAATGGACGAGCGAACCATACAATAAACATATTAAAATCAGCCACGAAACAAGTTCCACGAATGATCTATAGAATAACATACCACAGACAGGGAGTGAAGGAAGGAGGCACAATTAGATTAGTACAGGCACTTGTACTGTGTAAGGTTACGTATAGTCTACCTTTTCACGTGTTAAACAATTCAGAAGAAGAAACCATCGAGTCTATAATTAGATTGATTGATTGATATGTGGGGTTTAACGTCCCAAAACCACTATATGATTATGAGAGACGCCGTAGTGGAGGGCTCCGGAAATTTCGACCACCTGGGGTTCTTTAACGTGCACCCAAATCTGAGCACACGGGCCTACAACATTTCCGCCTCCATCGGAAATGCAGCCGCCGCAGCCGGGATTTGAACCCGCGCCCTGCGGGTCAGCAGCCGAGCACCTTAGCCACTTGACCACCGCGGCGGGCAGTCTATAATTAGGGGCGCCTGCGAAGTGGCCATAGGGCTACCGGTAAGCACACCAACCCAAAAGCTTTTGCACCTCGGTATATATAATACATACCCTGAGGTGAAGACAGCGGTACTGACCGCGCAGAGAAACCGTCTAAGTCACACGAAAGCGGGGAGAGAGATACTTGCTAGGGTGGGCTTTCCGCCATACCCCCAGAACCTGGACGAGGTTCTTGTAGAAATCCCGGATCCCGTCCGCAGCAATGTCTCGATCTCACCGCTGCCCAAGAACATGGACGAAAAAACAAACAGAAAGCGCCGAGAGGAGAGAGTGCGATGGCTCCGAAAAACATTAAAAAACAAAGGAAATGTTTTGTATGTGGACGCTTCGAGGTACAATTTTAAACGGTCAGTTGCATCAGTACTTAGCAACGACAACGGCATGGTGACATGTGCATCGCTGTACACGTCCTCAATCGCCAAGGCGGAATGCTTCGCCATTGCCCTTGCAATCAAAGCGCAGGAACAGAGAGGTGAGCCGCTGACAACTATCATTTCCAACTCACAGGAAGCGTGCCGTTTCTTTTTAAGAGGCCGCTTTCCGATAAAAATAAGCAAGTTCTTAGGCGGGAGCTTGACGAACAAATACAGGCTGATCTGGTGTCCAAGACACGCAGGCCTGGAGGGGAACGAAAGTGCCGACGCTTGTGCTCGAGGGCTCACGAGCCGAGCACAAGCGACAGCACATTCGACAGCACATTCGATCCTTTGAAACACTCCAGGAGGAAGCTATCAAGGAGGATAATGACCCATCCAGAATGGCCCCTTGCGAAATTCTTGCTAACCAGCGAGGTATGCGACAAAAATACAGCGCCCCCCCACAAATCATTAGAAGGGGAGGACGCAATGGACCTCCGCCGAATTCAAACGGGAGTCTTTCCCAATCTTCAAAGATTACACAAAATTTTTCCAACGCTGTATGGGCATGCGTGTCCTTGGTGTGGCGGCTCGCCATCGTTCACCTACATTTCGTGGGGATGCCCAAAACGACCACCAAATTTACATACCTATTTAGGTCAGTACAAGCTTCGTAATACTTTCGAGCAATGGGAGGCACAGCTCGCCACATCTGACCCAGAGGTGCAGCTTGCACTTCTGCGTCACGTCAGGCAGGCGGCGGCAGCCAGTGGAGCCCTGGACTTATGCCCCACCCATCAAGCTCATGACCCCTGTCCCACACCCTTGCAAATAAAGTTTTTTCTTCCTTTCCTTCCTTTCCTTGGCACAGCACGTACAATAGCCGATGCATTTCGCCGGCAAGAAAATTAGTCAACGCAAGACATTCGCGTTCACTTTTATTAATTATACTTTGAATGTTGCTTGCACTTTGGGTCTTTGTTTTACTGAGCAGTCATTCGCCCGATAGGCGTTTCACATCCACCAATCGCGTCCTGCATGCTTTCTTCACCGTTGGTTCATTGATTGGTATGTGGGGTTTAACGTCCCAAAAGTACCAAATGATTATGAGAGACACCGCAGTGGAGAAATCCGGAAATTTCGACTACCCACAGGGTTCTTTAACCTGCATCCAAATCTGAGCACATGGACCTACAGCATTTACACCACCTTCGAAAATGGAGCCGCCGCAGGTTGGGTACGATCCCGTGACTTGTGGGTCAGCAGCCTACCTTAGCCACAAGACCACTGCGGCAGAGCTGCTTTCTTCGGCGTGACAACCAGGAATAGGCTAGAAAGCTCGTGAATCGATACACTTAGACTCACCCATACTCAGGTCGAGCCAACAGACTGAATCTAAGTGAGCCCGGGTGAATGATACCTTGGTCGGTACGAGTCTAAGTGAGTCCGGTTGAGAAAACCTTTATTGTGTCTGAGTTCGGCTGAGTCCGGTTAAAGAAAATTTTGGTGAGTCCGAGCAGCCCTAAGTTGTGCGAGGCTGATTAAGCTCCACCATTTCGTGTCGACTTACGGTGGTAACCGGCAAGATGCATCTTGCTGGTACTTACTTACGGAGCAGAAACCTGAAGACTTACAAAGATGATTAAGCTTAAATTGAGGAATACGCAGCAAATGATAGGTGTGACATTAGGAGACAAGAAAAGAGTAGATTGGGTCTGGGAACAAACTGGGCTCAAGGATATCATTTTGAAATCGAGGAGAAGAAATGGGTATGGGCCGGGCACGTAGCACATCGGCAGGATAACAGCTATTCATTGAGGGTAACTGACGGGATTTCCAGAGAAGGCAAGTGGGTGAGGAGAAAAAGTTAAGTGGGCCGATGAGATTAAAAAGAATTTCACAGGTATAACGTGGCAACAGAAAGCACAAAACCGGGTTGATTGGTGGATCATGGGAAGGGCTTTTGACCTACAGCAGACGTAGTAAGGCTTATGATGGTGGTGATGGTGATGATGATGATGATGATGATGATGATGATGATGATGATGACGACGACGACGACGATGATTATAAGGAGGAGGAGGAAGGAAACGAGGAGGAGGAAGGAAAGGAGGAGGATAAATACTTAGCTTCAGCATCCTATTAGGCTTATGCGTGGTCGCATTCATGCGCACATCTGTCCACTGATAGATGATAGCTCAACGTATAAGCGCTGATACGCATGCTGAATTGATTCGATGCATGAGATGCCTCAACCCCCCTCATTTCCCACCACAGTCTCTTTCATGAGAAGTTCTTGATTATAATAGCTCTGAGCCATCTCTTTCAATAACTATGTTGTTACGGAATAGTGACCTCTCACAACTCGTATATAAATGAACTAGATCAAACGGTATACTATAGTAAACTCTGAATACGCGAGATATTATTGTTAAATAGCGCGAAAATCACAGTAGAAAAAGCTAAATATGCGCAAGTAGACTCACGAGTTGGATTTTAAGTGAGTCCGGTTGAACGGTTGAAAATAAATATTTGTAAGCTGGAGTCACGGTGAGTCCCCCTGAGAAATATCTTGGTGAATTTAGGACTGAGTAAGTCCAAACGGCATATATATATATATATATATATATATATATATATATATATATATATATATATTTCATGAATGAGTCTGAGTGGGCTCCACAACAATTTTCGCTGGCCTAAGCGACCAGCTGACATCAGGTGGAGATGCTAGGTCGTCTCCATAAAAAGTCGTAAACCAAGCCGAGAACATTAAGAAAGAGACACCAAGACCATCTCATATCACCAAAATAGCTGCAAGTACCAGAGACCACCACCGAAATTCATTCGCAGCCAGTGCCATCGAAGGGCAGGTGACACAGATATGACCGGCCTTCGCTATCCGGGAGGCTTCATCAATCTTGCTATTCGTGAGGCCTCATTAATTTTGCCTGTAATTATCTGCACATCGGCGTGCTCTTTAGAGAAGCCTTCACATTCGCAATCACTGTCATCCACAGAGGTGTCACTATCCCAATATCTTGTCAATTCCTGATTACGCTATCTCTGCCATCATTAAAGCATCTCCACGATTCAACGTCAACTTTCCCATATGAAAGCGGGAAACGATACACCAGATTCATTACGAATGAAGCAAACGGAGACGGATGCTTCTTTACGTGCGCGGCACATCTCTTAGCTAACGGATCTGAATATTGCAAATGCTGATTGATGTTTCTGGAGCAGAAAACAGCACATCTACTTTCACCTTTTCTCCAATTTTTGAAAGCATGCAAGATGCTATGCATGTGTGCCTTGACAACCTTTCTCGTACAAGTAAAACTGCTTGTGCGTCTTTGCATTTTAATGCACTTCTGCCAATGTATCAATCACATGGGAAGAATAATCTACAAACAAAAGGTGCCTGTGTACTAGACAGTAAGCGGGAAGCCGAAAATTTAGCGAAGCGAAACAATCGAAGGCATGGATATCTGGATACTTCAGTGGTCATCGCGGCTGACGCATATATGCTATATTTCTGTGAAAGTGGGCGAAGGAAATGCCACTTAAAAGACGCGCACCACACTTCACCCGTCTTTCTTAACGGCTATTGGTTTGGTACATTCGACATGAGTGGGTCGTAAATAAAACGTGAGGACATCTAAGAAACTCTCAACTTATATGTATTTCTTAGTTTTAAATTCAGCTGCTCGAAAATGCCAAATACATTCTTCGAAACACGACAAGAGAGGCTTTGAGGACATGAAGTAGCATGCATTTCACATCAATGCAGAAGATTAAACTGTCTTTGTCAGTGCTTCTTCCTAAGAGCTGTACAATATCATTGGGGTTTTTTGCACTAAATGGATCATCAGTATGCATTATACAGAACACAGCATGAAAAAAAAAACCACAGCGCACTTTTTTTTTTCGTGTGCCTATCTCTCCTACAGCACCCTGTAAGAACATCCGTGTTAATGAGCTTTCTCGTAAAACATTAGTTTATGCAGGCACGTCATTGCCGTTGCTGAATCGAGGTGAAAGCGCCACTTTTTTTCCTTTTTCAATTTGCCTTATTCAGTGAAACATTAACGCTGCTTTTCACTACAAAAATATGAAGCCATCTGCCTCTCATAGTCCACCCTTTCAATTTACACATCTAAACGTTATTTGCCTTCACCTGATCGAAAAACAGGCACTCATCTCTACATGAAGCGTTCAATGCACAGCTGATGTCCTTACCAGCGGAGTTATCGTTTAAAGAAAACAGAACTACTGTAAGCATATGATGTGAGATACGTAAAAATAAACAGATTGTTCGCTCGTAAAATTGTCATTCACTGACATGCGACTACTCACCAGAATATCATACATCATCACCGACATTGCTGCAGATACAATCTCATCTTTCAGGACCGAATACCATATTGTTCCTTGGTAGAAGTCTCCGGCGTTCAGGAACAAAACATTTCGGTTAGCATTTTTTAGTCTTCGCACCTGAAAGTAATAACAATTTATTAGGGCAAAGACAGATATATGTCTACGGTAAAATAAAAAAAGCTCACACAGTCTTTCTGGGCATTCTCATAAGACGATTCGAACGACAAACGCGTCTTATTTTTTTTTAGTTGGTGTATCGGCCATGTCCACACCCCTCCTTAAGGTATTTCACCTAACGTAGTCTAGAGTTTCCTTCAGAAGCAGCGGCGTTGAAAGCTTCCTGCGCCTCACTTTCTTTTGTACCACCTTCGTGACCAAACGTCAACATCATGTTATAATGCTACCAAGTTATGCCACATTACATCACGTCATAGTGATACCACGTTGACTTCATGAAGTTTCCATATTTGTCTGATGCCTCTTCGCGTTGCCCGTTGTACGTTTCATTAATCCTTGATTAAATTTATGCGTACATTATTCTATTTCACTTCTTTTAGTCTGTCTTTCAGTGTGATTACCGTATAAAATTATTATAATTATTTCTCCCCTTTGCTATAGACTCATTTCATACTGTAAACAAAATGCCGAACTCGCTGTTTGCCGAGATAAATGTAAGCCCCATTAATTTTTTTGTTAGGAAGTCCCCCCGACAGTTCTCACTTTGGGACCCCCAAAACGTTTATTTATATTTCTAAGTTCTATTTTTCGAATAAATAAATAAGTGTTCCTCCTAATATATATTGGATGTCTATGAGATCACGATGACGTGGTACCGTTACGTCATAAGGAGATTGTGAATATATACATCTCTCGCGTTGAAGATAACCCTGCGGTACGCCAACGCTCATTCCTCACGTCTTACGAGAGATTTAAGTCGTTCGACCTAATAGCCGTTATTCTAGAATGAAGAATACGGAACAGGGGCCTAATCTCACTAAGGTTTGAATTATATTTTATTTCTCGTTTAGAATATTGTACATGTTTAATATATTACTTGCTGATTTTGCGGAATAGAAGACGGTGCTATGTACTGATAAGAAATGAAACGAAAGCAAACAATGTTTTCTTGGAGGATCCAATAGAAATATTCAAAATTAAGCAGTCAGAACGTGCTTGAAGCATGCAGGCCTTTATAGCGAACGGGCTTAGCATTGCTAATTCGTCAATGATATTTTACTGCATATCTTGCTCTTCTTATTAGCTTGCGCTGACACACGAGCTGCCTTTCTGTTGATGTTAAAATCTTTCACCAATTTCTTGCTTTTCAAATTCGTCCTTCTGACCCTAATCGGCACATCGTAAAAGTATAGCTGAAACTAGACGCGAAATACAACAGCTGCAGATTTTGTTTTCAATATTGTGATCCCAACAATATCGCCTTAAAGGGCGTATATTTCCCAAAATTTCGCACACGAGGCCACATACTTAACTTGAATAGACCCACTTTCGGGTAGCTGGCGAATCACTTTATATCAGGGAGAACAAGAGAAGATGCCTTCGTAACTTCTGATAAATTTGGTCACCTTTGTATCTCAGGGGCTTTACAGAGGCTTCTTGAAGCACTTCTGGGATTTCGAGTGAATGATGGGCTTTGTCTTCGTGAGATAGCCAACAACGTGCCCAGATCGCTAACGAGATCTCTGAACAGACGAGCGAAACACCATCTCTTCTCGCAACCTTGTTCAAACGATCGTCCAGCTCATGTATACACGGTATGGCCACCTCTGCACCAGCACTCACGACCCTTCTTTCATGACTGGCGAGGTGCTCATCACAAGCCTGAGTGACCAGTACCCGAGGGAGCCCAGCTGAAACTAGTCTGGCCACTTCGTCTTTAAAACGGTCCATGATGCAAGTTCTGCTCAGAGCCCTTCGAGGCATCGCTGTAGGTGCGAGTCGTCCCTGACGCTATAAAACAGTCCCATGATTTTGGGTCCTGCTGATACTTCCCGCACGAGCACGTATTCGCTAGCCCTGGTTTATCAAGTTATTTTCAAGACTGCTGTCCTGCATCCTTCAATATTTTCAGGAGTTCAGCTGCGATTTCAGCCAACTGCGTACGTCATAACATTAGGTGGTCTAAATGTCGATTCGATTGATTCATGAGGGTTTAACGTCCAAAACCATCGTATGATTATGAGAGACGCCGTTGTGGAGATAGATAGATATGTGGGGTTTAACGTCCCAAAACCACTATATGATTATGAGAGACGCCGTTGTGGAGGGCTCCGGAAATTTCGACCACCTGGGGTTCTTTAACGTGCACCCAAATCTGAGCACACGGGCCTACAACATTTGCGCCTCCACCGAAAATGCAGCCGCCGCAGCTGGGATACGAGCCCGCGACCTGGGGGTGAGCAGCCGAGTACCCTAGCCACTAGACCACCACGGCGGGGCAATGTCGAAACGCTAGTGATAGTGTTTTCGGTAGGACAAGATTAAAGGCAATTAGGTGGATAGAGGTTTATTTGGTTGTCTAATGAATGTGTGGAGAATTCTGCAGGTTTCTAGAAGATTCCTGCTGTTCCCGTTTTTTTTTGTGTCGCTGCACTGCTGTTTGTCACACAAGAGCCAGCTTCCTTAAATGCGAAGCATTTCTTTGCGTACTGGAAAAACTTTTGGTATCTATCTATCTATCTATCTATCTATCTATCTATCTATCTATCTATCTATCTATCTATCTATCTATCTATCTATCTATCTATCTATCTATCTATCTATCTATCTATCTATCTATCTATATCTATCTATCTATCTATCTATCTATCTATCTATCTATCTATCTATCTATCTATCTATCTATCTATCTGTCTATCCTTCTACAACTATGACACGCTGGTCAAGATACAAATAATGTCACAATCCCGTCACGTACGTCGTCAAACAGTTCCCGCCCAAGAGTGGCACATACCCGGGGGCAGGTATGTGCCGCTGGTATGTGGGTATGAGCTATAGGTGATTCACACTTAGTATCTACCCAAAAACTACGAGAACATACATAGGAAATTGTAACGTGCGAGCGTAAGAAAAACCTGCCATCGGCAGCGTTTACCCCACGAATGCGAAGAATAAATGGCAGAACCACAGCAGAAACGAACACAGGTATTCGGTGTGGGACGCAAGCATTCTACCACAGAGCCACACCAGGTCTTGTTCACTACTTTTTTTCAAATAGACCCTAATGTTCGTGAGACGTCCGTAGCTGTTTGCAGTTCTACAAGCTTTCCATTGCATAAACATCAATAGGAAATCAATCGCGTTAATATGGCTCATAAAGCGTTTTAAAACAGCGAAAAAACAGGAAATCAGTCGTGGCACAGTACGAATAGCGTAACAAGTCGGTCATTCAATGCTCAAACATATTACAAAAGCTTGTTTTTTGTTCCGCTATTAACTGTGGTGCATACCCACTTCAGGCATAATTCCTCATCATCATCAGCCACTGCATGAACAACTCGCACTTCCTGGCAATAATTTAGCGGATACCACTCTTCTCAGAAGGATGAAGACAATCAGCATAGCGAATGCCGGCCTACTACACTAAATGTTTTAATATAAATGCCGTAGTGGGCATCAAGCAAGTGCACTTGCGGAAGTTACCCAATCAGTGAAAAAGCTCTGAAAGGCCGCTCTTCTATAGTCTACAGCTCTCGCTGGGACAGTGGTGCGCCTTCCGCGGAGAACTGGCGTTTTCATTTTTTCTAATGAAGAGATAATTCTTTTTGATTGCTGTCTAGTCGTTTGACTAACACATGGCGAAAAATTCACAAAGATACGTGAGGCTCTGTAATGCAGTTATAGAGCGTGTTTAGCAAAAGCTTTTTCTGTGGTAGATTCGGGCAGTTCCGGTATTTTAATGGTAACGTTCTTACACACCATTCTGAAAGTCAGGAGACAATATACGCTAAAGAAGTGAGAACAGCACATATTCATGCAGGAATGCTATAGCTACACTGCGTTTTACTTACAGCGTTATGCAATCTCGGAACACCACCGTAGCATTCTCCTTTCAAATGTTTGCGTTCGTCGCATTCTCTTCCATTTTTGTCACTTTCAAGGATACGGGAGTGAATGTCGTTGGTGTGCAGTATGGTCATTCGTACGCTACAATGTGCCTCTGTAATTGTAAGGCACAACCGCAACGCATAGAGGATAACCACGGTCAACGCACGATTCATCTCGGGAGGACAAGTGAAGAGAAACTTTCTGTGTGCACGGGAACAATGTGTCCAAATAAGTCTTGCCATCAGATTTTGTCGTCATTTCTAAAACGCACATATTTTTGTGCATTGAATGAGTACGGAAGCAGCATTGTTTCGTATGAGTTTTTATATATATATTAACCCGGAATTCTCTAGTGCATATAACGCTCAGAACAAGGTAGAATGTTGGTTCCTTATTCTCTGCTATTCAGTAAACTTGTTTTTTTTTAAATTCTGTTTTCACAATTGTTTCAAGAAAAAAAAATGAAACATTCAGACTATTTCATTACAATCACTTTGTGCTCTTGTTTATTACTCACCGTGTAAAAAACACACTGCGCAAAATTACTTGACTAAATGAACTGCTGGTCTCTCTTTTTATTTAAATTTGTATTTCTATAAAGCTGCGACAAGTCATCAAAGCAGATTTTTTTCGGTGCTTACCATGACCAATTTATCAAAATGGAACACTAAGTGTCCGAAATAAATGAATTGCACAGCACAGGCAATAATCTTCACGCCAACAAGGGCTGCAATATCGGAACGTTTCTGCTGAAAAAAAAAACTTCGAAAACGGTTCATTCAAGAGTAGAACGCGATAAAGTAATGGGGCCGCATTTTTATTTTCTTCTTATTCGCTAGCGATGCTTCACATATAGTTGGCCGAATGAAGCGACGTGCTTCTATATAGGCTTGACATCGAGCCAATAACTAGCTTTCCCTTGTCAGAAATGAATACTAACTTGAGTTACATTTTTGGTTTAGCTAACCATATTACAGAACCCGCCGCGGTGGTCTAGTGGCTAAGGTACTCGGCTGCTGACCCGCAGGTCACGGAATTGAATCCCGGCTGCGGCGGCTGCATTTTCGATGGAGGCTAAAATGCTGAGGCCCATGTGCTCAGATTTGGATGCACGTTAAAGAACCTCGGGTGGTCGAAATTTCCGAAGCCCTCCACTACGGCGTCTCTCATAATCATATATGGTTTTGGGAGGTTCAACCCCACATATCAATCAAATCAACTACATTACAGAAGCTACACAACGAACTTCTCAATTATTACTAATACGCTTTGAAAAATACCACCAAACTGAGCCGACTATGCGTAAGTACGATGTGTAAAGATGCTTTCATTGCGATTCAGAAGATTGCTTCGGTGATGCCGTTCTCGTGGCACCAAATTGCTTTTTTTATTTCCCAGTTCAGTGCGAGGCCAGTAACTACGAAATGGGCGTTGTTTAAATCAGTGGAACAAGTAAGGCGAGGAAAGCCCTGTCATGTACGTAAGTCAAAAGATAATGTCATGTGATCAAGCTACAGTGCAACAAAGAGAAAACGACGCTTGTTTGGTGTGGGTATCTAAAAGCTTTCATGTGGTCTAAAAGACTCTCTCTTTGTTGTTGAAACTGACCATTATCGTGAAAATCGGTTAAACAAAATGTGAAAAAAAATAGCCAGGTCCCACGTACAGTACGTGGGAATCGATAATATGCGAAGCATGAATCAGGAAGGTTGATATGTCACTTTAACCCTTTCGGCCCAGGCGTCCTATAAAAAGGACGGGAAGAAATTTTGCTGCCAAATGTGACCTGATGAAGTCGGAAAATGAAAAAGGTGTCCCAACTATATATTCTATACAGCTGCTCAAGCATAGGTAGTAATTTTTTTTGTCGTCGTCTTCTTTGGAAATTTGCAAAGTGAAAAACAAAATGACGGAATGTGGTAACGTTGACGCTCGCCACAACCAAATAATAAATGACGCCTTACATGTTAACTATTAGATTTGTATTGTATTTTTGCATGTTGTTTCTAGAATGTTTAGTTAGCTATTTACAAAGTTCGTCTTCTCTAACACTAATGTATCGCCTGCAGCAGTGGACAATCTTCATGTCCTAAATATAGAACCCCCAGGGCTCAGTGGTTGTCAGATTTCTGAATGCATTCAAGCAAATCGAGATGTGTAGCTCTTCTAAAAGCTCCAGATTTCTTGTTATTGTAGTCGAGAAACATGCCCACATCACTAAGATAATATGTAAGGGGTGTGTAGTAGCGAGATAGCACGTAATGAATTTTAATTCGTTTTATGAAACAGAATATTGGTGCGTGATGGAGCTAGAAGAAGACGACTATGCAGTGTAGTTAAATCAGCTTGCTCTTGCAAACATGGGCGTAATTAGTTTCGATGCTGCAAAGCAGGATTGGGCAATTTTGATGATGTTCGATGTCCCGAATTGTTTTACAAGTAGACGGTGGTCATTTAGGTGCAAGGGAGAGCTGTGTGTCATGAGCATAAAGACTTGCTATTGGACACTTTAGGCGCTGTAACTAATACATGGTTGCTGTATGTTAGTTTCACGATAACTTGCAGTAACAGGGTTGAATAAGTAGTTGTATTTAAATTCACTATATTTCACTTTACAAGCACTAAGCCCTGATGTCCTATATTTAGGACATGGAGCCATTTTTTATGTATACTGATGGATGCTCAGAAATAAAATATTTTTGTGTTCTTGAGATTGCACAAACTGCAAATCAACGAGAAAAAAATATCTGCCAGTTTAAAAAAAAACAGGACTGAAAGGGTTAAAATCAGCACAAAGTTACGAGGAGGACGTAAATTATGCCGTACATGGCTTCCATGTCATGATTATCATGTTTGCACGTGTCGTTTACCTTCGTCATCCATTCACGTCACGTAGTACGAAGTTTGGCATATGTGAAGTTAGCAAAACAGCCGCGAGCGCATCTTGAGCATGGTATGTTGTCATGTTCTTACATGAGACGCATGTCATGATTATCATGTTTGCACCAGTCGAATATCTTCGTCGTCCATTGACGTCACGTTACACCAAGTTTGGTATATTTTAGGCTAGCGAAACGACCTCGAGGGCACTATCAGCGTATTATGTAGTCATGTTTCACGTGACACGCAAGTCATAATTATCATATTTGGACATGTCATTTATCTTCGTCGTGCGTTAACGCCGCGTAACACCAAATTTTTTAGTATATGTGAAGCTAGCGGGATGGCTGCGAGCGCATCATGATCGCGGCTTGTAGTCATGTTTGTACATGAACCGCATCTCATGATTATCATGTTTGCATCAGTCACGTACCTTCGTCATGCAATCACGTCCCGTAATACCGAATCGGGTATATGTGAAGCTAGCGAAAGACTCTGGGCGCACCATGAGCGTGGCATGTTGTCATGACTTACATGACTGTATATTATGATTTCCACGCTTGACACTGTCATTTGTGTTCGCCATGCAGTCATGTCATACCTTACCTTTGTGTCCTTGTCGTGGTGCGCAATACCCATATAAATGATACCATACCATTTTTGCAATATGTCATGTGAACGTAACCACCGCAAGGGCAGCAAGACCATGAAATGTAAGTCATAACATTCACGACATATATATCGTGATTTTGAAGTTATGACTAGTCACTTACGCTCGTCATACAGTCATGTTCTGCCATACCAAATTCGGTAACGATACCATAATTGAAACGGGCAGGGCAGCTAAACGTTGTAGGCGGCTAGATAGATAGATGAATAGATATGCTCAAGGGAGGAAGACGAAGTGATTCTTTGTAGAACACATCTCGCTCGTCTCAGTGTTTTTCTGGACTTTTTGCTGCAGTTGTGGGGTGTATTGCCCCGTAGGTTGCGGTAATGGATGTACAACCTCACGAGGCAACGTCTGACTCCAGTTCGACCGCGGCCACTACCTCGAGGAAGCGAGGAAACACATCCAGTGAGAGCGATGACACTGAGCTGTACTCCGCATCTTGCGACGAGTCCTCAGACGACGGCTTTCAACCTGTCCTGCACCGCAAGGCCAAGCGACGGATCATCAATCCATCGCCGGTGTCAAGTACAGCCACCGTGAAAACGGCGCCACAGCGATGGCCCCATTCCATCCTGTTTGTGCCAAAGAACGCTACCGAAAGTCTGCGTGTTCTGAACAGGCAAGTGCTTTCGCTCTATTTTGAGAACACTGTGCCGAACGAGAGTAAAGACCTACGGCTTAATACAAGAAGAAACATCCTGGCTGTCGATGTGTGGCACCCGAGTGCGCTGAGCACGCTGCAACAAGTAACACAACTGGGAAACATTGCAGTTAGGTCCATCATACCAGCCGATGGTGCGACCACATCAGGAGTCATTTACGACATTAACACGGAAATCCCAAACGCAGACCTTCCAATGCTTATAAAACCAGCGAGTCAAGACAACGTCATTGTCAGCGTTGGACGGCTTGGAAACACACGCTGTGTGAGAGTAACGTTCAAAGGTGACTGTCTTCCCGCATACGTGAAGGTTGGCCACTTTCGTCAACAAGTTCGACCGTTCATTCCTAAACCCGTGCAATGCTTCAATTGTCAGAAGATCGGCCATGTAAAGGGTGTTTGCAGGAGTTCCGCAGCGTGCCCCCGGTGCGCCGAACCACACGCGGAGGACAACTGTAGCGCTACCACACTGAAGTGTCCTAACTGTCAGGGTGCTCACAAGGCTTCTTCGAAAGAATGTCCGCACATAAAGAAAGAATTTTCTATTTTGAGGCAAATGGTACGAGACAGCTCGACCCACAAAGAAGCTGCCGAGAAAATTCGGCGAAGACGACGTCGCCGTCGAAGGTCTTCACGTCGGAGAGCGCCAACTTCAGGCGATAAGTCGACGCATCAGGAAAGATCGCCAGCTGCAGTTTCCAGCACGGCAAACCCAGACGTTGGAAAAGAGCAAAGGGGCAGGCAAGTCTCTACAGAAGAGTGGCCTCAACTTACGCGTACACATTGCTCAGAAGAGCCGCAGCAGAAGCCGTCTTCTTCAGAGCAAGCTGCTGTAATGGAGGGCTTGCGGAACACAGATCAGCAAGTGATAGCTCTTTTGCGACCATTAATTAACGCCATCCGCTTGTTGTTGAGCAACTTGCACACACCATCAGCAAGAAGTGCATTGCAATTACTGGACGCTTTGAGTCCAGTACTCGCAGCGCTTGAGTAAATAATGGCACACCAGCCACTGTCTTTCAAAGAAGAGGTCCGAAAAGCAGCGATTATTCAATGGAATGCCCGGGGACTGAGGTCACGCATCGCCGATTTCCGTCGGTTCGTGTACACCAATAAGTTCCCCATCATTGTCATCTGCGAGCCAAATTTGCAAAAAGAAATCAGACTTTCTGGTTATGAGTCATTCATGTCGTCTACAACTGCGGACAATAGCAAAGTTCTGATGTTTATTCGCCGCGACCTCACCTACATTCATCATCCGGTGTCACCCCACGACGACAATCAATATATAAGTATAACAGTGAAAAGGAGACTTACCATCACGGTTGTGGGTGCCTACCTCTCTCCGACAAGTCGTTTCGACCATACAAGACTACAAGGTATCCTGTCAGCAACTTCTCACCCATGCATTATAATTGGCGACTTCAACGCCCATCATACAATCTGGGGAAGTTCGAAGACCAATGTTAAAGGGAGAAAGTTGGTGTCCTTCGCCTCCGACAACCAACTTTTCTTGCTAAATGATGGCAGTCCAACGTTCCTGCGTGGTTCAAGGTATAGCAGCTGCCTTGACCTGGCCTTTGTCTCACGAGGCCTCGTCAGGCATGCTGAGTGGTTTCCAGACATAGAAACGCATGGAAGTGACCACATTCCCACTTACGTCAAAATCGAAGGATTGTCCCATGCTAAGATACGCGACAGTGTTCAGAAAGTGGACTGGTTGAAATTCCAGTCTCGCATGGAAGAGCAATGTAAAGCAAGCATAACCCTCGACATAGAGGAGATAATTAAAAGCACAATACACGATACTACGTGTACCCTCACCTGCTCTCCCAAAGCAACGGAATTTGACATCAAGCTAGAACGACTTCGAGCAATCCGACGGCGTGCTGAACGAAGATACCGACGCACGGAGGCAATAGAAGACTTACGGATTGCTCGGCGTATACAAAAGAAGATTCAGCGCAGGATAAATAAACTCGAGTCACAACGTTGGACTGCTTTTTGTGAGTCACTTGACCCACGAAAACCTTTATCCCAATTGTGGAAGACGGTACGGGGCCTCCGCACAAAACCCACTCAGTGGTCACCATTCAGGGCTCTCGCACTTTTTGAACAGAGACGCAGCATTGACGTGGCAGAAGACTTCTGTGCCAGAGTATCTGGGCCACTCGCAGCGCCCAATAGCCTATTGCCCTCGACTAACTGTCCACAAACACTGGATTCCCGCATGGATATGCCTTTTTCCATCGTGGAGCTCGGAGCAGCACTAGCTTTGTGTGGACGCACGTCGGCACCAGGGCCCGATAGAATTTCTTATAGGGCCTTGTGTCATCTGGGTGAACGCGCGAGAATCCTCCTTTTGGAGTTGTACAACAAATCCTGGCAAGATGGAACGCTCCCGACAAGCTGGAAGACAAGTCGCCTAGTTCCACTTCTGAAGCGAGGCAAGTCACCGTTGGACCTCTCATCTTATCGTCCGATCGCATTGGCCAGTTGTATAGGCAAAGTTATGGAGAGGATGATCCTGGGACGCCTGGAGTGGTTCTTGGAGTGTAACAACATCTACCCAGATGCCATGGCAGGATTTCGGCGTGGTCGAGCATCGATTGACAACGTAGTCGACCTGGTCACTTATGTCCAACACGAGAAAGGCCGTAAGCGTCTCTGCGCATCTTTGTTCCTAGACGTCAAAGGGGCGTATGACAACGTTACGCATGAAGCTGTTCTCACCGCTCTCGAAGATATAGGAGTAGGTGGTCGGAGTATCACTGGATACGTAGTTATTTGTCAATGCGATCCTTCTTTGTGAGCACTGAAGACGGTCCAACCTCTCCACATTACAGCCACAGTGGCGTCCCCCAGGGTGGCGTACTCAGCCCTGTGCTGTTCAATCTTACGTTAATTGCTCTCACTGAGCATCTGCCAAGCACGGTCAGGCTATCAATGTACGCAGATGACATCTGCATTTGGGCATCGGCTGTAACACGCCTGCAGTTACGAGGAAGAATTCAAAAAGCTGCCACTGAAACATTACACTACCTCCGAAATCGAGGCTTGGAAATTTCTTCCGAGAAATGCGCCCTCGTAGCTTTTACACGAAAGCCTATGGATAAGTACACTATAAGCATCAATGGTCAAACTGTACCATACGTTCGATCGCACAAGTTTTTGGGCGTCATAATTGACAGGAATCTATCATGGAGCGATCACGTTTCGTACATGAAGAAACGGTTAATGGACATCTGTAATATACTGAAGTTCTTTGCAGGGAAGACTTGGGGAATGTCTCCCAGTGCAATGCTACAGCTGTACAGACAACTTTTTCTCGGTTTCCTGCGGTATAGTTTACCGGTATTGACCAATGCAAGCAAAACAAGCCTTCGAACGCTACAGAGTGTTCAGTCCCAGGCACTCCGGATTTGCCTCGGCTTGCCTCGTAGTGCGTCAACAATGGCTACTATAGCTATCGCCGGTGACCACCTCATCACAACACATATCGACGTTGAGGTACTCCGGACACATATAAGGCATATTGCTCGGACACCCTGCCACCACCTAGCCTCTTTACCAGCAGACAGACCACGTTCGTCATTTTGCCAAAAGGTCACCACATACCGCGATTCTTTGCCAACATGCTTCACACCCGCCGCCAGGCCTTTGACTCCTCCCTGGTGCCTGACTCAGGCTAATATCAGGCTAACTATACCTGGCATCAAGAAAAAAGCAGATATGTCGTCACCTGCTCTTAGACAGCTTGCTCTGCTCTTGTTATACGAGACGTATCAAGGCTGTATACACGTATACACCGACGGCTCTGTTTTACAGAAGAGTTCAACGGCATCATTTGTTATACCAATAAAAGACACGACGAAAAAATTCAAGACCTCCCACCTTACGACATCAACGGGAGCAGAGCTCACAGCTCTTCGTGCCGCATTGCAATTCATTAGAGATCAACAGCCACAAAAATGGACAATTTTCAGTGACTCAAAGGCGGCACTGCAATCCCTTATATTACCTTTACGCCACGGCCCGTACGAACAGCTGGTATTTGAGATTGCAGAAAAGACTCACCAACTCATTGAGGAAGGACATGAAATAGCCTTTCAATGGCTGCCAAGTCATTGTGGAATAA
The DNA here is from genome assembly GCA_013436015.1 of Rhipicephalus annulatus. Lineage (NCBI taxonomy): Eukaryota > Metazoa > Arthropoda > Arachnida > Ixodida > Ixodidae > Rhipicephalus > Rhipicephalus annulatus. Next base: position 442,743 of record WOVY01011318.1, on the reverse strand, counting down.
TTGGCAATGAACGGGCCGATCGAGCAGCCCGTTCTGCCCATACTGAAAGCGATGAAATATCAATTCCGCTTTCTAGAACTGACGCTGCACGGCAACTCCGCATGCTTGCTCGTAAGCACACCACGTCACAATGGAACGAAACACATTTCTTCCATGCACGGTTAGGTACTTTAGACCCAACTCTCAGTCTTCGAATTCCTCCGGAATTACGCCGACGAGACGCTACTGTGCTGTGCAGATTATCGTTGGGCGTCGCATTTACCAAAGCGTATGCGTTCCGCATAGGCATGGCTGACACTGCTGCCTGCGACCATTGTGGCAGGGATGAAACAACTTGGCACATTCTGTGTGAATGCCCACAATACTGCTCGCAGAGACAGTCACTCTGCAATGCACTCGATGAACTGGACAACCAGCAAGTTCGGAAGAAAGACTCCTGCGCTGCCGACAGGACTTTATGTCGCAGAAGAAGGCTGTGAAGGCGCTCATGCGCTTCTTGCGTTCAACCGGCCTGTCCAAACGACTGTGATTGGAACTCCCTGAATGTGTGTGCCTGTGTTTTTTTTCTAATTTATTTTATATCTCTATAGCTATCATCTTTCCGACCCTTTTCCCCACCCCCGTACAGGGTAGCAAACCAGTTCGTCTAGGTTAACCTCCCTGTCTCTTCCTTTTAATTATTTCTCTCTTTCTCTAGATAGGCTCAACATTGCCGAAGTTCGCCAATAAATGATTCGCATTTAAAAGGCGGCAGTGGCCTGCACTTGCGCTACCGGATTAAAGGCACAATGGGCTAATTTTTGAGTTGAACAGATTACAACAAAACTTCATTCTGGCCCAGTTGGTCACCCAGTTGAACGGCTGGCTTTAGCAGCTCCTTTTAATATACAAAGAAAGGGCTCGCAAACATGACCACAAAGGAACTTTGAGGACACCTCAGGCGCCGCCTAATAACTGCCATGGCCGCTGGATAAAAAGGCGCGCAACGGCGGAAAAGAAATAAAACAAGGATTTAAGCTTACCTGCACATGCCCAGGCATTAGGCGAACCTATAAGTCTGGCACGTGTGGGGGTCCACGTGAATGATCACTGTTCGGTAATTTGATTTCCCCTGTTTGCAAGTCATCCGACTCATGCGTCAATGCTCATGCGTCAACTGTGGGAATTCACTCCTCCTCAGCCTACTGCTCGGTAAGGAGGTCCATAGGACGGCTTTAAGCTCTCCCATGGTAGAGTACTCTAAATCGTTAACCCTTTTTTCTAAACACACCATTAACAGATGCGAAGCAGGTCATGGCGGGGCTCAATCCGGCGTGCGTAACCACCCTTACGGCGCATGCGCAACAGCAGGCCCGAACACTACCACAAAGTGCTCATCCGCCATAATAGCACGTTCCGGCCTGTGTAAGTAGTTGTGTAAAAAACTGTGGCCTCTCCAACTTACACTCTCTTAGCAGTCACGTAATGGCGTCGGGTAACAAGATTCTGCAGATGCGCGATGAACCCACGCCCCGCCGCGGTGGTCTAGTGGCTAAGGTACTCGGCTGCTGACCCGCAGGTCGCGGGTTCGAATCCCGGCTGCAGCGGCTGCATTTCCGATGGAGGCGGAAATGTTGTAGGCCCGTGTGCTCAGATTTGGGTGCATGTTAAAGAACCCCGGGTGGTCGAAATTTCCGGAGCCCTCCACTACGGCGTCTCTCATAATCATATGGTGGTTTTGGGACGTTAAACCCCACAAATCTAATCTAATTACGGCGCATGCACAAAAGCAGGCCCAAGCATTAACAGAAAGTGCTCATCCGCTATAATAGCACGGTCGGGCCTGTGTAAGGGGTTGTGTAAGTAAAAATGACCACGCCCCCTTACCCTCTTTTAGAAGTCAGGTAATGGCGTCGGCTAACGAGATTCTGCAGACACGCGATGAACCCACGTGGTCTCACGTGACGTCGCGACGAACTCACGTGGCGAGCTCCTACAAGAGTCTGGAACGACTAACAGCAATATACTCTACAGTGATTTCGTGGTGTGCTCTACTTGAAAAGGACGGGCAAGGTGCCCGTGATGAACGTAACTTAAGTCTACCAATGCGCTGCTTTGTGTTCTTCTCGTGGTTTCCTTTAGTGCGAGATGGTTCAATTTTCCATCAATGTACACTCATAAGACGCGTTTCTTTATTCGTGTGCTTGTACACGAAAACTTGCATTAATCGAATTTCATGATTTCCTACTCTTTCGGTTTTAAAGAGCCCCAGGCGGTCGAAATTTTCGTAGCCCTCCACTATGCCGTCTCTCATAATCATATGGTGGTTTGGGGCGTTAAACCCCAGATATCAATTACTCCCTCGTTTATGTGAACATACGCGTAGGTCAGAAGGTGATCATTTGGCTGACAAAGCTGTACATCAACGCTGCTGACGCGAAAGGGAACCTTATGCACCACACCTGCACGGCAATCAGTGAGTTTGTTGCTGTGTTTCATGAAATACACGTCAGTCCGCTTCTTGTCTATTGCGTGCCCATTGTTTCTCTGCACAGAGGCGTAAATATTACCTAGCCAATTGGCAACCGTAGAAAGAGCAATAACACCGCGTCTCTTTCCCCCTTTCCTTAGACTGTTAGATACGCAATGATTATGAGGAACGCCTACAAATAATTTTATACTACTTTCTATAACCATGCTCAGAGGTAACGCAGCGGAATGCAAGCGTTCTTTCTTCGAATCTTATTCATTTTACGTTTGGGATGGCGGACAATGCTCTCTACGACCCCTGCATGCATCACTGACAGCATCGTTACGAGGAGACGCTACGCTGCATCCTGTGTGACTTTCCCCTATATGACGTTCAGAGACTGTCACTCGCGTCCGTTCTAGAGCACCATGACAATATACAAATCACTGTTGAATATATTTCTGAGTGTCGCCCATAGAGGACGTCGCTGCTGAAGGCGACCACGGAACTCCTAAAATTTTTAAAGAAAAACTAACTTGCACAAGTGGCTGTGACGCGGATGTCTCGTACCATGTGAGCTAGGTAGACGTGTAACCTACTGCATTTTGGTGTGCGTGATGCTATGTGCTATTTTTCTCTCTCTTCCCACTCTTTCCCCCCCCTCTCTCTCTTTCGATCTCCCCGTCTCAGTCTCCACGTGTAGGGTAGCAAACCGGCTTTCCTGGAATGATTAGATTTCATGCCTGTCCTTCTCTACCATTTCGTACCATTCGTGGTGCTTGTCGCACTCAACTGTCTTAACCTGTCAACTGTCGCACTCAAACCTTCATTGTCGAATGATATTTAACGCTGCAATCACACGCATGTGATTTTTTTGGGAGCAAAACGCAGGCATGAATGTGACTTTTCTTTTGTAGCCGTTCTTACAAGAAAACACAAATTCTTCAACCACTGACTGATACTTAAAGAATACCTTTTGAATTAACAAAAAATCATATATAAACAAGACAGAGCGCAAGCATTATCAGTACAAAAGTACTTTGTTTTCAAACTGTGGTTGATGTGATGTCACATATGTTTGTAGATGGGAAGCTTTGTGAACAACTGTTTCGGCGACTTACAAAAAACACGTGCTACATAGGTCCACAAGTTGCTTGCATTGTTTCTGCACGAAGGCGAATTGTAGAGCCTTTGTTATTGATTCATTAATGACACGGTCATGTCTGAAATATAAAGCTCTACAGTAGGACAAATTCCGCAGAAGCGCCATTGTGTCTTGATGTATTCAACAAAACGTTTGGCGATAGCACTGCGAAAAGAGAAATGCACGAAACATATGTCATACTGGTCGGTAAGCGTGCTCATTTTTCGCGTGTAATATAAAGGAATCTTGTATCGCAGCACATGCTGAAACGTTAACTTCTCATTCCGTGGCTACCAATAAAGTAGGCCAAAATTTCAATATTGATGAACGATTTAAATAGGTATTGACAAAGGCTATGCATTCGACTTTAGCAATGCGTGAAGAAAATACTACCAACCTCAGTGGTTTCCTGGTTATCGTGGTCTCTTGCTGACTCGAAGATTACGGGATCTATTCCCGGTTGCTGCGGTCGCGTTTTCATTGAAGACGAAATTGATTGAAACTCACGAATTTAGGTGCACGGTATGAACCACCAGCGATCGAAAATTCCCGAGTTCTTCACTACAGCGTCTCTGATCATTATATTGTCGTTTTGAGAGGCTAAACTCCAACAATAGTGTAATTAACAGAGTGATAAATAAAAACCCAGCAAAATATCCTTTTTCTCGCCACAGTCGATGCGCATATACAAACTTCTTTATTCATACATCAACGCACTTGCCGGTATAGATAGCTATCTGCTGCACTGTAGACACGATTCAGCCCAAAAGGACGTTTTTACCAGCTAGTCTACTCTTTACCCCCACCTCCTCGCTAAGCCCCGACACGAAAGACGAAGTTGAAGATGAAGGTTTAAAGCCCCGCCGCGGTGGTCTAGTGGCTAAGGTACTCGGCTGCTGACCCGCAGGTCACGGGTTCGATTCCCGGCTGCGGCGGCTGCATTTCCGATGGAGGCGGAAATGTGGGAAATGTTGTAGGCCCGTGTACTCAGATTTGGATGCACGTTAAAGAACCCCAGGTGGTCAAAATTTCCGGAGTCCTCCACTACGGCGTCTCTCATAATCAAATGGTGGTTTTGGGACGTTAAACCCCACAAATCAATCAATCAAGATGAAGGTTTAAAAGCTGCTGAGACCAATATAGATTTCTGTAACCATCCACCATCCAACCTTGCAATCTATGAAAGTTGCATGTATTCACCTTTTCATAAACGCCTCCCTAAGCGCCGCCATAGCCCTCCTTGGGCTGTGCAAATTGGCGCGTCCCCTCGACAATGCACTGACAACGCGGCGCTCTTAGCCTTTGTACCCCCGCGCACAGTCCATCATGGCGGTGTTTTTTTCCTTCCTGTGAAAAGTTGTATACCTAAAGCCACAGTGAACGAAAAAGTTAGGGAACCGATCTCGTGTTGCTAGAAGAAAGGAATGAAAATGGGAGGAAAAGAACGGCAGGGAGGTTGACCAGTATATAGGCAGCCGGTTTGCTACCCTGCGCATGGGAGGAGGATGGGGGAGATGAAAGATAGAGAGCAGAGAGGGAAGAGAGATAAACACAGCACATTCGGCAGCACACGCGCGTACACACAGTCATAGTCTAGTCTTGTCTTTCGTGGTGTTTGACATTGCAGTTACAGCTGCTTGTTCAAGTCCGTGTCGCGTAGGAATTTCAACAGAGCTTTTGTCGCCTTCTGTTGCAATATCTCCTCTCGGGCACTTGACAGAATAGTGTCCACAGATATTTGGCTGTTGTCGATGCGCGCAAAAATGGACGCCAGTGACTGTCTCTGGATGTCATACAACGGACAGTCGCACAGGATGTGGTGTAGCGTCTCTTCGCAATGACAGGCATCGCAGAGAGCGTTGTCCGCCATTCCTGTGACAAAGGAATAAGATTTTGTAAATGCCACTCCTAGCCATAAGCAATGAAGAAGGGTGGTTTCTCTTCGGTGGAGCCCAGTGGGCATGCGGAGAGCCATCAAAGAGGACAGGTGGTGTTGACGATTCGTCTCGTTGCGTGGTGGGCACCATAGTGAAAACGTGACTTCACGCGCAAGTCGTCGAAGATTACTAGAAGGTGTCGAAATACGCCTATAGGCTTATGAGCACTCTCGCGATCAGAATCATCCACATCTGTCGAATAAGATCAACACGGTGATAAGTTCAAGCATCAACTTCGCATATGTTATCCCCGCACGCAGATTTGAAGCAATTTGCACAGCGTCACCGCTCTGATTTTTCGTTGGCAATAACAGCGGCTTAGCCAGAGCTAGGTCAGCTAGTATACCCTCCAGGTAATATACAATTGTGCCACAAGCGCCAATTTGTCTCCTGTTGTTTGGTAGGGCAAACTGTGACACTAAAAACAATAAAAAAATTGCTGATGCTGCTATGGCAACGCTTTTTTCGATGGGAGAGGATGAAACGCCGAGCTGCTTGTCATTTGCTATGCGCTAGACGAGTGCACGACTGCCTTGACTGCCTCGTGAGCCGCAAACGGAAAAGAACACAGCTTACATTTTAAACGTGAAGACTTTCTTATTAAACTTCGGCGACTTTGACCATATCTATCTATCTATCTATCTATCTATCTATCTATCTACTATCTATCTATCTATCTATCTATCTATCTATCTATCTATCTATCTATCTATCTATCTATCTATCTATCTTAACTATCCTATCTATCTATCTATCTATCTATCTATCTATCTATCTATCTATCTATCTATCTATCTATCTGTCTGTCTGTCTGTCTGTCTGTCTGTCTGTCTGTCTGTCTGTCTATCTATCTATCTATCTATCTATCTATCTATCTATCTATCTATCTATCTATCTATCTATCTATCTATCTATCTATCTATCTATCTATCTATCTATCTATCTATCTATCTATCTAGCTGCCTACGACGTTTAGCGCTCCTGGCCATTTCGATAATAGTATTCATACCAAACTTGGTACGGCATAACATGACTCTATGAAGAACATATTTAACTAGTCATAACATGAAAATCACGACTTGTATGTTATGAATGTCATGATTTACATTTCGTGGTCCTGCAGCTCCTGCGGTGGTTTCGTTCACATGGCATGTTGCAGAACTGGTATGGTATGACATGATAGCATGGGCGAACAGAAGCGACAGACCCTAAGACGAAAATCATGACATGCGTGTCATGTAACAACAAGATTACAAGCCACGCTCTTGATGCGCTCGCGGCCGTTTCGTTAGCGTCACATATACCGAATTTGGAATTACAGTACCTGAATGAATGACGAAGGTATGTGACTGGTGCAAACATGATAATAATGAGATGCGTGCAATGTAACAACATTACTACATGCCACGCTCATAATGCTCTCGCGGCCGTTTCGCTAGCTTCACTTATACAAAATTTGGTATTACGGGACGTGAATGGATTGATTTGTGGGGTTTAACGTCCCAAAACCACCATATGAATATGAGAGACGCCGTAGTGGAGGGCTCCTGAAATTTCGACCACCTGGGGTTCTTTAACGTGCACCCAAATCTGAGCACACGGGCCTACAACATTTCCGCCTCCAGGGACTTGAATGGATGACGAAGGTATGGTACTGGTGCAAATATGATAAACATGAGATGCGCGTCATGTAAGAACATGACTACATGCCATGCTCATGATGCGCTCGGGGCCGTTTTGCTAGCTTCATATATGCCAAATTCGGTATTACATGTCGTCAATGATGACGAAGGTATGTGGCTGGTGCAAACATGATAATCATGAGATGCGTGTCATATAAGAACGTAACTACTTGCCACAGTCAAGGCGCCAATACATTTCGACGTGACGCAGTGCGCGTGCTCGCCGGCGTTCATTACGTCGCGTCACGCCGGCTTCCTCACGCCAGGCGCCGGTCCTGCCATACATATACTCGCAGGCGCGCTGCGCTGCGTCGCTTTGACGCATGCGCGTTTCAGCGAGTCCGGCATCCCTCCGTGTCATAAAAGAGGGAGACGCAGTGTTGTCTGGGTAGTGCATCGGCGTGAAATTGATTGATTGATATGTGAGGTTTAACGTCCCAAAACCGCTATATGATTATGAGAGACGCCGTAGTGGAGGGCTCCGGAAATTTAGACCACCTGGGGTTCTTTAACGTGCACCCAAATCTGAGCACACGGGCCTACAACATTTCCGCCTCCATCGGAAATGCAGCCGCCGCAGCCGGGATTCGAACCCGCGCCCTGCGGGTCAGCAGCCGAGTACCTTAGCCACTAGACCACCGCGGCGGGGCCGGCGTGAAATGCAGCATGTCGCATTTCGCATAGGTTGCCGTCGGGCCGCGCCGACGGACGCTGGTTGCGCCGGTCGCGCCTGGCGTCAGACTATAGAGTGCTCGCGTTTACTAACGTAGCGCCGCTGTGCCCAGCGTGCGCGCACGTCAACGCTACATCGGAGTATATTGGGCCCTTAATGATGCGCTCACGACTGTTTTGTAGCTCTACATATACTAAATTTGGTATTACGTGACGTCAATGGATGACGAAATAAACGACTGGTGCAAACATGATGATACTGACACGCGTGTAAGTTAAGAACAATACAACATACCACGCTCATAGCGTGCTCGTGTTCATTTGGCTAGCTCCCCATATACTAAATTTGGTATCACGTGACGTGAATAGATGAAGAAGCTAAACGACGAATACAAACATGACAATCATGACACGGAAGTCATGTACGGCCTCATTTACCTCCACTTGATAACGTTGTGCTGATTTTAAAGTGACATAACAACCTTTCTCATTTTTTTAAAGACGATTGTCTTTCTTGCGGACCTTAGACGGAAACATTGTAGTCCGTCTGTCTGTAAATTGGTTTGTGTGTTTAGAAAAGGTTGTTAACGATTTAGAGTGGGACGTATTCTACTATTTGTCCGTCCATCCTTAATGATACTATAAACAGCATAAACGTGATCTAACGATACTTTAAACGGCCGACCCCTTTCGCAGCGCCCACCAATATTGCTCAAGGTTTAGCGTTTATACTTGTGCGATTGTCAATTAAAAATAAATTACTGTGCATGTCTGAGGCAGCAGAACAACACGTGAAAATTCGGTATGTGTGTCTCTTGACTGACAAAGGCACACATAAGTAGTTCTAAAGACCGTAGCGCTTATTACGCTGCGCTGACGATGCACCACTGGCACGAAAAATCAAGGCGCTTTGCTAAGAGGGCACGTTGGTAGCACCTACCCGTTGCCTTGCATTCTACACGTTATCGCCTCCAAAACGGGCGCGAATGCCGCGCGCTTCGTTTTCCAAGATAACTGCCAGATAGCGCTCATGTCTCACGAGTGACGTGACTTGATACGCTCGTTCGCCTCCGCTTCATGCTCGAGGTACTCTAACGCAGCCCCTCCAGAATATCATTCACTGATTTTCTTGCGCATAACATAAAATAAACGTTTTGTTCACTATCTCCAGACGCAAGACTATCAAGTTTCGACGACATTTGCAGTGTAAGAGGCATATACGGGGCCATTTTTTTCAGGTTGTGTTGCTTCTGCATATATTGTTTTCGACAGCTTTCGGTTGCGAATTTTCTCAGCCTCTCAGTACCACAAAACATTTGTTTGGAAATATTTCTCAGTTGAATGCGCACGAGCCAGCAAGCCTTGAAGTGTGACAGTTTTGTTTGAGCAAGAAAAAGGAGTACTCAGAAAATGTGGTTTAGTCATTGCTTTTATTAAGCAAGGTATTGCAAACGATAAAACTCAATAGATGCCACAATAGCACAAAGCTGTACATCTCCTACAATAAATATAAATGTTGGCATTCAGCATCGGTTACAGAAACATAATAGAATTCTCGACACAATTCATCGTATACAAAATTTAGCTGCAGAATTCACAACGTTCATTGGCTGTACACAATACAATTCTCCAGAAACAAGCTTATAGTAACACGTTCGTGAATAATGAAATGATCATGCAGTGCAGATGACCAGCACATTGAGCCCAGCACTATACCAGCGTCTTTTAAGGGCGAAGATTCTCAGGGTGTGGGCCTGTTCATCCTCCGATGGTGTATGTAGCCACCGGTGGCACATACCCGAAAGAGCGGTCCTCAGAATGCCCACATGATGGCAGCACTTGTATATGTTGAATACATGATGAAAAGATGCGAGATGGCCGCACTTGGAGTGTTCACTAGATAGACGGATGGACTGACGGATGCACAGATTGGCAGAGGGTGGGCGGACAGACAGACATTATTTGTCATTGTGCATTCGAATTGCAAGAGGCTGCGTACTCTAAGCAACTTGCAAGTGATAGGTGAAATGTGTTGGCTTCTTGCTAATCACGATGCCGACACCTCCTCGCTCGTTGTGCATCGTGACTGTATCGATGACATGATACGCCTGGTCGCCGGTGGGGAAAAGAGCCCGGTTTATTGAACGTCAGCTGGTTATATGCAGCTCAGGCACATATCTGAAAAACACATATCTACACAGTTCAGGCACATATCTTGCGCCACGTGTACGATACAGTGACAAACTGGTAACGGGGTTTTAATTAAGCGCTTCCTGAAGGAGGACCATGCGTGGTGTCTCCTCATGTGAGCGAATAAATTTCTCTAAAAGACTACTCTTTTAAACAAACCACCTGCAGTTCAATATTGCCATAATCTAAAACAGTTAGATTGTGGTGCCAGCCTGTGCTCTCGTGGAGTTGTTGCGGAGACCATGTCAGAATTCATTACGTTTTGACCGGTTCAGGCCGTAGCGTGGAGCGTCAGTAGTCATGAGACCGCGGAATGTGGCAGCCCAAAAGCTGCCACATTCTTTAGTAATTACTCAGTTTTGCCAGATCACTTACGGTACCTCACTGCGTTGACTAGCATGCTACCCTGAAGCTGCGAGACCATCTCGCTCCCCTGGTTCATGCTCTCGCTCATAGAAGAGAGCACCTCGCGAGTCTTCGACTTTGCTTCTCTCGCCATTTTCTTGTGCTCTCCAACAAGACGCTCGTCTTGGCGGGGCGCTCTGCGTCACGGTAAGCAGCCACAGGCTCAGCCGTTTGCCTTCCAGTCAAGATGGAGGCCTCTTGCCTGCTGCTGTTATTCCCGACCATTTCTCCCATGAGTTTCACAATCTTATTTCCCACCATCCTGTTTTCACGCGATAAGTGAGCAACCCTAGCGTTCTCATGTTTTGTCGGCGAACCCTGCGTTAGCTTAAAGGGGTCGTGAAACGGTCGCTTTAAAACGACAATGCGACACCATCGGCAGCCACATGCGCTGACTATATGATCAGCCCGAGTGGACCTTCACAGACGCTTTGCCTATCGGGGAACGCGGCACTATATATGACATATCGAGCGCAAGGAAGACGCACTCCTCAACTTTTGCCATACGCGATCCGCGTCCCACAAGAACGCTGCTTAATATGACGTCAGAGTTCAAAGTAGTGCTGATTGCGTATGGCAAAGACGCTGATGGGTGTCCCGGTTGCACACACTCACAATTACCGAAGAGTTCCGCGTTCCTCGATAGGCAAAGCTTTACTTATGATGACGTCACCTAGTTAGTAAGAGTGGACGCCGGTGGCTTCGCATTGTCGTTTTAAAGTGAGCGTTTCACAACCCCTTTAATTCCGGCGATGCCTCCAGCACTCGATCAGCTCAAGTTGGCTGGCTCCATGGCCTCCTGAAGGGAGGTGAGGGTCGGGTTGAGTGTCAGTTTCTGGAGTGTTCTATCACGTTTTTCCGTCGTATGCTTACCCCGTACGGCATCTGGTAGCGGTGTCTTCAAGCTGCAGACTTTCTTTTCTGAGAAGTATACACCATCACAAAAAAAATGGTGAAATGAGAAAACTATTAAACTACATATACTGCTGCTTCATCGGCCTCCGTTTCAATCAGAGACCGATGAAAACGTCGCCTAATGAACACACTTTTGGACAAGCGTACACTTTTGGACAAGCGTTTCTTGTTTATTTAGAGCACCCGCGAATCAATATATATGTACATAAAACGACCGGCCTGCGCGGTAGGCGCAGCACAGCGAAAGCTAGGAGAGCGGCCTTTCAGAGCGTTTTCGAAACACTCATTGGGTAACTACTGCAAGCACACTTGTTTGGTACCCGCTAGTGCTTTATTATTAAACTTTGGGATAGTATGCCGGCATTCGCTATACTATTTTTCGTTATTCTTCTAGGAAGCGTGGTATCCGCTAAACACTTGCAAGAAATTTTGAGCCAATTGTCCATGCAGCGGCTGACGACGATGAGAAGTTATGGCTGAAGTGGGTATGCGCCACAGTTAAGAGGAGAACAAGAGCAAGCTTTTATGATGGTTTGGAGCATTGCACGGCCCACTCATCACGCTATTCGCATTGTGCGACGACTGCTTCTTCTTTCCCTGTTGTAAAACGCTTTATAAATTGTATTAACGTGATTGATTTCCCGACATCGAGTCTGCCTAAGACAAGTTGGACAACAAGTCACAAGCACCGGTGTAGCTCAGTGGGAGAATACTGGGCTGGCACCCAGCGGACCCTGGCTCGAGTCCCACTGTGCCATTGGTGATAGGTCATGCCTGCCCAAGTTAAGTTTAACAAGTTGTAAGCACCGGCGTAACTCAGATGTAGTATATCGGGCTGGCACGCAGCGGACCCGGGTTCGAGCCCCACTTCACATTGGCAGAAGGTTTTCTTTTCTAATTTCGCGCGATGTGGTTATGAACACCGGTGGCGGCAGCGATGGACAACAACTGCACGTGACCCGAAAAGAGATCTCATAACAGCTTTCGCTTTAATATTCCCCATTTGTATGCCATGGGAAAGTGTGATTTAATAATACCTACCATTGCTGCTATGGTGTATTAGTGAAAAAGAGAGTGACTATCAGGGTTGACAAGTCGTAGGGTAAATCCATACTTGTTGGGTACTTTCAAAATTTTTCGGCCAACTTTGGCTTGTAGGGTTGTGACGCAGGGCAATTTCAACATTTCGCTCATCATTTATCAGTGTGAAATGTAAGATATTCACGCGACATATCATAAGGTAACATTCCTGAAGAGATCCGAATTGGAACTGTCTTACTTCCAATGTCACTAACACAAAAGACGAAAGATAGTACATCAGACACGCTTGTGCTTAACTTGTTTCTTTTTCTCGGAATATGTTTTCTCCCTCCTGTCGTCTCTCACCTGTTCGTAGCGTGGAGGGTCGACATTTAAATTTTGTGACGGTGCTCATCTTCTGCTATTCAGGCAAACGCTCTAATTACCCCATCACACCCAAAAAGTCGGAGTCAACGTGATTGTTTCAATAAAATTATCATGTTGCAACGATGATGCCTCACGATATTGTGACGAGGCGGATTTCCAGAATTTTTTTTCATTATGAAGTCATTGTTACATCACTGTGGCATCAAAATATGATGTCAAATGACGGCATCATGAGATGTTATCGTAGCTCGGTTAAGGGGGGCTGATCTCAAAGGTGTCTGAACGTCGAAAAATGTACGTTATCTGCATGTTGTCATTCTTACATAGAACTATTTCTAGGTAAAGGATAAAACATAGGGCGATGAAAAAAGCTGATTGTGGTAAAGTAGAGTAATTTTGGTTTCGGCCTTGGCTATTCCAAAAAAAAAAATGTCGCTGATCTCTCTGTCAAGGAATCGGTATACCACAACAGTTAAACATGTCTTCACAGAGGCAGTTGAGCGTTTATTGTGCATCGTTTCGCCACAAGCGTGCAGTAATTAATGCTATGTATTCGGCAAGAAATTGTAAGGCCACGTGAAGAAGGGCAAGAAGCTGGAAACTTGCAGCACATACTTCAAGCAGAAAGCCTATAGGCTGGTTAACCTCCATGCCGGTATTTTCCTGCTATTTTCGTTCCTTCATGCAGAAAGAACGCACGAAGTCAACGTACACACGATTAGCGTGGACTAATAAATGTCCCAGCTCGACACTTATAGCACGCTACTACAACAGAAATAAATGGGCATGAAACGAGCGCACAAGTATACACAGGACAAAAGCGAATAACTCGCAATTCTTACTTCTTCGCATGTGAGCAGCACGCTCCTTTAGTATACGCAGCCGTGGCCGCGACCGAAGTGACCTTCGTGCTTTTTAACCCCTTCGACTTGAAAGCAAGCTTGCCGGGTGCAACCACGAGAAGTGAAAAGTGGCCGAATCAGTGCATAAGCACGCGCGACTAGCATGGACTAATAAATGTCCCAGCTCGACACTTATAGCACGCTACTCCAACAGAAATAAATGGGCATGAAACGACCGCACAAGTACACACAGGACAAAGGCGAATAACTCGCAATTCTCACTTCTTCGCATGTGAGCAGCACGCTCCTTTAGTAAACGCAGCCGTGGCCGCGATCGAAGTGACCTTCGTGCTTTTTAACCCCTTCGACTTGAAATCAAGCTTGCCGGGTGCAAGCACGAGAAGTGAAAAGTGGCGGAATCAGTGCATACGCACGCGCGCACGAGCGACAACGCCCTGCGGAGGCGCACGCGCATTGAAACGCGCTGGGTGACCACGTTGAGAGTGCGACCGGGGCGCGCCCTTCACGCCATCTCGCTACTGATGACCCAAACACGCTGAATACCATCAACGGTACATGGTGTATGTAAATAGCTGATCGTTAATAAGCCAGACAACGTACGTTCTGTGGCCTAGTGGTTTCGCGCCACGCGCTGTGAACAAAGATGTAGTTTCGACGCCCAGCAACGACACTTCTCGTTTTTTTTTCTTTGCTTATCTCTTAGTGCGTAGTTTACAACTTCATATCCGTGACGGAAATACGTCAGCGGAGTGGTGGTTGACCTTGGCATTAAACACGTTCGTGTTGAAATTGGTCTTCAAAATCATCTAAGAAAGAGGTGCAAAGTGTGCTCAAAACATTGAGAGGCGGTCGCTGCAGTGAACATTTGCTCCCTCCCCATCCCTGAAAGGAAACCCTGTGCAGGCTTATAGTCACAACATAGCGTAGCATTGTTTGTTTGATTTTATCACAAAATATTTTCTGAATTTCTATTGAAGAAAGTATGAAGCACACAAGTACTGCACAGGAGAAAATGCAACTTTGCGCTACAATAAAAGAAGCGCCGTAGTAGAAAATATATTTGTTAAGAACACTCATGTAGTGAATTGTCGGTTACAGAAACTAAATACGAATTTTAGTCCCAAGTGCTTCATTTTGTCGACATTTCTCCCTAACGAAACCCCAAACACGAGCCGCTGCGATAGCAAGCTGTAACAGAGAAATATTTGGTTCGCGTGGTTCGGTCGATCGAGGCTCAAAACTCGTAAGGCAGCTTTAAAAAGCCCTACAATTATTCAACGAAATCTCATAACGCCTTTTCGCATCTGTCTTCAACCAGAAGTCGCATGTTTCTTTAAATAAATTCGAAATAATGCCGGTTCTATGAAGTGAAAATAGTTGTCTTTCAAAAATCACGTCCTGATGTTCCCGTCTGTAAGTTGCATATGCCACAGAGAGACAGGTAAAGATTACTTCGTTTTAGGGAAGAAGCTCCCTAAGCCGCGGGTCATGCGTCCGCGATGTATGTAGTGGTATTCGTCGTCGTAGTCGTAGGTAACATAGTTATCTTCCAAATTCACGTCCTGATGTTCCCGTCTGTAAGTTTCATATGCCACAGAGAGACAGGTAAAGATTACTTCCTTTTAGGAAAGAAGCTGCTTAAGCCGTGGGTCATGCGTCCGCGATGTATGTAGTGGTATTCGCCGTCGTAGTCGTAGGTAGCCACCTCCACGGCCGGACTGGAGGAGCGACCCACGTGAACTCTTTTGAATTGAGAAGAAAACCCGCGCGCTTTATTAAAAAATAGAAAGACAGTTGTTTCTGATGAAATAACATACAGAGACGAGTGTCGGTGACTTAATCTCTAATAAAATTTTCCTTGAGTTTGATGCTTGCTAGAAAAAAAACTAGTAACAGAAGGACGCAATTTGAGCACTATCTGACCAGAAAAGGTGGCCACGTTAAACTCACTGACCGTAACCTCCTTGGTTTTAGGAAGGTTTAGCTAGTGTTGGGCCGCAGTGCCATGACCTAGTGGCGGTGAAAGGTGTGAACTAGACACGAAACGCAGGCCGTAAGAGAGTGTGCGCGTGCTCCTACTCTAGTCTGACTGCGCCACCTCCCGTTTAGTCCTTATTCTATTTAAAAACTGTGTATTTGGAAAGGTTCATATATATTTGAGTCAAATGTCCGCTGGATGGCGGTACTTCTATAAAATTAACATATGATGTAAAGATGCGAGACAGTGGTACTTGGAGTGTTTACTAGATGGACGGACAGATGGACAGACGCACGGATGGACAGACAGACAGACAGACAGGTGCTGGACGGACGGCTTGATGGATGGATGGACGCATTGACAGACGCATAGACGGACGGGTGGATGGACGGTTGCACAGACGGAAGCACGGACGGACTGATGGATGTTTCGCCCCACTCATCATCATGCACTCCATGGATATGCTGTGATGGTTTAGTGGATATGAAGCCACCAATAATACGTTTTAACATAGGAGACGTTCAGAGGATGGGCCTTACGACATGTGAGTGTCCACGTGGTGTGTGACATTTCGATTCCCATATCAACCAAGAAGAACATAACTGTTACGGTCAGAGACGAAGTGGCAAACCTGGAATTATAGTTCACGCGTGAACGGGGCCTTAAGTCACTGTAGCAGGATCTACCACACGACCTTTCCCATGCATTTCTACTTTAAAAACAACGTAACTGGACACCAACCTGAAATTCAAAATCATCGCAGCACATCACATGGGAAACACAGGAAAACAGCATTTACGCTATTTCTGCAGATCTCGCACTTTCTGGAACAGGCGGAAGTATTTTTTATCTACCACCATGTTGCCCATTTGTTAAAGCCGATTTTCACCTCTGCTGCTAGAACTATTATCGAGTATAACGAACTGGTTGATGTTCCCGATCTGCGACTTGGTAATAAGTAGGATCGATTTCATTTCCAACGAGATCGACCTATCCCATTCAAAAGTAGTGTGGAACTGGCGCCCTCAACATCCATCTGGAGGAGGAAGTACATCTTGTAAAGTGTCCTCGTTGGTTCCGTTAATGAGAAGCGCTTGGTGCTCGTTGGATCGTTTCTTTACTCTAACATAAAAGTGCATGGTAACAAAGATGGCAGCACACAGCGACGACGCCGCGAGACACACGTATAGAAACACTTTGGGGCTTCTCTCTATGAACTGCCCGACGAAGACAGGTGGAGTCATAGATCCGAGGCAACCCATAACAATAACTGTCGACATCATCTTGTTCGTGATTGTAATGTACTTGGCTGTCCACGCTATGACACCCGCGTTCAGCGGTCCCAGAGCAAATCCAGTGAGGGCGCTACCAGCCCACAACACCATGGGTATACTGGAACCCCACGTGACAAGCATGGCTTCCGTCGAAAGCAGGATGATGTGTGACGCTGCAATCAACCAGAACACGGAGACCTTGATTGTCAACAGGGTTCCCGTCAGGCGACCGGAAGAGAAACAAAAGAAGAACACCACTACTACGCGCGTTGCCCAAGGAGGATTAAAGAAAAATTGCTGGAGTGGAAGCTGCTGCATTGCCTTGCCAGCAGAAGTGAAGCCAGCTTTTGACTTTGCCAAGATGGCGGAAACATGCTCTTTTCTGATAGTGCCCACTTGAAGATCAAGTGGCTTCGATATGTTATGTAAATGCTGCGTTAGTTCTATATTAAAAGGTAGTTGTTCCCGACGAAATAACATACAGAAACGAGTATGGATGACTGAATCTTCAAAGAACTTTGCCTCCCATTAGAGGCTCACTAAAGAAAACTACTAACTCTAAGACGCACTTGGAGCACTATGTGACCCGAAAAAGTTCCCACAGTAAACTTGTTGGGCGTGCGAGGTTAACGCTCCGTTTTAATGCCCCTAGATTGCCGCTACAGCCGCCATCTTGCCAGAGGAACGGCTTCACTTCTGCGCAGCCATTTCCACTCCAGCAATTTTTTTAAATCCTCCTTGGCGATGCCGCGTCCTTAGAGAATCGCAGACCGCCCTTGACGGCGAAAGGCGCGAACATCTCGGAGGACGTGCATTCTAACGTGACGTAGGTGAAGGAGTAGACGCAGAGCAACGCTAGCACTATACGGGTGAACCGGACGTCATTCGATGGTCGGCCTGTTGCGCCAGTGTTGCCTGTCGGGTCTTCTGGCTTGAAGTCGGACCTGTCCACGAAGTAAAGCACAATCATAGATACCACTAGCAGTACGTTAAAGGCACTGACGATTGCGAAAGCGTAGTGAACTTTGCTTTTTCCCAAACCGTCATCCCTTTGAAGTTCGAGCAATTCTTCGGAGAGCTCACTACTAGTATGATTTGCGGTCAGGTAAAACCTTTCGGCTCTTCCAAAAGTGTGATTCGGCATGCCACTGGAATTGCCTCCTGGGACGGGTGAAAGGAACGGCCTGGCGATGAACGGTGCGACGAGACCACCGATTCCGAATGCCAAGTGGAACGCCTGCAGTGCTGGGCTGCTGTTATCGGGCCACATCCTGATGTTCCACACGTTGGCGCCTGCGTTCTTGATTTAACATCAAATGTGAACGCCCAGACGGGTATACGTCAAATCGGAAAAGAACGTGTCACTAATCAAGAAACACAACCAATTTAAACGAAGGAAGAACTTTTAAATGAAATAAAGTGGCCTTTCACCCCTCAGTTCCTTCGGTGGGATCCCAAGCAAAAATTGGCCCCGTATCTGCATGTTAATCGGCAAACGTCGCCGAAAGACGATATTATTCGCTTAGAGAGAGTGAACAAAACATTTATTTGATGTTCTGTGCAAGAAAATGAGTGAATGATTTTCTGGAGGCGCTGCGTTAGAGTGCCTTGAGCGTGCAGCGGAGGCGAACGAGCGCATCAAATCATGTCACACGTGAGACATAAGCGCTATCTGGCTGTTTTTTTTTCTTTTTGGTAAACGAAGCGCGCGACATTGAGACGGGATGAGCATGCGCGCCCATCTCAGAGGTGATAAGGTGTAGAACGCAAGGCGACGAGTGGGTACCGCCACCGTGTTGTCTTATCAAAGCGTTGAAAGCGCTCACATTTTCGTGCAAGCCTTGCATGGCAAGCGCAGTGTGATAAACGCTACGGTCCTTACAATTGCTTATATATGTCTTTTCTGGTAAAAGATGCATAGAAAGAATATATACGTGTTCTTATGGTGCCTCAGATATGCGCAATAACTGCTTTTAATTGACAATTGCACAAGTATGAACGCTGAATCTTGAGCAACATAGGTGGGCGCTGCAGATGGGGTCGGCCGTTTGGGGTATCGGCTGGTGCGGTTGATGGTACCCGGTACCTTTAAGGGTGGACAAACAGATAAATGTACAGACAGACAGACAGACAGACAGACAGACAGACAGACAGACAGACAGACAGACAGACAGACAGACAGACAGACAGACGAAGACAGAGAGGCAGACAGGCACAGAAAGAGAGACAGACAGACACAGAAAGACAGACACAGACAGAAAGACAGACAGACAGACAGACAGGCAGACAGACAGACAGACAGACAGACAGACAGACCCAAACCGTGAGTGGACAGATAAACGTACAGACAGACAGACAGACAGACAGACAGACAGACAGACAGACAGACAGACAGACAGACAGACCAAAATTTTTGCGTCGAAGTTCCCCAAGAAAGACTATGGTCTTTAAAGCCTTCGATTGACGCGTCCTGTGCTCTACGGTGGTAGCTAGGTGGGGTCGGCTGGTGCCTCCGTCAGTGCGCGGTGCGGTAAGCGGTGAAGTACTGCGTCATGATACTAACAAGTTCAGATATAAAACGAAATGAAGAAGCTGTGGCTGAAGCGTCTCGATTCCAGCAAGGAGCGCTGGTCGCGCTAGCGTCGAGCAGTCATCTAGTTACGTTCTGGGTCTTGCGCATCGTGTGGCGGCTCGTTTTCAAAGTAGTGCAGATTCCAAATGCACCAACAGAGGTGTAGTGGAACTTTGTGCGAGGAGGGTGGCACTTTTTTGATGTGGAGGCTGGCCGAGAATATTGGGGGGGGGGGGGCTGCTTTAATTCGTGGCTGCTCCTGTGAACCAAACAGTGTTTCTTCGCCGCTACTGCTTCGATAGGAATACCATTGGCCAATAAAACTGCTGCAGTAGGTGCCGAACAAAGTCAACGATGTCATCGGGTGAATTTAGTGTCTTGGTGGAGCGAAGCCGAGGCTAGTGGGACGACAAGAGCCTTCTTGAGTTCTCGGTTAATGCTACGAATCTCTGCGTCCCGTGTTGCCGGAACGCGGTGTGTTAATGTATATATGCATGAGGACAGGCGCTGGTTACGATACATTCTCATTGGAACCACACATCGTTTCCTGTCTTTCCTGAATTAACGACACTTTGATAGGGTGCATATCGACTACCTGTGTTCAGTATACGTGCGTGTCAATGCCATGTTTGCCCGAAGTGCACGATGAAATGTCCACGAATATCTGAACTTCATATATACCCCAACGGTAAATGATCAAGGGCGTTACTGATCGCGATGTGTATGTGCCACTAGGCGTCAACGGGACTGCATTGACAACAAAAATTAATATAGCTGCCAAGCAGCAATAAACATTGTACAACCTCTCATATATATCAATAAACTATAAACGGAATACTTCATTGAATACACGTTTTACTTTCGTGGTATACAAATTCCTATGGCGGAGTATAGCAAGACAGGTTTTGTAGCGTAAGCAACACTGGCCGAGGTTGAGCAGTTTGGCGTTGATTATCTAGAACCATGCTGTGCATGCCAGAGGAGCAGTGATGTCAACCGGCGCACAGCTGGTTCACCGGAGAAGGCCTGGAAGCTGCTAGAGTGACAGGTCTTTGTGCGCTGGCGCTGCACTCTTGTGAGCTTGCTCGCCAGTCCACCCGTCTGTAGCCCACACTCTACGTATATCTTGCCATAGCCGAGCTAAGCCATTGCTACGATTTTTTTTCTTACAACAACGTGTTTAGGGGCGAAGCTCCTTAAGCCATGGGTTGTGCGTCTGCGATGTATCTAGTAGTAGTAGTAGTAGTAGTAGTAGTAGTAGTAGTAGTAGTAGTAGTAGTAGTAGTAGTAGTAGTAGTAGTAGGTAGCCACCTCCACGGCCGGAGTAGAGGAGTGGCACGCGCGCACTATTTGGAATTGAAGAGGAAAGCCGCCCACGTTGATCATGAGTAAAAAGATTGTTGTTTCTGATGGAGTGACCAACAGAGACGAGTATCGGTTTGCCTCGAAGTTGAAAACTAGTAACAGAAGGGCGCACTTTCAGCACTACCTGACCAGAAAAGGTTGCCACGTTAAACTAGCTGGGCGTAACCTCCTTGGTTTTAGCGAGGGGGGTCGGGTCTCAGTGCCTTGAACTAGTGGTGGTGAAAGGTCAGAACTATACTCTGTTTCAGAAGTTCCCTTCAAGGGCCCCTAAACAGCCCAGAGGTCGAAATTTCGTTGTGGCGTTCTAGTTGTACACGAGTCCACGAGCAATGATGGCAGGGTTGCAAGCGCTTGCTCTTTTCGCTCTTTCCCTCGCTAGGCTTCGTTGGCCCACTCGCCTGTCCACCTCTCCGAGTGGCCTTCCTCAGCGTCCGAGGTGGATACACAAAAAGTGCGCGCATCTGCTAGCAGAAAACAGGCTCTCATTCGCCAATCAACCCCGTCTGTTGCTTGCGACGTCAACTAATCTTACTGGTGACGTCATGACGGCTGTTGTCAATAAAAGAAAGGAATGGAGAGCAGCACGCGAGAGTCTGTTGGTGGTTCAGGGGCCCTTTCAGCACTGTGGAGGCTACAGGACCCCCAGCCGATTGGAAAGGCAATTACCCCCTCCACATGTATTTATCCGCGCCGTGTCGTCTGCTCGACGACATGACGTCGTCTCGCCTAATTGTCTTTGCTTTATCATTGTACGTAACATGGGTGCTTTATTAACTTTACGAGATAATTAAAACTGCCAAACAAGCAATTACACTTCAACTTCAGGATGTTTGGCGTCTTAACAATATATGCGGCTCTACTGAAGATCGGTATAGACTCATGCCAGCGGATCACTTCACTTTGTGGCTTTACGACGCTGTTTTAGGTTCTGGTACGACTGCTTCCCTGTCGAAGCATATTCGACCTTCTCACGCTGTGATGCTTCTCTTGTACTTTTTAGGGGCGAAGCTCCTTAAAGTGGCACCCATTCGTCCCCGGTAGTCGTAGACGCAGTGTGTAACAAGTGTTACATTTTGACCTCCAAGGTGGTGCCGGTGAGAAATTTCTTCTGTGCGTTGTTGAACAACAAAAAAATCGCAGCGTGCGTGTTATCAAAAAGTCGAATGCTCCTGTCTCTCATTCCCCATTAGTAGCCAATGGCATGTACATTGAGCACTGTCTGACAAGAAGGGGTTGCTACGTTATACTTCCTGGGTGTAACCTCCTTAGTTTTAAAAACGTTTAGCGAGCGTTGAGCCGCAGTGCCATGAATACAATGAACTAGTATATACCATGAACTCGAGGTGGTTAAAGGTGGGAAGTAGACCCGAAGCGCAAGCCGTAAGAAAGTGTGCGTGTGCCACCTCTCGTTTAGTCCTTGGATTGTCCGCTGGAAGGCGGTGCTTCTATATGGAGAATATATGATGAAAACATGCGAGATGGTGGTAGTTGTAGTGTTGAATAGATGGATGAACGGACACACAGACAGATGCATGGATGGACGCATGAACGAACGCAGGGGCGGATGTCTGAACAGACGCACGCACGGACGGGCGGACGGACGCATGGACGGTCACACAGACAGACGCATGGACGGACAGAAGCAAGAACGAATGGACGGACGAATGCTTCGCCCCACTCTACATCATTCACTCCGTGGATATGCTGCCAATTTTTTTTCGTTTGTTTTACTGAGGGAGCACTCGACGCGCGCGGAACGCAGTACGAGGTTGCATTTGCAATATCTGGAGATGCGCAGCGTTCTTGGTCTGGCGACACAGCCCAAGCCCCTGCCTCGGCACGTTAGGTTTATCAAGATACGGCTACGCGAGCAGCATATCTCGCTAATAACGACCCAAACGTACCTGATCCTCAGGGCAAGATGAAACAAATCGATGGCTGATTTTGCCATTTATTCGTTCCTGTCAGCGCAGTGGACGTTTAGCAGGAGCAAGTTTGAATCGAAGCCTGTGGTCGCTTCTGCATGGGGGCTGCCATGTTGATTTGTAACCATAGTTTCTGCCGGTAACCACACAAATATTTAAATGCGTAGCAAATAAATCTGATCAAGAAAAACATATCATGTATTGATGTGGCACAACGCACACCAAAAAAACGCCAAGTTTAGACAACCTCCTCTCCTGCTGGGAAAGCCTCCTCATGCTGGGAAAGCCTCCTCTCCCAGCATGACTAGCTCTGCGTTAAGATGCATAAGCATTACGTTTCTTAGCCGATGTAGGAGGGAAACATGGCTCTCTGAGGGCGTCCCCTCAGGCAGGCCAGTCCCCTTCGGTTCCATAAGACGAAGGCTCCGATAGCCATTACGAAGTTACCCTGTGGCTAGACGAAGTTATCCCTGTGGCTAGACTTCCACTGCATACTTATTTGGAACATTCTGGTAACCATGCGCCAAAAGGTGCGCGCTACTATACATTCATGGAAGACATGGTTCAGTGTTTCGACGCGACCGCACTGCGGGCATGTGGCGGAGGGCGCCACGCCCCACGCCGCAAGGCGGTCGGCCGTTGGTAAAGCCTCCCATTCCCTAAGCCAGTTTAGGTCACGGACTTCGGAGGGGAGATAGGTACTTGTAAGAGTCCAACGTCTTCTCGCCCGGCATTTCTGACGTTGTTCCTCATATAGGCTTTCGAATGCTATTAGTTCGCTCATGTCGATAGGGGACATTTCCATAAGTTCTTGAACTGGAACATCATTTCGCCAACGCTACGCCATGATGTAAGCGAGAACCTGTCGTAGATATACACACGTAGCACACACCGAGCGTGCGTAGGCTATTGATAGGTAACCATGACAAACACAAAATGTTCTAGGGCTCCTCTTACCCTTACGTTTATAAAAGAAAAAAAAATCTCTGCACCTCGTAGCCAAATGACCCACTACACACGATCCATCGGATGCGCACGAATAATCAATCGTATATTTTACTTTACTATAGCTTTTCAAGCGCGAATAATCGGTTACGCTTGAGAACTTGCACTTACCTAGAATAGAGCCTGAGAGGCTGCCGATACCCCGTGTTGTGATGAGAAATGAGACGCTTGATATGCTGGCATCGTAAATTTCCGCAAGGTCTAGGAGAGCAACCCCGGTGAGGGCAGCGATCAGGCCCTACGTACGAGGCAGCCACCAAAGAATATTGAGTGAGAAGCGGTGAGCATGTGATAGTTTATCAGAAAACATGGTCATTGCCCGATTCTGATGACGATCTGACGTTAAGGAACCGAATACGGGTTCCTTGTTCACTGAGCTGGACTAGAAGTCGTTGTCCAGCTCAGTGAACAAGGAACACGTAAGCGGTTCCGAAACATCAGATCATTATGAGACTGAGTCACTTACCATGTTTCATCTCACTCAGTGCCTGGCCAGACAAACTTACATCGAACTCTCCACTACGTGTGTCAGCTTAGTGTACCTGCTGGTCTAGTTACAACAACAACAAAAAAGTTTTTCCATGAATGATTCGTCCTTTATAGCACACATTCGTAACACTCGAACCAAACGGGTATCCACAATTCTAGTTGTAGCTGTGTTAGAAGTACTCAAATACAATTTGCACAGAGCGTGTTGCTATTGCTTCGGCATAGCAACTTTTGAAATGGATGCACACATGCTGACACAAAGCACCAGATCTACAGCTCCACACAACTTGCTTAGGCACTTATCAGGAACCCTTTTGTGGTAGCTGGAGAGATTGAACTCGCGGTTGGGCATAGCTTACAATAAATGTCGAAAAGATAAGGATTCACTATTCATATAAATGAAGCTCTGAGGACTATCTCTATGTTGATTCGTACCTCGCGGTCGACTGTCACGCTACGGGGTGCCACGCCGAGGGGTCGGACTATGTTAGTTCACTTTGATGGACTGGCATAGTCCATTAACATCAACCGACAAAATCTGTCACAGTCCATCCTAGACTACAATGGCTCGACGCACGGTATGCACTTAGCAATAATAAAATCGAAATTATTTTTTGAATTCGTCCTAATGACTCATACACATAAGAATTTATTTCTCATGTTTCACAGGTTAATGTTGTACGGAAGGCATTTACAAAGGGAACAGAAGATTACATTACTTTACGGGTATCAACGACGCTAAAATTCATCTGCAAGGTTACCCACAAATTACAGGCGCTTTTGAATGCGATGTGTTTATAGAAGTATGTCAGCGGCACACAGGACAATACAAATAGGCCGTAAAGAGGCTTTACGGTGTTCGCTGAATGAAACACATAAAAATAAAGTATAAGAAGCAAAATGTCAGCCTTTCTCATCACCTGGATTGCTACTCGGGACATCGGCTGACGACTGTGTTATATACAGTGATCTCATATACACCCAAACAAAGCGTACTATAACAAACGCATATATTGACAGAGAAGAGACAGTCATAGTGTGTCTTTCAGGTTCGTACCTCTTAAAAACACCAACATAACTTTTGTGCTGCTTATCACGCTGATAATGAAAAAGCTTATCTCGCCATTGCAAAGTTTCCCAGAGCCAAGTTGAAGGTCCGGCCTATGTTGAGCCATGATCGAACTTGAGGGGGCATCAATGCGAATGTGACGGTGGAGTGTACACCCGTGTACGGTGGAGCGAGCGAACTAAGGAGGTGAACGAGTCATGGGGGTCGCAGCAAACGTAAGTTTCAGCGTGTAGCCCTTACAAAAGCGCCGACCAGCTGTGCTTATCGTGTTTCTTTCTATACACCGCGCTGATAAGATAAGCCAAACATAGCGCGCGCCTTTTCCCAAGCAGCAAAACGGAAGGATTTCACGGCTATCGGAATGATAGAAAGTGGCAGTTCTCGCTTGGCCGTAGTGGCGTCGGCAGCTATGGTAGAAGCGTCTACACGGAGCCGCGCAGTACGTTCTTGTGGACGAATTACGTAACTCACGCGTTATCGCGTAAAGCACCAAAGAAGAAAGCGCGTGATAAGAACACGAGATAACGCAGAAAGTTGGAGACTCGTCCGGCGTTAAGAAGCGCACGAAGAGAAAGGAATACCGACCATATCGCTACGAGAAAGCCACGGCGGTATCCACGCGGGTGACGGCAGGAACTCAATCAGTCTGGCAAAAGTTACCCTCCTCCACATTACGTCACACAGAGGAAAGAAAGATTAGGAGAGGGCATTCCCAGACGTCGCGCTACGTGAAAAGTGTGGAGGAAGCGGTATCATGGCGGCCATATTCACTGGGCACAATGGTGGCATTGCTATCTACGGTTACGCGTTGCGCAGTGTTGCGTCTTTAGCAGGCTAAAGAGCCAAATAACGGGCTACCTACCGCCAGTGAAAGTAGTTCCACAATAGCGCCCGTATTTTCAACGTGAAATAAGAAAATTCCTCCGTTATATTTTTTTTTGTGGAGCTATTTAGACAAAACACAGCTCACACCAGTAAGATATTCGTAGTTCTATTGATTTACTCGTTGTGACTTTGCGTTTCTGAGTGCGCGATTGATTGATTGATTGATTGATTGATTGATTGAGAACTTTATTGGACTATTTACAATGTGCTCTCGCTTGTTAGCTTCAGCATCATAGAAATAAGAAAGAAAACTCGGTTGACCTCAAACTAGTCAGCTTGTTACTACTGGGCAGGGCATGGCGATCGTGCCCAAGGCAGCACACCACATGTTCAGCCTGGCCCTGATAAGCAGGTGTTCAAGTATCCAGTTAATCGCCCCTTCCATGTCTTGCTGTAGCTGAGGCAAGGTACGCTGGGCTTCTTTTATAAAAGCAGCGCGCGAGTAAGTCTCGCCTTTTTAAGTGTGCTTCAACGCTGAGCGGCGTCTGCGTCTACATGAAACGCTGTTGGTGCACTCCCGCCACTTTCCGTAGCGTATATACGAGACGCGCGCCACATCGGGTTGCTTTGTGTAGAGCTACATGTGCAGAATCTGCGCCCCCATAGCTTTCCCTTCAGTGCCAAGAAAAGTTGTCGCCGAGTATAACATCATTTGTCACACAGCAGGTGTGCTCCGTTCATTTCCAGCCCCCTTGCTTTGTATTGTCGCACCTGCTTGAAGTAGTCTGTATACATAATTCAACGTCGATATTAGCGCGTAAGTTACATTGCAACAGTGAATAGATAGATAGATAGATAGATAGATAGATAGATAGATAGATAGATAGATAGATAGATAGATAGATAGATAGATAGATAGATAGATAGATAGATAGATAGATAGATAGATAGATAGATAGATAGATAGATAGATAGATAGATAGATAGATAGATAGATAGATAGATAGATAGATAGATAGATAGATAGATAGATAGATAGATAGATAGATAGATAGATAGATAGATAGATAGATAGATAAATAGCTAGATGCACCAGAGAGATAGATAGATAGATAGATAGATAGATAGATAGATAGATAGATAGATAGATAGATAGATAGATAGATAGATAGATAGATAGATAGATAGATAGATGTTTAATGGGAAATAACTGAAAATATAAACACTTTTATACATTTCAACACAATGGTTTTGCGGCGTTAGGCGAGAAAATATCAATTGGTATCTGAGAAAACTCGTCTCAGAAGATAATAATTAATATGAAGAGAAAGGTAATATGAGGGAGTGTAAAAATAAAACAAATAATCTAGTATTTAAATTAACCCAGGATGGACACGAACACGTCATGGAATGTTTAACTTTTCCTTCATAGGCGCCTCAGCAACATCGAGCAAGATATGACCTCCTTGGCTCTAATGTCATTCATACTTTGGTGCTAACTATTGAAAAATAAGAAGAAAAAAAACTCTGTTCGGGTCCTGCATAGAGGCGCGTAGAATAATACTAAGAAAAAGGTAATACACTGTAAAGTAAGAAAAAAAACTACTTGTAAGGGCTTATCTTCGCACACAAAATAACGTTCTTGCCGAGATCCACGTGGTGGTATGGCGGTGACCGCTGTATGTCACTTGCCAATGTTATGCATGATTTGGAAGTTTAGGTCAATCGTTCCCGTGGTAATACGTTAAAAGACTATTCCCTTATTTTCAAACATCCGTCTACTGAACGCTTGCCTATTAGGATGGCTGGATGGATGGAATCTATAAGTACCATCTTTATTACGGCACGGAAATGAGTGTGCCACGAAGCCCCTGAAAAATGCTTTCTTTTTTTGTTGGCGCAACGCCTAAATTGTCTACTCCGATTCAATGTATCTTACAATTTAAGAAACAAATACACAGCCTCGTTGTCTGGCCTTTAGGGCGAAACGCACGTATTTTCCACACGATTCATGCTTCCCCTTTCTCTCTATAGTTTTCTGCCACCAATGCTCTAACAATGTTTTACTTACTTATTTCGTGGGTGGCTTAAGCTATCCACTATTTATTTATTCATTTATCACAGTGCCCTCAGCGCCAAAAAGCATTACAGAGGGGGGCTTACACAAAACATAATTGACAATAAATACATATTTACAGGTTTGTAATACGACAGAGAAAAAGAAAAGATAACAATGTATCAAGAATTGGACGCCACACTCAAGAATTAATGATGACAACGAAATTTAAGAGCACATAACATCATAACAAAGAGTAAAAGGCCGAGTTAGAGGTGACGATGGCAACATCATTAGTCAGACGATTCCCTTGCGAAATAGTGCGGGGGAAAAAAAGTGCTCCTAAACGACTCAGTTTTGCCCTTGTATTCGCTAACTTTCTTAGAATGGTAAAGTCGTGTTGAGATGTAATGCGGTCGAAATATGTACTTGTTTCTGTCTATACCTGTGTTTGAATAATATATGCTATTAAACATTTTTAATAGCCTTTTTCTGCGCATTTCCGGATTTTTTCAC
Source organism: Rhipicephalus annulatus (assembly GCA_013436015.1). Taxonomy (NCBI): domain Eukaryota; kingdom Metazoa; phylum Arthropoda; class Arachnida; order Ixodida; family Ixodidae; genus Rhipicephalus; species Rhipicephalus annulatus. The sequence goes on along the minus strand of WOVY01011318.1, from coordinate 414,005 downwards.
CCTAAACTCTCTTTTGCAAGAGATATGTTAAATTGCCAGCTACAATTATTTCTCTAAAACACAGGGCTTCATGTTTCTGATATTGCCCACAAATTATGCATTGTTCTTTTTTACTAAGAATTTTTTTTTCAGAGAAGAAAATGCTGTAGGCTCGTGTGCCCTCCGTTACGGCGTCTCTCAATATCATATGGTAGTTTTGGGACATTAAACGTCAGATATCAAGTAAGAAAGCTTTCGAGAATGGTGATCGTAGTGCCACCTTTCCAATGAAGCTGTCAATACGCATAAATCAAAATGGCCTCCGAGACTGCGCACCGCTTCAGGGTCAACGTTCAATCTTGGAGGTATTGTAATCGCTACCGCATAGAGTTTCATACTATAGTACGAAACTCTATGCGATAGCGATTGCAATATCGACGGGCACGGCCGGGCTTAACACCGTCGAACGAAGATGCCCGTTTGAGAATACGGGGTACTTATGTTCACAGAGCATTCGTTTAACACTTGACGCAATAAAAATATAGGACTAAGGAATTGGTCTTGCAGCGACATGAAAAGGGGAAATATCTCCTCAGCTTCAGAAGATAGTGGTGAAAGAAAAGAACGACGCATCGAAGAATATACTGAAGATATAGTGAACTTAGCAAACGCGCTTGAGCTCTCGAAGGACTAAATTCGTGAACCATTCCACAGTGTGCGTGGTGTTGGATGATCAGCGCAACTATGTAACACATGAGGTTTTATTCCCATATTAATTTATATGTTTACCGTAGGCGCAATCACCCCCTTACCCCGAGCAAGTTGCCCCGCTTCCTTTTTTTTTGAGCAAGATGCAATATGCGCCAATGACAGAGCAAGCGCCCCCCCCTCTTCCGTCCCGAAATTTTCAGTTACTCTATTATGAAATCAGTGAATGCATGCACACTAAATGAAGCATTTAATTAGAACCATGGGACACTTCGTCTTCTCTATATTAAATTTTGCGCAATGCCCAAGCCAGGGCACCCCTTTAGATTTCTTCGAATTATCCTTCACCGTAAAGGGGGGGGGGGGAGGTTCGACTCTTCTGGATTTTAAGGTAGTAATATTTCTTGAGTGTAGCGTGTGTTACTTTACAGAATTCCACCTCAATTCGCGTGGGCTACAAGTGTAGCACGTAGGTTATTTATGTGTGTATGTATGTATTTCGTTGGGTATATAGGCATTTATTTATTGATTTGATTAGTGAGATTATATATTTGTAAGTTTTATTTCTTCAGATGTTTATTTACAAATTTTTATTTAGTCCAGCTTTTTTGTGTTCACGTTTGGTAAACCAGTGGTGACTGCAGTGGGTTTTTTCCAATTTCTGCACTACAACTTTGCCAGTGACTATTTGTCAATGTGGTAATCTGTTCGTGGAATGACGAATCGCTAACTTTTACCCAGCCCTACTTTAAAAAAAATGTACCACCTTGAACAGTAAACAATCTACGTTTCTTTAATAAAGACCGTTCTTATCGCCGTACAAATATAACCTGTTGAACTCACCCATCGACGAACTTATCGTATGTCGCACCGCCACAGCAGAGCACTGCACCGTCGTGCTTATTCGGTGATACATGCACGAGAAAGATTAGATAGTGTATGGCGGCCCCCTACAGGCGATGCGTTGAGAGGCATGGCGTCATTGCTTCTTTCTGGAGCATTGTGATGCTTAGTGCCGACACTGTCTCTCCAACGGACAAGAAAGCATTTACACAAGGATGCCTTCCCGCAAGAAACTGTGGCTCAACTTGGGGAGGACGAGCAACTTAAGTTTCAGTAATTTCGCAATGGTAAGAGCAACCTGTTTCATACAACGTTTACTATTAGATGTTTGTTTACCAAGGAGAGACGTCACCAGAGTATCAGTCGTTTCTGTTTTGGTAATAACTGTCACAGGCATTTAGTTTACGCTTTTGATGACATTATTTCGCAACCCCTGTAGTTGTATTACGACACGAACCGCTCAATTATGGACAACCACTAGTCACAATGGCATCACACAAAGCTATTTATGATTAATTAATTAATTAATTAATTAATTTTCACGTGCTGCAGCATTGAAGTGCTTTCGCAGGAGTAGTGACAAAATAAAAAATTGCAATACAACAAACGATCTACAGATGATATAGATAAATAATTTTTATACGGAAAGAATCCTTCATTCATCTGCGAAATTAAGTCATCACGTGGAAAGGATTTCACACAACCGGGCAAAGCATTTGATATTTCAATACTGCAGGCAAAAAAAACTATTTATGCGCATTCCTTCGGTTATTAAAAGGAGACATGTTCAATGCATGCGGATGTCTTGTGAATGTTCGTTTAGTGGGTGTGATGTAGTTGCCGAGTAAAGTAAATTGTGGAGAGGGAATGAGAGTCCAGAGATACATTAAAGGATCAGCGTGAATGCGAGAAGAGACAGTAGTATAGTGAAGACTATGAAGATCAGAGCTATAGGTGAAATAGCGGTCGCAGCGACGATGTATACAAGGTATTGCTTTCTTCTGAACATATTCAGATTTTTGATACCTGTTATTCGATAATGGGATCAAGAAGGCTCCAATTTGTGTGTGCGTCGTCGTAAACTTTACGTGGTGCACCATTTAACCGCGGAAGCATGTGCTGCACGAAGTAGAATACTTAAAACTTCCCACACCCTCGGAACCACGAACCACTACCGATCATAATTACTCAAGTTGGGCAGGATTACTGAATCGAATATCATAGAATATATGAAAACTACCTTTTTAAAAATCCCGCGTAGGTTTTGCCGCAGGATGGTCACGCAAATAGTGAGAGTTACCCTCTTCTTGTATTGGTTCTGTATTGTTAAAGAGACAGTGACAACGGTAAATGACGGCAAATTGCATGTTGACGCTGCGACATGCATTTCCCTTTAATGTAATATATAGAACCAATTTGCGGGCGCTTTTCGTTGAATTTGATCTCTTGACGTAGACCCAACTGGCGTAAACATTTACAAAAGCTGGCATCTACAATTCAATTAGGTATGCTTGTCTGTGGCGCAAAGCACATTTCGTAAAATCAGGGACATAAGAGAAAGTCAAACAGTCATCCGTCACCTACCTAATGACACTTCCAGATAAGTACAAAAAACACACCTTCTGCGCATGCGCAAAGATCCATGCTATCAAGTAGAACAACATGGTCAAGATAACATGTTATCAAGAAAGTACTTTCTGAAGAATGCAATGTATGCCAGTGACACAATCAGACTCTTTGTTTTTTTTTTATATAGATGGGTTCCATTGACATTGTAGCAGCTTGTTCCTTACCTTTCGTTTTAGAGTCCACACTAGCGCAAAACATGGCACACAACAACAGGCGTTAAAATGTGCGGAAAGGTTCTTATTTTCACTTTTACTTGCGCTGTCAGCACGCTTCCTCCATGTGTCGTTGGTGGATCATCTCGTTTGCCGAATTTAGGGGTTCCCGCAGCTTAGAAATACTTCTTAGCATAGGCCACCCTTTTTGCACGCGCCTGACTCACCTAAATATGTCATTTTGATCCATAATGAACTTCACCCACTTCTCTTCAGCTTCGTATGCCTGGGTTATTGGCTAATTACTTTATGGATATTGGCTAATTACTTTATGTAACTGCATCAGCGATAACTTTTTAAGGAGTCTTTCACGTCTTGATTGATCGTCCAGAAGGCCCACAATGCTGCGGTCAGGCTTGTCTTTCCTGCCCCAACGTGAAAGCGACACACAGCTTTGCTCCTATAAAAATCAGGGTGAGGACTCGGTTTTAACCAAAGTAAAGTGAAGTATATGCAGCTACCCATCTTGAAAGCAGTGTAATGAACTGGATACCGTGGAAGTAGGGAGGATAAAGTGGTACGTGGAGTGACCATACAACTGGACTATCACAACTCATTGCTTTCACGTGTTTTCACAAAGGGTTTGGCCTTCTCTATAACTGGAGTGGCGTTGCTGGATCTGGCAGATTTGTATGGATCAAGCCTCGCCAGCATATCCTATCTCCTCACAACCCGTGGCGTAGGCCACCTCCTGGGCTCGCTTCTTGGTGAGTTATCAAAATGGGTTTAGTATAGTTGATATAGATGATACCTATAGCCAATGGAGAGGATTATCGTGGAAAACGGCTAGCTCGAATACAAGACATGTATACAAGCAGAAAATGAAGCACGGTGCCAGTAGGGAGAGCTGTGACAATTAAAAGTGGTGCCTAATGGTGTAAATTATGGTGTTGCTTAAACAATGTATAGAAGTATTTTTTTAAAGTGAAGTCTACAAGAGAGTTTTTGCTGTCGGAGAAAATTTATTCAGTTATATAATGTGTCGTGGTTAAAGCCATATTGGTCGTCCCACCAAGCTGGTGGCCTCTGAGACTTCCGCCATAGAAACGCGTTGACCTTGGCTGGTTATCGAAACCACTTTCGACGTCATGACGCTTTAGCACCTAAGGTATCATTGCGAGTACAACTTGTGCACGTGTTGCAGCCAGTTATGTAGGCTCAACTGCACGACGTCGGATGTCAGGCGAACTTCCATCAAGATTGCGCTCTTTCGTCGTATTAATGTATTGTATTGTGGACGCATAAAACCTCCATTGTACAACGTTATCCTGATCAACGAAGCTCGCAATGGAATTATGTGTTGTCACCAAGTGGATTGTAGTGGATACCTTCGTGTTTGCTCTGCTCATTTTCAGGAGGTAAACTCTACGACACGTACAACACACAATTGATAACCATACTGACCACAGCGTTGACCTGCGCCACCGTGGTCATGACACCACTCAGTGGGTACCTGGCGCTGGCACACATCGCTATCTTCCTGTGTGGAGTCAGTATTGCCTCGTTCATCACAGGTAAGCAGGTACAACCGAATATTTGTTCTAGGGGCAGACAACTCTCTAGGACATTGGCTGAAGATGATTCGAATGGTAAATCCACGAGGAGAGAGTCGTCCTCCTTATTTTACTGATCACCCCAGTTTCATGCTTTTGCAAATACGAAGTGACTGTCATGCAAACGCCAGCATGTTATGTTTAGCTTGGTGTAGTTTGGCTAGGTATATTGAAGGCGAAATCGATACCGAAAAGCCTTGGAGGACAGACTAAATGCCGAGTAATTGCCTGACAGTGTCTACAGCAAACAAATGAGTAAGCACTGGAAAAATAAAAATCATTACAGTACGTACTATATTTTGCTTGAGTTCCAATAGGAAACATAAGTTCGAGTAGAGTGCAAAAAACGAAAAACCGAGCTCTTATTGGTGTGCTAGCGATTGTAACAAAATCAGTAATAACAATAAAATCAATACTAAGAAAGTCGTCTTGCCCAACACGTACTTATGCACTTTAGGTCAAAGCAGAAAAAAAAAATCATTGAAGGAAATTGTAGCGTAAAGAGGTATCATCTTCTGAATAGATCTGCACTAAATGTAATGTCCTAAATAATCGCAAAGAAAGTGTGAAAACTTGTCACGGCTTTGAGGTGTGGGAGCTCCTACAAAGTGTTAACAAGGTGCGAGGGCTCTTAAGCTCAAGAGAATGGTGAGGGGTTTCAAACTTTCTATCTTCCTGGGCGCGATATTTCAGAAAAAAGTGCTGTTCTTATCTCTATTGTACTACTTTCACCCCAGAAAGTTGTCTGAAACATTATTTTGAATTCATTTCACTTAATTTTTTTACCCTCGTTTTCAAATTCACGCGGTTTCTCCTCTGTACTTGCGTTGTAATTTTTCAGCACGTCTTCAGTCTGTTGCCCGTACGGAACAAGGACATAGTCAAAACAATATGCAACCTTTTTTTTGAGATACTGTAATTGGTATCTAGTACAGATGCGAAATAAAGCCAAAAAAGACCCCAATACACCAATCATTTCCCTATCTTTAGAACATAAAAAATCATCGCCTCCTTCAGATGAGAGCTTTATCATTGTTTTCTAAGATAATCAAGATGAAGGTCCATCCTCCAATAAATGCAGAGTGGTTAGGTGTTGGTTTCGGATGTCCAGTACTCTCACAGTTAATCTTTGGTCATCATATTTGTGCGTACTTTCTGGATGAACCTCCCGCATTTCTGGTATTGTTTTAGTCTCTGATATAATGTATCCGATAAGAGTGATGAAAGTATGATAATTCACATAAATTTTATCACTTCTAATACTTTATCTGAATACAATTAAAACAGGAATACATGGAGAAATAAACCGATATAGTATTTCTAGTTTGCGCCTGCAAGACTCCTTGAGAGACATTATTACAGCGAGTGTGTTGTAGCTCGCCGTAGTTCTTGCGGTGGGCGGGAAGTAGAGAGACAGTATTGGTGTTTTGTTAGGCGCGTCCGAGTGGTGTCACCAGAAAACTCAAGCGGGTATACTCCACAAGCATTGGGCAAGCTGTGTGCAGCAGGTACGAATGTCAAATGGATTCGAACGCGTCAGAAGGAAAAGGAGCGAGAAGGAGATGAAATAAAAAACATAAAAATAAAGAAAAAGAAAGCGATAGAAAGCAAAATATGAAGAGGAAATAAAAAAAGAATGCAAAAGGACGCAAATAGAGACGTACAATGAAAAAGAGACAGAAAAAAATGAAGAGAAAGGAGGCGCTGGAAGGACACTCTAAAAAGAAAAAAAAGAGAGCAAAGCAGAAAGAAAGAGACAGAACCAGAGAGAAACAAAAAAAATGAAGAATGATAAAGAAAGAAGTCGACACAAAACTTTTAAAATAACTACAAGACTCAAAGAGAAAGAAAGATTAAAATGAAAAGATACGAATAAAAAAACAGAATAATAGTAAAATAAAAATATGAGTGAAAATGGCAAAGAAAAAAAAATAGATTATAAAGGGAGATACAACGAAGTAAAGAAAATAAGGGTTCAATCAAAGCAAAAAAAAACTAAGATCAACAAGGAACACCACACAGCTGCACTCTTCCGTCAGGCTTCGCACCACTAGGACGAAGCTGCCAATTTTTTTGTAGATTTTGAAATATGGTTATGTGTTTTCGTACAGTGGATTGTTAGAGATCGCACATACTGAATGCCTTTGTAAGTTTAGAAGAGAATTATAGCATACGGCAGCCATTGTGAGCAACACAGTTTTTTTAGACGTGAATCTTCTAAAGAACGGTACATCAGTAGCTTAATATTTGTCCGTGGCCCCGAGTGTCCAAACATGCGAGCACCCCACTGCGTGTTGAGTCTGGCAATTCAGGACTGTCAATAAATTTTTGCATCCGTCCATTCATCGATATTTGCTGGAGCGTCACGTCTCACTTTGCAGAGTAACAGATAGCACGTAATCCGTTATCACGAAGCACGTGATCCGTTAAAGGATGACGTTCTGCGTTACATCATCTGGCCAAGAAAGCGTGTCGTCCACTCGTTGTTATAGCTATACGGGCGGCACAAACACTTGCAGTTTTGCGTGTGGATAAATACGCCACGAAGTGGACGAGAGGACTACAACCGCAGTGGGTCAACTGGTAGAGCATCGGGTATGTAGTCCGAAGGTTATCGACGAGGTCCTTGCCGGAGCCAAATTGCCTTTTCGTACACTTCACTTTATTCAGATATATAAAAATATACAATACACGTAAAACAGCACAATTAACATTACATAGAGCTTTTTTAAATAAATGTGTGTAAGGAGAGGTTGGTTCCATATAGCTTCCTTGGCTACATTATTTGATGGTTTTCGTTAACGATGCATGAGAAAGAAAAAACTAGGCCTTAATATTCCTTGCTCTCATTGCCTTGTGCTTATGATTTCAAGACACTTTATTCGTTTTCTGCGATGCGTGAATGCCATGTGCATTCTTATGCCTCTTTCAAGTAAAAAAACTCAAGACCATTCCACTCTCTCAATTCAGATGGGCCGCCAGCGAAACTGGCGGACACACTGCCGTCCCTGGTCTCGTTGCCGTTAATCAAAGCACGCCCGTCCTCTACGAGTCTCATATTATGCGGTCGATACGTACTTGTCACGCACGACAGCACTTACGCTTCCCCTAAACTAGACAAACGGGAAGAAACACGTGTGACACTAGTACCGACTGGGGCTTTCCATCCTAATAAATTAGCTTCTTCCGCCACTCTACATAGGGCGCCAGGGGGCCCCCTTTAATGCTTCAGAATATGTCATTAAACACCTATGCCAGCAAGAAGGAGGCTCTAGGCATTTATTTTGGTAACACCAACGCAATCCCCATGAACTTGTTTTTTTTTTTCACGGTAATGCATTAGTTTCTTGAGCCACTTCATAGCGGCTGGAATACCTCGTAATGCGTTGATGTACAAGACTGCTAGGCGTTCTTCTACACGGACGGTCAGCGCTAAAGCAAGGAGGTGTGTCATTTACAGCTGTGCCGTAGAAAACGACTTCGACGACTTCAGTTTACTTATGCCATAGATAGTATCATGTATATGACACGAACTTCAGATTTCATGACCTGTCAGACATCTTTATCATACGTAAACCCAACAGCAAAACGTTGCGCAAGGTCAAATTTTAGAAAAAAACTTGTATTATCGCTTCGTCTACGAAGAAAATTTTCTGTTAACCATTCCATCATTTTATATTTATTGCCGGCTGGGAGGTTACGGCCTAGACTAGAAGCACCATTCAATGACGGAGCACTCCGGTCTACAGTGGAACCCACGTCCCGTAAAATTTTCCTTTTGGATGTACGTACACATCACAGCGATGCGCATTATGGTGTAACTCTATAAATAACAGCTTATAAAACGACCACGATGGTATCACGCCGTAGGCGGCTGCAGATACAACGCGCTGTAAATGTATTTTGTTCACCATGTACGCTTCCTAATAAATGCAGACCTGTATAAGTGATGACGCCTCATGGCTTCTTTGTGAACTGCGATCGATGCACCTGGAATATGCCACGCTTCGTTTTATTTGCGCGCAGGTGCGTCCGTTTGGCTCATCAGGATGTGGCCAGCGAACACCAGCCCACCACTGCAGATTTTCCACTTGGCTTACGGGATCGGTGGCATCCTGGGTCCTTTCGTCGCCCGACCATTCCTGTCCGCAAGCAACGGCGGGAACACTACCGCACCAAATGTCACCGATAGCACATACCAGGGTCTGATGGAGACGAGTCTCTATCCCGTCGAGCTAATGGAAACGCTGCATTACGCTTCAGCGGTTGAGGACATGGGCACAAGCCACGCCTACTGTGCCTTCGGGATTGCCGGTGGGCTTTACTTAATCGTAACCATCTCAATGGTACTTCTGTACTTCGTGGATAAAAGCGACTTCAAGGCAGACACGGTGTGCGCCACGAACGATACGCTTTTGGCCGACGACGGACCACGAGTTCCCGCCTGGTACACCCGAATCGTCCTAGCGTTCATGTGTGTTTACTCGATCGTCAACTCTGCGTTCGGAAATACAACCTCTCAGATGGTGGTTTCGTTCGCTGTCAAGAGTGACCTACACTTCTCGAAGTCCACCGCTGCGGGCGTCGAGTCGGCATTCTTCCTGTGCATGGCGGCGAGTCGCCTGTCTGCCGCCCTGGTGACCGTCAAAGTGCCAGTGTTCTGGATCTTGGTGCTCGCGCACGTCATTCTGCTCCCTACTGCAGCCGTGCTCGCCGTGTTCGGTTCTACGAGTGCTGCGGCACTCTGGACCGGCGCGGCGCTCACGGGCATCGGCCAGGGTCCGATATCCGCCGGCCTGGTATCCTGGACGGCCGGTTACATCAGCATGAGCAATAAAATGATGTCCCTGTCGATCGTGGCAACAGCGATCGGCTCGATGACGGCACCTGTGATCGTCGGCCAATTTCTGGATAAGAACCCGAACGTGTTCCTCTACGTGATCCTTGGGGCTGCCCTGTTGCGCACGGCAGTTTTCGTTGCAATGTATGCGTACCTACGAAGAAAGCCGCAAACAAGCATTTCCAAAGCGCTCCTGGTCAATCAAACTGACGAACAACACCGTGAGGTCTCTTCCTGACGTTGTTGGCTGAAGCGCACTGTGTCCCAACAGCGCCTTTTTTAAGTGCAGAGTGCTTTAGGGCGCCGAGCGGCCGTGTGTTGTCATATACTGTGGTCGTACATGCCACTGCAGTCGCTACAACAAACGACGAATAGCATAGCTGTTCGAGCACGTATTCGTGCCAAGAAGGAGTCGTCTTCTTCCTGTTCTCCGAGTGCCTTGGGGATAATGATTGGGGGTCAGTTTTAAGGACTCAGGCTCTGTGTATGTTGTTGCCAATTGTTGTAACACAGGCAAAAGCACGTAGAAAAGTAAAAAACAAAGCAGACGAACCGATCACGAGAAAGAGAAAGAGAGAGGACGAGAAAAATACGCAGAGAAAAAAACTAGAAAGAGAAACAAATTTATTCAGAAACAGGAAGAAAGAAATTGATATAATTCGAAAGGAAAGAAACCAATAATAAAACAGAAGAAGAAAAAACACAGAAAGAGAGCAGGAAAATAAAATAATACTGAAAAGATAGAAATAACCCTGCCCAGCTCCTCACGGCCGTCAGGCTCAGCACCTCCAAAGTGCAAATTTTCCTTAATTTTTTTTCGTTCAGCAGGTCAGCGGGCAATATCAACGCAGGAGAAGATATGCTCCTCACTGTGAACGACACCTTCGAGAATGCCTTCACGTGGGGTACACAAATTCCATTTTTTATTTGTCCTTGAAGTTCCCTCTGCTAGGCCGATCCACTGTAACCGCGAAGTTATACCATAGTGCCTTGTAAAATACAGCAAAGTGTCAACCTGCCCTTCCTAATGAGCGGAGTTGATATTGTTATGAATATCTGACGAACTTTCTTTTCCCGAACGCTCTAGCGACATTATAAGCCCAGGAAAGTGCGTGTATTACTGATTATTTTCTTAAATATATTCGCTCTGCAGGTTTTTCGCGCACTCATTTTTGTCGAATACGAATAAAACAGCGCTTCAATTTACAGGCGCAGTTTTTTTATTTTGGCTGCATGTTGCAGATTTACCAGCACGTTCCATTCTTTTGTTTTTGTTTTTAGAACGTGCGCGGCTGGCATACTACGAAATGTTAAGCAGCCTCTCAGGCTTATTTGTTCCAGTCGCCTAAAAATAATCAACATTTATATTCTGTAGAAAAATGAGACTTCTGGGTCTATCGTCAACTGCATATCATGTATAGACCAATGTTTGGAGTAACTATAATCTATAGCTAAGCTTGAAACAAGAGGGGATGAAGAAGTGAAAAGGAAAAGGCGTAGATGCACTCTAATCAAGTCATGCTAAACGCTGGGTATATCCAGGTAACTACGCAGAACATTTCCAGTTTCCTGGCTATATTTAGCATTTCAAGCGAGACCTGATCAAGGGTGATAAGCTATAGGAAATGCTTCCCGTTCATTTGTTGGGGCTCAAGGCAGAGGTATTTAGAACAAGAGAGTGAAAGAAAAAAAAGCAGTGAACGAACGTGATTTCGCGTTTGAAAAGGGCCACGCAGACAAGTGCTCGTGCAGGTGAAAATATCAAATTAAGGGGCTCTCATTGCATTTTGAGCCAGTAATTGGTGTTTGCAGAGTTCAAGTATTATCTGCTCGTCCAGTAGATGATAACGAACAGTTGCCATGCAGCATTGTCGATAGCGGCAGCACCCGAATTCTGTATTTTTTTTCCTACCCAACCACTTGCAACAATCATGCCCTCGATGCATACGATAGCAGCAAGAGCATTTTAATAAATCGCATTCTGCTTATTATCTACCTGCATACTCATATTCATTCACGTTGAATTTCCAATCTAACCGGTGCCGCTGGTGCATGTTTCAGTGTGTCCGAATGCTAAAAACTTCTTTAGACGCATTTAAAATTTTCTGGGGCGAAATTTATCATTAGCGTTGTAGATCCTAATAATCTGTCCTCAACAAAACAGGTGCAGGCACGCGTGAAGAAATGGTGCATCCTCGTTTGGAGAAAGCCAAGGCAGTCTGGATGATGCCACGAAAGCTTCTTGACTCTTGCTGATAGTATTGCTAAACTTGTAAACTTGCTCTCTCGTCATTGGCTCAATACGTCAGCTGCCGTAGGTGGTGTACTTCAATTAATTCATACGCGAGAGTCATCCCTTTCTACGTGCAACCGATAACATGGTGTTATTTGCCTAGGGTAATGTGTCGAGGGTTAGCTTTACGCTCAGCAGATCTTTCCGGCGAAGTTCAATATCCAGTCGCTTTTTTGTGTCCCTTACAGACAGTACAGGCATCGTAAAATAGACGCAACAGCCAAGCCTCATCAACCTTCTGTTGTTTTTGTTTTTTTTAGTTTATTTAGTGTAACATAAAACCTCTACTGCAATTCACGTTATGGTTTACGAGCTCTACATTAAAATTATGAAAAGCATGGATAGATTCATCAACCTTGTTGGCTTAATAATAAGAATCATATCTGAGGTTCTACGTCCCAAAGGCACAGTGCGCTTCTGAGGCAGGCCACTGTGACGTGCACAGGAAATTTCGACCACCTGGTGTTCTTCAGCGTGCGCAGACGTCGTTCAGTACATGGGCCCCTACCGTTCCACGCGCTTCCACCGAAATGAGGCCACCGTGGCGGATATTGAATTCGGGACCACCGGTCTGCAGCCTAGCACCGCGACCTCTGTTCCAGTGAGGCAAACTCCCATGGTTTCGTATTCTGTTTCTAATTTTATTCATCTATTTGGTAGCATACTAGAGTGACACACTTGCCTTGAGTATATCTCTTTTTATGACACACGTCCCGATGAAATGTAGCAAATAGTGTCAGAAGATAGCGCAGCTAGGTCAAGCCGACAAACGAGGATGGCGTACGATGTAGCAGACAACTCCAATATGTCCTAGCAAGTGCCAGAAACGACACGAACTGCGGCTATTCATTGTGAATGCTTTATGACGCTTAGCGCCACTCAAGTAACAAGGAGATATCGCACTATGTTCATTTTAACTGTACGTGGGAAACGTTGCTCGCACTGATGAGGACAACGTTTTTGCTATCTTCGTCGACCTGCGTGCCCGCTATTCTCTTTGTGTGAGCGGAAGATAGGGGGGAGGAGGGGGGAGGGATGATAACGAACCCGAAGTTCGTGCACTTTAACCGCACGCGGAATAATGACTCGGCAACTGTTGTTTTACAAGTGTGGCGGTAGAACCGCATGGCAACGCGTCATTCTGTAGGCTTCAGTGGTCTACACGCGTCATTTGCTGTGCTTAAAATAAAGTATGAAAGTCTGAAATTTCAAGAAATTTTTAAATAAAAATTGAAAGTCTTCGGGATTGATGTTAGGTTGTTTTAGTAATGTGCCTTTCTTTCACGAATATTGCTTTTTATTCTTTTTTTTCCTTACACTATTTGAGATATTCCAAGTGTTATTACTTTCGAGCTTTGCTGTACTAATTAAGCACTGCCTTTCTTTTGTTTTCAATGCAATGTATGTAAATGTGTCTATGTATTTCCTTTTCGAATACACATTTGCCCCTCCTGCTAGGGCCCCAGTCGGGCATGCAGTATTTTGTAAATAAATAAATAAATAAATAAAAAATAAATAAATAAATACGGTTCCACCACCATACTCTAACCCCCGTATTCACAAACGCTACTCGACTCGACTTTCATTGATTGATTTGTGGGGTTTAACGTCCCAAAACCACCATTTGATTATGAGAGACGCCGTAGTGGAGGGCTCCGGAAATTTAGACCACCTGGGGTTCTTTAACGTGCACCCAAATCTGAGTACACGGGCCTACAACATTTCCGCCTCCATCGGAAATGTAGCCGCCGCAGCCGGGAATCGAACCCGCGACCTGCGGGTCAGCAGCCGAGTACCTTAGCCACTAGACCACCGCGGCGGGGCAACTCGACTTTCATCCTTCACTTGACAGAGTTGAGCACTGCGCCGCTGCTCGGCTGAGAATGAGGCTGCACTACTGAAGAATCGCAGCGTATTATTGCTGATATGCAGTGACTTGCCGTGCCCACAGATGGCGCTCCCATCGGCTTTCTCAAGTCAAGGTGAAGCGTTGAGTGAAGGGACGTTCTAGGATACGGGGGTAATACGTAACTGTTACTAGTGAAATGCCTGTTGCTGCTGCCACGATAAAACAGTTGTCGAAAACATGGGCTCCATAATTGTAGTCCATTTCCCTTCTTTGTTTTTTCTGATTCTTATCTGGTACCTCTGCGTGCAAGCAAAAGCAGAACCGAGCGCGGGTTAAAGACACGACGCTTTGCGCTTTATTTCACGTTCGTGATAGGAGGAATCGCAATCGGGCGCCCATAGCGTACGCCGGTGCGTTCGGGTGCTTTGTTATCTCTCCTATTATCCATATGCGAAGCTTATCTCTGCTGGCCAAGATAAGATGTTTACGTAGCATTCGATGATGTGACCGTCGAACGCGTTGAATTTCCCACATAGCCAAATGAGCTGCTACAACATTTTCACTCAGCATTCCCGCATGTCCTGACATGATAGCCGAGACAATAATGTGCTTATCTTTCCATTCTCCCGAGAGAGGCGTGATATACAATAACCTGGCTCAATAATGGGAGACGGGTTGGCTTCCTCGAAAGGCATGTGTTCAGCGCTGGGTCAGTTGGCTCCTCGTCGACAGCGTCAGTCGCGCAAGTCAACACGGCTTCAACATGTCTCCCCGCAAGAAGCTGTGGCTGAACCTGGGACGGACGTGCAACTTGAGCCTCGGAAACCTAGGAATGGTAGGAGGTGTGTTCCTGTGGCAGGAAAAAAAAAGTTTCGCATAGCATCGGTCGCTACGACGCTAGTCCCGCTGGTCTGGTTTCGCTCTTGTGTTGTTCGAGCTAAGCTTTTTTAGATGCGAAAGCATCTTATACTCGCGCCTTGTAGTGCGCCGTCCGCGCCGTCCGCACTGCTTCTCGAACATTCGACAGCTGACGCGCGCGCATGCGCCGTCGCGCCGTCGCCCACCATCTGTGCCGCGCGCGCTTCTCCTTCGAGAACATTCGACAGCTGACAGCGCATGCGCCGTCGCGCCGTCGCCATCTGTGCCGCACGCGCGCTCCTCCTTCGAGAACATTCTACAATTCTCCTGATTCTCCAGTGGACGCGCATGCGCCGTCGCGCTTCGAGAACATTCAACAGCTGACAGTGTATGCGCCGTCGCGCTGTATATATACTCAAGGTCGGCGCTCGCTCGCTCAGTTGCCGCTCGTCCGTTGGTTTGTACGGCGCGTCGACGTCCGAAGTCGCCGTGAAATGAATGCCAACGAATCCACAAACACAATGATCGACGTCCCTTTGACCAGCGCCGCCCTTTCGCATACGTGTGTACGTGTTCACTCATTTAACACCCCCTCCTACAACCACGTTAACCAATTTAGCCATCGACCCAAGTAAGTCGCAATTTAACACCCCATTTCACAACCACGTTAACCAATTTAGCCATCGACCCAAGTAAGGCGCACTTTAACACCCCGTTAACCAATTATATGCTCCGCATCCTCCGCAGTGTTCCCCCGAGGGAAGCTGCGGGCAATTTTTTTCTTAGAAAAAGCTTAACGAAGTAGTCCAATTTTCTGTTTCAATAATACCGGAGCGCTTACCGCGGCCGCTATGTACAGGTCAATTTTTCATAGTACTCTGTGTCTTAAAGAATTGATAACAAAAAACCTTCGATAAGTTTGACCCTAGCGTGAAATGTTTAAGGCGCTTGCTCATCGTGTTTGTTGCTACGGAAATTTGATGTATTTGTAAACACAGTAAAATATGCTTTTTTCATAAGTTTTAGGATAACCGTAAGAAAACATGACGTATGTTATGCAGAAAGGTTGGGCAATGTTAAAGTATGCCCTGAAGCAGCGTTCAAGAGGATAACAAATAAAATACGAGCTTTCTTTTTTTGATACATCAAAATGTAATTTATAATTGTAATTCTACATACCTAAATTAGTTTTGAACAACTCTCAAATATTCATGAATTTATTTCTGTATCAGAGCCTATTACCTCCCGAACGGAGTGGCGCGAAATTTATTTCAACTCCGCCAATAACAGGTGGAGGTAAAGTTACTTGTCACACGTTAGCGCTTTCATTATTCTCTCGTTCATTATGCTCAAAGTTGCACAAGTGGGAATCACAAGGGGCGAAGAAACTACTTCAACGCGTGCGTTATGATCTTGAGTGCGCGTTATGAAACTCAATCGCTCCCTTCCACTGTGGTTTCAGATACACGCTATAGTGTTGCCACTGTGTAATATTAGCGCACCAGAGAGTGCAGCGTCGGGATTGTGGCAGCACCCTTCGACGAAAAAGACGTACCTGATCCTCACGCCACCTTCTACGTAACGTCATTGTCAGAACAATAGGTTGATAGGCTAGTCGGTCGACGGTTTGATTTATACAGAGTACTTGTAGCGCTAAGAAACGCGGACAGAGAATGCACAAACAGGACCGACTTGCAACGACTTCCAACTGATGTTCATCAAAGCTGCGAAGCCAGTTTTCATACAGTTTTTATGCGGTCAGGTTATTCCCACTTGAAGACGCAATCACAGATCGTCAAGACTGCATTTATTTGTTATTTACGTACAAACTTGGAGCCCTTATAGGCAGTTTAAGTCTGATTTTATAATGTAACGGTCTCTATTACTTCTCTTTCTGTTTTTGTGTTTTTGTACGCCTTTTAAAAGTGGTATGACAGTTTGTGCTTTTTGAATAAAGGTAATTGGGAAGTCAGCGCAAGTCTGTCTTTTGTGTCTTCGCTGGCCTAGTTTCTTGGGGCTGCAAGTACTTAGTAAATATGAAGTCATGTCAGCCGCCGGTCCAAAGCAGCCTTCTTCTGCATGACGAAAAATTGGCTGCATCAGAGATCTTCGAACAAAATGTACGGGCCGTTGTATGAAGAGAGGACGCCTGGGAGCGTCGCAAATTGGTGCTCCGGTTGTAAACCACACATCACTGCAAGGTTTGGCTGACCTGTTCCCATCAGCTTCTGTTTGCCGCTGTATGTGTTCACTCCCCAAACACGAGAAGTGGTTGATATACATGGAGGGGTTCAACACCCCAAAACCACCAAAAACCACCATTTGAAGGAGGATCGGCTGGGGGCATTTTTAACGACAAATTAGCATTTCGTGGCTGTCGTCCTTTTATAACATCTTAGTAAAGATAAAGTGCAATGGGTGACTTTATATGTGTTTCCACATTTTTTTTAACACCGCACCAAGTACAAACAGACTATCCTAGCAACCACTGGTGAACCACACAGTCTGATCTTGCGGACAAATTCGTTTTCGTTTCTCCCGAAGGGCCTCGCCAGCGGCATCACAGGCGTCGCTTTGCTGGACCTGGCTGAGATCTATTCGACAAGCATCGCCAGCCTATCGTACCTCCTCACCAGTCTGGGCGTCGGCGGTCTCATCGGCTCCCTCCTTGGTATGCTTGTGCCTTCGACAATGGTTCACGAATTTGTTTAAAACTTGCGCTTGCTTGTGACCTAGTTGAAGTATACGCATGTTGACATGTCTCAGTATAAGCGGCATTCGCAATCCAATTTTTTAAAGGCATAAAGCCCTGCGGTACTGTTATCAGAAACTACGCGCAAGCAAAATATCGGTTAATAGTTATGCCAATGGAGTACTCACATGATTTTGAGAATTTTCATGTTGTTGCTCTTGAATGTACACTGTTGCCGAGAACCGTATACAGAGTATTATGGCACATGAGAATGCAGTGCGTGTATATTTAATATCACTCCACTAAAATAAAATGGCAATACTTGCTTAAAATCACGCAAGCTGGCTAAAAGACAGTGAAGCAGGCCGATTCTCGAGTTGTCCGAAGGCTTTTGAAAAGTTTTGGTTCGAATCACTAGGTTCGAATAGGAATCCATATATGTATTGCGCACACACGACAGGCACGCCCCAATTCCGTGTTCGCGAACTTTCAACGAGACCACTTATCTTGTGAAACGGTGCTCATTCATATTCTGCTGCACTGAAATTTCTCGACCACAGGAAGGCTAAACACGGATTGGCGGCGATATACCCTGTATTGCGTTCACCGAGTGGCACACTAAGGCTAGCGACACTTGGCAGCTGTCTCTTCGACTCCAAGTCGCCCAGCATGTCCCAGCTTTGCGGCACGATGGCGTTCTCTATCGATATACGAACAGCGTTACGGCGAGGCCGCACGCAGGAGAACAGTTCAGCCAGTACATTCGAAGTTCCGTTATTTATAATTTCATAAGGGTGGTTTAAAGGGCCAGTTAGTATACGTGACACTGCGTAAAAAGAGCGCAGAAACGGGAAACCCATTGCGCTGCGCGCTCCTTGTCACTCGTTAAGTCTTTACCGCCACAGAGCTACAGTAACGAGAGAAGCAGACGCTCTTCCTACCCGCTGCCCACCCTACCGCCTTCATAAAAGCCAGCATCTATAGCATGCCCATGGTCGTTTCCGCCCGACTTCTGAGGAGCTTCCCTCATCAGTTCATCTCAGGGCGCATATGATCACGAAGATTCCAATAAATACAACACAGGCAACCCTGGCGCTAGTGTCTATGGCACCTGCAACGCACGGCACTTTAGCCAGCATAAGAATGATGGATATAGTACACAAACTTGTCAAGATTATGTACTTGTGGCTCTACTCGGCTTCGCGCGGCTTGGAGCTGCTTTGTCACGAAACACATCATCCTATATAGCACGGCACTTTAGCCAGCATAAGAATGATGGATATAGTACACAAACTTGTCAAGATTTTGTACTTGTGGCTCTACTTGGCTTCGCGCGGCTTGGAGCTGCTGTGTCACGAAACAAAACTTCCTATATATATTTTTATAGGATGCTATGCACGAAACGACAATCAGCAAATGTTCAGCAGTCGCTCTTCACCGCTTCAACCATTTAGGCTTACCAATTTAAATCGGTTCACGAACTTCACAATGGTCCGTTGTTTTACTAAAAACAAAACCAAAACACAACAGTAAACAAAGTCACAAGTGCGTTCGCAAAGCCCGCAGGCAGGAACACTATAGGTAGACCCGTGTACTAACCATCACTCCCATGGTGGTTAAACGATCGCAGCGCCAGACTCTTCTCTGGTTAATTTTAGGAAACTATGCCTGCGATGACAGTGCGACATGTCGCCCTCTTCTCTTGTGCGTGTTCCGTATACCTAACCCCCCCCCTTCTTTTGCAACTGCGCTGTTAATAGTACTTCCTGTTATATTATCAGAGGGTGGTTTATCAGTGACGTGTAAACACAGCCCGACATCACGTGGAAACATCAACGTGCGACATACTAGCGACATCTCTGACATCAGCTGTCAATCATATGTCTTGCATATGAGCGGATTGCCGTCTAGTGACTGTGATTACAATTTCTGCGATGTGAGCTGCACACAGCACGCATAGTTCGTAAACCCAGAAAACTCTGTTGACTCGTGCTGATGATGCTCATAGTGGTAGGGCTGGCTTGCCGACGCCGGGCGAAGAAAACTTTAAAATCAAAGTAAAATATTTCACACGTGTTTTCTGGCTCCCGTGTACGAAGTCCGTTAAAACTGCATAATAATGAAACGAAAAATGTCCTTTTAGCGACGCCTCTAAATTGTGTCAGTATATCTTCAATAGTTAAAAAGAGTAAGCACGACAAAGTTTCGGGGATTCAACATAACGCAGATCAGCTAGTGCTTTAAAAAAACAGGGCGAGAAATAAGTTATATAAATGATAATTATGCCTTCTTTTCATTCCTGTTACTTCAGCGCTGTGTGTTAGAAATAATCAACATTCGAAAGGCTTCTTGAGACTTCAACGTTAAGCATCGTGTGAATGGAAGGCGTCGTTCTCGCCAATTCTTCAGCTCATTACATCAAATACTGTCTGACGTACCGCGCAGCTATCGTTCTCGTGCGCAGAGTACTCGGGAGCACTAACGTTTTGAAAAGTATTACGCACTCTCATTGTCCATCGAGAGCCCCATTATATTTGCTTTACATGCTATACGCAACCTTGCCGGATTTCCAACATGACTTAATTTATTTCAACATCTGCAGGAGGTAAGCTACACGACACGTACAACACGCAGTTGGTGTCAATCTTCGCACTGTCACTAACCAGCGTGACGGTGACCATGATACCGCTCAGCGGCATCCTGCCCCTGGCGCACGTCACCATGTTTCTGTGCGGAGTCAGCGTGGCCGCTTTTCTAACCGGTGAGTTTTGGCGGTGTGGTAAAGAGACGTAAAGCCCCTATACCTTACGGAGTACAGGGACTTTAGGTAGACGGGGAACAGGAAGATTGCATGTATCGCGTAAAAATTCTGTGACGAAACACTAAGGATACCGCCTTATCGAGAAAAAGGGCGCCAGCGAAGCATTGTGCCGGCTTGTCTGACGTACTTCTTTATGTCGTTCTTTCCTTCATCCTTCCTTTCTTTACTTCGTTGCTTCTTTTTTTCCTTTCTTTCGTTCTTTCTTTAATTGTGATAGCAATTATATGGACACTCTCAGCTGGATGCTGCCGCTGGCGTCAACCTCGGTGGCGACGTTTGCGTCGGCGTCGCCGTCATTCACCGTTTACTTTGTTTTGTGAATTCTTACTTTCGTTTCTTCGTTTGTTTTGTTCTTCCTTTCATTCCTTCTTTCTTTACTTTTTTCTTCCTCATTTCTTTTGCTTGCGTTCTTTACTTTGTTTTGTCTTTCTTCCTTTCTACTTTTTTTGTTCATTTCTTCTTTTCGTTGATTCTTTAATCTTTACTTTTTTTCTGTTCTTTCTTTTCATTTTCTGCGTGTTTCTTTTTCTTTTTTCTTCCTTTCGTATTGCAATGCACAACGCTCCTCCTAAATATTTCCGTTTGTGCCAGCAATTTCCCCTTCGTGTACGCGTTCAGGAGTGCAATGCTTCAGTTGCCACGGGCAGCAACGACGATCAGTAAGCCCGGCACAGTAAGTTCTAGGTGACTGAGTACGCGTGAGTGCGCTGTAGGAAAATTTAGGTCAAATCAAATCTTAATGAACCTGGGTTGAGACAAATTTTAATGAATCGCAGTCGCGGTGAGTCCTGTTGGGGAATGTTTTGGTGAGTGTGGCTCCAAGCGAGCCATAAGTGGAAAATGTATTCCTTAAAGGAGTGCAGATGCACTTTTTTTTGCCAATCTACGCCAGGTCAGTACGTGTTGAAAACACCAGATGAACGAAATTTCAGGAGCATTTTACAACGGCATGTCAAAATATCATATATGTTTTCGGCGTGTGATACCCCATAAAACCATTGGTTACACCAACGGCCGCAATTTCAAGTGTGCAAATTGCCCTGCTTCTTGTGAAAGAGGGTGATATAGCAGGGTGAGGATGGCCGTGTTCCCTTTGATGATGTACAAATAATTATACTACTGAATACCACGCACGGTACAAAAGGTGCATGCCAGGAGACGAAACTGGTCTGTTATTTCTGTGCAGGCGCAAACATCTGGATCATCAGGATGTGGACGGAGAACAGCAGCCCGGCGCTGCAAGTATTCCACTTGGCCTTCGGCATCGGTGGCCTCCTGGGTCCGTTCATCGCGCGACCGTTCCTGTCCAACAACAGCGCCAACGCTACAGCCCCGAACAGCCCCGACCAACTGCACCTCCCCGAGAACATCTTTCATCTGCCAGTCAACCTGGTGCCTCTTTCCGACAACTTTACTGCTCAAAATGCCACGAGCGAATCACACGTATACTGGGCATACGGCACCGTGGGCGCGTTTTATGTCATTCTGACCATTTCTATGATCGTATTTTACGTCGTGGACCGTGTGGACTTCAAACCCGCAGCGCCCGAAGGGGAGATCTCTGCCGGAGCCGAGGGACCACGTAGCACTGTCCGCTTTACTCGCATCGTTCTGGCAATGATGTGCCTCTACATAGGCATGGAAGTCGCTTTCGAGGGTACCACGTCACAGATGGTGGCCACGTACGCAGTCAAGAGTCGGCTCCACTTCTCCAAGGCGTTGGCTGCCCGCCTCGAATCCACTTACTACTTGTCCTTTGCCGCCAGCCGCCTCACCGCCAGTCTGGTTACAATCAAGCTTCCTATCTTCTGGGTATTAGTCTCGGTGCAAGTAATTCTTATACCGACAGTCGTGACACTCGCGGTGCTGGGGCCCAGCAGCTCCACTGTGCTGTGGATCTGCACGGCTCTCCTGGGCGTAGGGCAGGGGCCGGTCTATGCCGCCATAATATCGTGGACGTCCGGGAACATCAACCTAAGCAACAAGATGATGGGTTTAGTCGCTGTCACCGACGGCATCGGGTCAATGACGGCACCGGTTGTTGTGGGCCAGTTTCTGGACAGCGACCCCAACGTGTTCCTTTACATGTGTCTTTCGACGTCCGTGTTGTGTGCTCTAATTTTCACGTCCATGTATCTCTACATAAGAAACGCGCGAGACAATAGCGATGACAAACAACTACTTGTGAACGACTGTGACAGCGAGCCCTGCGAGAGACTTCAGTAGTATTTCAAACTTTATCTATACTTATGTAATTAAGCTGCTGCCTTCTTTGGACATTTTGTTCACAATACTGTTCACAACAAATTACCACCGAAGCGTTGCAAGATCTGTTATAATAGGAGGAGGAAGAAAGTTTAAGTGGAAAGACAGGGAGGTTAGCCAGTTCTAAGACCGGCTGGCTTCCCTGTGCTTAAGAATGGGGTGAGGGGAATAAAAGATGTTAAAAAGAAATGCTGCGAAGAGAGAGAGAAATTGCAAAAAAATGCGACAGATCTGTTATAAGGTTGTCATAGTAATGTATAGACAGACGAGATTTCAGCGCTTATGAGGCTTTGCGTTAACAATGTACAAACAAAAGTGTTGCTAACGCGACACTAAGACAGGAAAGTTTGTGAGAAAAAGACTGCTGCAAAACCACTTATAGTCCAAGCTGCTTTTGACAGAGTAAAATGCGCTTGTTAGGGTTAATAAAGTAGACGGCCTACGGAGATTCAGAAACATTGGCTACATAATATGTAAAGCAACGTTGAGGCGACGTGACGCGTTCACGACCAGTGCATCAACCTTGCTTCTGCGCCTATTTTCTTGTTATTTGCACGCTCAACGTTGCCAATAAAGCAATGCCGTCATCAGAAAAGTCAAGTGGTTGCACTCGATATCTTCTCTTTACATTGAACGCTTGTCTTGCTCAGTGCTTTGTAAAGGCACACGAAATGATGATTCTGATGATAACAGTGGTGAACGCTGTTGTCTGATGCGTGTACAGTGAGCGCATTGAAGAGAGAGAGAGATTATAAAAGAAAGACAGGGAGCTGGGTTAACCATGGTTGAGCCCAGCAGGTCACCCTGAACATGAGAACGGGTAAGAGGAAAGGGAAGTTGGAGAGAAGGGGGAAAAATCCCAGCATATGCACGAAATGAGTGATGACGAGCGGGCGAAGCTCCGAGGGATCATTAACCGTGAATCCCCCCCATACATTACCGGCGCTGCCATTTCACTGCAGCTGCGCGAGCCGTCGCCGCCTCTTGATCAGCTTGCCGACGTTTCCGTGTCACTTCAGCTTCGCGAGGTGTCAGCTCCGAGTCGGTTTGCCGGCTCTGCCGTTTCGCTGCAGCTTCGTGAGCCCGCAAGTATGGACACGATTGTCTGCGCTGCCGTGCTGCAGCCGCTCTGCGAGCCCGAAACTCTGGACTGCGTTGCCACGCAGCCACGCAGCGCACTCCATGACCACTGCTGTCGAACGCCGCGCCCCTAGCGGTCTCCTTTCAAATTGCATCACGTGCCAAGACCGATGGATGGATGGATGGATGGATGGATATGGCTGTACCCTTTAGATCGGGCGGTGGCTAGCGCCACCAAGCCGTAATACCTAATGAACCGAAAACTATATTTATTATTTTTTTAAAGTGAGTTTGAGGATTCGTACTTTGCAGTGAAGAGTTTAATTTTCACTCGTGCCTTGACTTTAGCCACCAATCAGATAACTTCCTTCTAGTTAAGTCTACCCGCTTAAAGTTCATTTTGCCCTCCCGGTCCCTAAACCCCAGTGCTTTGAAAAACTGTGCGCCATCATCCTGAACTATAGAGTGAAGCCCCTTACAGAACACTATCAAGTGTTCAGCAGTTTTTTCTTCCTCTCCACACGCACTGCATACCGTGTCTACCCTTTCGTATTTGGCCCGATATGTTTTGGTTCGCAATACTCCCATCCTGGCCTCAAACAGTAGAGAACTACCCCGAGTACTATCATAGATCTTTTCCTTGGCTATTTCCTGCTTAAAAGTTCGATAGATCTCTAGTGCGGACTTTTTAATCATGCCAATTCTCCACATATAGGCCTCAGCTTCCTTCACCTTCTTCCTAACTGATAATTCTTTTTGTTTTGGCCCCCTGCTGTTTTTTAAGTATTTACCAGTCAATTTTCTGGTTCGCTTCCTCCATTTTGTATCGACATTCTTCATGTACAAGTAGCTGAATACCTTCCTAGCCCAACGCTCCTCCCCCATTTCTCTCAATCACTTCTCAAATTTGATATTGCTGCTAGCTTCCCTGCCCCCAAATGATGTCCATTTCATATCACCTTGTACTCCCTGATTTGGTGTATTCCCGTTAGCTCCTAAGGCAAGCTTACCTCTTCCACGTTGCTTAATTTCTAATCTTGCTTGAACTTCTGATCGCATGCACAAGACGAAAATCCCGAACATCAGACCAGGAGCCATATTCCTCTCACATCATACCTATTGTAATTCCACAGTGCCCGGTTTTTTATTACCGCTGCATTCCTGTTACCTTTAGCCGTCACGTATATTTCGTATTCCCTTACGTACTCGGCCCCATTGCTTATTCATACGCCCAGATATTTGTATTTATCTCTTATCTCTAGCGTGACCTTCTGTATTCTAATCTCACTACCTTTATTGTCAATAAAAATCCTGACTGCTGATTTTTCCTTACTGAATCTGAAGTCTAACTTATCTCCCTCATTACCGCAGATGTCCACCAATCTCTGCAAATCTTCCTTGTTATCGGCCATTAGCACTATATCATCTGCGTACATCAATGCTGGTAGTGCCTGTTCAATGAGTTTTTCTTGTTTGACGAAAGAGAGGTTGAAGCCCAGTCCACTTTCCTCTAATTTGGCCTCTAATCCTTGTAGATACATCATGAGTAATGAGGGTGACAGAGGACACCCCTGCCTAAGCCCCCGTTTTACCTCTGCTGGCTTAGATACTTGTTTTTCCCACTTTCTAACTACCTTGTTACCTTTCTAGGTATCCTTTAAAAGATTAGTGACTACACCTTCCACGCCTAGTGTGCCCAATATTCCCCACAATTCCTCTTGAACCACGCTATCGTACGCTCCCTTGATTCCCAAAAATGCTATACGAGCGTGCGCTGGCACCACCCCGCCCTCTACTTGGCGCTTCCAGAATTAGCGTGTCACGCCGACGGGCAGGAGACATGGCTCGACCCTAAGGAGCTTCACCCCTCAAAAAGGAACGTAGCCGTCTATGCGCCCGCAGTTTCGCACCTGACATCACAGACTGTGAGGTCAGTCCTGGGGCCGGCATCACAGTAGCGCATTTGTTGGCTTATGCAACTTATACGTGCAGTCCCATACATCCAAAATCATCCCAGTCAAAGGCCATGGTATTGACTGTATTTTTTTTAAATTTTGCTAAAGTTTTTGACAGGATGTCTCGTCGCTTACTTCTCCTCAAACTTAGTATTCTTAACATTGGTCCTAACATCTTGAACTGAATAGAATGTTTTCTAACTGACGGCGTACTCGATTTATAACTGTGAATGATGCTGCATCCCCGCGTTGTGACGTAAAGTCGGGCGTCCCTCAAAGCTCCGTCTTGGCCCCACTCTTATTTCTAATTAACACTAACGGCTTACCTACTGTTGTTAGAGCTCTATTGAACTATTTGCTGATGACTGTCTTATACCGCGAAATAACTAACCAGCATGATAACTTTATTCATAAATCAGTCTTAGATAACATATCAACATGGTGCTTAGAATGGCTCATGTTCTTATATCTCACTAAATGCGAATTATAGCATTTCTCACGTCCCACTGACTCTTCCACATCTTTAGGTTAGGTCATCAATAACATCAACCTCGAGTACGTAAAATCATATAAATATCCCCGAATTCAGTCTACCAACATCTTTTTTGGCATACGCACATTTGAAACATCCCTAACCACGCTAACAGGTTTCTAGGGTACATACGCAGAACTTTTTTTCAAAATTTCTTGTCATATAAAATTACTACTCTGCAAAACATTAATTAGATCCAAGCTTGAGTACGCTTGTTCTGTTTGGGACCCTGGTCAAAAGACATACACAACTGTCATTGACTCAGTTCAAAATCGTTCAGCGCGTTTCATTAACTCAAAATATTTCCGCACAGCTAGCGTTTAACTAATTAAATCAGACCTTGGACTAACAAATTTGAAATTTCGAATGAAAATTTCTTGCTTATGTCCTTTTCAAAAGATCATATTTAATAAGTATTCAGCTAAACACGAGCTCATTTCAGTACCTTCATACGTATCATCGCGTCTTGATCATCAGCATACAATTTTCATTCTTTTTTGCCGCACTATAATGTTTTTTTTTTCAGAAAGTTACCAAAAACGGGCGCTGAGTAGAACCACCCCTCCATCGAATGCATCGAGGTCGCTTCACCACTCAAAGCTGCACGAACCGATTGCGTCGTCAGCCTGTCATAGCTTAGTTTGTTTGAACGTGCTTTTTCAATAATATGTTGTATTGATATGTTGTATTTTTGCATTTTTTGTTTTTGTATAACCACACCCCTCTGTAACACCTTTATGCGCACTGAGGGTAGAATAAATGAAATGAAATGAACTGTTGACGGTGAGACTG
Source organism: Rhipicephalus annulatus (assembly GCA_013436015.1). Taxonomy (NCBI): domain Eukaryota; kingdom Metazoa; phylum Arthropoda; class Arachnida; order Ixodida; family Ixodidae; genus Rhipicephalus; species Rhipicephalus annulatus. The sequence goes on along the minus strand of WOVY01011318.1, from coordinate 387,104 downwards.
TGGTGGTGTGCTAGTATTTTCAAGCATCCAATAAACAGACTGTTGTAAGCATGCAAGAAGTGGAGTGAAGGTGCACAACAGTGGCAACATGCTCCAAGCTATCGGATGTGCATGAAAACCGAACGACCTCTCTCACCACGTCAGTGAGCAACTGTCATTTAGAGACTTGGGCTGTTCGGAGGAAGAACCAAGACTTATTTTCAATAAAAAATTTATGCCTAACACCCTGTGCCTACTTCATCTCGTGTTCGTGTTCATTCGACCGCCCCTCTGGTTCAGCCCACTGCCCGAAGCTGCAGCTTCAGTTGTGAGCTCCGCACCTAGAGGAGCCCCCCCCCCCCCCCATTTCTCCTAGTTTTGTAACCCTTGCCACGGGGGCTTCTTCTTGGTAAGGAAACTTCAAAAAAAAAGAAAGCGAAAGAGAGAGAGAGGGGGGAGAGAGAGAGAGAGCGAAAGAGGAGGCAAGGTGTGGTTTTATTATCACCAACACCAATGGACCTACGAGTTGAGGGAAAGCCCAAGTGACAAAACTCGTTTCACTGTGCCTTACTTTCTCAATTGTTCCTCACCCTCAGCCTCACTTTCCTTTCTCGTTTGCATCCTCATTTTCTCCCCTCACCCCGCTCATTCCTTGCCTTGTCACTCCATCGCTTACTATGCTTCATCTCATTCCTGCTCACCCTGACCTTCGATTTCCTTTCGGAGCTACAAGTAGCCCAACTAGCTTTGGCTACAGGTCCGACAAGTGTTTGTTATCTCTGCTTATAATGTGAAATAAAATGCTTCCTCCTCTTCTGCTCACCTCATTCGTCCTTTGATGTCCGTTGCATTACACTGTTATACATTCTCCCTAGCTAACCATTATTCGATGCAGAAGTGGTTCGATAGCCCTAAATCAAATGAATCAGTACTTTATGAGGTTGATCCACACAGAAATTTTTTTTTCATTGCGACGGATCTCCCACGACACTTAGAGACATTATTCCACAGACTTCGCTTGGAAGTAGCATACACAAAGAGCTTCCTGCACAAAATACATTGATCCAACTCCCCGTAGTATCATTGTGGTCATGCAGAAGAAAATGTTCACCATATTCTTTTGTAGTGCGTTAAATACGCGAATGAAAAAGAAAAAATAAGGAACAAATTAGCAAGTTTGGACAGATGGCCCCTCATATTTACGAAATTACTTGAATCATGGCCTGAGATGCATCTTCAGAAAAAGGCAAACATCTTCCTGGCAGACTTCTTAGTGGAGACTGGACTGGATAAGGACCTGTGATAGACCGCCAGGGATTGATATCTATGCAATGTGTTAGTGTATATACTGACAGTAGGAAAGGGAGGTGTGCGTGTGAACAGTTTGACAGTGTGAACTGTTGCAAGCAAGCTGTGCATTGGCACGATATTTGAATTGGTTTCAGTGTGCTATTATGTTGTTTTTTCCGATTGTTCGTTTTTGCGTACCATTCATTATTATTCTTTTTTTTAGCTGCAAAACTTATTGATTTGGTGTATCCCAGGCAATGTAGACCTCAAGCCGTCCACAGCAAAACAATTAGAATAGAACAAATTACGAAAAGTGACAAAAGTCATTGATTTCCTTTTGGTTAGATCTAGCCACCAGAATCGACGTAAGGTTACCTTTTCCAAAGGTAAACGGGGCCTGCACATTGGTAAATGATTGGCGTCGCCCCGCTGATTGCTTGTGTAATGTGGCAGCAGCCTGCAAGCTGGACATATTCATATTTCGTCATACAGGGCACCATTCGGTCGTATTCGGCTGCATTTTCTTGTCCTCGTGAGCGCGCATCACAGTGCCCCAGGAAAATGCGTCACCGTTCTCGCGCTTATTATGCCCCACGAGGACTCCTTTCCCGATTGATTCCTAACCCATTTTGTTGTTGCTCATACTTTTCAGTGGACGGGAGGGGGGGGGGGGGTATGAAGAAGCAGAAAAAAATACGAAACAAAAGGAGTAACATTACCGCTGAGAGGAAGGAAATCGGTGGAGCGACGCGATAGGATTTCCGCGAGCTCCCAAGATAACTTTTGCAGTAACACAGTGTTGAAGAAATAAGCTAACAATAAAAAAAGAGCCGGAGAAAGGAGTTCTTCACGTCGTTACAAGACGCCGACACGGCTCTCGTCGCCTCCTGGAGGTCGGTACTTTCGAATGCCACTACGGCCGCTGCTACGCGCCCTTGAATCGTGCCCGCCGGCGTTGTATTCCTACAACCGCGAAGTTGGAAGCGTGATGCGTAAAGATGCGGTTGCGCCTGCGATTCCTCATTAGCCATTCGCTGTCTCTGGTGCGTAGTGACGGAAATTGATACTCGCAGGCCTCTTAAGCTAGAGTGTGTATGTGCATGGACGTTTTAAAACCGGGTGCATCGGTTTAATTGTGCGTAAAAGAAAGTTTGCTGTTGTCGTTGTGGAACACTAGTGGAGTGCGGTTTCTTTTTCTACTTCAATTCCCGGGATTACAGTTGCAGGAGAGCTGACCCAGTGTCGCATACTACACTACACGCAAGTTACTGGACGTTTATTGCTGGACGATGGGCTCAAAGCGGCCGACAAAGGTGGCGCCAGGTGCAGCGGTGGTTGTGATACTCACGATTGCACTTCGACATGTGAGTAACCTGCCAAGATTTCTGCATGAGTTATTATGTTACACGCCAGGGGCTGACGAAGCTTGGCCTTGCCTAAACGTAGGCCATATACACCCACAACACTACTTCTGGTGCTACAGGTATCACCCCAAGTATTCACCTTTCTGTGGTCTTGTGCTTTGGTTTAATTCCGATAGCTGGGCTATTGCGTGGATCTTATCACATCTAGCCGATTACTGTGTATTGCCGCTGGCCTGCTAGAAAGTCTCGCTTCGCCTACACGCTCCATCGTACTGGACCTGCTGCAATTGGTCTTTAGCTTACAGACAGTTAGTAAGTCAGGCAGGAACATTAAACCCGTGAGTACCTGTTTGGGCTATATCAAAAACATCTGAAAGACTCAGAGTGCGTCGCAATCAATGTTTATGAAGCGCAGCCTGCCTAGTCCGGACAACTTTTAATCAAAGACCATTCTTTGTTTCGCCATTTTCCCTTATTTTGATAATGCACTATAACTCTGTTATTCGGAAACCCGCAAGGTGGAATATAAGGGTGGAATAAGGCTTATGAAAGAAAAAAAATGAAAACCAACCCATTGTAGCACGAAGCCATAAGAAAATCCATACGGATATTAGAAAAGAAATCCTCTAGTTGAAATAAAACCCCATCCAGGGCCTAAAGTCTTGGATTTTCTCGTGGCTTGTGTGGTTGCCATAGTGCGTTCTACATCTATCCTTGTGTCAGCCCAATTCATTGTAACTTTGAAATCCCAAGGCAACGGCTATTGACCGGAGGCCCGTGTACAACATCGCCCACATGGTGAACTCCGTAGCCAAGCTGGACGAAGCCATGGCCGACGGCGCGAACTCGGTGGAAGCGGACGTGAGCTTCGCCGATAACGGCACGGCCACCAGGCTCTTCCACGGCGTGCCGTGCGACTGCTTCAGGGCGTGCGATATCGAGGAGGATGTGCCCCGCTTCCTGCAGTACGTCCGCAAGACCACAAGCGGCCGTAAGTACGCGGGCTTCGAGGGCCTCTAGGTGCGCAAGTTGAAAACGCAATTCCGCGAATGTGTAGAAACAATTGCGAGCCGTTCCACAGAGTGAAAGAGGATAACCAGCTCGGATTCAGAGCACGTGCACTGAGGTGACATAATTTAGCGCCTTACAGAATGCAAGACAAGCGAGCGAGTTTGTTTGGATTCATACTGAAGTAAAAGGGGCCGCAAACAAATACTAAGGAAGCGAAGATGACAAAACATGCACTGTTCTGCTTTCATATCGTCCTTTCTATTCCCTCTTGCGCTGCCCCTGTTACTGCACTGACACCCTTAGTTCATCACACGAACTGCAAACAAACTATAAAACCAATTGGCACCCTTAAGGGTGCTTCCCATGTCTATAACTAACACCATACGATAAGGGTGTTCTGACAAACGAAAACACCAATGTCATGGGTCTTTTGGTGTGTCGAAACAACCATGGCGTTGGTGTACACCCCCCCATCCCGCTTCATCTTGTCCAAAAGAAGAGGGCTGCATTGTATGGTAAAATAAAAGCGGCATGAATAAGGGATTCTCACAACGGCGTTAGCCGTTGGTCCTTGGGTTGCCATAATCGCTGCACATATTACAGTGACGTGGCACGCCCAAATGAGCAAGTGGTTGGTGCCGAGAAGGAGATTGGGGACTGAAAGAAAGAAAGAGAAAGAAGATAGATGATAAAAGTTAAATAGAAAGAACAAATTAAATATTTAGACCGAGCTTTTTGTCTGTTGGGCGGGGACGTGTGCTGACAGAGTGGCTCATTACACGAATTTGCAAGGTGTCACTACGGTTTGTCAAGCTGACCGATGCTATCCAAATACGTGAATACACTTTTCATCGCATGCCTCTGCGGCGTGAGGCAGATTAAAGAGACGAAGACAAAGTCAGTTGTTCTGGTAAGCCACGATATGAATTCGTGAGACGCCGTAGTAGAGGGCTCCGGAAATTTCGACAACTTTGGGCTGTTTAACGTGCACCAAATCTAAGTGCTCCGGCTTATTAGCACTTTGCCTTATTTTAAGTAAGGCCGCCGTGACCGGTATTCGATACCACGAAATTCGTGTGAGCCTTCGTGCACAGCGAGGACAAGACGTTTTTATTGATAGACACAAAAAAAAAGAAAATATGCAACTCAGCCAACCAGCAGCTTCTGTGTCGACATATTTGCATGCATAAATTGTGCAGCTGTTCCTGAGCGGACGTGATGAAGACGATTTGGCCCAAAACGTGGAGCTTGTTTGGATAGCCTGCTTGTTTACGTGGCGTTGCTGCAGCTTTCACATAGACACTTGTAAACACCCTCCATTTTTTCCCCTAAAGCAACCCATCCGTTCTTTCTGCCATTTAACATGCGGTTCAGATATGGTTGGGAGTTTTCAGCCCAGATTTGCACCACTTTCGAACGTGACGCATGACGTTGGCAAGCGAAGCACGAACCTGGCCTCTTTCCAAGCACGCTCTTTGAATGCGAGGCATCGTCTAAAGGAAGTTGGGTGAAGTTCTCACACCATTTCAAGTGCGCAAGCGTTTATGTCGCTTCTCAAGGAGAAAGCTGTCCGTCTGTTTGCAACGTAACCCGACCACCGCCATTAGAAAATAAGGCTTAAAACGTTTTTTTTTTTACCATGCTGGGGTTCTAGCCCAGGCTTTCGTGTTTGAAAAGTGGTTCTCCTTGTAACCATAAACTTCTTTTTTTCGCGCGAAAAGCTGAAAAAAGATTTCCATGAACTATCGCGTCCATTTTACTAATTTAACGTGAACATATTCCTTTTACTAATTTAACGTGTACCCCTTACATCTCAGTCATCGACATTATATGTACGAAGCACCTCTTGCTGCTAACACGGAACGCGTGCGAAACGCCAGCTTTCCGTACGAAGTGCATGCAGTATAATCTCGAGTGTAATGCTGTGTGTGTTAGAGTCGCCCAAGTCAAATCAACTACAAGTCGAGTATACTCTATAGAATGCGCATGCAGCAGATTGTGCTTCGTCACGTTCGGTGCCTGCATTTCAGGTGGCGCCAAATACAGCGATAAACTAGCCCTCCTGTTCTTGGATCTCAAAGTGAGCAACGTCGAAGAAAAGCAAAAATACCGAGCAGGTGTCGACATCGGGCGAAAGCTCCTGCGAGACCTCTGGAGAAGAGGTGGGAAAATACATGGCTATTTTGATTTTTTTGTTTATTTACATGTATATTTACACCAATCTCTTTAACAGTATCGTAAAGAATATTATTGGAGTAATTTCGTTATCTATTCCAAGTGCTATGTCTAGTACTACTTTTGTCACCAAGCAATTATTCGCATACACATGCATTACAGCTTTATTTATTATATTGTGGTGGCAAAATCAATCGTACAGAAAGGTGACCATAGGTGAAAATTCACCTGCTTATCAAAAACAAAATATCAGAATCATAGCTTTATAAAGAAAAAAGAAAATTTTCACCAGTTGTACCATTTCGAACACTGTGTTTTTTTTTGAACGTGCAAAGCAACAATTGTTTTTCGCGCCTTGAAATTTTGTCATGCAGTAAACACAGACGGCATACATGAACATGCTATCACGAACGATTGTATGTATACAGTTTGGAACGCAGTGACGTGCTTCTATAAAACCACGTTCAACTACCCTACTCTGGGCTCAGTCATTTAGGAAAATAAACGGTGCTATCACCAAGTGACATTCGCATGATGAACCGTCTCCCATCATAGTAGCGTGATCAAGAATGGATGACCAAAACTACCAAATGCAATGTATATTAGATGACAATGAGGTTGAGCTTCAACAGTTCAGATGTACTAGGTATTACAGGATAATTAAGCATACCTTTCCAATCCTTTTAAAGGGGAAATTCTTCGACAGATACCTGTCTGGCTCCTTTGGTTAATTTTCTGTTTTTAACGCACTTATCAATGGAATCTAAACGACAATCATGCCATGAAAAGTGTAGGGGATATCAATAGAAGTCATTGTAATATAAGTGTGAAGAAAGAGAAGTGGACGAAAAAAAAAACTTGCCGTAGGCAGCGACCGAACCGGCGACATTCGAATAACGCATCCGATGCTCTACCAACTGAGTTACCACGGAGGCTTTCCCCCGTCCACGTTATAAGGTATATGTATGAATTAAAGGTGGGAGCGTCAGTCAGCGCCATCTCTAGCCATGAAGGCGAGTGTGGAACACTCTTTATCTTCCTGTGTGGCGTCACTTAGCAGGTGAACTTCATGAGTTCCATATCTAAGTTCACCTGGGCTTAACCAAAGGCATTGCATTGCTGAGTAACTCTGGGGCGAATCGCAATCCACGATTACTGAATTACACAAGGAGACCAGAAAGGTAGGTCTTAAAGTTATTGTGCAGAAAACGAAAGTAATGTACAACTATACCAGAAAAAAACGGCGCTTCGAGATACGTAGCAGTTCACTTTAAGTGGTAAAAGAGTACGTCTACCTAGGACAGGTATTAACCGTGGAGCCCAACAACGAGATTGAAGTAACTAGAAGAAAAAGAATGGGGTGGAGTACATTCGGCAAGCATTATCAATTCATGACTGGTAGACTGCCACGATCCCTCAAGAGGAAGGTATGTAACAGCTGAATATTGTCAGTACTTACCGACGGAGCAGAAACTTGTAGGACTAAAAATAAGGTTCAACTTAGGTTGAGGACGACGCAGCAATCAATGGAAAGGAAAATGATAGGTGTAACCCCTAAGAGACCAGAAGTGTATTCGGGAACAAATGGGTGTTAAAGGCATCATAGTCGAAATCAAGAAGAAATGATCATGTGCAGGGCACGTAGCGCGATAGCAATATCTGATAAGCGCTGGTCAATAAGGATCGCAGACTGAAGGAGGGAAGTAAAATAGGAGGAAAAGAAAGAGCAGGGAGGTTACCCAGTCTATAGGCAGCCGCCGGTTTGCTACCCTGTGCATGCGAGGAGGGTGGGGGAGATGAAAGATAGAGAGGAGAGAGGTAAGAGAGATGAACAGCACATTAGGCAGCACACGCATGCAGATCGCAGAGTGCATTCCAAGAGAAGACAAGCGGGTGAAAGGGAGACAGGAAGTTAGGTAGGCAGATGAGATTAGAAAGTTTGCGTGCATAAAGTGACAGCAGCAAGCACAGGACCGAGTGAACTGGTGGAACACGGGAGAGGCATTTGTCTTGCAGTGGGCGTAGTAAGGCCTATGATGATTAGCGAGAGAGAGAGTAGGAATGTAGGAAAAGTAGGGAGGTCAACTAGACTATGTGTCCTGTTTGCTACCCTACACATGGGGAGGGGGGTAGTAAAAAAGAGAGAGAAGGATAGACACAAGTCACATCACACACACAATGCCGAGTTTCACAGGCGGTCCCTCAATGAAGTTGCTGTCAACTATCTCAGGAGGGCTCGTGTGGCTTTCTGTGCTGATGTGCTGCGCGATCAGGCTCCTAAGATCTTTTCTTCATTAAATGGCTGGTCATTGCGTCTATTCAAGGCACACTGGAGAGTCCGGCGATCTTCATCAAATTGGGCACAGTGGCACAAGAGATGTTCAATAGTCTCTATACAGTTGCAGCTTTCACACGTGGATGAATCCGCCATGCCAATGCGATGGCTGAATGACTTCGTAAACGCTACCTCAATCCACAGAAGCACAGCATTGTAGCGTCACGTCGAGAAATCTTGGATGGCAGTTGTTTCTGGAGTAATGACTTCAGATTCCTAGGGCGATGATTGGAGTTAGGTGGAGAATTCCAGTGCGCAAGCGTGGCATTATGCGCGATGTGATGAAGTTCTCTAGCTGCGTCTACTCTTGACAAGGGTATTAACAGTGTGGGCGCTCCCTCGTGGGCACATCGGGTAGCGTCGTCGGCGAGGTGGTTACCACTGATGCCACAGTGGCCCGGCAACCATTGTAAAACAATGTCATGTCCTTGATCAGCAGCGCGATGACAAAATTCATCAATACGTTACACCATCTGTTGGTAGTTTCTACGTCATAGACTTCGCACGCATTGAAGGGCTGCCTTGGAGTCGCAGAAAATGGCCCATCTACTAGGTGATTCTTGCGTAACAAACTCCACAGCGGCTCGAAGAGTGGCGAGCTCGGATCCCGTAGATGTCGATGATTAGTGCTCTATTAAAGTACATCGCTGTACGGTTCCAACACAGTCCTTGAACACGGGCGACAAATCACTTATAACATGGGGCTTTCACTATTACTGTGGGCAATTCTGACCTCGTTTGTGTGCATGATTAGCATAGGAACAGTTGAACCATATAAAAATACATATGCATATCATTGCGCCGGCAAGATACCACAGACAGAGCCATGACGTGAGGCAACAAGGTGGTGATTTCCTTACGGGTGTAAAACGTTTTTTCTTTATTGAGAGTCATGCTTGTCTCAGAACATAAAGCTTGACGTCTATGCGTGTCCAATACGTATGCTGAAAGGCATTTTTTGTGTAAGAACTGAACGTGTGTGATGAAGATCGCTATTTATTTCATTATGTTACATGGAATAAGACATTCAGTTAGTGTGCAACACGTGTTGTGTTCGTCGGATTTCCACGTTTTCTCGCCATGCAAGATTCTTTTTCGTGTAATCGGGCGCTGTAAAGCATTCAATTAGCGGTGGCTTTTCGCTGTGTGCAATGACACAGCCAGCCGTAATAAAACATTGTCCATTCATTCGAGTAATTACGAGGAAATATTAACTAAACCACATTCATAATGCTTCCCCAATGTAGGCATAGGTCAGCGAACTCACCTGGACTGACTCACCTGGACTGACTCCTGGACTAACTATTACTCAACTGGACTGACTAAGCTGGAATATTACTCACCTGAACTGACTCAGACTCAGACTCGCAGTTCATCCTAGCGTGATTGAGTCTGAGTTAGTTGACTCACGAGTGAGTCCAGCTGAAGAAAATTTTCGTGAATCCGAGTTCGAGAGAGTTCGGCTCAAGAAAAGTTTGTAGAGTTTGAGTCCTAGTGAGTCCAAAGCGCAATATGTATTTGGTGAGTGTGTCTGACTGAGCTTCACTTCCTTTGCCCAACTAAGGTCCTATCTAGTCATCTTTAGCACTACTATCAGACTTATTTGGATTGACGCTTATATACACGCCTACTCACCGGCATTCCAAAGCCATGTCGTTCATACGCCATTTCTATAATTGGTGAGAAGTGTGAATTACGTAGAGAGGTGTCTTGACCCGCCCGCTCCTTACCAACTATTTTAGGGAAACTATTGATAATTATATCTTATGCTATCATCCCAAGAAAAATCACCTTACTGCTTTGCATGAACTCAGAAGTCGTTTTCGAAGATTCAATGTCAAACGGCGCCAGCAAGACCATCGATCACGTGAGATATTAGTGTTAAAATGCACTGACACCATAGTCGAATAAGGTAATCCTAGGCTAACGGAATCAATAGTCGACTCACCGAGACATAGATCGAGCCGCGAGTCTGAGTATGAGTGAGTCCGACTGAGCAGTGTTCTGATGAGTCCGACTGAGTCCAGAGGAAACGTTTCGTGAGCGTGAGTCCGAATGAGCACGACACAGATAAATTTTTGTTAGTCTGAGTCCGAGGGAGTCCGAAGCTCTAAATGTATTTCACGAGTTATCTCAGTAAGGTCCACAAGTTTTGCCGACCTATGAATGTAAGCAATATTTTGTAGAGGCTGCTGAAGTAATTCTCACAGAATTCACTTCACATTACATTAAAGTCTAGAAAAATGTGCTGCGCAAAGTGTCCAGGTGCTTTTGTATAACGCTAAAACTGTCGGCTCAGTGACGGTGGTTGACCGGAGCCCTGGGAGAGAACGCGGGGACAGTAACAAGCGAAACACCCCTTTCTGTAGCTGAAAAGTCACTGAAGGGATGTCCTGGTGAAGCGAACGTGAACGTACGTTCCCCATGCCACCTTTCTTCTCTTTGACGTTGACGTCCTGGTAGCAGAAAAGCCAGTCAACTTACCGGTTGATTGCTTTCTGTTTTTTTTTTGCAGTACCAACATGGCAAGCCATGAACGTCCTACTGTCCGTTCCGAGTGTTTCCGACAAAGAGGTGCTGCGTGGGGCAGTCGACACAGTCTCTCGCTTATCACCCATCATGCTGGACAAGATAGGTGACCATCATTGTCTTACTTATCACTGTATCTTGCTGCATTACGCGACGTGCTTGTATGGTGCATAGCAATATGCTTCCGTAGAAAAAATGTATGTACGATAAACAACGGTATGATTACGAAGCCAGTATGCTGAGGCAAATGATGCTTGTTTACACAAGAAGGCACTGCAAAGCAGGACCTCAGCTATGGCCAAATATTCTGCTAAAGGAGGAGGACCGACGAGATCGGTATTACAGGTAACTCAAATGCTGTTGCTATGAGAAAGCTCAAAGTGTGTATAGCCCTTTCAGTCCCTATTTATAATGCTTTAACTGGAGATATGTGTCAAATTCTCGTGACATAATTAAACTACTCGGCGTTACATTACGATACAGAAAATGACAGAATGCCCTGTTTTGAGTGAGCTTCAGTTTAAGTAAATATCTAATATTCCTGCGATTCAGCTTCCATACTTGCATAAGCGATGAATCATTCGTGCCGTAATTCTTTCACAATTCTTTTGTAGTGTTTATTTCGAGTGAAGAAAAAAAGTTGGTCCTGAAACGCGCCACGTCGTACTATCATCGAACATGATATAGTGTACACAGCAAACTGATCCTCTGCAGCAATACACAGCTAAACGAAGTTAAAATATTGATAGTTCTCCACTAAGGGAGCCTGCACAAATGTGCCCACTACATTTAGGAACCTTTGAAGAACCACGTGGTGCGTGACGTGTCATACAAGCCGGCGTGTACAATTGTACACACCATGACTTAAAGTGATAGATTCTAGCTGTCCTCACAAAAAAATCTAAATACATACGGTGACCTATAGAAGCAGCGACAACGTGCTTCGTTGTCCAAGACGTTAAAACAGTGCAGGTTCCTTGTGATGACTGATACGTTCCATACCTTATTACACGCTACATCTTCACATTCCACTTCTAATTGGAACATCAGTCTCTCTCGCTCCTTCTGTGATTCTGTTTCAATGCGCTGCAACTCAATTCTCGAATACTTCGTGTGATTTGCTGTGCCAGAAGCACTTTTTTTCCGGAGAAAAGGGGTTTCAGTCATAGTTTTTATGTTTACAGATGAAAATTGAAAGACCTTCCGCAAGGCTATTAGCCAGTACGGCGTAACATCCGGCCCAAACAAAGACGTATAAATAAGGCAGTCCGCTGCGAGCCTTTTTACAAGATTACTACTGTACGCTTCACTTTATGGCCCACACGTGTACATGGCTAATAAAAACTTGTAATGGTTAACCGTTGTTATACTACTGGACTGCCAGACGAGTTGGCGATTTACGATATAGGCAAACACTTTTTTTTTCGCACAGGATTCGATATCAGCAACAACGACAAGTTGGACAATATACGAAGCCTGTACGTGGACCTCGGAATACAAGGTCATCGTTGGCAAGGAGATGGCATCTCGAACTGCCTATCCTACCTGCGACCACCCGCCAGGATACGGGACATCATCGACAACCGCGAAACCGAAGAAGTTGGCCGCTACATTGAGAAGGCCTACCAGTGGACGGTGGACTTGCCAAAGCAAATGCGTCGTTCGCTCAGGTAAACTCACTCACCAAATTATGTCAATGTAATAAATGGGCTCAATAAACAGTTACTAAACCACAGATTTTAACACGAAAGTGTTTCAAGTCATGGTTCGACAAGACTTCAGTAACGTATTTCCGTCAGAGAAATGACGATGCCAAATTATCCGTGATCAGAAAGAAAAGTAAAAGGTTCTGCCAGAAGGAGTCGAACCCGGGACCTTTTGGTCCTCAACAACAGAGGGATGTCTTCATAGAAGGAGGTATTTGTAGAAGTGTAACGAGTGCAGGAAGGATGGTACTCCATGTACGGTTATAATGTTCTCCAGAATACGTCTAAAGAGAATCAGGGCTTCCCCTCTCCTTCCGCCCGAGCTCCACCTAGATTAGCCTCCTTCAGAAGCGAGGCTGCATTCACTTATTCCTGAGGTTGAATGATTAAACATAACTTTTTTCCTCGGTGAAGTTTCCTTTTGCGACAGCTTTTGATGGACGTCAGCATCAGTTCTTCGGGTGTCTGACAGCGAATTTACTTTGACTCTCGTTTCAGGAGGGGTGTGGATGGCATAATCACGAATAAGCCTCAGCGCTTGGCGAGGCTAATGGAGGAGGGTGAATTCAACGCCACTTTGCGACCCGCCAACGTCGCCGACAGTCCCTGGACTCGCTTCGGCGGACTGTCTCTGTTTCCAAGGCTTCTTTCGGATGACATGGACATTCTAGGAGATGACGACTTCCCCAGGTTTCGTTGACGGCCAGAGCGGAATCGACGTAACCTATTGAGATTGTGAATAACTCGTGACTACGCTACACGTGCTGCCGATTTGCGAGAGTCCAACCTTTTAAGTACAACACACCTGAACCATGGAAAGCTTGCTGCGGCGTAGCCAGTTATTTTTGGGGGGTATTGGGGAGGTTACCATACTTTATGAACGTCCGTGCATGCATTTGCATGCATGTGTGTATGTTATATACACATGCACCACTAAATAAAAATTCTGAGAGGTTTGAACCCTCCTCTTCCCCCCCCCCCTTGTTACGTCAGTGACTGTGCTTCATAGTCTTGATGGGAGCACATGATTGGTGTCTCACTCCTTACTAATAATTGATAGTTTGACTGAAGGCACGGGTTGCTGCTTATAGCTGAGTACTCTGTGCCTAATTGGCATTTAAGTAATGAATTGAAATTAATGACCCTTAATACTGGATTGCATTTATTTTAAATGTGAGGCTCGTACACTGAGATAACTGATAGTTCCGTTCCCTTCCAACGTTACACATGTGACAGAAAACTGGCATGAAGCAACGGAAAATAAAGCATTTCCTATACATTCAATGAGTACAATTATCATCGCCTCCACCTGCCATTGTTGTGGAAATTCATCCCACTGATTGAAGGATACCAAACGCAGATCGGAAAATTCTGTTTTTAAATTTTAGCACACTTACCAGGGAAACCGGTGCGATGTTAGACACTTCAGATGGTACGCTTTTTGTTGCGACACGAAACAGAAAAAGCAGTGAAAAAATGGTATGCAGTCCCTTGAAAAATACGGCGTACTGTATGCCCCGATAATGAATGCACTTTGCTGACTGCTGTATGAAGTAACTCGGGGTGTTATTTGTGTTCTGACGAATTACTCACTTAGCAATATTATTAAACAAAGCTTTTGAAACAACTTATCTCGGCAAAAACACAATTGTTCTAGATGTGCTTGGAAACGCCAAATCAGACAGAATACAACTACATGCCTGTAAGTATTAGAGTCCTTCTGATTACTGCAGCCGCAAATACAAAAATCCACGAAGTGACGAACCAGCCTACGGGCCATAACTACAGTGTTTTCTAACCTTCCGCGTAGAATTGATGCGATGCCATCCCTCCGCTTCATGAAAGCGATAACGAGATCGCAGTGATTATCGCTCGTGCTTCTATGAGCAAACGATCCGCCATCGTAAACCCACCAGTATCGTCGCTGCGCTAACCGGTCGAATGTTATGTCCGCATGCGCAACATTAGGCAGCACTTCAATCATAGTGCACAAGCGAGAGTAGCAACTTGAGCGAGCTGGTACGGAATCATCTTGATCCCGCATCGCTCAGCGAGATTGTATCAGTGTACCTCCTATCGCGCTGAGTGATGCGGAATTACAATACCCAAGCGCCACCTGGACATGTTGACATCAATGATTGTATGTTTTTTGTTCATTTTTTCTTCACCTTTTCATTTGCGTTTCTTAACAAAAATCAGTTGCAAGTCAGCGCCCGTGTTATGGTCTTACTTTTCTTGTAGTCCTCGTTCGCCTCTTTCTCACATTTTTTGTCTCCTTCACTAATCTCCCAATGTAGGGTAGCCAACTGGATGTCTTTCTGGTTAACCTCGCTGCCTTCTCCCTTTTTTTGCTTCGTTCCTTCCTCCTTCCTCGTTCGCCAGTGCGCTGTTGAAATCAAGATGCACAAGCAAGTATATGACGTAGTAATTTTTAAAAGATGATAGTCCTACTTGGGATACCCGAATGCACACACTTAAGTTTGTTTTTCTATTCGAATGTCACACGTTTGAGCCAACCCGCCAATGTTTAAGCACTTGATGAACGCCCAGTCATCTTGAACAGGAGGCTGCATACATAGTTGTGAACGCTGTCGATCAAAAGGTAAATATTACGCACACCTGAGTGAAGACATCAGTACGTATAAGTGTTAGTTGGTGCATTACTTTACTAGATTGATTTATTGATATGTGGGATTTGACGTCCCAAAACCACCATATGATTATGAGGGACGCCGTAGTTGAGGCCTCCAGAAATTTCTACCACCTGGGGCTCTTTAACGTGTACTCAAATCTGAGCACACGGGCCTGCAACATTTCCGCTTCCATCAAAAATGCAGCTGCCACCACCGGGATTGGATCCTGCGACCTGCGCGTCAGCAGCCCAGTACCTTAACCACTAGACCACCACGGCGGGGCTTACTTGACTAGAAAATACGTAGATACGTAAATCTCAAGACCCTAGTGCTTTTAAGGCTGCCCTGAAAACACCATGCTACGCACGAAAGAAGGCCCGTGGAAGACTATTGTCTTTTGGTGACATTTGCAGCGGAGCACATAGATACGTGTCCCATTTTTTTGTATTTCGCGGGTGGCATGCAGTGCAGCAGACAAACATCAATACTTAAAGGGCTCCTAAAAATTACCCACCTGGAGAAGTAATTTCAGGCCTGCTCACTGCCGCTGTGATGTGACGCATTTTGACCGAGCGAGTGCGCACGGAAGCCTGAGAACCCATCGCCACCAACGACTTCCGTGAAAAGATGAAACGTTCGCGGCGAATTTCGCTTGCGCACTAGCTCAATTTCGCCTGTCGCGTCTAAATCGGCGCTGCTTTAAGGAATGTATCCCACTTTTAAATTCTTTGGTGGTATTTATGTCAGTCATTTATTATTGCACCTATGAATATGAAAAGATTTTACGCTACCGAACGTCTCACCGATTTATAGGAGCATAGTTTTGATTGATATGCACGGTTTAACGTCCCAAAACCACCCTATGATAGGAGCAAAGTTTGATGGCCCAGCAAAATGACATAATAAATTAGGCAAAATTCAGTTTTTATCGATTATTTGCACGCACACATGACACAAAGTTGAGAAGATGCATAGAAACTGTACCTAATTATTTGCTGAACTTCTGCAGTTTTTTTGTTTTGTTTTCTGCTGCGTGAGCGCTTATGTACTGTGCTGCCGGTTTTTTTTTTTCCATGACGAGTTTTGCGTTCAAGCAGACCTCATCTCTGCAACCACGCTCATCTAAAACATGAGCTCTATGCACAGGAAGGCTATGCTATAGCACTGTTTCAGGACGCTACGTTATCGCAGGGGGGGGGGGGAGCGTCAGGGGACACCGAGCTAAAAGCTATAAGTAAGTACCAAGACTTACGCTAATAAGTCAGAAGAACACACGGCATTATCTTAAAGAAAAAACAAAGCGGGTTAGAGATATTGCCTTTACAACGAATTGAAAGGGTACCTTCGGCTCACGGAGAGAACGGACATAGTTGTCATCCCGATGAACGACATGCTCTCATTGCGTTGTCCAGTCGTCCTCGGGGAATGAAAACACTCTGGCCTTCGGTACATGGCCAATATCGGCGAAAGTTGAGCACACAGCACTGTCCCGTGTCGAATGCTTGCAGGGGTACACCATGCAAACATTCAGCGAACGAAGTACGCGACATCACCAACGCAGCACTTCACGGGCGCCTAAAACACGGTCTTCCTCCGGCAGTCGCAAAAGGAAACATCAGCAAGCCACGACAAGCATCGTCAGGCTTAGCAATCTTTACTCAATCGAATGGCGGGAGCATGCACGCGCACGTCTACTTGGCAAGAAATAAGGGTCGAAAGTGAGTGACGTCAGAGGCCATGCCAGGGGGAGTGAGCTGGCCTGAATTTTGTCTAGGTGGCGTTGTGCTATAAACCACACTGTGTTCAAAGGTGAGACAGTATAGTTTATTTCTCCCTTTCAGCTACAATTCCTACCAGTGCTATTTCTTTCTGGCCGCTTTTTGGTTAGAAGACACATGCAATGATTACAGAAAGCGTAGACGTATAGTCAGGATTTCGGGTTTTTCCGAATAGGCGCCGCTATTTCCGCTGCGCCAGATCTTAAACGGCGAAAGTGAAGTGAAATAAGTTTATCGCTCGCAATAGTCATGCGAGACCAGGCGGGAAGGGCTTGTGATTGCATCGTCAAGCAACACTGGTGACGATTCGCAGCAGATGTCTTTCGTATATCGGTCAATCGAGAGCTTCCTTTATCATGACGTCACATGAACAAACTTTTGACGTCGCAAATCGTGCTGCAAAGCCGGGAAGCGCCACGAGGGAATATGGCGCTCGTTCTTAGTTTGAGACATTAGGGGTCTTTTAGTAGACAGAGAGTCACAAACATTTAAATCGGACGATTTGCTAACCAATCAACAGCTTGCTGGTCATACTTTTACGCGTAATCTGGTGTTGTTTAAAAATTAACCTTGGCTTATTTAGCAGTCCACATAGACATTACCAGGCCACATAGACATTACCATAGACATTACATTACCATAGACATTACATAGACATTATGTGCCACATAGACATTACCAGACCCATAGCTACAGCTATTCCTTACGGGAATCAAGCGAGTGCCCTACATGATTCACAGTGACGTCTGCTCGCTTTACGAACTCCGCCCATTTGCAGCTTTCGTTATGCCATTGCCTCTTGTCCAGCGACCTTGCCGATGTGGAGTTTTCGGACGAGTGCCTCCACTTCCCGGGTGAGCAGGCCATCTTCAAGGCTCATAAGATGACCATGGCAGTACAATATGACGTCTTCAGGGCAACGTTCTACGGCAACTTCGCCAAGGAAGACCGAATAGTCATCACCGACCTGCACTCATAAGGCTTTCGGGGCCTGTCACGGTAAACATCGTATACGTACTTCACGTTTATAGAAGTTGTTTTTCTCGTGTTTACTCGTGCTTGTCTAGGTCGTCGTCATTTTTTCTTTACTTCCCTCTCTCCCTTCCTCTTTCTCTACTCCTGTCCTTTATCTCTTCCCTCCTCCCGAAAACGTTAACAGGCATCGTGTCCCTCCAGGTGGCAGTTGCCAGCTTGCTCTCTCCCTTTTTTCTCTGTCACCTTGTGTATCTGTGTATGCAAATCAAATAATGATCATATTACTTCAATAAGAGTCGTTGTGGTGCTCTGATAGGAAGAATTCACATGTTTGTAGGTCTATATATCGCCTTTTTGGTGCAGTACGTGTAACATTAGCTTCCGAGCCTGAAAATATAGAGGGTCCAGTTGTCAGCTCTTAGTTAAATGTAACTCAAAAGTACGGGAATGCATAGCTGTAACGCAGATATAAAAGAACGCATCGCCTCGTTATGTGCAGTGTGACGAACAAGCAAGAATTCAGCGAGATGGCCATGTTCACTGGCGACAGTGCAAATCTGCCATTGTAAATAAGCTCACATATTTAGGTAACTGTTGAAGGTCACAGGCTGCTTACTTAAATGATAACACAACGCAGCTATTTCTACTGTGGACGTCTGGACATGACCAGTGTTAATCAGGCCACCTGCACCCGCACCGCTGCCGCTGAATACCTCGTCCCAGAGGTGAAGAAAAAATGCTTGTCCTTCGTAAACCACCACATGACACGTGATGACGTATGTACTTTCCTGTACAACATTCACACCAAGGACAGTCTCGGTGTGATTGGCTCATCGATAGTTCCCTCTTTCGCCGAGGTACATTTTGCGCCACGCCAGAAACGTGTCCCAAACATCGGTACTAGAAGCCGTGTACGACTGGGCAAAGCATCAGTGTACGACTGGGCAAAGCATACGCATCAGCGAGGATGATGAATGGCCGGATATTCGCGACTTTATGATGCCTTTCTTTCCAGAGCTGCGCTTGTTCGCGCTGAGTGTGAAAGAGTTTGGCGAAAGTCCTGTGTCGTGGAAAATCTTCACCGATGCGGAAGCTTTGGCGATCTTGAGCAATATAGTCAAGGAAGGCTCCATGACCATGTCAGAAGAATTCTGCCAGATACTGACCCCTCGAGCGTAGTACTACAAGAAGTGCGGCGGCAAGTACGTGCTGTGATTTGACAAGAAACGCACTTTACATCAGAGCATGCTGGAAGGGAAGCTGTGTTTATTGTTACGCGGCATACGCGACGTGATGACGCAGTATAACATGGCAAAAAAGTTCGCGATAGATGACCATAGGCGCAGTTTAAGTGCAAAGCAATAAAGTTTCGTCAGGTTACACACACTGCGGAAATAGATTATCATGTGAATCGTTGAGCGAGTAGCTGCCTTGGCCGCATTTTTTCGGCTTTCAAGCAAGTCTTACAAGTTGCATCGACGTCTGTTTATGCTTGGCGTGCATATTGCGTGCTCGCCAGGAACCTCGACTGTACTCGTGCTTAGATGTATATAAGTTATGGTTTGACGTCACGATGGCATTCACGTTACAGCCCATACGTATTTTTATCGAAAGAAAGTGTAAGCAGCGTCCATTGATGTATTGCTGCAGGAGTGAGCCACGCTTTACTGTAGTTTTCTAAGATATAAGCGTACATATCTAAAGTTTGTTACATCGTTTCAAAGTATTTTTTTTTCAAAGCGGAGAGCAAATGCCACGCAAACTGTTGCAAATGTCTATCTCGGTTAAAATAGTATGCTTTAGGTCAATCTCCCGCTTCGCTACCGTCGTTCTATAGATGGCTAAGTTCTTTAATAGCAAGCCGAAAATAGTCCCGACCAAAAGCGACAATTTGCGACTACTGACCACCAGTCGTGTAACAATTTTCACTGTTCTAGAACGAAGTTATAATTCCTGACTGAATGTAGCGGCACGTTAGAGCTTGCAGCGTAATACTGGCAACACAAAGGTGCACCCGTGTTGGTAAGTCAATGATCTGAAACATTCGAGACGTGCTTGGCGTCCAAAAATGAGCAAGCGCTGTTGTATTCAGCATTGATGCTAGTTTTCTGCTGGATAGACAGCGATGGCAGTAGGCGACACTGAAATGAAACAATGACTTGGTTGAAATTGATAAACTGTACTCTGAGATATCGAATTTAATAGGTTTCGCATTTACAAGTTCATTAGAAGTGGAGAAAAGCAAGGTTGAAGTTTTATTTTTAAATTTTGCGTTGAAATATTGCGCATGACTCTCCGTTTTTGTGTTTTCCATGTATACAAACGAAGTAATAATAATATAATAATAATAATAATAATAATAATAATAATAATAATAATAATAATAATATAATTGTGGTTACTCGCAATGCGCTAAAGCCGATTTATGTAGGAGTGTCCAGGGGGCCAGCATCCTCGCGAGCATCAGCGCTTCGTATCAGTTTCTGGTGTTGCTAATGCGTATGTTCCATTCGGCATTGGTATACACAACTGAAGACAACTGATTATATAAAGATCTACAACTCCTAAACATATGTCTGGCGTGCAACAATTGTACATATATTTAGCGTCGTTTTATGAAGCGTTGCTCAATCAAAAAAACTGCAACACGGTCACCTTCCCTCCGCATGCTTCGCATTACGTTGATTCCCGGGTACGTGGGATCTGCCAAAATTTTATTTCCTTCACTGTTTACATCTTTCTCTCTTTCTGTAATCCTTCTCTTTCTCTTTATTTCTGTCCTTGTGTTATACATTGTTTTTACCCCTCCACCGAACTCTCACGTGCCTTTTTAACTTCCTTGCAATTGAATTGAATTGGAGTTTGTCTGCAAGAAGGTGTCAAAGACGACCAGGTGAAGAAGCTGCATTGAGCAGTTTGAGAGAAATCTGGCAACCTCTATACTGTACAAGTACTACAAGCTATACTTTACGACGATATATAGTCGTTTATTCGTGGACGTCGCCATCTTGCTTGCGGGCGGCCCTTTTCTGGTCTGGCAACCCATCTGGCATGCGGGAAGCTCGCTGTTTGCATAGAAGGTAAGCGCGCGGCCGTGGTTTTATTGTTCTCTCCAATTTTCACGCGGTGAATTTTAACTGAAGTGATGCAGGCTCTTTAGAAAATGAGTCTATGAGACGTTATGATAAAGTTCAAGTCGTTGAGGGTCAACTGTTTTATTATGCAGTGCCGCGATCGAGTCCGCCTCTATGTATACAGAATATTCACAGTAGCGACTTTCTGCTCGAAGAATGCGCAGTATTTTCCCGGTCTTTCTTTTCCAGGATGAGCAACAGCACTTCGAGAGCATAGTGAATATATTTCTATAGCTGTAGTCATCCGCTTTTCTAACAACATTTCTTCGGCTACCTCTCTTGCGGGAAACCGTGCATTAGAGTGTGCATGGTGGTTCGTCTTTATTTCGTGGCACTGACAGTTTTTATTTTTTTGCGCTAACTGTTGGCTAAATTGTTTCTTATTAATTCTGAAGGAGTGACCCTATTTTACTCGCTCGTTTGTTTTTACAGGTGTGCATTTGAATGCAGTTTTTACATCAAACGACGCTAACGTGCTTGCGTGTCTCCTTTTCATCTTTTTCTAATCGCTATATTTGAAAGACTCTCGTTGCCGCGGTACTTTGACCTGTGATAAAGAGAAATTTTACGTGGGGCAGTTTAACGGGGAAATATTGTCATCGTCGGAATAAATGTAGGCTGTGTACCTTTTATTCGTAGCCGAGGTTAGCATCGGTGTCGAAGTCGTTACGGTTAGTTCGCCTGAGAAGAAGTGCTCCAACATACCCGAGTGCCCGATAACGGTACAAAGTTTTTCTTGTTTAATTTTTCAAGCTATAGAAGCCGCTGCTCCTCGTCAACAGAAAAACGATGCAACTTGAAGAGTCCCCAGCCACAAAATCTCGGCGTCTGGTGATGCACATGACACATTTCTTCTGACAAAAATTCGCAGGTTGGCTTAATACACGGCGAATTGCTCGATAACGCCACACATACCAGCATCAACTCACTCACTTCAAGCCATCGCCCACATGCCATAGAGGAGTAATGCGTTGGTTGCCAGACTGGACTACCTCGCCCGATGCATTGCATAGCTCATACAAGGCTATGCAATGCTGAGTTAGCGTGCCTCAATACCAAAGTGCTTACGGTGCTCACGTCATCAAGAAATTATGCGCCTTCCTTCCTTCCTTCCTTTCTTCCTTACTTTTCCTCCTTTTCTCTCTCTCTCTCTGTCTTTTTTTATGTTTGGTATTCGGTCTGTCGTACGTCACAGTTAGTGCATCTCGCACCGTACAAATTGGCGCGTGAACTCTCGGAGCAAAACAGAAGAGGAGAAATATGAAGAAGAAGACGAAGAGAACGCGTGTCTTTTCATCATGTTGATAGATGTCTAAGTACGACAAAATGCAAACCTCTAGCATAAGAGCTAAAGCTCTGCTGTAGAAAGTGAATGGAAGCAACATGAGTGGCTCCAAATGTCAAACGAAGCGGAAAATGCGTGGACGAACTAACGCGTATCATGGCTCCACGCGAGTGAGCTGCGCGTTCACTTCTTTTGCGTCACCTTTGTGAATTTGGCGTGATTAAACAACAATCGAAATTCCTAAGAGCTTTATTTCAAAGATGACTTAGTCTCCTCATATTGGTGCGTTAAAAAAAGATCGTTCCAGAAAAACCTTGCATTTATTTGTACCGTGATACTGTCCTTTAGCGTAAATGAAGCTACAAATCGTGTGATCGTCGTATATAGCGAATAGACCACGCCCAACATCTACTACAGATGTAGGGTGCTGGCCAGCAACCCAGGCGATAAATTGTACGACAAACCAATCGTGTCATCCATTGGCAGATTTCGAGCACTTCCGGCAACACTTTTTCTGCTTCAATGGCAGAAAGAGTGTTCCCTTATGCTCCTTAGGAAGATAAGGGAACACTCTCATGCTCTCTGTCGTGAGAGCCACTCAACAGAGCAAGTCTTTTTTTTTCTACTCCGCCCTCCTTCTCCATGCTTTTGTGAATAAAGACGTTTCTCTCTCTCTCTCCACGAAAACCGGTGGACTCAATCGGAAGTTCCAAGCGGCCCGTGCACTGGAACAGTGCCAACTAAGGGCGCGCCAACGGACGCCGGTCCGTTGGTCGCGCACCCCGTCATACACGCACACGCAGTGCTGGGGTTTTGCTAGCGTGCTTGCGTTTTGACAAGCCAATGGCTTGACCAGCATACTGCCCTCAATGAACTATGTTTCAGTAGGTAGACAGCCACGGCTAACTACGCCGTCGTGGTGGTCTAGTGGCTAAGGTACTCGGCTGCTGACCCGCATACACGGGCTCTAATCCCAGCTGCGGTGGCTGCATTTCCGATGGAGGTGCAAATGTTGTAGACCCATGTGCTCAGATTTAGGTGCACGTTAAAGAACTCCCAGGTGGTCGAAATTTGCGGAGTCCTCCACTACGGCGTCTCTCATAATCATATGGTGGTTTTGGGACATTAAACCCCACGTATCAATCAATCAGCCACTGTTAATTTTTTTATAATCAGATTACGCTAGCTAAGCTCGTCCCCTCGATTACATGGCGATACCATAGCAATAATCCCTACGATCATTTTCTACCACGATCATCATCATTGTTACCACAGCGTTCAGTAACGGCGAGTCGACAGAGAAGATTCGGAAAACGCATTGACGTGCTTGCCGTACATCGTGATCGTTCACTTCCTTGTGACACGAAATGAGTGGTAAGTTGCTCGGGATGCGAGCCATCAATAATCGACAGCGTAAAGCTCATGCAGTATCCTGCAGTATCAGTTGTTGATCATGTCATGATCGTTGACAAGATTTTGCACTTTTTTGCCGTTACCGGTGGTGTCACCTATTCGGTCATTCCAGCGATGCAGGCGGCGCCATGGAGCCGTGTTCCGAAGCTGTCACACGGTGATAATCTGCGACGCAGTTCGGTCTTTCCGTAGTCATGAACCAATGAACGCGTCTTCACGCTCTGCGACGCTGACGTGCACGCTCGCGACAACACCGTCTCGTCCGCCATTTCGACGTACTGCTGCGCCGCCTATAGTTGCTGGAATAGTCAAATAGTATTAGCGATGACGGACACTGTAACTGAGAACAAGACATTACAAAGCAGGCATAGCCAACAACGGGTGTCTGCCAAGTGAAGTAATACAGCTTATTTGATGAAGCATGGTTTTTTTTATTGTCATCGTCATTCCCTGGATATTTCGATGTTGGTTTCGGCTCGTAGATGTGCTCTAGAAATATCTAATTTAGCTTGCCTTGTGCGCGCTGGTTCCATTTTATTCATTCAACCTCGCCACATGATCGACAGCTAATGGTGAAGACAATTGTGTGTCGCCGAAGGAATTATCTCCACTTCAGACTTACGAGGCGAACTTGCACATGTACATCTTGCCGCCAATAGGTATTGCATGGGTACTGAACGAGCGTAGGCTTAAGAAGCACCCTTCTGACGTCATTGGTCGACACGGGTATCGTGTTTGATAAAAGGACATCGTATCGATCAGTTTGAGGCCTAAACGTTTAAAATGCGAATTCATGTCAGGCATACGGCGTTGTCCATGGCGTCCGCAGGGCCACTCTCACCCCTCTCCCACAGCAACAGCGGCGGCCGTGTGCGCTTATCGTCACCCCTAGCAACCGGAGCATGTGGTGCGAGAGTTTAGGAGAGGGGAGGTGTAGGAGAGGAAATGTTTCGCCTTTCCTTTTCTCGTCGATTGCTCTCTCTTTCTTCTGCGCCCAATTTTCCCGGTTGCTCGCACCTCACCCTCGACCGTTCGCTGGCTGGGTGCCCCTCAAAAAAAATTGCCCGCAGCTTCCCTCGGGGGAACACTGAGGAGGATGCGGAGCATATAATTGGTTAACGGGGTGTTAAAGTGCGACTTACTTGGGTCGATGGCTAAATTGGTTAACGTGGTTGTGAAATGGGGTGTTAAATTGCGACTTACTTGGGTCGCTGGCTAAATTGGTTAACGTGGTTGTAGGAGGGGTGTTAAATGAGTGAACACGTACGACACGTATGCGAAAGGGTGGTGTTTATTTATTGCGACGAACTTTGAGCACGATGGCTTTTTGGTCGGTAAAGTGAAGAGTGAGTGGATCGGGTTGCAGCGGTCGTAGGTCGAAATTTGCAAAGACGTGGTCGATGCAGGTTCCGCGAATGGTGGTCGGCTGGTGGTGTTTGCAGTCGTCGTGCGTTGCGCATTTCAGCGAATGTCGCGACGCCATGTATTCGACTATCCAATCGACCTCGGACGTCGACGCGCCGTACAAACCAACCGACGAGCGGCAACTGAGCGAGCGAGCACCGACCTTGAGTATATATACAGCGCGACGGCGCATGCACTGTCAGCTGTCGAATGTTCGAGAAGGGGGAGAAGCGCAACGGCGCATGCGCGCGCGTCAGCTGCCGATGTTCTCGAAGCGCGACGGCGCATGCGCGCGCGTCAGCTGCCGATGTTCTCGAAGCGTGACGGCGCATCCGCGCTACATTATACAGCTAGCGAATGTTCGTGAAGAGGAGAAGCGCACGCGGTGTGTAGAGGAGGAAGGGTGCACAGATGGTGGAGGAGTGAAGCGCGCGCGGTGTGTAGAGGAGGAAGGGATGCACAGATGGTGTAAGAAGGAGGAGGAAGCTTGCGGACGGCGCCGCACTACAAGCCTCGAGTATTAGATGCTCCGCATCTAAAACAGCCGAAAATGTGCGCTCAAGACGCCGCTGGGAAACGCCAATGCCGAGCCGAGAACGCTAGCTACTAGAGCTAGAAACCAGGTGCGTTTCTCGCGACAGAAAAACGCCACGTGCGGGGAACGCCCCTATTGGCTGCACAGTGTAAGAAAACAAGAACAAGAAAACATTATTCTCCTAATGCTGGGTTCTAACGTGCGAAACGCCGTCATGTATTCTACGCAACGAAGTCACATTATCTCACTATTCCCTTCAAAGAAGTGGCACATTTCTTTTTTTTTTTGAAGGCATTGACATTACCCGGTTCTATACGAATACACTTAAGAGCTGAGCTAGTATTACTGTCCCCGCTTTTAAAACCGTGTCGAGACTGCAGTCGCATCTGGAATAACTGTAGTAACAGCTGTATCGTACTTTGCGTGGCTAACAACAACATATGTTCGCATTGATCTTTTCGTCATGATGCGTTCTTTACGACGCGTCAATCACCACTGTGAATGTGCGTTGCAATTGTTGTAGGCTCGTGTGCTCAGATTTGGACGCACGTCGAAGACCCCACGATGATCGAAACTTCCAGAGCCTTCCAGTACGGCGTCTCTCATAATCATAAGGTGGTCTTCGGACGTTAAACCCCACATATCTATCTATCTGAATGTGCTTTGCGTCCTCTCTACAATTGTTATTTCAGAATAAAGTATACCGGAAGCCCTTGCGGTGCGGCCGCTGTCACTGTGCATGCGTCGTAACGCGAGCCGTAGCTCGAGCTTGCCTCAACCACGCCCACAGAAAATCCGAATCAGCTTGCAGCTCACAAGGCCCGCAAAGCACTGGTGTCCAGGCTGTGGTGTAGCTACGATCGTCCGTTCAGGTTTGTGGGTGAAGGGAAGGTCCGATCGGGTTTGCGCGTGAAGTGGATGAACTGTGGCCTGATTAGAAGGGAACCACTGCGTACTTCCCATTTACTTCAGGCATCCAACGACCGATGTCAGCGACACCAGACCACCCAGTAAGACAGCTACGTAGTGTCAGGCATTCATAGGTTGGGTGGATGGTGCTCTTTCATTTTAGTTATTAGATGCGAAGCCACTCTTTGACTAATCTTTGTAACGCTGTCCGTTCGTTTCAAAGCGCCACACCACGTTCTCCCCGCCGCAGTGGTTGGAACGATTCCAAGTAGGTCGAGTTGCATCTGCGCTCTCACGACACTCTCTCCCTCACCCGCAGCAGCTGCCGGCTCCTCCCGAAAAACGTAGGTGGTGTTTGTTGCTGCCTGCTCGCAACACACTTCTCTCACACTTGACCCTCTCCACCACCCGACACGCTCGAACACACGTCGAGCGAAAACACTCTTTCGGCTCGTTTATCTGCGATGAATCTTACACGAAACCCAACCCACTTTCCCTGTCTTTTCGTTTCAAGGAAACGTTTATACAGTAAAAGCTACACCGAGTTTCGCTCAAAAACGTTCTTCCAGCACCCGCGTCCACGCCCGTTTCAGCAGAGTTAACGATGTACGCACCGCTGCTGCTTCGCATTCCATCATGGTTCCCTGCTGGGAGATGGTCCACATTTTGTTTATAGGTATTTTCCATCGCGATCATTGTTCGAGATCTTGGCAGCGTGGTAAAATAACAGGTGAACACAACATTTTAAAACAACGAAGGGAAACGAACACGTGAATTTCTTTAAACACGCCCTTTCAAGAAAAAATAAAAAGGCAAGCGATGTCATTTTTACAATTATGAAATCGAACAGAGAATCCGTTAGCACAAGGGAGAAAAAAGCACCTGAAATATCTCAGCCAGACAACGAAACTACTTGGTACTGATGATGTGGCTCAAATTTCGATAGCTTTGATTGATTGACGTGGGGTTTAACGTTCCAAAACCGTCATGTGATTATGAGAGACGCCGTAGTGGAGGACTCCGGTAATTCCGATCACCTGGGGTTCTTTAGCATGCACGAAAATCTGAGCAATTGGGCGTACAGCATTTCCGCCCCGTGGAAAATGCAGCCGCCGCAACCGGGATTTGATCCCGCGACCTGCGGGTCAGCAGCCGAGCACCTTAGCCACTAGACCACCGCAGTGGGGCTCGAATAGTCAGCCTAATGGATACGTGGGGTTTAACGTCCCAAAACCACCATGTGGAGTGGAGGGCTCAGAAATTTCGTCCGCCTGGGGCTCTTTAACGTGCACCCAAATCTGAGCACACGGGCCTACAGCATTTTCGCCTTCATCGGAAATGCAGCCACCCACGCCGACATTTGATCCCACAATCTGCGGGTCAGCAGCCGAGTACCTTAGCCACTATACCACCGCGGCGGGGCGAATAGTTCGTCCTGTGTAACAGTTCTACGCTTCTATGTATGTTACTATGCATGCTCTATGCATGCTTTTTATTGTTTTTTTATGTAACTAGCTTGCGCAGATTATATTACGAGGAAATTTAAGGGAATGATCGGGGTTATGTCGAAGTAATTCTTGGATAGGGCGTGTTAACCATCCCACGTAAGTTTGCAGTGTAACACAGTTTAGTTACGTGGTGGCGAACAATGTCTTCTTTCATCCATGGTCACTTGGTTTTTCTGTGTTATCTTTTTCAGATTACTGTTACAGATGCCGACGCAACAGCAAACGATGCTACAACTGCTCTCCGCCTCCTCGCCAAGATGTTTCGACGCAAACTGAGAGTAATTCCGTGGTAATACGTGTAATTCTTCCCCTCATTGTTTCAAGCGCACATATAGGATATAGATGAGTATACCGACCCAACAGGCAGAATTTTCATGGATATGTGTGAAAGGCATGATTTCATCATTTGTAACAGTACTGAGAAGTGTGAAGGGCAAATAACAAGGGGGGCTAGGAAGGCTGCGGTCGACGATAGATTACGCGCTGATGTCACAATGGATGTATGATAGGCTCCAGAGAATGCACATAGATTAATGTGTCTCCAGAAATCTGGGTGGTGATCACAAACCTATTAAGCTAAGTTTTGGAAGAGCAGTGAAAGTGGGGAAGAGACAAGATGAGCAACTACAGAAAAATTTTTATTCAGAAAGGAAAATAGAAATAGCTACTAAACAAGAAAGTAATCACTGAGGACAATAAAACATTGTGGACATACACGAATCTAATTAGACTGTTTGAGTTAGAGCTTGCTAAGACACGTGACAAGTCATCCCGGAAAAGAAGACACAAACCCAAGTGTTGGTGGGATGAGGAAGTTAAGAGAGCCATACAGCAAAACGTCAGGAAGCTTCTAGGGAACACAGACATGCTAAGCAGCTGGGTGAACCGGCAGATGAAGTTGAAAGAAAATGAGAAATCTTTTTAAGCTGTAGAATGGATGCATTCCTTATGATCAATAAAAAGAATAGAAGAAAGGGAGCTCAGTGGCTGGCAGAAGTACATAAAAAAGATATAAAGGCAGCTGCGAAATTTTGGAACCATCTAAACTTCTTAAGAAATGAGACTAGCCTAGAGCAGAGGTTTATAACTACAGCTTGAGGTGCTAGGCTAGAAATGACGAAGCTGTGTAATAACTAAGAACAAGGGTTACAGAAGATTTTCAACAAATGAGTGCCTTATTCAACACAAAATAAAAGGATGGATAAATTGGCGCAATGGCTCCATTTTCACAAAGAGATCGGGAAAGGGCTGAGAAGAGGGTTCCTAGTAGTACATCAACAGACCCACATTGAATGCCAATTATGCTGATAAAGACATTGGGTCCGAAGTCTAATCAGACTTTGAGAGTGGCAATGAGCAAAATAATAATCGATGGTGAAGTCCCTGATGGATGGAAACTTAGCAGGATGAGCATGATCTATAAAGGAAAGGGGGACAAAGCTGACATAAACAGCTACCGTCCTACAACAGTGACATCAGTGGTCTACAGGCTGGCGATGCAGATTTTAAGGGAAACACTGCAGGCGTGAATGGAGGATGATAGGGTGCTGGGGGAACTGCAGAATGGGTTTCGGAAACACAGGAGGTTGGAAGACAATCTGTTCTCACTGACGCAGTGCATCGAAATAGCAAAAAAGGAACACAGGCCGCTATGGCTTGAATTCTTGGATATCAAGGGAGCGTACGATAGCGTGGTTCAGGAGGACTTGTGGGGAATACTGGGCACACTTGGTTTGGAAGGTGGAGTCACTCATATTTTCAAAGATATCTATAAAAGTAACAAGGTCGATATAAAGTGGGAAAAACAGGTATCCAATCCCGCAGAGTTAAAGTGGAGGCTTAGGCAGGGGTGTCCTCTGTCTCCCTTGTTATTTATGATGTACCTACAAGGATTAGAAGTCATATTAGAGGGAAGTGGACTTTGCTTCAACCTCTCTTTTGTCAAACAAGAAAAACTCATTGAACAGGCCCTACCATCATTGATGTACGCAGATGATATAGTGCTAATGGCCGACAACAAGAATAGTTGCAGAGATTGATGGACATCTGCGGTAATGAGGGAGATAGGTTAGATTTTGGATTCAGTAAGCAAAATTCAGCAGTCATGATTTTTAATGATAACGAAGGTACTGAGCTTTGATACAGGAGGTCACGCTAGAAATAACAAATACAAATATCTGGTCGCATCGATAAGCAATGGGACCGAGTACCTATTGAATCACAAAATATACGTAACGACTAAAGGTAACAAGAATTCAGCAGTGATGAAAAATAGGGCACTGTGGATTTACAATAAGTATGATGTGAGAGGAATATGGAAAGGGGTCGTGGTTCCTGGTGTGACTTTCGGCAATGCGGTCTTGTGCATGAGATCAGAAGTTCGAGCAAGATTAGAAATTAAGCAACGTGGAATAGGTAGGCTTGCTTTAGGAGCTCACGGGAATGCACCAAATCAGGAAGTACAAGGTGATATGGGATGGACATAATTTGAGGGCAGGGAAGCTAGCAGCAAGATACATTTTGAGAAGCGATTGAGAGAAATGGGCGAAGAGTGTTGGGCTAGGTTTTCAGCGACTTGTACATGAATAATGTCGATACACAATGGAGGAAGCGAACCAGAAAATTCACAGGTAAATACTTAAAAAACACTAGGGGGCCAAATCAAAAATTACGATCGGTTAAAAAGAAAGTGGAGAAAATGGAGATTGATATGTGGAGAATCGGCATGATGAAGAAGTCCGCACTAGATATCTGTCGAACTTTTAAGCAGGAAATTGCCAAGGATCTATGATTGTACTCGGGGTAGCTCTCTACTCTTTGAGGCCTTGACGGGAGTACTGCGAACGAAGACATATCGGCCCAAATACGAAGGTGTAGACGCGGTATGCAGTGCGTGTGGAGAGGAGGAAACTGCCATACACTTGATAATGTTCTGTAAAGGGCTTCGCCCTAGAGTTCAGGATGATGGCGCAGAGTTCCTCAAAGTACTAAGGTTTAGGGACAGGTAGGGCAAAATAGACTTTAAGAGCGTAGAAATAACTAGGAGGAGATTATCTGATTGGTGGCTGAAGTCAATGCACGAGTGAAAATTAAACCCTTCACTGCATAGTACGAGTCTCCACCTTCACTATTTAAAGGAAAAAAAAGATAAATCTAGTTTTTGGTTCACTAAGTATTAAGGCTAGGTGGCGTTAGCTGCTGGCCGATCTAAAGGGTACAGCCATATCCATCCATCCGTCCATCCATCCATCCATCCATCCGTCCGTCCGTCCGTCCGTCCGTCCGTCCGTCCGTCCGTCCGTCAGCCCATGTATTTCTCTTTGTCTGTCTGTTCGTCCGTCCATCCATCCATCCATTCATCCATTCATTCATCCATCCATCCATACATCCATCCGTACATCCGTCCGTCCGTCCGTCCCTCCGTCAGCCCATGTATCTCTCTTTGTCTGTCTGTTCGTCCGTCCATCTAACTCTCTGGTCGTACGTATAGCTGTCTGTCCGTCTGTCTGTCTGTCTGTCTGTCTGTCTGTCTGTCTGTGTGCCCATCTGTCCTTTTGTGTGTCTTAGGTTTACGTAGGATTACGAAGGACATGTAGTCCAGTGTCGAAGCAAGGTTGGCGTACTCAGGCACCCTTCCGTTAAGGCCACTAGCCACTGAATTTTGGGATGGCTACTGGTGCTCGTCCATGAGTGTATCACGTATTACAAATCAACGGGCTGCCAGAGCCGTGGACAGCAGTGTCGGAGCTAGTATGGACAGATAGCGGTGATTACACAAGTGAAATATGCTGTCAATAAAACGTAACTTATCATGCGTGCTCTGGTGTAGATTTAAAATTCCATATATACCTCACATCAGCGCTTTATGCCGCTAGCGATGTCCCGCGCCACCAGGTAAACAACCATAATATGGGTAACTGTAGAGTAACTGTATATGCTACCATTAGGTAGCAGAGTAGCGCATTTGTTTTCAAACGCCGCTAGCAATCAGGCACTGCGGGGAAGCTGGTGCACAGGCCACACCACAGAAAGTGGTCGCCATCCTCCTAGAATCTATCAAGTGATCGTCGTGCACTCCTTAGCTCGTTAGCTACGAACTTGTGCTTTTATTTGCTTTAGATTCATGTCCTTAAGCTTCGACAGCAAAGTATTTGCGTGGATTCGGCGCCATATCTGAAAAGAAAATGCTGGAATAATCAATGCTGCAGGTTTAGTAGCTACCTAGCGGCTCCTTAAATCTCAGAGGACCCACATTCTGTGTTTGTGAGTTGTTGCTTATCCTCCATAGCCGGCGCCACTTAATTATGCGGCAGCGCCAGTGCATGTTATTTGGCGCTACGCTACGCCATCGCGCTTTGCGTTACCGGAGCGACTCTCCGGACGGAATAGCGACCAACTTCGAACGCATTGCGTAGCGTCCATGGCGGCATTTCGCACCTGATAAGCCAGCTTTAAAAAAATAATGTTGTCTTGTTTTTTTATTAAACCGCGCAGCCAATGGTACCGTTCGCCGCACGTGGCATTTTTCTGTCTCTAGAAACGCGTTCTGTGTTTTCAACACTACCGTGCACGGTTAACAAATACTATCAAGTGATCAAACCAACAGCGTTCTCGTCTCGGTGTTGGCGTTTCACAGCGGCGTCTCGAGCACATGTTTCCGAAGTTCTTGAGTGGCGCCCAGCCATCGAATGGTCGAGAGTGAGGCGCGAACGGACGGGAAAGTGGGGCGCAGTTTGGGAGAGAGAGCGAACGACGAGAGAAGGAGAGGTGAAACACTACACTTACCCTCTCCTACACTCTCTCGCACCACATGCTTTGGTAGCTAGGGACGAGGATAAGCGCGCGCGCCCGCAGCTGTTGCTATAGGAAAGAGCAGTGGACGGATTCCGACGGACGCCTGACATAGCCCGACTAAGTAATGCACTCGCATTTAAAAATGCTTTTAAACTCGCTTGGCACAGTCCCGAATGCAGGTGTTTCTTCTTCCTTGACAACTCATTGACACGCCAGGCACGTCGACTGGCGATGAGCGACACGCTTCGTCGATCGGTGACACAGTTCGGCAAGTCGTCCACAAAAACAGAGCGTGGCTTTACCATGTAACTATGGTTGCTAACGAGACAAGATGGCAGACCTTTGCGATGCTTTGGTCCCGTACGGAGCATATTACTCGAGGTGGCTGTATGTTCGCACACCCTCTTCTTTCTCTGCTCCATGTATGCATGTTCCGCTAATGACAAGCCTGTTAACTGGATCATGCAATGCGATAGCTGAAGTCTCAATGCTTAAATACCAGACAGTAGGACACCATACAGAATTTTTTATGTCGATTGGTTAAAAGGTTGTGACGTGCGCATGCATTATCTCAAAGGGCCACTCACCAGGTTCGCCTATTTTGAGCTGACAAAGCGCGATGGGTAGATGAGGCGTTCATGATCCCGTATGCCAAAATTTGCAACGCTACGTGTCGCGGAAATGGGTCAAATTTCAAGATGAACGCTGCTCCCTTTTCCTTTTGCAGGCTTGCGCCCAGAGAATGAGGGCATGACGTCCGCGTATGAATGGCCCTAGAGAGAGATAAAGATGCAAGGAAAGGCAGGGAGGTTAACCAGACGCACATCCGGTTTGCTACCCTGCACTGGGGAAGGGATGAAGGGGAGAAAAGAGGTTGCAGAGAGATGAGAAGGATGAATGGCCCTACGTACACGGCAATGCAGGGACGTTGGTCCTCTAAGTAGACGACTATGCTCTGGCGTTGGCAAGAGTGGCACGTGACATGGTGAAAATTATTTAACACGACATGCGTAGTTCATGTACTCGTTGCTTGAGGAGATTATTGAATCACTAGATCAATAATGAGACGCAATAAGGGAATGGGAGAGAGAGAGAGAGAGAGAGAGAGAGATACTTTATTAATTTCCGGCAGATTGCTGGGATGGGTTCCCACCTAGGGGCCAACGGAGAGACCGTGTCTCCCGGCAGCTTCCTTGGCCTGCTGGATGGGAATGGGAGCGTTCTTTTTTTTTCATTTTTCTCCCCGTGAATTGCAACGAGATGCGGAGCTAATGTGCCGACGTTTTGCATGCGTTCGTATCCCCGCGGTCAGCTACTCGAGCAGACGACAGCCATGGAACGCTCCTACACGTTCGTGCACTTATTGTGCTGATCTATCTACCGCATCTAACCAGTGTTTCCAAACCATCTCGCAGACACGGGCCATAGACCTCAAAATAACGCTGGTCAAAAAGAAGCATTGGCAGATCTCACGTACAGTGGGACTCAATTATATGCGAAGCACGAATGAAAAACGTTGACATGTCACTTTAAAATCAGCACAATGTTACGAGGTGAAGGTAAATGATGCCGTACGTGACTTCCGCCTCTTGATTATTATGCTTGGATGTGTCTTTTACCTTCGTCATCTATTCACGTCACGTGATACCAAATTGAGTATATGTGGAGCTAGCGAAACGGCCGTGGGCACGTTAAGAACGTCGTATGTTTTCATGTTCTTACATGACACGCTGTCAGAATAATTATGTTTGCACAAGTCATATATTTCGTCATTCATTGACGTCCCGTAACACCAAATTTGGCACATGTGGAGCTAGCAAAACGGCCGCGAGTGCATAATGAAGGGCCCAATATACTCCAACGTAGCGTTCACGCGCGCGCACGCTGGGCACAGCAACGCAACGTTAGCGAAACGCAAGCATTCTATAGTCGGACGCCAGGCGCGACCAGCGTCCGGAGGCACGTACTGACGGCAACCCTCATGTGCAAAATGCGATATGCTTCATTTCGCGCCGATGCGTTATCCAGTCAACATTGCGTCCCCTCTTGTCGTGACGGAGGGACGCCGGACGCGCTGAAATGCGCATGCGTCGAAGGAACGCAGCGCGGCGCACGCCTGCGAGAATATGGCAGGCAGATCAGCGCCTGTCGTGGCATCGCCGGTGTGACGCGACAAAACGAACGCGCCTGTCGTGGCATCGCCGGTGTGACGCGACAAAACGAACGCCAGGGCACACGTCGAAGTGTATTGGTGCCTTGAGTGTGGCTGTAGTCAAGTTCTCACAGGACACGCATCTCATGATTATCATGTTTGCACCAGTCACATACCTTTGTCATCCATTCACGTGATGTAATACCACTTGGCATATGTGAAGCTAGTGAAATGGCCGTGAGCGCATCATCAGTGTGGCATGTAGTCACGTTCTTACATAACACGCATGTTGGGATTATCATGTTTGGATGTGTCATTTATCTATGTTGTCCGTGCGCGTCACGTGATACCGAGTTTGGTACATGCGAAGCTAGCGAAATGGCCTTGAGCGCATCGTGAGTGTAGCATGTAGTCACGTTGTTACATGCCACGCATCTCATTTTTATCATGTTTGCACCAGTATAATGCCTTCTTCATTCATTCGCGTTGCGTAATACCAAATTTAGTATAAGACAGGCTAATGAAACGACCGCCAGCGCATCGTGAGCGCGGCATGTAATCATGTTGTTACATGACACCTATGCCATGATTATCATGTTTGCACCAGTCACATACCTTCGTCATGCATTCACGTACTGTAATACTAAGTTAGGTATATGTGACACTAGCGAAACGGCCGAGAGCAAATCATGAGCGTGGCATGCAGTCATGTTGTTACATGACACGCATTTGATGAATTTTATACTATGGTCTGTCGCTTGTGTTCGCCATGCAATCATGCCATACCATACCTATTTTGCAACATTCCGTGTGAACAAAACCACCGCAAGAGCTCCACAATCATAAAATGTAAATCATGACATACATGTCATGATTTTCATGTTATGACTAGTCAAATTTGTTTTTCATACAGTCATGTTATGCCTTACCAAGTTTGGTATTGATACCTTTATAGAAACGACCAGGAGAGCTAAAAGTCGTAGGCGGATAGATAGATAGATAGATAGATAGATAGATAGATAGATAGATAGATAGATAGATAGATAGATAGATAGATAGATAGATAGATAGATAGATAGATAGATAGATAGATAGATAGATAGATAGATAGATAGATATGCTCAAAGTCGCTGAAGTTCGCTAACAAATGCTCCGCATTTAAAAAAACAAAAAAACACAGCTCATTGGACACCCAACAACTTCCATGGTTTAACTAAAATGTGGTATGGGGCCTGGTGAGTGGCCCTTTAAGAGCTCATCTTCCTTGCAGTTTTCACTGTCCAGTTGCCTCGAGGCTGGATATCTTGCCGATGTGGAGATCTCCGTCAACTGTTCGCACTTACCGGGCAGTCAGTCTACCTTCCGGGCCCACAAGATGATCTTGGCTGTACAGAATGACGTGTTCAAGGCCATGTTTTACGGCGACTTCGCCAAGGAAGATCGCATAGTCATTACTTACTTACACCCGGATGGTGTCAGAGGCCTCTTGCGGTACGCTCCCAATTCCTCACTTTATTGTCTGTCAGGATGATTTTTTAATTAGGCCTAGTGTGACGATAGTTATTGTGTTGTGTCAGTGAACCCAAGGTACCTTACGGTTTGCTCGTCCGTCGGTCAGTTTATTTAATTAGGGGCATTTCAAAGCGATACAAGCACATTTGGTCGTTTCGCCACAGGCTTGCATTGAGCAAATAATTGATGATTGAGCACTACCAACTTCGCTCCTTTTTATGAGGTTTCCATCATGCGCATCGCTCAAAATCTCAGCGAACCACCACGGTGACATATCAGCCAGCTCTCAAGAACATAAAAAAAAAGTTGATTTAGGTGTAAATTATCCTTTGCCTGCGCAACATGGAGGAAAGGCTCGGGAGGCAACTGGACAGGCTCAAAGTTCTAGGCTGTGGAGGTGCTGACACTTCATGTAAAGTATCTAGCGCCCCAAGGCGCACGTGTCTCGCGCAGAAGCCGCATGTAGGAGTCACAACTATTGAACGGTCGGTGGCGTTGTGCTTGTGGGCGTTTATCGCCACCATCATCATCGTGGTTAGAAAACGCTAGCGCCGGCGGTGACACCTCGCGGCAAGCCACGGTTGCGGCGCGCCAGAATTAAGGTGGTCTTTTTTGCGCGTGCCGGTTGCCGCGAACGGCTGTCTCTAGCGTGGGTCCCCGGTGCGTGGCACCGCGGGTTGCGCGTCGGGGGCTCTCGTGGTAAGTGAAGCGTTGGCGACGCCACCTTGGATGCGTTATTGGGTTTGTTATCTTGTTGAGGGTTGTGTAATTTTGTTTAAGGTTGTTTAGCGTGTTGATCACAATTGATGTGTAATTATTCGGCTGATGATTTCGTCATTAGAAAGGTAGTTAAATAAATGCATGTTGTTTGGTTTGTTCCGACCACCTCTACTGTGTCCGTTCACTCCAAGACCGTGGCGCTTGCCAATTCGAGTTTACTGCATTTGGCAAAGGCTGGCCGAACGAGTTATCCGACACTTGAAAGCGCCAGCGAAAGGTTCCGAACATTGTATACGCTCGAAGGAATTGGCGATTTCCAGCATTTCATGCCTCTATGATGTCTCACACAGCTTTAGAAAAGTGGGAGCGAGGTACGGATGCAATGTTTTCTTTCGGCTAGCAACATTTTAGGCAGCATTTGCACAGCTGTAGAGAGGAAAGGTCGAGGGTGAGGAGCAAGGCAAGGATGGTTGCAAAGTCAAGCGTAGGGCCAGAGAAGTTCCATTCTCCACCGGTGTGGTGTCCGACATTCCGTTTTTCGTGTGTGAAGCGTTATGTTACAGAAATCGAGTGTTGTGTCAATAAAAGGCTTATAG
Source organism: Rhipicephalus annulatus (assembly GCA_013436015.1). Classification (NCBI taxonomy): domain Eukaryota; kingdom Metazoa; phylum Arthropoda; class Arachnida; order Ixodida; family Ixodidae; genus Rhipicephalus; species Rhipicephalus annulatus. Next base: position 349,367 of record WOVY01011318.1, on the reverse strand, counting down.
ATCACACAGGTTCACCAAAGTGACAACCATGTAACCATGTTCTAATCTTGCTTTGCATTGTAGTGAACACGGCTGCATATCCTTGTTCGGTGATACATCAGTCAAATCCAGATTGAAGGATTGCGTAGCGCGTGAAATTGAAGAAGCCAGTTTTTTTTTTCAACTAAGCTGGTAACACATGAGTTGCAAAACCACCGGTCACATTACTGGCCGCTAAGGTGGCTTCTCTGGGAGCTCGTCATTTATTAATCATTTCACTGCTCAACTAACTGTTTCATCCACACGTATTTATATAACAGCTTATATCTGTTGGTTGATGCAATCAATTTTCAGTTGATTGTTTTCGCCGTGTTCTATGTCCCTCCCTTTGTGCTACCATTTTGCGTACAACCGTGTTAAACTGAATTGCCCTCCATATTTTCTCTAAGGTAGGGAGCAGCAGCGACCCTATTATCGACGTCGCACAACACCCACATGAAATATTATGCAGCTAGCACCTCTCTACACATCAGCACAAGTCATTACATATAGTTATATATGTATTTATTACCCCACATATCTATTTTTCTGCCACGTTTTAGTGCAATTCATACATTTATCATCAGCTCCAACGCAAAGCTGCAAACTATAGAGTTTGATTCTTGTCCATACCCCAGAATATTGTGTGGAAACAGCTCAAAAAAGCAAATGCTAAAAAATAGCGGTGCCTACTGCACACACAGTGTTGAGCCGTTACAGTGTATTCGTTGAGAGCCGAAGGAAATCATTGCAACTGGCCGGTTACACAAGTTTTCAATGCATGCAGGTACTTCTACAGCGGGAATTTAGAAGTGGCTAACGCGCATCGGCCGCCTGCACCCGGACAGCCGCCGCCAAGTACCTCGTTCCGAAGCTGGAGGAGAAGTGCCTTTCCTTTGTCAACGCTCGCATGGGGCCGATGGACGTGTGTCCCTTTCTGGACTACATTCTCACCATGAGCGAAGATGAGCTGGACTATCCCGCGAAGGCCCTCATCCGTAGAGACACTCTTGGAGTGATTGGTGCATGCAATTTTTCTCGTTCAACCGAGCGTACCGTGCGATACATCCTGCGCCACGCAACCAACGTGCCCGAGGCGATTGTGGTGGAATCCGTGTACGACTGGGCGAAGCAACAGTGGCTCACGCACTTCTTCGAGGGACGATCAACGGCCTGACATTCGCGCCAGTTATGCTGCCGCTCTTTCCCGAGTTGCCGGTTCTTCGCGCTGACGGCCACTGAGTTCGTCCAAGGTACCCATCGCATGGAAAATCTTCACCGACGCCGAAGCGCTGGCCATATTAAGCAACATCGTCAAGGGACGCTCGATGGCCATGCCAGAGGGTTTCTTCAAGATCCGAAAGAATCGAGCGTAGTAATACAAAAACATGCTGGGATCACGCGCGCATATTTCTCATGAAGCCCACCATAATCCCGAACTTGCTTGAAGAGATCCTTTGTTGCTGGTGACCCGTTATGTGATAAGTCATAACAATAAAACGGAAAACAAAACAAGTGGTAATTGATAATTCAACCGCGGTTTATCAATGAACGAATAATTCTCATGAACGTAGGCCATATCTGTCAGTGATGAAAAATACCAATTCATTCTGTCATTACACCTTAGCTCAAATGCTGTAGACGTGCAGTTCGTTTTGTCTACCTGTCGTCTGATGTATTGAGGGTTGTTTGTCGAAAGTCTGACCTGTTGCCACTGAGTCATAAGGGAGTACCTCCTTCAACGTTGAAACGGCAAGATGTTTATATCTACCACTTACCGCTGGCAATGGCGAACTTAGGGGAACTATTATGGTAGTGAGCATTACCAGCGAGATGGCGCAATGAACGCGCGTCGCCAGACCGTGACGACGCGGTGACGCGCGCTGATGCGTTCATCTCCCGCATGTACTTTGCCCCGCTGAGTGAGCGGAAGAGGGGGGGGGGGGCGAGGGGGGGTTGGCGCTCACGTGTGCGCACGCATACCTCGCGGTGGGGAGAATCGTACGCTGCAGGCTTTTTCTGGAATGATTCTGCCGTAGTTACCGGGCGTACAAAGGTCACTGCACTCGCTGTATGGTCTCTGTTTGCGAAAAAGGCGCGCTTTTTAAGACACAACGAAGTAACAACTGAGACACTTACTCGCGTTTATATGTACCAGTGGGCACATTTTATGCTATGGATCATTTGTGCGTGAGCAACGCGGGGCACGTTTTGATCTGCTTGCTATTCTTTGCGTGACATTACAATTTGTTGCTATCGCATTCATTGCTACGCCTTTGTGGAAAAGCTCTGACTTTTTTTGGTTTCAGTACGCGTCTTCCCGGAACACTCTTTTTTTATTCTTTCCTAGGTACATCTATATACCTCAGTTATACTGAAGTTCAATTTTACACAAAAGTTATAACTGTAGGGTATAGCAGTACGCTATTGACCTACAATATCTGGTAGGCACATTGGCCCCAAAGTCGCAATGTGTACTGCATAAACATACAAAACGCGACGTTAAAGTAACAATCTATATGCTTCGTAAACTCACATTGATTCAAGTCTCCACCATAAAATGAAACAAGTATCATACGCCCAGACATTTAGTCGACGATGAGCTAAATGCGCACGTGCCAACTGTGGCTTCCCAAGTATGAGCTACCGAAGTGACGTCTATATACGGAAGAGGTGGAGGAAGCGGCGGTTGCACTTGCCGCTATAATTGATCATTCTTCTGTCATTCGCACGGGATTCAAAAACTGCCATATAAAACTTCGGAGAGGGTAGGATTTGCAGGACAGCCCTTGCCATTCGCTCCAGTAACTCGCCATTCCAACTTGTGGTAGGTAATTTGGACACCTGCTCACTCAGGCCTAATTAGGTAATGAAGTGGCCCACGCAAGCTTTCGAGCTTTCACGATGCGAGGGCAAAATCGCCGAAGGGATGTCTCAGAAACTAATGATTTCCCTACTACACGTACATATACTGGAAGATTACTTACATACAACGACATCTGTGGGCACTATCGCCTCGGTCGCCGAACGCTACCGCCTTTACTGCGTAAGCCCTTCGCAGGCGGGAGGTCCCATGTCGTAAACTACAAAGCCGAATGTTTCTCTCCTCCACTTTACGCTACAAAATGTAGCCCGGAATTCGTACTAGTTCGGACTGCATGTTTTGTACTAGTCGGGAAAGTGGACCTTACCCACGTTATGTGGCAGTGTCCAAATCACTCCAGCCTTCGTAAACACATAAAGTCAGAAATTGTGGGAGGCTGCCTTGCGCAGCTGCGACCCCGACCTTCGATAAGGATGCCATCTTGAGGTGGGCTGAAGTGGTAGAGGAGGCCTACCACCAGTAAGATTCCTCACCGTCTCACAACCCTTTTTCCTTAGATGGGATAAAGTTGTTTCTCTCTCTCTCTCTCTCTCTCGCGCGCGCTATAAAGGTGATCATATATGTTCTCGCACATTAAAGTATCGCATACGACCGGCCGCGTATTAAGCTGCAAATGTCGTTTAGTTGAAGCGTCAACGCACTCCCCAGTTACGGGTAATGTCAAATATAATGCCTATATAGTTATTCGCAATGCACACGAACTATAGGTGGCGCGTGTCGCGATTCAAGATGGAGGACTGAGAGATGATCAACTTGTTCACTGCACGTAGCGTGTCGTAGCAGGCCGGCCTTTTGTAGTCTCTGTCAGAGTTGATTCTGAACGGCTCTAAAATGCCGCTGCCTTTCACAAAGCAGCTATCACTAGCCAATATTATGGCACACCTCGAAGCTTCTGAAAAAAGGATTCGGTGTCTCATCGACGGAGAAGAGGTTTTGAACGCCGGCCACCTTATTTGTTGTGGCGTCAAAGAATGCAACATTGACACCGTTGCCATTCAAGGACTCTGCCTACAAACGTCCCATGTTTGAGCAAAGCCTCATGAGCTGGAGCTTGTTTTCGACGTGAACAGTCACATCAGGGTACGTACTACGTGAGCTTTATGCGGTCACAGTGGCTGCGCATATGTCTACGCCTAACCGTCACATACCCTATGTAAATATCGAGAACTAGCATGTTCAATAAGTGATGCGTACGTGCTCGACATCGTGCCGTCACGAACAATTAGTGCGTACGTGCTTATCTTACCGCACAGTATCTATAAAAACGACGATATGGCTGGTTGCGTTTTCGGAGAAGGCCAGAAAAAGTACGCTGTTCTCGTTTGCAAATTGGATTATGATCGAAGGTAGTTAGTGCACGATATAAGATAGAGATTAGAAAGCTAGCGACGGCACGGAGCTGCGGACCCTGTTACGTTCGTATGCAATGAGCCTGCGAGGTGAAGGACGTGCGCTTCAGCGTGCCGCTCATGAAATTTGCTTATTCTGTTTCGCCTGCCTCAGCAACGAAAACAAAGCAAGATGCTTGGGGTGGGGTTGAAAGCACTATGGTACAACCTATGTGGGTTAGAAAAAAATGCCGCGAATAGCCGAAACCCAAGCATTAATCGGCGTACGTTACGGTGAAAACTTATTGTAATGCGTTCCTGGTGTTCCGTTGAGTATGAATCGAGCTGTACCTTGCCATTTTTTTCTGCATTGCGAGCTGCACTTTTGTACTTCGAACTTTTATTTTATTTTTGCCAAACTATAAAACACTCAAAATCCATGCACAGCGGCGACAAACTGTGTGTATGATGCAAGTGATCAAGCAGTGTTCTTGACTGAATTTTAGCCCACTCTAAGTATGGCACTCCTAAATAATGAAACGTTACCCAAAGCAACCACATTTTTTATTGTAAACTAAACCGCAGTAGTAGGAATACCTAAAATCAGTTTGCAGATTTTATGCTTTTATAACTGACCCAATTAAAGCATTTTTAGGTAAACTTTGGGTGGTTATGGTGCATGTGAGGATATGGTGGACAAAGTTTGACAGTTGCCATCCACCATCTGGAAGCAGCTTTCCTTTCTGAGCGTGGTGACTAACGCAGTAGTGCAATCTTTATTTGGAAGAAGTGTTACCGGCCCCGCCGCGGTGGTCTAGTGGCTAAGGTACTCGGCTGCTGACCCGCAGGGCGCGGGTTCGAATCCCGCCTGTGGCGGCTGCATTTTCGTTGGAGGCGGAAATGTTGTAGGCCCGTGTGCTCAGATTTGCGTGCACGTTAAAGAACCCCAGGTGGTCTAAATTTCCGGAGACCTCCACTACGACGTCTCTCATAATCATATAGAGGTTTTGGAACGTTAAACCTCACATATCGATCAATCAATCAAGAAGTGTTACCATGTTCTCAAAGGTGGCTTACGTGCATAACCTAGTTTCTTCTGCGGGGCCACTGCTCCTGCAAGGCCGGAAACTCTGAGCGTTGCAAGCATATGATTGCAATGTTGCTACATGTGAACAGGCAAGGAGCAGTTTTCTCATTTTATTCAATTGTATAAAACACCAGCCAAGCATACAGGTAGCAAAACAACGCGATCTAAACTTCCATCGATGTTTTCTACAGTGATAAAACTTGTAGCCGGGTGCTTTGGTTCACACTTGAAGGTAAAACTGGTATGTGCTTATAAACTTGGCAGGGACTTGGAAAGAATGAACAGGAACAGGCGCCAACTTTCAGCTTTTATTTATTATCACCCTACAATATATATTCATGATACAGACAATTGCAAGTGCACGTAGTCACATGGTCATAACCAAACAGGTTACAAAAAGGCATGCGAAAATTTGCACTCACTATCAAATGATGATACTGATCTGTCGCTACCACAAGTATTGCCTCTTACAGCAACTGGCCTTCTCACACTCTCAGGCATAGCATACACACTATTCGAATCCATGGTGTCCAAAACTCAGAAACAAACAAACATTAGAGGTGGTTCTAATTTTTCCTTCCCCATTTTCGGCTTATGGCTTTTAATGCTGCAGCAGCCAGCATTCGAATCCACTGATGATTCTGGTGCCTCTAGTATGATTCAATGGGGCTACTGTCTCAACAGAAATTGTTCGTAAACTCTGATGGTAGTACCAGAAGCTGCACCACCAAAAATATTTGTGCGAAAACCTTTCACAGCATTTCTTTTTTCAATTTGCCTCTCCTCAATCAAGTAGCTCAAGACTGACTGCACACAAATATTTTGTATAGTTAGCTTAAGTTACAAATGAGTGAAAAAGGAATTTTATGGTTCACTATGGTCTCTTCATGCTGTTTGGTTCATGCCAGAATCACTGATACAGAGCAAAATAAATTCTCAAAACCGGGGAGATTGACGTGCACAACAAAATGTTCAAGATAACTGTGTAACAGGCATGTCTCAGAAAGTGAGCCAACATCACACGTTACTAACAAGTAAACCTTTACGTGCGACTTTGCAAAACATGCTCGGCACGTGCTTCCCAAGTAATCTATTTCGCAGCACTACAATGTAGCAGAAACTATCTTGAGTGTTATTTGTGGTTCCTTTCATTTTATTGATAGGACTGGCATCCAGAACTTGGACCTGCTGATGTCTACTGATGTTACACAAGCCTGGGGCAAGTTAAAGACAAATGCACCATATGAGGCCTGTAAACTCAAAGAACTGTTCCATGTACAGTCCAAACCGCTGCCAATTCTGGGCACCAAACAACAAGAGGAAATACGTCAGCGACTGATTGCGACAGCACATGAGAGTGCATTGGCGCTGCATCAGCTTGGCAGAATGCACCATATTGAAAGCAATCAAGTCAAAATGATGCTAAAGATATGCACAAATGTTGTACGCACACACAGTCACATGTGTTTTGTATAACCAGTTGTTGAGAATTCCGTAACAATTCCAACAGCAATGTGGATATTACCAACATCAGAAGTGGTTAACTGATATGTATCCCTTATGCTTGCGAGGACAGTAGTCTTGGCAAGTGCAACCTAAACCAACTTTGCAGGATGGCGCCTAACTCCAAATGATGTTAACTGGACATGACGCCTGCATCATTTGAGTACATGGGTAATATTTAGGTTTATATAATTAGGTAGCAAGCATCTCAGTTGACACTGCACTGGCATTATGGCTACTCAGGGCCTTTTTCTACAACTGTTTCGAGACCTTGTGTGGTACTATGGTAGAATGTTTGAATGCCCCAAAGAATCACCAAAGTTTATTCTCGCCATTCCTAGGTAGATAAAAACTGTCAATCACCTTTCTCTCATTACCTGTCTACCCGACTACTATGGTAGAATGTTTGAATGCCCCAAAGAATCACCAAAGTTTATTCTCGCCATTCCTAGGTAGATAAAAACTGTCAGTCACCTTTCTCTCATTACCTGTCTACCGCGACCCATGAAAACAGGTATGGGCCACACGTGTCTTGAAGAAAGGTTTAGACGATGTACGTGACATGATTGTCCCGTTAGTCATATCATGATCAGCCACATATATTCTCAAAACCCTCTTATCCTTCCATACTAATTTTGGTCAACCCCAAGTCAAGAAGGTGATCATGAGGCATAGCATCCAGGCTTAGGCGGCGAGACAGATAGCCTGCAGTTCGCTAAAAAATACTTCCAATTTAGGACAGAAGATCAATTCTTTCTCAAATAAACCAAACATCAATACGAAGCTACTGAACTATACAGAGGTAATGACGAAATGTACACGCTTCGCTAAACAAATGTGAAAAAATATCAACAGTGGATTATTATCATTTAGTTCCACTGCAAGAACATGCCAATGCACAAAACGAAACAAACCCAAACACTTTACATGCAGTAAAGAAAAAAATGCATGCTACTGAAGCCTTAGAATACATGGGAGATATGGGCCTACACTCTGCCCTTAAGATATGTGTAATGTCACTCGTCATGTGCTCTATACACGGCCATGGTGTGAGCAGTCGGAAGCATTAATGGGTTTGCGAATAATAATGCGGTAGCATTGAAGAGCTCGTTCCACAGAAACTCCGGCGTCGGGATCGTTGGTTGTGAGTGAACAATCATCTTGTCCATGATTGAAAAATCGAGACATATGCGAATAAAATAAGTAATGAATTTCCGGGTCCGAGTGAGGATTGAGCTCAGGCCATTTGTGTGGCTAGCAGGTGTTGTACCACACAGCTATGCATATGGTTAGGAGTACATCGAAAATAACTTTCTCAGCTCGGAAATGCAGCTAAAATAACTCTCTTCACAAACACACGTGTCCTGGGTGGCGGGGGTGGGGGTGGGGGGTACAACTGTGCATCGACATAGAAGAAAAAGAAGATGGCTTTGGTTTTCAAGTCTTCTTAGGTGATTGCTCAAGGGACGCTGTGTGTCGGTCCATTAACTCAATAGTCTTTACATAGCACAATGGCGTGTTATCCCTCATGTTGTGGTGCTCATTGACCTCTTTTTTTTATTGAAATAGAAAATAAACGGAGTATAATAAAGAACTGAGACACCGTCGCTCATTGACCTCAGTTTCTGACTACCTGCATAATAAGTTCTACTACATTTCATTGCGAACACAAGTTCCATAATATCACTCGAACCTTTTCTCAGAGAGAATAAGGGAGGAGAGATTTACAATTCCACCAATTACAATAAATATTTCATCAAGGGCGCCGATGACTTCCCAAGGTAAAGGTTCCTTCAGAACTTTAAAAACTTTCATCCTCTAGATTGCACGCTCAACGTGCACACGTGCCCTGGCTATTTTTAGAGTCTTTTCTGAGTCTTTCGCCGTGAACTGCAGCTGTCCACGAAGAAACGGAAGCTGCACAACCCCCAGCCCAAGGTTTTCGCATAGCGAGCCCAAGTTGAAACCTTTGCCAACCATGACATCATCTTCAAAACTGTCCAGTTTTTCTAGAACTCCCGATTTCTCGACGCAAGTCCTGTCCAACGCTCGGCCTCCAAAACCACAGCTCACAAAAGTAATTAAGCCAGCAGGTGAGACGCCAACAAGAAGCTTTGCTGTGTGTGTACCTTTGTAATGAGAGTATGTTAAAGTTTCACAGGAAGCACAGTGCGATTTTTCTACTGCAACCTCTGTGCAGTCTAGCACAACACGTACCTCTTTATATTCTTCAAAGCATTGAGGCAGATTCCTTGCAATTTCTTGTTTGTTTGGCCATGGAATTGCACATTTCAGGACCGCTGAAAGGTTACACAGTGTGCTGTACAAGTGGCGAGAGATGGTGTTGCGGCTCATAGAAAATAGTGGTGCCATACACACAAAGGGTAAGCAAGTTTTCAACCGCACAAGAACGAGAATGACTCGTTCAAGAGTAGGCATTTCAGCTACTGCCTCTTCAATCCTGCTCACTTCATTACTAATGGCTACAAGCAAAGTCATTGATGACACACCAGTAAAAGCAAGCACAGTATCATCTGATGCCAGCATATCTACAAGCCTGAATTGCTTCCCTATAATGGTGTCTACATCGACCTGGATGCCTTTGTCTTGTGTGCACATGATGTCTGGTACATCCTTCATGCACTGTGGAAGCTGAAGAAGGGCTTTTGCAACCTCCACTGTTAATACAGCTGTAGCAGTTGTATCACTAGCACATGATTGTGATGCTATTTTCAGGCCCTGCTGTTGTACCTGCACGCAAGAAAGATTTCCCATAAAGACAGATTCAAGCCAATGCAAAAGTGCTGAGAATCTTCTAATTCTTGGAACAAATGACGTCAAAATGATTTAACTTGTTTTGGCTTAATTGCTATAAAATGCAATTACATAGCTCGTTTGGCTTTGTAATTGTTTTTAAATGCTTCATAGCATCACATGTATACACAGTTGCCTAACGACTGATGATGCGTGCCATAGAGTTATGCCATGATCTTATACTGTTTATATCAATTTGTGCATACGGTTGAACCCTTCTATAAGAGGCATACACCGGGGAGAGATTCTTGTCATGTACATGAGATGTCTCTTATGAGCAGGGCACCACGTAAGCACTTTCTTATGAACCCCTATTTGAATCTATGCACACAAGTGTCTCTTATATCCAATTGTTTCTTACATTAGTGCCTCTTATAAATGGGTTCGACTGTATCAGTGTTCTGGCCATTCACTCCCTGTTCATCTTGTCAGCTGCTTGACTCATTGTTTCTGTGATAAAGTGGCATGTTGAGATTTTCGACTACTGAGCAAAATATGAGAAAATTTAAGGTACATGCTGTAACAACCCTATTTTGAAACAAGAGTATGAATGCTTGCAATAGGTGAAATGTGGCATATTTTTTTTTCCTGAAGCGTCTCTAAAATTCAGTAGAAGTTTTCACTTTATATTCGATGATAGTGCATAAGTTTATATGCATTCCTTGAGCCGTTTTGTAATTTTACCCTGTGGATACCTTGCATACTAGCTCGTGCTGCTCACTTCATTCTCCGCTGTCGTCCTGCCAGCTATTAATCCTGCAAATACTTGAGGTTAGATCGGTGAACGGCTTATGGGAGTATAAAAGTTGCCAGAGGGCGTAACAATGCTTTGTGGGATACGTGCTTCAAGCTATTGACATAAAGTTGTTCTCTCTGGTTAGTATAAATCCTTATTTTAATTTCCAAGCGTTCACCCTGGATGCATATAACTACAATAGCACTACATATTACAGCACATGATTGTGCCTTTACGTCACAAAGGGCTTCATCGGGATTCTCTTCACAAGGTGACACACGCACAGGTTGAGCAGGCTCCCAACATGTTCCTTGAGAAGCTGATCCTGTACAAAAGTAAAATGAAAGAATTCGTAAACATTCTGCATTACAAAAGAGTATACAGGCACAGTGACAGCTCAGAGTGTACTTACGATATGTTGAACATGCAAGTCTGAGGCAGTTTATATTAAAGAGTGATTGAAAACTGCTTTATCTTGGCCATAGCACGACATGGGTATACCTTGAATAGTTGTAGATTGTTTTACATTTTCTAGCCCCAGATGAGTGCAAGCAGCTCTATTGAGCAGCACAATTTTATTCTTGTTTACAGTGATGTAGTCCAGCCATGTGAGTGATGCTTTAAATTAGCCCTGTTATATCCTGAATTTCAAGATATTATCTGGCATCAAAGGTTGGCAAACTCACAAGTGAACTTGCTCAAACTCGAAGTGGTGAGTCAGGTGGTCACATGTTTTGCCGACATACGTCTGGCAAAACATGTGACCACCTGAAATACATCTTGTGACCACCTGAAATCACTGCAAAGAAGCTAATTTTTGGAGAGTAAAGGAGTGTAACTGAAAGCTCTCACTTTATGTCCTGTCATTTCTTCACTGCTTGAGCTGGAGCACGAAAAAATGCCGTTTGGACAATGTCACAAGCCACATTCTATGCCTTGTTAGTTTTGTTAGTTTTTTTTTTTGCTGCAGAGTTTTTACAACATTCACTCGAAACTGCACAGCAGCTCTTTCATGTCAAATAGCCAGACCGATAAGTTTTGGCTGCCAATCAGTCTGGCTCGTTTACGGTTCGTCAACCATGCATTTCTGCAGCCAGCTGTTGCATTCTTTTTAGAGGCTTAGGCACTTTCAAGTTTCTTTCAAATGTGATTGCAAGGCACAGTCTCAACACAAAAGACAAACAGAGATACAAAGGCAGTGTGAATTCTACATAAGGACAAACAAAAACACAAAAACGCGCTCTGTGTGTGTCTTCTTTGTGCTTTTGTTTCTCGAAGTGGTGAGTGCGCGTTTCAACCAATTGCTAATCTTGGTGTCATGCACTTATGACACTTTTCATGAGTTTCGTTGTGTGCATTCTTAGCAGTTCCATGACGCACAATTCAGTGGTAGCCTTAATGTCGGGTAGCATTGTTTTGCAGTGTCTGCAACATCATGGTAGTTTCAGAAGAAATTAGAATCCTAAGAAATCTAGGAGAGATGAAACCTTTGCCTATGTAGAGATCGCTGACAGCCAGTAGTGCTTAAATAGCTTGCGGCACTTCCAGAGCAGAACTGAATTGGTTTGACATTACACAACTGACTATTTTCTTACGACTGACTATCTTACATTTTAGTTATCATTTCTAGTACATCGGGCATCTATATCTCCTCTTCTACGAGCAGTTCTTGTCAATTTAATCAGTATGGTGGTTTGCTGCGCATGCTCTCTGGCGTATTGCAACCAGCTAAAGATACTTTCCCAATCATGGCATTGTTTGATAGCCTCACTCCCTCTGTTGGCAATGGTTTAAGAGTATCCAAGATTCTACGCTCGGAATGGCTTCGACAGGCTCGCCTGTATTGTCAAGCCCCGCAAATACAACTTCTCGGGAACGATCGCACAGCTGCTAAACAAAAGTTTCGTGAGCTCTTCAGCCTCGTGGACCCTGTCCTGTCCCTTTTTAGCTGTGTTCGCACGCTGAAAAAAACCTTTCAAATATGACTATCTACGGGCTTACTATCTTTTCTAATCTAGCAGACCAAATGCCGACTAATAAACAATATACCACAGTGCGACCCACTTATGGTAGATTCCACAGCCTTCCAAGGTTTCTTTGTTGTATGCCCTGTGTGGCGTGTCATAATAAATGTTAATAATAACAAGCATACCATGCTCATGTCTAGCAGAGGCACGGGCATCTCGCGCTGCTGCTTCCTGAATCCTTGCCAGGTCTTCTTTTTCATGTGTTCTTATGGGCAAGCTCCGCGAAGGCACAGCAGTCTTCTTCAGTCGTCTTCGATTGGGCGTCCACAATTTGGGATCTACATAAAATGAGGATTGAAATGAAATCCTGCAATTTCATGTGCCACAACAACAATCTAATTTAGTGCATTACAGAAAAGCACATTTCGAATACCTTACTGTTAAACGAGCATTCAATGCATGCATGGTAGCCAAGCATTTTACGTAATTCTGCATTCATAACGATCCATCGGCCATTGGTGGTATTAAAAATTAAAATGTTTCGTTGGTTAAACCAGATTGCTAATGCACACTAATGAGACTTAAAAACCAGTCGCAAAGCTATCGCGCTAAAGAGCAAAGCCTGTGTCACAAGGAAATTTTTCTCACGATCAGGGCCGATTTGCATCGGGCTCGGTCCAGATCAATCGCCCCTACAATGCCACCTGCGATTAAGTGTGATTGGGATTGATATGATCGCGGTTTCATTGACGACTGCACCAAACATGATCCGGACAGGTTTTTGACGTGTAACAGCGGTCAGTGTTGATTACGAAACCCGATCAGGATTGGCCTTGATCGCAATGAAAGAGCCCGCGAGGAAAGACACTTCAAAGTGCAGTCGCGCATTACGGTCTGTTAAAAAGACCGACAGAATGCCAAAATTAACGCTCCCTTCATTTTATCCGGGCGACAGACGCCCAGGCACTAGCTTCCGAACTCTCCAAAAGCAACAATCAAGTGTTGCGGTGTTTACGTCCATAGTCCCGCATCGACGGCGCCGTTCAAAAAAAAAAAAACAATATCGTTAGAGCGTAATCCTTATGCTTTCGTGCAAAATGTCAACAATTAGCATTTGGATTACCGATGCTGCTCCAGAAGAAGTTTTCGGTGACAAAATGTGCGCTGCAAACCTTCATTGGCGGCGTCACAGGCTTGCCTATACGGAGCTTCACCACCCACTCCTTCTTGAGTCGCATGTCCAGCGGAAACGAATGAAGGCTTATCTCATCCTTCACCGCTCTGTTCGTGCACTGAGGCACGCAACACATCCTGTTGCTTTTAGATTTTTTTGCCATCGCGTGCATGAAAGTTGGTAAGGAACGAGAACCCCGCCTGGCTCTACTCCTCAACTGATCATCTCTGAGATTTTGCTCTCGCCGGCCTCTACGTGGCGCGACCGTCTGTGTGCATTGCGAATAAGTCAGAACGCATTCAATGGCCTAGTGATACCTACGACGTTTACTTTTGCAGTGAATGCAACTCAAGCCAAAAACAAAAGAGATGGTACTGGTTCAAAACCGCATAAACGGAATGCATTTAACATACGCACACGCATACGTACTACATCTCATTAGCTGACGCACAAAGTAAAAACAAACGCAGCGCTCGGGATATGGCCCAGCGTATGAGTACTACGCGTGAATTGGATTGGATTGGATAAACTTTTATTTGGTCCTCCAAAACACAGATCACTTGAATGATTCGTCCGTAATGAAGAGAATGCGCGCACGCGTGTGATGGGACAGCCGGTTCATTCCGAATCACGCGCGACTTGCACACGAGCACGCAGCAGCTGGGCATTGCCTAGCACTGCTCAAAAGCACTGTACTGCATACTAAGCTGTAGGGTACTGAGCTAAGTGGCTACTGATAATACGCACTACCTTTTCCTGTGCCCATCATCCATTTTCACCGCCCCTTTTTTTTCACCATTCACCATTTTCATCATTTGTTTTTCGGCCCTTTTTTTCACCGCCCCTTTTTTTCACCATTTTTTTCACCGCCCCTTTTTCACCGCCCCATCATCATTTTCGCCGCCCCGCCGCGGTGGTATAGTGGCTAAGTTACTCGGCTGCTGACCCACAAGTCGCGGGATCGAATCCCGGCTGCGGCGGCTGCATTTCCGATGGAGGCGGAAATGTTGTAGGCCCGTGTGCTCAGATTTGGGTCCACGTTAAAGAACCCCAGGTGGTCGAAATTTCCGGAGCCCTCCACTACGGCGTCTCTCATAATCATATGGTGGTTTTGGGACGTTAAACCCCACATACCAACCATACCTACCCTTTTTTTTCCCTTGCCTGATTTCCTCTGAAGAGTATACAGGATAGAGCGCACTATATAGCTCAGGCCGACCTCTCTGCCTTGTCAAAAAAATTGGCTCCGTATCTACATGTTAATCTGCAAATGTCGTCGAAAGATCAAAGTCTTGCGTGTGGAGAGAGTGAACAAAACATTTATTTGATGTTCTGCGCAAGAAAATCGGTAAATGGTATTCTGGATGCGCTGCGTTGGAGTGACTGGAGCGTGCAGCGGAGGCGAACAAACGCATGAAGTCACGTCACGCATGAGACATGAGCGCCAACTGGCTGTTTTCTAGGAAAACAAAGCGCGTGGCTGTGAGACGGGTGTGCATGCCCGTCTCAGAGGTGATAAGGTGTAGAACGCAAGGCGACGAGTAGGTGCCACTACCGTCTCGTCTTAGCAAAGCGTTGGAAACACTCGCCTTCTCCTGCAAGCGTTGCATGGTCAGCGCAGCGGGATAAGTGCTACGGTTCTTAAAACTAATTATGTAGGCCTTTTTTAGTAAAAGGCGCACGCGCAGAATATATACGTGTTGTTATGGTTCCCCGGACATGTGCAATAATTGCTTTTAATTCACAATTGCACTAGTACGAACGCTGAATCTTGAGCAACATTGGTAGGCGCTGCGGATGGGGTCGGCCGTTTCAAGTACTCGGTGCTGTCAAGAGTGGACAAATAGACAAATGTACAGACCGACAGACAGACAGACAGACAGACAGACAGATAGATAGATAGATAGATAGATAGATAGATAGATAGATAGATAGATAGATAGATAGATAGATAGATAGATAGATAGATAGATAGATAGATAGATAGATAGATAGATAGATAGATAGATAGATAGATAGATAGATAGATAGATAGATAGCGCGCATGAGACCACGCTGCGCCGAGGCGACGGCCTTTAGAGCGTGCTTAACGCGAGCCCTTCGCGCCATCTCACTACTAATACTGAGAATGCTCTAAAGTCGCAGCGCTAGCCACTACGCTACAAAACGTACCTTGTAGAGGATGTCAACGGCAAGCCATTCATTTGCGCCATAAACCGCAGCTTTGAACGTAACAAGCAGCTGGTGTGGGAAAATATTCATCCTATGTTACTCGTAAAGCACTAATAGCACTAGGTTTACCCATAATGAAAACTTCGTTTTAACTAAATGTAACACGAACTATGGCAAAATGGCATCATCCTTCACGGTAATTAAGTTATAGCATAACTTGTCTTATACGCTAAAATCATCACTATCACTGCACACGTTCAAATATGAGAGAGAGAGAGGAAACTTTATTAGAACTTGGCCGGCAGCTTGGTCTTGGTGGCCTCAGATGGCGGCGCTGAGTCCCTGAACTCGGGCGGCATCTTCGGCCTGCCGGACAGCCCAGAGCTGGTCGTTGAGCTCCGAGCTTCTGAGCGCCGCCTCCCAGCGGCGGCGTCGCCGACGGAGAACTAAAATTTTTTTTATGATTAGCTTGCCAACAATGACTACTTCCTAAGTAAATATATGTGTACGTAACTTCTAGATACTTGTGACTTAAATTTCTATTCTGTCACCTGTTACATCTAAATTCATTCTTGTGGACTTGTATAGCAATGAAGGGGTTTTCTTTTGTTTTATTTTTGCGTGTTTTATAAATAGTTCAATATATACTTCCCATTCGCACTGTGTAATTTTCATATGCTGCCTAATTATTTTTCTAGTGATATTGTTAACCGAGGGTCCCGCTTCAGTCACTCGACTTTGGGACCCTTGTCTGCATACTACTAACCATAAACTTTTGTATCTCGAATAATAAAATAAAACTAATACTTTGTCTTTCTTCCGCTACAGGAGTAGTTCTTTACCACGTATGACTACAACGTACTGTGACCCGCCACCTGATCTAAAGGATACCACCTAATTAAAGCTTCATTCATCTAACCATCCGTCCATTTATTCAGTCAATGAAATTTCGAGACGCCTTTTCAGCTGGTTTAAACATATAGCACGTGTTGCTACCCAAGAAACTTCTGGACACTTCATTTATTACTCTCTTGTGTTTCAGGTTGTAACTGTTCGCTTTCAGATACAAAAGGAGGCGCTCAAACTTAAGGACCAACTCTTATAATGTTCTATGTGTTTGAGACATTTGACCAGATACAGGGAGACAACCCTTGAAAATGTACTTGCTACTCTTCAAGGCTTTTATTGCTCACCAATACTGCTAGGATGCGCCGGCACACAGAACTGTAAGCTATCCAGCACCTCTGTTTGTCAACAGCGGCCCAACTGACGGCCACGCTGCTTTAATAGGGCTTACAACAAACGTAGAAAGGAAATCGTCAGTACATGTCTTGATGCTGCCGCGATGCCTCTGCATTGCATTTGCCGAGAATAGAGGTCGTTGAAGGAGTGCTCGGAATGCACAAAAAGTTTGAATCTGTTGGAATCACCAAAAGAATGCATATTCGCGAGTGCGGCATCGCGTTGGTTCTAATACATTATAATGCATTATAGAAAGGCCACTCAGGATTTCGAACCCCGAACACTAAAGCAAAAGTACAGTACTTTGAAGTAAACAATTTTTTGTTGCTCTGAGCGACCCCTTGCAGAAGGAAGTTGCACCGATGACACACAGGGGCGTTTGCAGAATTTTCTTTTTCCTGGAGGGGGTTGGTGGGCATGGACCCAGTGGGCTAACCTCTGCTTACGCCACCAGCCACTAGCGCCACACGAAGTACTGGCGTCTCAGATCAACGCCGCAGAAAAAAAATATTAAAAAACAAATTCAGCACTGCTTGGTAAAGTCACCAGAGAGATTCAACAAACCACGAGATTCAACAAACCACAATTCAACAAACCACGAGGCTTGTTAAGAAGCTCTTTCGCTGCGCCTACTCTACAATGTCCGTTGCGTTACACTATGGCGCCAAAGGCAGCAAAGTTTGTCCAACCTGCGGAATTAAACATGGCGGTGACGGTGAGCTTATGCGGACGCTTGAGAGTATATCTTTACCGTCAGGCAAATCGCATTACTTGATTACTGATTAGTGTCCAGTTGCATGAGCGTGCGAAGGGTTGACGTAGTTGACCGGGAGCTACCGTAGGCGGGAGAAGGGAGGGAGTTTCACGCATATCAACAAGGGCTTCACAAAGCATCGTGCCGTTGTCAGACAGGAAGAAAATGCGGCGCCGAAAGCGCTTTGTCTCAGAGTTGCCAATAACTCATCATCAATCATACGACTGGCATCGTCGCAGAATGACCACAACCAGCCATAAAGCTTTCAAAATGCGCACTTACATGTTTTAAAACACTCTAGGCCATTGAACACCCTCTCCATGCCCATGTGGAAGGAGAATCATTGTAATAGAAGGTAATGTCAATAGTGCGCAGCCAGAAATCTTCTTCTGAGAAGGGCTAAAGTACTCGGAGAAGGGAAGAGGCATGTTAGCAACAGACTCAGATTACGCACAGTCCTGGTCTAAACTCCTCCGGGTTTTTTATATAACTTTTTTTCCCGCGGGTTTGAACTTCTGCTTAAGATGACCGACAAGTTGCCAGAACGTGTGGTTAGGTCATCACCGAATTGAAAGTGATGTGAATTACAGCGAGATAATGAATCATAATTTTCACGATTCGAGAAAGATTACAAGTCTTCAACATTGTTTGACAAATATACGAAAACAGCGTTATTTTGCGCAGCCTAGCAGGAGAACGGCTCCGTGCTTCCCCACGGAGTCGTTCCACTCGCTCTACATACATAGTTTGATGCTGTTATGCGTATCATAATTAGTTGTCATTATTAGAGTATATGTACATGTTAGCTATATTCCCCACTGCTTAAGAGATAGGAGGAGACTGAGAAACTTTCTTCGCGTTAAACATTGGAACAATTGGAGCCGTTGTGCATGCGCAAGAAACACCAGGCCACAAACTTAAAACGCCGCCACACTCACCTTCCATTGTTTGCAGCAGGGTTGTGTGTACTCTTCGTAGTCACTGCGGGTCAGAAAATTTTGACTACAGATGTTCCATGGCGATTGTCGCGCAATCATTCAGTGAATAGACGACCTGATCGGTAAGCGCGTTCTTTTCCATTGAAGAAAACAGGTACTGGGAAAATGAACTGTCGGGCATTTAATGTCGAACAAATGCACAATTATGTAGTAATGCCGGTACAAGTCAGTACAGCCGTGCTTGTACATACTGCAGCGATACACAACGCGGCAAATTCTTGCAGCCATCTCGACTGCATTGTGAGGGTGAAAGCATTGCTTGTGATCAGTAAATACCACGCGAATCTTCAGTGACCCAAGCAGATCGCGAAGTATGATTAGCTGATAAGCACCACCACTGTCGAAGGAAAGCCGGCCCTTTCGGTAGAATCAGTCATTGTCCAAATTATTAAACTGGTCTTCTGGTGGAACAATTTAGGTGAAAACAAATAGCCACAAACTATTTTCACCAGTGATTATCACGAAATGTTAAAAAGCAAGTGACGCCTATAGCCCACCTACATATGAACGGCAAAGCTTGAGTGCACAACATAATATAATTACACCCAACAGCAGATACACACACGGCACAGAGAATGAATACGTGCCTAACGCTCATCCAGGATGTCGCTAACCTTAAGGTACTCTCGAATGCACAACCAGCAGTCTCTACCAATGTCAACCAACTGCTTCTGACCATCGTCGCGGCTGTGGCAGGTCACACCATACTTGACGACCCCAGCCAGACGCATGAAGTCGTTCAACTCGCAGAAGCTCTTGAGGCTTGTTTTTATCCGACATACCGCTTCGTTTTCGTCCACGGAAGCGAGTTTCTGAACTCTCTCTACAAGTCCTGGGGTCCAGTGCACCATCTCGGCAGCTTCCGCGCAGTACTTGAGCCTCTCGCCGCAAACGAAGTGCGCCGCCCGCATCACCAGCGTGCAGTTTCGACGAATGACGTCCGAAACGGTGAACCTGACGTCGTTGCCTGCACATTGTGCCCGCAGGTGCATAACGAGAAGGGAGTAGTTGCTGGAGATGTTCAGTGCCAGCTTTTGCATCAGCGCGATGATATCTACGTGGTAATAGGGATAGAGGTACAGCTCGCAGAGCGTTCTGCTAGACTGCACTGTGTCTACAAGCATCTCTGTTTCTGTCCTGCCGAACCACGAGCCATGTAGTCTCAGCGTGCGTATGGTCTTGTTTTCGGACAGTGCTTGCGCCACCTCCCTCCTCGCCTTAATGAAAGCGTCCCCGAGCCCTGTGCCATCGATGCTCAGCTCTAGATTCCGAAGTGCGATCATGCCTGTTATGCACTCTGAGATCAGGCAGCCAGCAGTTCCTCTGAAGTGCGCTGGCAGCAGTGTGAGACAAAGGGATGTCACGTGACTACACGACGGCAACTGGCTCAGGGTGGTGAGAAACTGCTCAAATCTGTCGAAAGATTCCGACATCACGATCACGCTGGAATGATCCTTGCACTCCGTGAGCGCGTCTTCGGTGTTCTGAAGAACACAGTGCGTGCCGATGAAGAAGCTCTTCTGTACGCCGTTATCGCGCAGTAGCCGGGATACAGCAGAGTCCCTCCACCGCTCGAAGGTGATCTTCTTAAGGGATGGGTTTGAACCAAGTGTTCTGAACAGCGACCAGCGATCGCTCTTGCCTGACCATGGCAAGTCGAGCGTCAGTCTTTCAAGCGTTTTGTTTCCGAGGAGAGTCAGCAGATTAGAATAGGACCGACTGGAACTCACTGGGAAATAGCATCTGAACATTTTGAAGCTCTTCAAGGTCTGGTTCTCGCGTAGCAGCCAGGTGATGAGCTCAATGTCTTCATCTTCAAGAGACAGCAGGAAGAGACTAAGGTTGGTTATAGTGTTGTTCTTGACGAGTCCCATGATGACTGGACGGGCCGCACGCGTGAAACGTCCTCCCAAACTTCCTCTCAGCGTCAGTGTGTGCAGTGTCTTGTTACTGTACAGGTAGTCGGCTAACATGATGACATACCGGTGTGACATCAGCATTCCTGGCCGCCAGTAAGGCTGTTGCGTCCCGATCAGCGTTATGTCCAACGAGAGTGTCGTAATTGACTGGTTCCGCCTGAGTGCCTGCACGAAAGCGACGGCATCGTCCTCACTGTCGCAAAACTGGTGGGCCACGTCGAACGTTGTCAGCGACTGGGTGCTTGCCAGGAACTCGGAGAGTCCGTCGATGAAAGGGCGTTGGAGGACAAAATGTTTCACTTCGAGCTTTTGCAGGTGTTTCAGGTTGAGCAGCGCTGTGGTGATGCTGCGCTCCAAGGATGTGGTCGTGTCCAGTGTGTACAACTTGAGCTCTGTAAGGCTGGCGTTCTTGCGCAACGCGTCGCATATGAGTTGGGGACAATAGTCGAAAATTTGCCTTGTTATTACCACAGAACTGACGCATTGGTGGAACGTCAGCAGGTGGCCCAGTAGCTTGACAACCTCCTGAACCTCTTTCCTCACGAAACTGTCACGAGTGCACACTCCGCCATACGCTTCATCACATTGGACGAGAGACAGCCGGCCGGGCTCGAGCTCCCTCAGTTCGATATTGAACCACCACAAACCTTGGTTCATCAGAGAAATGTCTCCGAAGATGTGGCAGAGGTGACCCTCACGGCTTGTGCATGGGATCAGGTCAATTCTGTGGGATTTGATGAAAACACTTTCCGCTAAGTCCATGATTGACGTCGCTGTCCAGACTCCTTTCACGAACGGCATGATCCAGTAAGCTCACCTAGATTTCACTTGACTCCACTTATACACATTGTAGCAAACCACGAGAATCCGCCATAGTGGCGACACGACACTCCCGAAATGCCGGTAGCCTGCAGAATGGCAGAAGCTCCGCTCAAACCACCAAAGCGCCGGAGCCGATAGCCTCTGCGACTGAACAAATAGTCCCAGCATTGTTGTCAGCGAGCGCGCGCCGCCCATTGGTGCAGCCTTGTGTGGGTCCGCCAGAAGACACCCCTCTCTCAGAATCATAAGGACAACGTCTGGGAGTTGCACTTGCAGCTGCTGCAAAATTGAGGCAGCCGCGAAGCGCTGGATAAGGAGGGGACGCGAGGCTCGGTTATGGTTCATTGAACATCAACAAGGTGTAAGGAAAATCGGCTGCATACCGTGTGCTCATTGTGACTCCTCGTTAGAGGGGCTGGGGTGTTGGGGCAACGTATGTCGGGAAACTATGAAAGTTCGACCGACAGAGCAGTGGCTTCGCGGAGTTCAGCGCGGTGAACGACGACTGCAAAGCTTTTAAGAACTCCAGTGAGGGCGAGTTCGTGGCCGGCCACCATGATTAGCGCTTCGAGGAATCGTGGATCAGTAAACCTCAGCTGCTCCAAGTGTGCTACCGAGCGTCTACAGCCTGCATCGGCATTTCACGGACATTTGCAGGGATGCTGCAGCCTGAAGCAAAGCATTTTTGTAATTGGGGATGCTTGAAAGGAGAGAAGAAGGCAACTTATTTTTGTTTACTTCTTGGGTGACGCGGCGCAGTGAAATGTGGGAAAAGGGGGATAACAAGAATAGTGTAAATATATAGATAAAAAAAGTATGACCAGTCAAGCGACAAAAAAAAGAAAGGAGATAGGAGAGATGGGAACCGGTCGAAAAAGTCTGAAGACGGGGCACCACACTCCGAGAACTGAACGGCGTCAGCAGATCACGGAGGGTGAACCAGTCGGCGAGAACAACGTTGGCGTCGGAGATCCCGGGTGGCACAACCATACAGCTTGAAATACAGGTTTTCGCCTGAAGGACCCCCCCCCCCCCACCTTCTCCGTGCAACTCCGAACAAAATGAGTGGCGGTTGCATTGTGGTGTCCCTTGCTAACCCTTGCGAAAAGGGCCCGAGTTGAACTCGAAACGACGGGGTTTTTTTCTTTTTTTTTTGATGTAGAAAAGCTATTATGTTTCCTTTCTACCTTGGTTCTGCCTCCTTCCCGACTCTTTTTCATGTTCAGCCGGCGTCTGCCGCCATCGTCTTCCTTACCTAGAAGACTTACGGAACCACGCTCGTTTAAGGGGATTAACCACGCGCACCTTTCAGAGTATAGCATAGGAAAGCGCCGCGCGTGTGTCACCCTTCCCTGCCTATCCCCCTTTATTAGCGAACGTAGGACGCCCCCCACCCCCCCTCCCGTATCACCATGGTGCGAGTGTCTGTTTGGGCGATACTAAAACCTGCTGGTTTTACACTGCACGACGTAGAACTGTGGTAGGCGCTGCACCGTGCTCTCTACCGGGCTGCAGAAATATGGCACCCTCTTCCTATTCTAACCTGGAAAGGGGACATTTTCTGACGCGGTGACATTTTCAGACGTCGAAACTGCGCGAGGGAGCTGTCAAACCCGTTAAATAGTCAAACTCAAACAAACTCGAGCTCGAACTCGTCATGATTGTCACACAAGGCACAAAATGCATGCTACACGCTTGACTGCCAGTGTACCTGTGCGCGTCGCATTTATTTTGCCAATTGTCAGCAAGAAAAAAAAAATAATTTTGAGTAAAAATGACAATAGATATAATTAAACCGTCGTTTATCGTCCTGCGCGTTACGTGATCTGCCCTGGTCAAGTTTTCTTCTTCCTTTTGTCAGTGAATGTGACCACTACCCCTGCCTTTTTTTCTGCAATGGATCTATAGGAACCACATTAGGCCTTCTTCACGGGTACCTTCTGCGCATGTACAGCGAGAATACTCTAATGGCGCCACCCGGAAACATTTTTGGTGGCTTGAGGCTCTCAAAACCTGCCGGCGCGCTATCTCGGAAGCCATGGATGCGAAGTAAAGAGCAAACCTCATAAGCGCGAAAATGCACGCGACAGCGACGAGCGACGCTATGAGCGACGAAACAGGGCGTTCGCGCGACGTGTCGCGTGCTCGTTTTCGCGCGATCACTTGGTTCTCAAGATTCGGAAACCATCGCTCATCGCCCGGAAGTGCTGGGCTCAAGCAGCCAATAGCGAAAAACCGCAAAAGACAAAGACTACATAGGTGCACGTGACCCTGCCCGAGTCACGTATGCGCAACAAGAAATAACGCAATGTTTACGCATGTGCATATAAAAAAAGTGCTGCAAGGCATTCATAAACACTTTCCGTTCTATTACACAACAATATATCTTATTTTTAAATTGCATACCGCTCGCTACGCGGTTTTCTTGGTGCGAGTAGACGGCCTCATGCCAGCAACAGTGGAATTCGCTCGCCGAAGCCGTCGCGTGAATGAGGTTTGCCTGCGCTAGCGACTGATCGCGCGAAGACGACCTACGTCGCATCGCTCGTCGCTGTCGCGTGCACTTTCGCGCTTATGAGGTTTGGGCTTAACGCACCAGCTCCACCGCATCACGTAAGTCACGTGACCAAAAGGTGAGAGTGTGGCTCAGGTGAGGGAGAGAAAGGAAGCATCGCTCGTTAAAGGGCAGAGAAGGCGAAGGGGCGAAATGCTTGAAAGGCGAAAAGCTGCCGGTGAATGAGCTGTTATAGTTCGTCATAATCCTTGCAGTAAAGTCGACTGCAGATCTTTTATTGCCCCTCTCTTTATACAAGACATCAGTTCTCTTATTCGATTGTTTTGCACTAGAAATTATTAACAAAGATGTTAACTTCTTTATTATTCGCAATACGTGGTTCTAAATACCAAGTAAGGCGCTCAGGTTAGACACGGCTCTAGTCGGTGAAAACTTTGGTAGTTATCAGCATTTCCTCCGCCAATGTACACAAGTCTTCACCAATGAGCGTGTGCTCCAGGCTGACGTTATGAGCTGAACGACCGTTGACCCCTTGACCCCTCCTGCAGAGAACGTTTACGAGAGCAAGAACGGGACTATATCTTGAGGTGCTGAGTTGATCGGCTGCCGCGCTTTGGTCGTCTAGGTGGGTCTCCCCTGACTTATGAAGTTGTATCCAACTATTGCTATAGTGTGGTTACGAGCAATTTATTAGCATACTGACCACTCGAAGCAGCACGATTTACTCGCTAACTAGGTAGTAAATTTCGCTAATCTGCATTTCACTAAGGACACTTACTAAGAGGCTGGCGCTTTTTGTGAAAAGTGAACCGTTGGTATTTCGTTAGTGAGTACGCCAACCTTTTGTGAGAGTACATCTTACACGAAATAGCCGCTAGTTTTTTTTTTTTCTGGGGGGGGGGGGGGATAGAGGGAGTCCTTGCGCGTCAGCTTAGTTTTAAGCATGTTATAATATTGATATAACTTTACTCCTGCCGTAGTTGTCATAACTGTTTACACAAAAATAAGCTGTTAACAGTTGATTTCTTTAGCGGACTGTTGGCTTACGCGCGTGCTGACCATTCCCGACCGTTGCTGTAACAGCTTAAAAGACCCCCGCAAATGACCAACCTGCCGCAATCGGTAGCCTCCGCGACTGAAGGAATAGTTCCACTAGTGTTCTCACGAGTGCTCGCTGCCCGTTGATGCAGGCTTGAGTGCATCCGCCCTGCGCGTGCGCTAAACGACCGCAAGAAGAACGTTCGGGAGGTGAAACCACAACCGCTGACACCCTTCTGGCGGGCGGTGACACTGGATGAAGAGCGGACGCACTTTTGAAAAGTACGTCGGGATACAACGTTCTACCAACAGAGGAATTCCGAGGTTAACGACAATTCGCGTGTAGCTTTTGACGACTCTCACGTCGTCGACTTCCAGGCCAGCTATCGCAAGCGGCTTTTCGTGGAACCGTCGCTTAGCCTGGCTTCAGCCGGTAAAATCAATACGTGCGCTGCCGACGGTCGGGTTCGACAAAATCGAACACATCATCGGAAATTGGCGCGACCCCGCGGCTTGAAGAAAAAGTTGCTCTCAGAAGTCCCGGAGTCACCGAGGAAGCAGCGTTACCGAAGAGAAGTGACGGAGGTGGGTGTGGTAGTGGTTAGAAGATGAGAAAAGGCACCTAAATTCTGCAATCCGGTCGGGAGCACGGCGCAGTGCCTGGACGTGGTTCGGGAATGGTAGCGCACTGTCTGAAGGCACAAAAAATCCCTTTCCCTTCTCATTACTGCCCCACGGCCCAGTTGTCAACAGGAGTCCAAAGTGTACTTTGGAGGGCCCTCTCCAAATGGCAAAAAAAAAAGCTTGAGGGGTTGTCATTCTGACCCTTTTGTTTTTACCCCCGTATATGACTACGATAGAGCACTGAGATGTCTTGAAATTCATTTTTGAAACAAGATACTGTTGCTTTTCACTTATTCAATTCTCAGATGAAGTCTTCGGGGTCTGTGTACGATGGTGCCGTGTTTCGCGACTTGGCCACTGCCCTGCGTGCACAGTGCATGTGACATCAAGATTTGTCACATGTACCAGTTCATGCAGCTGTCTAAACAGTGTTGCATACGCGTCCATAACAAAAGTTCACAGTTCTGTTTAACATTTACCGCTTTATCTTCAGGCTCAAACAGAAAAATCTTCATCCACTGATCAGAATGTGTGTGCAGGATGTGATTGCCAATCGGGACAACCGACCGTAGCTGGGGGACAAGAAGCGAGGGCACAGATCGTTTTGTGCGCCTTCTTCTGTCCTTTCCGGTTGGTTGTGCTTATTTGGAAACATGATCATGTTGACACCGACACGCCCAATCATATAGTCTTAATGTATATAGGCTCCGCATATCTTTCGCGGCATGGGGTATTGACATGCCCGCCAAGTTTCCATTTCCGGTGCACGTGCGCGCACGTTCCTGATTTTTTTAATATATATTCAGCTACACTGAGCGTGTGACTTTACAGAGATGTGTCAGCCTTAGGACGGGCATCTCAACCACGGCCATTGATATTTTTACTCTTCTAACTTTTTCCATCTAACGAGGTGCAGATCGTTCGCGGTCATTTGAATCTTGTGAATAAATAAAACATCTTTCTCCACAGCTTGTGTGCATGCGTAGTTACAAAACGACTTCAAACAATCCTGTTGGTCGCTCAGGACGATATGTCAGGGGTTGTCTCTATATTTTGATGAAGGCTGTCGAATAAAAATGTATGCATATCTGTTACTGAGATGCTTGTAAATTGCTCTTTCGTCTACCATTGAGCATGACTTAAAGCTTCCATCTGTAAAAGAAAGCAAAAAAAAACATTGCAACCGGGAAATGTCATTTTCGTTTCACGATTACCCTAACGAAAACGTCATTTTCAGCCCTAAAAAAATAAGGTAAATTAAAATGATTTGATGTCAGTGCCCGTTAAAGAACACCACATGGTCGAAATTTCCGGAGCCTTCATAAACATATCGTGGATTTGGAAAGTAAAACCACATATATTACTAATAAATTAAAAAGATTTTCGCTAACAATGGTTGCCTTATAAAGTGTGTCTTTACAATTTCAAGCATGAACTATCCAGTCACGTGACGAACGTCATGATGGATGGATTGAAAACGTTATTGAGCTCCTGGAGGATTCTACCCCCGTTTTATAGGAAGATCATCGCAGGTCACCAATGAAAAACGGAAAAATACACCTCATTAGAAGATTTCCCAGGGCAAGCGATTCCGTTCCACGGACTTATAGGTGCATGCATTTAGTTGAGACATTCTGCAGGCAAGAAAAAATTATTTGCCGATCTATTTGTCAGCTGAAGTTCTACAATAACGACAACTGCAGATTTAACAATGCTGATAAGCAGAAAGGCTATTATAAGTTCCAAAAACGAAGATAATTTTTGATGGACCAACAAAATTTCTAATAGAGGCTCTCAAGGTCTCAGACATTGTTAATAATCTGTACGATCCCATGGAACTTCTACAGAAAAGCCATAAGGAATATGTAGAATAAGGAAGGAAATGAAACGTACGTCTCCATAGCACTGTTAATAAAATCCCCCAGTGCGTCTATTACGCACATCAATTCCCTTTCCGTAACATGAAAATTATTTCGGGCACTCTTTCCTTCATATATTTACCAAGGTCGCAGAATGTTTGTGGGGCAAATATTCTGGGACCGTGGGAAACAAAGTGGCCCGAGAAAATGTACCAGTTGATAGTTAACGCTTGAGTGTCCCTACATTTCTCATCCTTCTCTTCAGTACGAAAGTTTGAATATGGATACATATGAACTCGCCCAGCCATCAGTTTTACTGCTACGGTCCACTCAGCTGAGACCAATCATCAAAAATTAGTTCTGGGATGACTGAACGAGCCTTAGGGACGTGAACTGCGCAGAGCACACGGAAAAGAGGACGAGAAAAAAAGATGAAAAAGTGCCATCTGCGCCCTCTCACTTGGACGCGCACAGACTTAGAAAAAACTCCCCCCCCCCCCTCTTCTTCACTGTTCAACTCGTGCCGACCGGTCAAGCCATCGCATTCCGCTGTGCTTTTGACGACGAGCACAGCAGCGACCCGACGCACCCTGGCTTCTTTTTGAGCACGGCTCAGTGCCTTGGGGGGGGGGGGGGGGAGGACCTGACGCGTATTTCTCTCACAAACTCCAAAGAACGCACCAGGAGAAGAAGTGCAAATAATTTTTAGGGCTATTTTTTTGTTAGACATAATATGGATAGGAACAGACAACTATTTCCTGTTAGGTGTCGTTAAAAAACGAAAAAATCGCAAAGAAGCCGCAAGGAGCCTATTACGAACGTAGCGCGAGACAGACGTACGTCTCCATGCGTACGTCTCCATGCGAGATTTTGTGTCTACTCACTGTGAAAGTCACAAATCATTGGTGTATTTACAAACGCTGATTATTTCGGATAAGAAGAAACACATTGTCTTGTTTGTTTGTTTTTTCGTAGAAACGTGTACCAGGAACATGTCGACAGCAGTATTCACAGGAAAGTGATAACCCTGCAGATTCGTTTTGATAAGAATTTCTCTACGCCCGCTGGTTGTCAAACACGCCGCAAGTTGTTATCGACTTCTTTAAGGTTGCACTACTAACTGGACAAACAAAATTCGTACCCAAACTTAAATAATAAACCCTAGAAACAGTTGACAAATCCTTCATTTGAAATCGAGAATCGCGGGAAATGACGAATTTAGCACGCTTTTCACTATCAGCCACGTCGAGCAGAACTGCGGCTGCTACGAACCAAACCGCATGCCTGCTATAACGCCAAGAAATAAGTGAAGCGTAACTTCTTAATGGCAAATCCAATTGAGAGAACAGGAGCACAGGGGCAGGGCAGTGAGGAGGGGGGAGAGGGGCAGTGCACTGAGAGCATATAGCCATTCAACCTGCCCCTTGAATGCGGCGCACTCCCGGAGGGCAGGTGAAGAAGGTGATGAGTGCCGAGACCATGTGGTCAAAACATTCCAAACCACAGCGTATTCTCTGTGGGGCAGCAGCAAAATACACGTGAAACCGGTAAGCCGCAGGCTCTTCATTATCCTAGTACCTAGTATCCATTATTGGATGACAGTGCACCTGCGCCTGTTGGACCACGCAAACACGCCGGCTCCGACGAGAGCGCTTTCAGCGCGCTTTTGAGTGCTCCTGCTCTCCCAATGAAATTAGCCGTAAGGCTCATGGGATATGCACGCGGTGTGCACCGGCTTCCGGTTCAACGGCTCTCCATCTGCTGCGTCACTCTTTGGGTATCGGTTTCTTCATGGCAACCAAAACGCGTATGCTGCGAATTTCTAGCACACGTTAGCGCTGGAATGCATGTGTCATTGCCAAATAACATTTCCTTCTGAGTGGAAAACAAAGGACTGTACGTGCTATAACGATTCTGTATTTTTTGTTTTTTTATTTAACCAATGGCGTGGCCTGAGTTGCCACGTCTTTGAACTAATTTTACACTTGCATATTGGTGCAGATCTCTCACTAACGCGCTCATTCTTACGTGTTTCCTTCTGTGAGGGTGCTCAGCTGTTTTTGGATTCGAAGTTCGACAGCTCTCTCACTGTCTCAGATTGTTCGGTAAACAATAGCTTGTATGACTGTTGACCGTGAGCAAGGGTTCTATGTTACTAAAGCTACGTGTGAAGCGGCGACGGCCTTTCAGTCAATCATCCGTGAATGGCTTCGACTAGAAAGCAGCACCGAAATAGCTTTGAAAGCGAAATCTGTCTGCAGTACTATTTTTTTTTCTTTCAGCGAAGTCCAGCTTATTTAGCGTTTACGTATTGGATCGCGTTGATGAACAGCCTGGCCAAGACGACGCTACCTTATTATCGGCATGTTTGTTTTGCGTAGTTACCAGTTCTGCTCGCACGTGCACCCGATAAGGTATGAATAAGAGTAAATTGACTGCTACGAAATAAAAGCTCGGAGGAATGCTTGCAATTACCAGCAACAACACACTGTACACCCGTTGTATAGGTGGCAGAGTGGGGCACTTTTTCTTTTTTACAAGGCGTTATGACGCATCAGTGTCTCCCTCTAGTGCGAGGTTGTCGATCTCAGAACCACTCGCTATTGTGTGTATGTGCATCGCTGCGGTTGATGTCGACTCGCTCGCTGGATTCCGTGCCGACCGGTTGTGCGCCCGCGCGCTCCGCGCGCTCGCGATCTTCGTCGTCATCGTAGCTCTGACCTACTGGACCTGCTCTACGCCATCTACAGACGCCGACAACATCTCTCGCAAGTGTACCCCGTCCTCGGACTCCAGTGACCGTTTTTCCATCTTTCCTGTCTCTCCTATCCCCCCAGTTTGTTGTTGCTTCTTCTTCCCCTTTTCTATACCTTTACTTATATCCTTTTTATCCCTCCTCACCCCCATCCCTTGTGAGCTCTGTGGCGGTGTCGCTCCTGAAGCAGACAATAACGGGGCTCACTTTTCTCTTCCTTTCTCTTAAGAACCAATCGCATGCGGTTGATGTCATTGACAAATCCCGTGTCCGTAAATTTCACGGCGTCCCCGCTGGCATGACATCGCGCCGTTGTTGGCTGCTGCCTCACGCTATTTTCAGTATTAGCGGCGGCCGAGCGTTTTAGCATAAACGCCATATGCATGTCGTAGCAGTGTAGGTGGTGATTGTGGTCGTGCTGATGAAAAACAGCAGATATAAATGCCTTTCGTGCTTCCATTTCGATGCCTCTGTTCCTCCTCAGTCGTGCAAAAATGTCGATGGCACGTAGTCAACCTGCATTACCAAGTTTGGTACAAGCGAAGCTATCGAAACGGCCGCGAGCGCATCATGAGCGTAGCATGTATTCATGTAGTTACATGACACGCATCTCATAATTATCACGTTTGCACCACTCACAAACCTTCGTCATGCATTCAAATACCGTAATACCAAATTTAGTATAGGTGACGCTAGCGAAGCGACCGCGAGCGCATCATGAGCGTGTAACGTAGTCATGTTGTAACATGACACGCATGTCATGAGTTTCATGTTAGGATCTGTCGCTTGTGTTCGCCATGCAATCATGTCATACCATACCAGTTTTGGGACATGCAAGAGCTGCAGTACTATGAAATGTAAATCATGACTTTCACGACATCTATGTCATTATTTTCATGTAACGACTTGTCAAATATATATTTTTAATACAGTCACGTTATGCCATAACAAGTTTGGTATTGATACCCTTATCGATACGGCCAGGAGAGCTGAAAGTCGTAGGCGGCTAGATAGATAGATAGATAGATAGATAGATAGATAGATAGATAGATAGATAGATAGATAGATAGATAGATAGATAGATAGATAGATAGATACTAAGTTTGCTAAGAAATACTTCGCATTTGAAAAGCGGCCACCAGGACAGCGCGCCATGGATATCTGGAACCGGAAGCCGATGCCGACGGCGAATTCCATAAGTTGTAGTAAAACGGTGAGTTGGGCCAGTTGGTTAGGATCCATCGTGAACTTACTTAATTAGCGCCGTCTTTTCTTTCTCTTTTGCTCCTTTCCTGTTCTGTATTTTTTCTGGTGTTACGCTGTAAGTTCACAATGAATTCCATAAGCCTTGGGATGGGGGGGGGGTTAAAAAATATAGTTTTCTCATTTTCCTTGAGTAAGTTAAATGCTGCTTTCTTTATACTGAAACTCAAGCAGTTACGGGAAAAGGTAACGTGAAATTATTAAATTTACAAGACTGTCTTCCTTTTATTTCTGTTTCTGTTACACAGCACCAAAAATTCTGCACGTGTATATACATATTTTTTTTGCAAAGTAAACAGGGCGTCCGTGATGTGTGTGGGTCAGCGTGCGGCCGAAAACTCACTGTGGTGGTGGTAATAGTGGTTAGAAGAGGAGAAATGCACTTAATTTGGTGGTGGTAGTAGTTAGAAGATGAGAAAAGACACTTAATTTCTGCAACCCGGTCGGGAGCACGGCACAGTGCCTGAAAAAAAAAAAACTCACTGTCTAGTTCTCCAAGGAAAACGCACTCCTAAGAGGACCCTGGAATGCACGTAGAAATGTTTCTCTCCCATTCAAGTTTTCCGTGTATACATAACTTGCATCGACCTCACCGTGGTCACATCCTCTGGGTATTAGCTGGACGAGATGGAGCGTGAGTTCTTCGCCCACGCAGAGCAAGAAATGGTGACCTCACATCGGTGCCGGTTCCCTCTCGTATTCCCGGTGTTCCCCCTCGGCACGGCAGGCCAGAACAGATGCGGGCAGAGTAGAAAAAAAAAAAAACGCGGGCACAAACGAGTATGTGACCTCACCTGCACTGACTCCCTTCCAATGGGATGAAAGGCCACGGTGGCCGCCACGTTTAGTTAACCCCGCGCAGAGAACCTTTCTTTGAAGTCACGCGCAATTAATGCAGATGTGTGTTTTTTTTTTCAGAAGGGAGCAAAACTGAAATAAGCCGCAAGCTGTTGGGATAAAACCGCCTTGGTAAACAACCTGTTGTTCCGCAGCCTTCGCTCCACTGCCCAGATGAATCAACCATGTTTAACGTCAATGTAGCAGCCGTCGCACGCGTCCCTAAAACCACTCCCTTTCCACTATGGGTCCTCGGATGACTGCGAATGGCACCGGCCGCCTACAATGATCCATCCCCAGGATCATTCAATCATCAATCAAATCAAGCCACCAATCAGATAACCTCCTTCTAGTTATTTCTACCCGCTTGAAGTCCATTTTGCCCTCCCTGTCCTAAACCGCAGTGCTTTGAAAAACTCGGCGCCATCATTCTGAACTATAGGGTGAAGCCCTTTACAGAACAATATCAAGTGTTCGGCAGTTTCCTCCTCCTGTGCACACGCATTGCATGCCGCGTCTACCCCTTCGTATTTGACCCGATATGTTTTGGTTCACAATACTCCCGTCCTGGCCTCAAACTGAGAACTACCCCGAGTATTACCATAGATCTTTTCTTGGCAATTTCCTGCTTAAAAGCTCGATAGATCTCTAGTGCGGACTTCTTAATCATGCCACTTCTGCACATATCGGCCTCCGTTTCTTTCACCTTCTTCTTAGTATGAATGGATGGATTGATATGGCTGTACCCTTTAAATCGGGCGGCGGCTAACGCAACCTAGCCGTAATGCTTAGTGAACCAAAAACTAGATTTATCTTTTTTTTTTTTGGGGGGGGGGGGTTAATGGGGTAACCGCCCTTATGGAAGGGGGGGAAAGTGACATGTAGTGAAGTAGCAGGACGGAAATTGTGCACCCGCCGCGATACCATGTACACGGTTCGCGTTAGCTCGCTGCCGCCGCACGCTGTCGATCGTTCAGAAACAGCGAGAGATGTATGTTTATCGTAAAAGTTGCGCTTTCGATGAAGTATTTTGAAGTTTTCCTCTATTTCTGCCTATTTTTTTTTTTTGTTCGGTAATCCTTTCAGCGGAATAGCCACGCACCATTTAGCGAACGGGACGATAACGAGACGCGCATCTCTCACCAGCTCTCGCTCCTCCTTTACACTCCGATTATCCGCTTGTCATTACAGAAAGGGGGACCCGTCCTCCACAGTCTCTCCTGGGACGTCCGTCCTGTGCGGATTCCATGAGCTCCTTCTGTACACTATTCTTTGTCAGTGTCCTAGCACGTCGGTTACTCTGCAGGGCGATCAACATGGTCGTCGGAAGGATTTTTGTCTTGGGAGGTGCAAAGTACTTGGAAGTGTGGCAGCTTGGGCTAGTTGGTATGGCATGACAATAGTTATAGCGTGAGAACAAAATGACGACACAGACACAAGAAGGACACGAAGTTGGAAGTTAGCGCTCGTGTCCTTCGTGTCCTTGTCTCTGTGTCGTCGTTTTGTTCTCGCGCTCTAACTATCGTCATGCAAAGTACTGTTGAATCACGGGTGGGGGAGAGTGGCGGTGTAGCTTGGGTGATAGGCAAAAGCTGGCAGGGCTTGACGAAAATGAATGCCCCTTTTGCTATTCCCTCCCTTGCTTACGTGGCGATCAGCCGCCTGGTAAGCTGCTCCGTCTTCTGCGACGCTGGCGCCACCTCAGTGGCCACCGAGGCTTCGCGGTGCGAGTGGCTAGCGTAGGACGATGATAGTTATAGCGCGAGAACAAAACAACAACACAGAGACAAGAAGGACACGAAGGAGACAAGCGCTCGTGTCCTTCGTGTCCTTCTTGTCCCTGTGTCGTTGTTTTGTTGTCGTGCTATAACTATCGTCATGCCATACCAACTAGCCCAAACTGCCACACTTCTAGGGTAGGAGCTCCAGAAACGCGCGGGATGCAGAACGCGGTGTGCCACGTTTGTGGCGGTCTGAAGTTGGTGTTGGCAGACTCGGAAAAAGGCGGCAGATCCGGAAAAAGCTACAAGTTCGGAAAACGATGGAAATTCTGAAAAATCTGCTGATTCGGACGTCGCTGGAGATCCTGTAAAAGCTGGAGATTTGGAAAATGCAGGGGATCCGGAAAAAGCTGCCCCTTTGGAAAACGTTGCAGATGTCCCTTCTTCTGCAAATGCGGGTAATCCCACATTCTTTTCATGCGTAGAAATTTGAAGCCAGAGGAACTGTGCTGGGTAGCGTGTCAAACTTGCCGTGCTCGTTAAATGACAAGGGGAAAAATGAATGCTACAAAAATACCAATGCGCCCGTGCATCGCATCCATTTCGTGCCTTGTATAAATAAAACCGCATACGACAATAGACCTATACCGGGGTACGTCACAGCGTGACGTCACCGGTGCACGTGCAAGGCTGTGGTTGGCAAAACACTCTCGCTGGTGGTTGAGTGGGGTACAGTCCCTCGGGGCTTTGGCCAAGTTTTTTTTTTCTTTTTGAAAGCTTAATCTTCGTCTAACAGTGGCAAAATTAGGTGTGGTATGTGTCAGAGAACATCTGGGTATGTGGTAAAGTGCGTGATGAAATATTTACCACGCTGGCTGGCTGTTTATAACGGAGAAGTGAACACACGTGGCGGCCTGACCGATGAACAGCGGCATCATCCTCGAAAATGTGCAGTGTTGACTGCGGCATGCAGTGTGTGTTGAAAGGTATCGAAACTATTGGTTCACCATTACTGACGGTGAAAGTGGGAATATTGTGCGTGGTGTGAATAACGCGATGCGTCCTGTTTGCGAAAACGCTGGTATTCGTTGTGTGCCAGTTGCAGTAACCGGTTATCGATGGAACTTTACGATCTGACATTTAAGTCGAGGTAAAATTGCATTTGACGCGATTATCTGCGAGTGGGTACATCTTAGCGTATGCGCGGCGTGCAGAAAAATAGAAGTGCATGATCTGCGGGGACTACGCATGAGCTAGGTATAAGCAAGTTGCAGCATTGCCGAATCTGCATATACGCTTCACCACGTTGATAATTGGTATTATTGGATACCTGATACGTGCTAATGGAAACAGCGGAAATTTTCGTTTCTTCTCTACTTCGTACTTTTACAGCTCGATCCTTATTGAGTGACAATTAGCATTCGAAGTTCGTGTGCCAGGCCCAAAGAAGCAATATAGGTACGACAACACGTTATACGTGTCAAATGAAGCAAGGTAACTGTGCCAGATAATATTGTTGCAAATGTTGTATAATATTAAATTGTCGGGTTTTAGATTACATAAATAATTTTCACTGGGTTATTGAGAAACGCAGCGGCAGAATTTCACTTTAATTTTTACAAGAATATGTTAGCCTGAGCCTTACACACGGCAAGAAGTGTTTCTCTCTCTCTCTTTTTTCATTCATCTTCAATCAGAGTTTTGCGCAATGAGCGAGAATCTTATCCATGACGTCACGCACAGCAGCGCAAAAACCATGCTGCCGCCAATGCTGTACATCGTTTAAAACTGCAGTGCACATGCCACCATGGACATTGATTGAGTTTACATTCATGCCATGCAAATA
The DNA here is from genome assembly GCA_013436015.1 of Rhipicephalus annulatus. Taxonomy (NCBI): domain Eukaryota; kingdom Metazoa; phylum Arthropoda; class Arachnida; order Ixodida; family Ixodidae; genus Rhipicephalus; species Rhipicephalus annulatus. The sequence goes on along the minus strand of WOVY01011318.1, from coordinate 313,491 downwards.
CATCTCAAAGTGCTAGTCACTGTGTACATTCAAAACATTCGCTTTCGAAAAAGAAAAAAATTATAGCTGCCATCTACGTGGTTGAAGCCCACTGAATGCTATGGTCGCGTCTTTCAGTACTCTAAACAAAGTTTCTCCATCCATCCAACTACGACGAGCGAATTTCCACACTATGAGCAGTGACCCTTCTGTGACCCCCATCTTTCAAAAGCTGTGATTAGAACATAGCCACGTAGAAATTTCTGTCGAAGGAATGCAGACACGCAGCTCTGCTATGCAGAAAGGTGCCGCCGGAGGTACTTTCTTGCCGTCCAGCACCTGCTCCGAGAGAGGGTATGGTGGGCGGGTTGCCCGCAGTGACGTCACACTGTTTACAAACAGGAGGAGGTCTATTTATCTGACCGTCGATTATCTGTGCTATGCACACCGTGGCCCGCCAAGGTTCGCACCTATTCTCTTTTAGTCAGTAAGAACGTCGGCTAATCCTGTTTTTTTCTTACAGTGAAAGCTGTTATGACACCGGGTCACACGCAGTTGCATCCCACGTACCTGGGAATCGACGTTTTGCGAAGCATACGGAGGAAAGGTGACCATGTTGCAATTTTTATATTGAGCAACACGTCATGAAATGACGCTAAATATATGTACAAATCTTGCACGCGCAGTCATATGTTGAAGAGTTGCAGATGTTTGTATAACCACTTGTTTGCACTTGCGCAACGATGTCAACTGGAACGTGCGTATTAGCAACACCAAAAGCTGATATGAAGCGCTGATGCTCGCGAAGATGCTGGCCCTTGACACTGCTCCATAAATCAACACCGCTATTGACGTTTAACGAATATTAGCGTATATTTAAAAAGTAGTTCCGAGACCTGGCGTAGCTCTATGGCAGAATGCTTGGCTGTCATGCAGAATGCTTGGGCTCGATTCCTGCTGGGACCCTGAAATTTATTATTTGCATTCGTCGAGGAGCCAATGCTGCCTATGTGAAGTTTTCCTTAACACTGACATTTAAGGAAAACTTCACACTCCGATGCTGCCATGTCCGATGAAATATCCGATGCTGCCATGTCGGATATTGCCTAACGCTCACGCGTTAAAATATCCCATGTGTCTTCTCGTCGTTCCTGGGTAGATACTATAGGTGTGTGCCTGACAACGGCACTATAGGTGTCAGTCACCTATGGCACATACCCGCATACCAGCGGCACATACCCGGCCGTGGTATTAGCGACTGTCTGGCGGGAAGTGTTTGACGACGTACGCCACGAGATTGTGATAACAGCACGCAAGTACGGTAAGCTATTACGCTACCGCTCCTCCTTTCTGGCTTGTCGTGGTATTACCGCTCCTAATCGTTCAAGTGAAGGCATCATCAAACAACATCAAAAAGGAAAAGATCACTGTGGGGTTGTCACACTTCATAGTTATTATTCTAGTGAAGACGCCCTGATACCACAAAATGTTTTTTTTTATATCGCCGTTTGGTTGTCCAGCTTCATTATTGCTTGTAAGCCTGTTAAATTCCGGCGCTTAGTACAAGAGTTGCGACGAAGAAATGCATTAAATTACCGGTTACCGGCACACAGGCACCACAGTTATGACTCACAGTGGTACTAGCGGGAGTGAGTGTACTGCTCAGATAGCCGACACTTGCGTCGCGCTATATCAGCACTCTGGCCCATCTTACTATCAGACGTGTTGAGGTTGATCGCGATTGTTGTTGCTCTGATACGACGTGAACCTCCCAGACTATTTGACCTTGCCTCTTCCCGCTCTGTCTATCAGATTTCGCTTTGCGAGCACCTGCCTACCTCCCCGATATACAGATATTGGTAGACTGCCCGAACTTCCCTGGCACGAAGACCACCTTCAATGCGCACAAGATAATCTTGGCTCTAAATAGTGTCGGGTTCAAGGCCATGTTCTACGAGGACCCAATAGTCATCACTGACTTGCACCCGGATGGCGTCGAAGGTCTCTTGAGGTAAACTCTGTCGGCGTGTTCCACTATTTGAGTGTTTCACTCACCCTGCATGGTGTGTGACCAGTAGTTAGGGCACTCTGTGATCCCGACTTGACATATATTAGTTTTTTCCATGTACAGTCAAACCTCGATATAAAAAGCCCAGATATAACGAGGTACATGAAGAAGAGTTCTGTCATACATACAGTGCTGCACGTATATGTTTATAACGAATTTTCGGATGTAATGAAGCATTTTCACGGCAAATATGACTTTGTTATAATGAGGTTTGAGTGTACTTATGGGTAAACTGGCTCAACTTTTAATAAACGCTTATGGCCCTTTATAGTAACGCGGGTAATTGGTATAGTAGGTATTGAATTATGTTTAGACAGAATACGGTGTGCACACAGACACGGACACAAAAGAAAAAAAAGAAAAGAAAACGGATACACCACCGGCGCCTACTCGCAACTACAGTTTATTGGAAGGAAGGCACGTAGTGCATACATGTCGCTTCTGTTACATGACGTGACTAGGGAAACAATATAAAAGAAAAGATACTCTTGCTGCCAAAAAAAGAAGGCATTCCTGGCACTATAGCGTTTTGCACGACTACGTTTATGTGTCGGTGTCTGTGGGCGCGTATTACCCAGTCTAAATGCGACCCTTCAGTCTAGTATATGGTGAATCGATTTTTTTAATATATGAAAGAGTGAGACAAACCTTCAAAATCATACAACACGCACAAGATTTTCCCTCAGGGAACGAGGGGGGTGTCAAAATTTATCGCAGCGCCCCCCCCCCTCCCTTCATTGGTCGAGTCGGAACAAAACAAGCTTCACCGCAAATGCAGCAATGGAAATGAAGCGATCACGTGTTTCTCACAATGGCCTATACGTCTGGTCTCCGTATTTCCGGTGGTCAAAGTACAAAGTTCGTGGAGAGCAACATAAGTCATCCTCGGTCCACTGTCCTCGGAAACTTCCATGGTCATAAACCTGCACACATAACAATGACGAACATGTGCCACTGAGTATAAATGAGTACGTTGAAGTGGGACAAGTCTTGCGCCGCCATATTGCTACGTACCAGTGGCGTAGCGATCAACACGACGAAGAAGACGACAGCATTTTCTTTAAATTAACAAGCAAAAACTCTGGCGCTGCGATCATTCAGCCTCCATGTCATAAATAACTTGTGCGCCGATACTCGGGCCGCAAGTGCACGCCAAAGACCCTGCGCTCGGTGAACATTGAGCATTCGTTCGATCGCAAAGTAATATAATTAGATTATCTGCTCAGTAAAGCTAGTGCATCGTGATATTAGTTGTTCACAGTGTTACTAAATATGTTTTTCGGAATTACTGAACGAACGTTGCTAAATGTTTGTCCGCCTCAGCGGAACAGTGGCTAAGGTGCTGGGCTGCTGACCAGTAGGTTGTGGGTTCGATGCAGGCCGAGGCGGTCGGATTTCGATGGCGGTAAAGTGGTCAAGGTCGGTGCACGTAACAGAACACCAGATGCCTGGTATTCTTGCTTGCGAGTTTTGAAGGCATTATTTCATTTACATCTATTCTGATCTGGGAGAGGATGTTTTGACATAAATTTTTCTATACGAATAACCATAATGAAACGTCCTGCAACTTTGTGGGACGGGAAAAGGGTGTCCCGCCTAGGTGGCGACCAGGTGTTCTTGAGTACTGGTGGCTTCCTCGGCCCGCTCAAGAGTGAAGATGCTCAAACCTCGATATAACAAAACCGGATATAACAAAATATCTGTTATAACGACGTAAATGAAAAGTCTTTCAATAACTATAGTGTTTGTATTAAACCTTTAAAATGAACGATATAACGAGCTTATTTTGTGTAAGGTGCAACTTTGTTATAATGCGGTTCGAGTGTATTTTGCATATTTGGGCACAGCTAGAAGAACAAGCAGGGGCGTATGAAGGTGCCGGAAGCAACCTTGAACGCTGTGCTGGGCAGCCGCATTAAAAGAGTTGACTTCGAAAAAAAACAAGTCATTTAAGTTCGCTGTTGAAGTAAGTAATCCCTCAACGCAGGTACTTCTACGGCACAGGTCTGAAAGTGTCCAACGTGCTTCAGGCCACTCGCACCCGCGTCGCCGCCGCCAAGTACGTCGTCCCGGAGCTGGTGGAGAAATGCCTGGCCTACGTGAACAGTTTCACGCAGATGGACGAAGTCTCTCCTGTCCTGGACCACGCTCTCACCAAGGGCGAAGAAGGCCTGCTGGACGGCGTGAGCGCCCTCATCCGTCGGGAGACTCTCGGCGTGATTAGCTCATCGAAGTTTCCCTCTTCCACCGAGCTCACCGTGAGATTCATCCTGGCCCACGCGATTAATGTGCCCGAGGTATCGGTGGTGAACACCGTATACGATTGGGCGCAGCCTCAGTCGCGGTCGGGCGTCACTGCGAACGGTCAAGGGACGGACGTTCGCGCCATTATGCTGCCGCTATTTCCCGAGCTGCGCTTCCTTGCACTTACGTCAGATGAGTTTATCCGAGGTCCCATACAGTGGCAAATCCTCACCGATTCCGAAGCTCTGGCCATATTAGGCAACATCGTTTTTGAAGGCTCGATATTGATGCCAAAGGGCATCTGCCAGATCCGAGAGGCTCGTGGGAACGCTCCAAAATAAAAGCTTAAAAACTGGCTATTAAAAAAGAGGGCTACTTGTCAAGACGTGGTAGTAAAATTATTGACCTTTCAACTTTTTATAGAACGGCAGAAAATTTAGGTGACGTAGACAAATAGTTGACTTGTTGATCTTCGAGGGGAAATGCAGTGTGGAGAAGATGGGAAGAGATGTGCGAAAAAATAAAGCCAGATTGTTGAAATAGTCTTTAAAAATGGCATTCTGCGTTTTGTGATTCTTGGTCGGAGACTTGCCCTGTGAGAATCGTTCATTGTGTGTGCATTCAAGGTGCAACTAAACCTTGTCGAGGTAACCGGTATAATCCAAACATCTAAACAGAAATTTCATTGTTCATATATGTAGAGCAAGACAGTCTAAAGGTCATAAGACATATTCAAATGATAAAGTTACCTGTCCTTACTGCGACAATTGTGGCTCAACCAAAACTGAGGCACATATTTTGAGTGTCGAGCGTACCCGCCAATGATCGTACGCTCTATGCACATGCTTTCGCTCGCATAGCAAAGTCATAGGAGCATTATCTGCTCACCAGAGCTAGTGAATTGTACTTTTTGAGACTCGAACTGTCACCAAAAATGTTTGTCACAAGTGCTGACTCATCGTTACTAAGTGTTCACCGCAAGATTCGCTACCTTGTTACGATGGTTACTAATGCTAGTTAACTGCAGTTAACCAACCAATATGTCGACGTTCGCTAATGCTTTGGGTATGGTGCAGCGAGATAAAGTGCCGGCACAATACTGCATGTGAAACAGCACAGAGGCCACCGGTTTATGCAGGCTTACGTCATGCTATGCGCGATTTTTAAAGCCTGTCCGCGCTTAGTTGAAAGGACAAATGAAAGGACATTAGATACTATTAACAAAGAGGAAACCAGGCGGGGCAGTCGCTGCAAGTTATGCAAGGCTAGATCCACCGGCTACCTACAGCATCCTAATCCTAATTCGTTTGGCTTACGGTGCCGTTAGCGCTGGATTGTCAGGTTGAGTCTGTTACCAAAGCCTGATCTGTTACCAAATCTGTTACCGAAGTCTGTTACCAAAGCAAAACATCAAAACACAATGACATTCTGTTCTTTACTGATGACTAATCGCAAACCGTTCCCTGTATTTAGTCTGGCATACACATACAAAATTGCACGTTCAAGCATCAAAATGAACGCACCTGATCCTTCATTTAACAAGGGAAGTCTTACGAGTGCTTACGCGACGAGATGTTTGCGTCTTTTACGTGACAGCCACTGCCACCAGGATAAGATAAAGAAACTTTATTTGCTCATAACGCGGAGCATTTCAAATGGTCGAGCCCCTATGCCAGGGCTCCGCTATGTCCTAGCCACCATCTCTACCCGTTGGCCAGCCAACGCCGATCATCAATGGCCGAGCTGGACAGCAGTCCCTCCCATTGTTCCTCTGTGTTCATACTGCAACAAGGCTTGAAGACAATTTGTCACCATTGCAGCACTGTTTATGGTTCTCGCCTTCTTATCTGAAAGAGACTGGTCCGATCCTGGCAGCGGAAGTTGCATCCTGATTGGGGTGAAATGCCAGAGGTCCATGCATTATGCGATATCCAATGCGCGTCACAGAACCCAACGCCGCCGAAATTGCCGGCGGAGCCTTCCACACGACGTACCTTAGCGGTATCCTGTATACGGCATGTAATGCCCCATAGATGATTTAGACGGCTATTTACGGTCCTTCGTTTATTTAGCACATGAGCAGTGAGCACATTGACAGAAAAAGATGAGTGACGTTAATTCTTACAGAATTTGATAAGATTATTTTAATTGCATCCAGCGCCCCCCCCCCCCTTTTTTTCGCAGTCAATTGACCTCCCGTTTGCGCTTGCTACCGCAGTCTCGGGAACATTGCATGAGAAGTGTGCGAATACCGAATTTAGAACTTCGAAGTGGATTCAAACAATAAAAACTATGGGGGAATCAATTGTATTGTTTCTCCAACATCAAATACAAATAGCACATGTATTGAGTTTAGCGTAAGTTTTTTATACGAACAAGTTAGTTGTGCAGCAAATTATCACAAACAAATATATTCAGCCCAAAATGAACGAACACAGGAAATGGTAAATAAGACAGGAAAATGGCTATAGCTAGCGGCAGCTTTTCTTGACAGCACTGTGTAAGCTACAAAACAGCGGCGCATGCCTGCTACTGTGTCAAAAAAAAGTGATGTTCAATAATAAACGCCCTTAGGCTTTGCTGCTTTAATAAATATGACTCGTAGAAGCCGGATTTATTGGCACTAAAACCGGGTTTAAGCCGCCAAAAATAGGCACGTGAAACAATGTTTTAGGCCCCCGAAATCGTAAATACAGGCACAATAAACTGTGGCAGAATTCAAATTTTCCAAGAAGCACGTGTGGGATCTGTGTTTTCGACAGGAAAGCAAAAAGAAGTGTTTAAGTTTATCATGGTACAAATGCGCCAATCGTTTATCATAGTCACGCATTTTTGTTTTTGTTTTTTTTTACCGCCAAGTTGGCAGAATACGGTCTCTCCTTTTCTAGTCCACCATAGTGAGCTAAGTGCCCACCGTCGAATAAACACGGCATGGCTGAGAAGAGAGACAGGAGAAAATAGCCAGAGAGCTATAATAGTACACAATAGTCTTTTTCCCTCGTATAAACTTGGTCTAACCACACAGTGTCCATTTCTCTTCTGTCTGTGAACACCTCAAAGGGCCCTTCACCAGGTTTGTGAATTTCGAGCAGCAACAGGAATTCATGCGCTGGGTGCCCATGATCTCATCTGCCAAGGTTTGTAACACTACGCGTTCTGGAAAGAGGAGAAATGCCAAATTGAACGCCGCTTGAGCTTGATCTTACGGGCACGCACACCAACAAGGTGGAGGTATACAACAAGGAATGGTACCACGTACGTCAAAGTAGTACGTGACACGTCGAGAATCATTCGAGGCGATGTGTGTAATTTGTGCAATATGTTGCCTGAATAGAAGTATGGAGGTTGACATAATATTAAAACGTAGCAACAGAATCTGCGGGCGTTGTTTAAAGACGATTTCTTGGAGACCTTCGACAAAAAAAATTTGGTCTGTCTGTCTGTACATTTGTCTGTTTGTCCGCCCTTACCGATACCTCAAACGGCGTCAAACGGCCAACCCCATCCGCAGCGCCCACCAATATTGCTCAAGGTTCAGCGTTCATACTTCTGCGATTGTCAAATTAAAAGTAATTATTGCGCATATCTGAGGCTCCATACAAACACGTCGATGTTTTGTATGTGTGCCTTTATCTTAGAGAAGGCACACACAAGTAATTCTGAGGACAGTAGTGTATATCACGCTGCGCTGACAGTGCAACGCGATGCTCAAAAAGGTAAGTGCTTCCAACGCTTTGCTAAGGTGGTGGCACCTGCCCGTTGCTTTGCGTTCTACACCTTATTGCCTCCGAGACAAGCGTGCATCCTTCTCCACGGGCGCGCATGCCTTCCTTCGTTTTCGAACTGCCAGATGGCGCTCGTGTCTAACGTGCTTCGATGCACTCGTTCGTCTCCGCTACACGCTCGAGGCACTAACGCAGCGCCTCCAGTATACGTTTCACCAACTTTCTTGCGCAGAACATCAAATAAACATTTTGTTCACTCTCTCCAGACGCAAGACCACCATATTTTGACGGTATATGCAGTGTAACATGCTGATTCGGGGCCATTTTTTTCTTCGTATCGAGCTAGATGTGAGACTAAGCCGCCTCCGTTTCGTTTGCGTTGGTGTACTCTCCGTTCTCGCATCGTGCTGATGCCAGCATTCACCAACGCTTGGCATGTTTTCGGTGCATTTCCCCATAGAGCAGTTACAGCGGTGCGAAGCTCTGTATCGTGGTAGGAATGCATGATCCATGGCAGCCTCTTCAAACTTGTGCGGCGCGCATAGAGGAATCTGTCTCACAGAAACAGGCAGTACGATACAGAGAACGTCTAAACGACTCAGCACCGCTTGCATGCGTGAAGACTTGGGCATGCCATGCGAACGTAACCTAGCGTGCAAATGACGTGTTGGTGCATCTGCGTCGTGTGGCCTTCTGGCTCCGAGTTGTTCCGATATCGAAAATAGCAGGGAAGGCTTGCGAAGTCTACACCGGGCAAGTGGAAAAGGTTTCAAGCTCTCCTGGTGGCATCATGATATCGCGGCTTGTAATGAACCAATTAAAATATGCTAGGGATACAAAACTTTTCATTAGGCATTCAACAACTTCCAGTGTCTAAGCAGAATTTCTCATGTGGTCTAGCGAAGCGCCGTTGAAGAAGTACATGACTAACAAAATAAAAACCATGTGGACATCTTTCTTTCTTTTTTTTATGTATACACTCTACTTCTCCTGATGGCACTCCATGGTATGGATATCTTTCTTTCCTTTTTTTACTTACACTCTCTACTTTCCCTTGATGACACTCCATAGTATCGCATTCGTTCTTAATCGTCCTGCGGTTGCAGAGAAGCACATCCTGTTCACTACGCATGCGAGCAGACGCCGTGGAGATGCGGAGCAGATGACGTGACGTGGACGAATACATGTGTAGAGGCTAAACAGACTTCCTATCGGCTAAGAGGCCTTGTAGCCTTGACAACGCTGAAAGGAACTTATGACATGGAGTATAGGCTGCACCCCGTCGAGTTCGAAAGCTCAACTTTGCCCGGTAACATGAATACCAACCTCCAACTATACTTGAAAGCAAAATTTATAGTTAAATAGCGTGCATATAGGCAGCGATCTTGAAAGTAGGCATTTATAGGCACTACAAAAGCTCCTCGTAACCTCTAACTCATTCTCATACATCAAAGTGGCTCAATAGGAACGCAAGAAACTAAACAGGCATTTGCCTATATAATACGGTCTGAGACTTACAGTTGCGGGAAGTCATACGTAAGATATGGTTATTGCTCCTTTTGCATGAATATCTTCGTATTTTTAATCGTTTTTAGAAAGAACCACTCTCCAACACGCCCGTTTTTAGACACGACCTATAGTGGGTCAGTAAGCGGCTGCAAACGCACTTACTTCTCTAGGCACATGCGCCACTCGTATTAAAATACTAAAATTTACGCTGGACAAATCAAATGTTTCCTTTATCAAAATTTACGCGGGTATTGAAACCATTGTAAACCATTGAATTCAAAACGTTCGTTCTCAAAGCCTTAAAAGCAGTTAGATTTTTGAAAACCCTTGAAAATCCTTGAATTCCTCGTTTTCTTCAATGAAAGTTTTTACACATTTCTGAGCACGTTGCTTGGGATGCGTAATTGTGACAGGTTGGATCAGTTTAATGCGCCCGTCACAAAAGAAACCAATACCGCGCATTTTTTTTTTAAACTCGCAAGAGGCTGGAACAGGAGAATAAGAAACAGAAAAAAAAGATTGTTACATTGAGGACGTCGAAATGTTAACAACAAGAATAAGAAGCTAAAAGCGGCTCTGAAGGAATGAACATGTTCATCAGCATGATGTGCAGAAAAGGCAGAGACGACTAGCGACATAACATGCGTCGTCAAGTCAAACACCCTTGGGGATACTGTCAAGACCAAGCTGCATGAGGCAATGGACATTCATGTAAAAATTCGGGGAAAAGTGATAACTGAAATACTGAAAGTAATTACTCCTGAACCCCAAGGATTCAAAAGCTTTCTAGAGAGAAAATCTAACTGAAATCATGTTTTTGGTGTCTGCTCAAGAGACGTTACCCTTTTTCGATTGATTCTAATTAATTAAAGCATCTATCATCCCGTGAAATATGTTGTAAAATACAGTGCAAAATAGCTGGGAAGAAATAGAGGAGACGAGGCAGAGCGCCGGTACATATATTTCTACATATACTGGAGACTCTCTCTGATATATATTGCACAGTATATACTACATATACTATGTAACAATGCTATTTGAGCTATGTACACATACATATTACTATGTTCCCACATTTCATAATAGTTTACATACATATCATTCACATAGGTACATGATACCATGTATGTGAATCGACTCGCCCAAGCCTTAACCTTATCTGCAATACGTTAATTTGGTTTCTGACCGACAATGCGCGGTCATTGGAAATTCGCAGAGATGGCCTCGAAAGGGCTTGAAAACCCTTAAATTTTCGTCACGCCAACGAGCGTGAAACCTGTGCTACGCATTTCGTTTTACGAAATTGCGCTTATTTCTAAAGCTCTCCCAAGCTGAATATACCGGAACCGTAGAATTGACTCGTAAACAGTTTCAAATGACATTGCTTCCTAATGCATCCGTGAACTTATGAACAGTGCTTCCACCTTTTAGGCAAGCAACTTCTACTAATTTTTATTTATACCGAAGGCGAACTGACGCTAATGGATAATAATAATAAACTAACACTTCTGAGCCACTCAGCTGGTTGAACAGGAGGATCAGTGCAAATCGTAGACAGGCCATCGCACCCATACAAGTAAGTTCGTGTGTTAAACACGCAGTAATGAAGCACACCTTGCCGAGTTCACTAAATCTGAGAAGCGCCGGCACGGTGGCCCCGCCACGGTGGTCTAGTGGCTAAGGTACTCGGCTGCTGACTCGCAGGTCGCGGGGTTCGAATCCCGGCTGCGGCAGCTGCATTTCCGGTGGATGCGGAAATGTTGTAGGCCCCTGTGCTCAGATTTGAGTGCACGTTAAAGAACCCCAGGTGGTCGAAATTTCCGGAGCCCTCCACTACGGCGTCTCTCATAATCATATGGTGGTTTTGGGACGTTAAACCCCACATATCAATCAATCAATCAATCAATCAACGCCGGCACGGTAAAAACGGAAAGGTGAAGCGTGAAGCCCGCGCGCTCGTCGAGACGGCTGCTGCTGCGAACCAACTTTTCCCACTTTTCCCGTTGGCGGCGCTAGTGTGCTTGAAAAATGTCTCTTGCCTTCCTTTAGAACGGCAGCTTCGCGTATCAGCCACTTAGGACAAGTTGATGCGCGCTGCTCCAATTTGGGCAAGGTACTTCTTGCTTGAGAGCGTATACGCTGCAGCTGTGAAGCTGCCGTGAGCCTATACGTTCGGGAAGTCCGGAACAATAATCTGGTGCGCGGCGCGTGGCAAAGACTGATCCCGTATCCATTTTTTTTTTTCAGATTCCTTGAAGCTGTGCCGAGAACAGCTTTTTTTTTGTCCAATTAGCATGCTTCCCCATACTGACACAATCAGTGTGTTCAAGCGTACCATATTTAGGTACTAGTCAATCTGAGGGGCATGTCTGCTTGAAGGAGAAATGACACGTAACGGGGCCAATTGTGATGGCAGGTGATACTAACAGGCGAATATTGGTCTCGACATCTCGTCCAAAGGTAGTCCTGTCAACGATGCAGTCAAGATTTATACTAAAGCTTGCCTCATTGTGATTATGAGGTTACGACAACCGACGAACTCACGGTGAAAACACACGAAATACGTTTCGGGCCATGCACAGATTCCGTAATGACACTGAAGGGGGCGAAGAAGACACTGAAAGTCATGAAGCCGAACATAAGGTTGACGCAAAAGGGTTGACAAATGTTTGAAAAAGATAGACAGATAGATAGATAGATAGATAGATAGATAGATAGATAGATAGATAGATAGATAGATAGATAGATAGATAGATAGATAGATAGATAGATAGATAGATAGACGTATAGATAGATAGATAGACGTATATAGATAGATAGATAGATAGATAGATAGATAGATAGATAGATAGATAGATAGATAGATAGATAGATAGATAGATGTATAGATGTATAGATAGATAGATGTATAGATGTATAGATAGATAGATGTATAGATAGATAGATAGATAGATGTATAGATAGATAGATAGATAGATAGATATAGATAGATAGCTCGATAGATAGATAGCTAGATAGATAGATAGCTCGATAGATAGATAGATAGATAGATAGATAGATAGATCGATAGATAGATAGATAGCTAGATGATAGATAGATAGATAGATGTATCGATAGATCGCTAGCTGTATAGATCGCTCGATCGCTGTATAGATAGATAGATCGCTGTCTAGCTAGCTAGATAGATAGATAGCTAGAGATAGATCGATAGATAGATAGATAGATAGATAGCTAGATAGATAGCTAGATCGATAGCTAGATAGCTCGCTAGATAGATAGATAGATCGATAGATAGATAGATAGCTAGCTAGATAGATAGATCGATAGATAGCTAGATAGCTAGATAGATAGATAGATAGATAGATAGATAGATAGATAGATAGATAGATAGATATGTGGGGTTTGCGTCCCGAAACCACCATATGATCATGAAAGACGCCGTATAGTGAAGGGCTCCGCAATTTCAACCACCAGGGCTTCTTTAACGTGCACCCAAATCTAAGCACACGCCGCCTACAACATTTCCGCCTCCATCGGAAACGCAGCCGCCACAGCCGGGATTCGATTCCGCGTCCAGCAATTCAGCAGCCGAGTAGACGGTGTACTAGTACACTGTACCACGACCACCACGGTGGCCAAATGTTTGAAAACGCATGAAATACAGACAGACACACATGCGTGGATAAGCACTGTGCATGTTACGTACGGCGCGTGAAAAATGAAATATGATAATCGCGTTCTTCTCGACTGCAAAAACGCGCATCATATAGCTTATACAAATGTTACGCATCAAAGTTGCGAAAACAAGGAAATTTTCGCCCCATAAAAAAGCGACAGCCAGTTTTAACGTGATGGCGTTAAAGAGCTCATTACGCGGAAATTCTGGCGTCGGCGTGACAATCGCTGGTTGTGAGAGCAAAATAATCTTGTCCGTGACCCGGAAAATTGAGAAAGGTGCAAATAGAATAAATGATGAAAACTATCGCTCCGACTGGAAGACAGGAAATATGATTAAGACAGTCTGCGTGGCAATCGGGATTCGGGTTCAACCACAGAGCCGCGCTATTGCTTGGAACTTGTTTTGAAAAAAAAAAAAACTGTATACGAGTGTCATATATTGAAAGCAGTCTCCTTAACGCATTTAGCATTACGTGACATAAACATAGAATCGTGCCAGGTGTCAAAATGTGCAACTTGAGCAACGAACGGGTGCACCAAAGGCCCGCCTAGTTCAAAAAGCGCTCAGACGTCGCCAATGACCCTTAGATGTAAAGGCATCAACAGACTTCTAAGTAGGTTGCCTTACGCGTAGGGGTCCCTTCTCTGGTTCGCAATATATTTTTGTTGTGTGCTCTACTGGCAAGTGAGAGAAAAATATTCAGTTTCAGAGAAGGCAACGCCATTGTGCGAAGTTCGGAGCAGTGGGAGGCACAGCTTGCCAGATCGGACCCAGGGTTGCAGTCAGCGCTTCTGAGTCAGAAGTCGGTGGGACCTTTGATTAGGGGCTTCGACCAACAAACTCCCGAGTACCCCTCTACCTTCCCTCAAAATAATGTTTTGCTCCTCTACTTCTTCTGCTTCGCAAAAAGAAATATGGCGTAGTGAACCTGTCACCGTACGTAAAATGATAAAAACCAGAAGGATGCACACGGACACAATTCGCTTCAACTATTTACTTCTGATCAAACATGGAAATGAAAAACACACAAAAAAGGTACCGACAACAATGTAACATCTCTAGCAGCTGCTTGGAATTCGGCATCACTAATAAAGAGTTCAAGTCATAACCCAATTTCGCTGCACGTTAAAAAAACAATAAAGTCCTACTATACTTTCGTTGGTGGCAGTTGAGGTCCGGGATAGCCCTCGGGGCGTAGCCTGGCAAACCACTTTTCAAGTCAAGTCAAGTCAAATTTATTTCCAACAACATCAAGTCGGAGGTCCTTAGGCGAAAACATGTCGGAGACATCTTGAGAGAGCCCAAGAACCCTTCAAGAGCTGTAGGCATTTTACAAAAATATCGCGTAATTCACTGTACATGCATAGGCAAAATAAAAGCTTAGTTCTTTTTCCTTTTTGTGAACAAAATAAACACACAATTTCACATGGGTCACAAATCTTGTACGCACATGCGCAAAATCAACAATTTTTATACAAAAGAACAACACATGAAAAAACATGATAACATAAGATAGCTTACACCAGCGACTTGACACCAGGGACCGGAGCGTAGCCAATGTGGGTGCTGTCCAGACGGAGTAAGTGTGCGACTTGCTTTCGCTCGGGCCAAGGTTCGACTGCCTCGAGCTCTAGGTCAGCTTCGCCGAAGTATCGCGGCCCTCTCCCGAGATTCCTTCGGAGTCAATTTGCAGAGGATGAACCTTTCTTCCTGCCGCGCCGGTGTTTACGCTGAACTTTGCCCGGCGCCGGGACCGTGGCGCCCGCGTAGGGGGTGACTTCGTGTCTTCTGCTGTATACGATACGGAGGGCCCCGCTTACGGGGACAGTTCCGAATTCGCACTGTCTGGCGACGTCTTCTAGTGGCGCAAATTCACTTGGAAATTGATCAATGAATGAGGTCCACTTGAATAAGCGCACTCATGACAAGACCGCTCTGGCACCACATATTCTACGATAGAGTTTGAAACGGCCGCAGCATTCACACAGAGTCGTTCTTATATTTACGGCATAGTAGATGCTTATACACCGAGAACCGACGCCAGGCTTGCACTTGAAAACACGATGCGCACACGGCCTGATTACGCTATCGCGTAAACTCATGAAGGTGAAGGAGAAGCAAAGAAAAAAAAGAATAGCAGAATTATCGCCCTTTTACTCTTTGGGCGTGCGCGTTTCCAAACAATACGCCGGAGATAAGCGACCTCGAAATACGAAACAGCCCCTGGAAAAGGAAAGCAGTCTCGGAGGCATGTGGTGCACATGTGCTCGGAGGGCATCAGAGAAGCTTCCTGTTTAGTTGCTCCTTCACCTGAGAGCGCTGTGGACGTTAGAGATGAGAAGGCATCACCAATGTGACTGGAGGACTTGTCATGTTTATTCCCTTGTTTCTCTGTGAACTCAAAAGCGCATTACATTAGAGATCGTTATCAGGGACATCTACTCCCGTATTCACAAACGCTCCTCGACTCGACTTCCACCCTTCACTTGAAAGGGTTGAGCACTGCGCCACCGCTCGGCTGAAAAAAAAAAAACACTGCGCAACTCAAGAACTGCAGCAGATTATCGCTGATATGCAGTGACTTGCCGTGCCTAGAGACGGCACTCCCATCGGCTTTCTCAAGTGAAGGTGAAGCGTCGAGTGAAGGAACGTTCTAGAATACGGGGGTTAGTGTCCATTGGTATCATCGTTTGCAATCCTCTCCCGCCCCCTCACCCCCCAGTTCAATTGCACTGTTTCCAAAGTGCGGCCTGCGGATACGGCGCTTGCTTCACTGGACGGCAGTCGTTTGCTTAGCTGCTGTGACAAAAGGATGACCGGTAAGTTCACGAGTGTTGTTTTCCATTTAGCAATATACCTCGTCGGCTGTTGCCCGCACTGACCTAACCAGGGGGAAGGGGTTAGTTTGCGCACCTGTATATTATACGCACACATACAAGCTTACATATGCACATACGCAAAGCATGCTCGAACCCAACCCGAAAAATATTTCTGGCCACGCCCCTGATAGCTCGAACGAACGATATTGGTACGAGCAACGTCGTTATGTGCATTTAAGACGTGACCAGAATTTCTGGAGGAACTGCGTTCAAGCATGCCTTGTTTATGAGCACATAGCGTTTGTAGTGAGCCTTGCGTACGTGTATACTGGTGGCAGCAAACTTTAAAATTCGGGGAACTTGAACCCCCGTCTCCTGGCTATGCTATGAGTCTTTGAGCCGTGGCTTACTTTTTATATTTTGTTTTGACTAAACATTGAAATATGTCATACCAGTGCGGATCAATGGTGTATGACTGCCTTTGTCGTTTGGCAGGAGCAGGGTATCCGTATTCAGTGCAGCGCCGGTCCGGTTTCTGTTGTTATTGCTTCCTTATCAGCACGAAATTTAGAAAAATTGCCGATTATATATATATATATATATATATATATATATATAATGTTACTCCCCAAATTAAGGTGATGTCATGAGAAATACATGACTGATGCGTAAGTTATACCTAGAACTACTTGCGAATAGCCAGACCTGCAGCTGGGGAACCAACTTGTCTCGGTATGGCATTACAATTGTGTTTGACACGTAATTTTTTAAAAGCAGCAGAAAGTAGCGCCGATGATGACTTAGCAATGCTGACGGCTTGATTTCTGGTGCGGCCGTACGAGGCTATAGCTTACACGACGTGTCGATAGTTATGCCTTATGGATTGGGAGACACCGTTGTGACATGAACAGCCCTGCTGTTGTGTGTTATCGAACGATAGCGTAACGCTATAAGCCGCAGACACAAAACCTTATTTAGCCATGAGCTTTCCGGCGGCGGGCAGGTTTCCTGGCTCGACGCTATACGAAAGGGAGGAGCTGTGCTGCTTAATTCATCTCCGGCGTTTCTAATTTCATAGTAAGGAGTGCGTTACCATGATGGCAAAGGCCTTATCACAAGGAGCAGCTGCTGAGCGTGCGATAACAATGCAATCTTAGCAATAGTGTTACGTAGCTGTCGTTAGAGAAAGTATTGATAGATGGCACAACCATACCACGCAATGTTTCGGCCCGCTGCTATCCTCTTTCCTGTGCTGCTGGCCTCCTCACTTCCAGCGTACGAAGCAACACCGATATCACGTTTCGTGCGGCCTCTCTGCCAGCGTGACTCACACGCCGCGACTTTCATCGCTATATTCCGCCCTCAGCCCAGCCAACCCAATAACAGAAGTCCAGTTTTCCGTTTCCCAGTAAACCAGACCTAAGAAAACATACTGCTAAAGGTGAACTAGTCAGGGTATCAGTGAGAAGGTGCCAAATACGCCGAGGTTCGACTACAGAGAAAACGCTGCAGAACAAAAGCAAGATTTCAAAGAGACTCGTTTTAATGTCAAAGAATCTCTTAAAGTAATATAACAGCTATTGTGTTTTTACATACCAAAACCACGGTCTGATTATGCAGGACGCCATGACCGAATTAGGGCTCAGGAAGGTTTCACCGCCTGTGGTTAAATAATTACAGGCCGATCAGCTTGTTCTCCGTAGTGTGCAAGCTATATACAAAGGTAATTGCTAACAGAATTAAGAAAACATTAGAATTCAATCAACCAAAGAAACAAGCAGGATTTCAAACAGGGTACTCAACAATCGACCACATTCATACTATCAATCAGTTAATATAGAAATGCTCAGAATGTAATCAACCGCCCCAAAAAACCTTCATAGATTATGAGAAGGCGTTTGATTCAATAGAAATATCAGCAGCCATGCAGACACTGCGGAATCAGGGCGTCAATGAAGTATATTTATTTATTTATTTATTTATTTATTTATTTATTTATTTACAGTACCTCAAAGGCCCCAATGAAGGGGTTTTACATGAGGGGTGGGCTATTACAATCGGTTAAAGGAGTAGATGCTCGATCGCTGCTTTGAAGGTGATGATACTGGAGTGGTGCGCAACGTGAGGAGGAAGGCCATTCCAATCTTGTGCGGTCTTGACAAAGAAGGATGAAAGGTGCGCAGTGGTGTGAGCTCTTGGCGAATAAACAGCTTTCCTGTGATTGATGCGGTCTGAATGACGATGGGCTGGCTTGATGGTTGGAGTACGAGGCGATCCATGATAAAACTTGAAAAACAGGCACAGACGAGCTATACAGCGGCGTGACGAAAGGGTAGCGAGGTTAGCACGAAATTTAAGTTCGGTTACGCTTGACTGATATGAATAATCTGAAAAGATGAATCTTGCTGCTCGGCTTTGCATTGTTTCAAGTGTTTTAGTATTGTTACTCTGATGAGGGTCCCAAACAGCGCATGCATATTCAAGTTTTGGTCTGATTAGTGTCTGATAAGCGAGTAGTTTGACAGGGGTAGGAGCTAGATGAAGGTTTCGACGCAGACAGCCAAGAGCACGGTTTGCTTCGTTAATAATGTGCGTTATGTGAAGCGACCATGTTAAATCAGAAGAAAAATGGACACCTAGATACTTGTATGTAGTTACGCATGAAATTTGAGTGTTGTTAATGAAGTGTGCTGGAGATGGGTAGCACTGTCGGCAATGGAAAGAGACTAGTGACCTTTTGTTTGCGTTAAGGGACATTAACCACGTCGTACACCAGATTTCAATTTTATGAAGATCAGATTGAAGTTCATGAACATCTGATGTGTTGTTAATTGGGCGATAAATAACACAATCATCGACGAAAAGTCTGATGTTAGAAGAAATATTATTCGGCAAGTCGTTAATATATATGAGAAAAAGCAAAGGTCCTAGAACCGTGCCTTGAGGCACGCCTGAAATGA
Organism: Rhipicephalus annulatus; assembly: GCA_013436015.1. NCBI lineage: Eukaryota > Metazoa > Arthropoda > Arachnida > Ixodida > Ixodidae > Rhipicephalus > Rhipicephalus annulatus. Next base: position 294,508 of record WOVY01011318.1, on the reverse strand, counting down.
CGGGGCGTAAAGACGAAGAAAGATTATTTGCGTAAACGAACTGCTGGCGGTTAGTTAAAAAGTCGCAAATCCAATCGAAAACTAAGGGGTCAAGGTTGAGACAAGAAAGTTTTAAGAACAAGCGTTTATGAGGAACTTTGTCAAAAGCTTTTTCGAAGTCTAAAAAGAGCGCGTCTACTTGTATATTTACATCAATGCTAGAGCTAATGTCTTTAGTAAACAGAGCTAGTTGAGTGTCACACGAAACACCTTTCTGAAAGCCTTGTTGGTTTTTATGAAAGAAATGAAAAGGTGCGAGAAAGTTGACTATGTGGGAATAGATTACGTGTTCCATTATTTTAGAGCATACACTCGTGAGCGAAATAGGACGATAGTTTTTGGGTGAATACGAGTTACCTTTCTTTGGGATTGGAATGACCTTGCCTACCTTCCTGTCTTGGGGCACCACTCCAGATGAGAGGGATTGCTGAAAAATGTTAGATAAAATCACACTTGTTACAATTTTAGTGTTCTTCAATATTTTTGTGTTAATTCCATCTATACCCATTGATGAAGTAAGTTTTAACGGGTCGATTATCTTGGTAATACCATTGGCATGAAATACAATTTTCGACATGATCGGGTGGCATACAGGAAGGGCATGGGGAAGGTTACCGTCAGGTTCTATGGTGAATACAGAGCAGAAGGTTTCATTAATTACATGCGAAGTGTAGTGTTCAGGAATCGAAACATTTTGTTCGTCGCGTAGTGTAATGTTCGATGAAGGGGTAATAGATGATGGGTTAATTGTTTTCCAAAATTGCTTAGAATTTTTTCGGAGCATATCAGGTAAGGTAGAAGAATATAAAGAACGCTTGGCTTTAGCTGCGAGAGAATCAAAAAGCATTTCGGTTGCCTTGTATTTGTCCCACGCGTACTGGCTGTCTGAATATAAACATCCTGAAGAAATCTACAGGGGATCGACTACTACCATATTGCCTCATAAAGAAAACAGAGTACCAATCAAGAAGGGTGTAAGGGAGGGGAATACAATCTCCCCTATGCTATTTACCGCGTGCTTAGCGGAGATTTTCAGAGGCCTAGATTGGGAACAGTTAGGGATAAGAGTTAATGGAGAGTACTTTAGTAACCTGCGCTTCGCCGATGACATTGCATTGCTGAGTAACTCAGGGGACGAAACGCACCTTACGATTACGGAGTAGGACCAAGAGAGCAAAAAGGTGGATATTAAAATTAATCTGCAGAAAACGAAAGTAATGTACAACAACCTCGGAAGAGAGCAGTGCTTCGAGTAAAGTAATAGTGCATGTCAAGTTGTAAAAGAATATGTCTACTTAGGGCAGGTAATAACCATGGAGCCGAACCACGAGATTGAAGTAACTAGAAAAATAAATGATGGGTTGTAGCACATTTGGCAAGCACTCTCAAATCTTGACAGGTAGATTGCCACTATCCCTCAACGGGAAGGTATATAAGAGCTGCATCTCGCCGGTACTTAGCTACGGAGCAGAAACCTGGAGTCTTACAAAGAGGGTTCAGCTTAAATTGAGGACGACGCAGCGAGCAATGGAAAGAAAAATTGTAGGTGTAACCTTACGAGACAAGAAGAGAGCAGAGGGGATTAGAGAACAAACGGTGGTAACGGATATAATAGTTGAAATCAAGAAGATAAAATGGACATAGGCCGGGCATGTAACGCGTAGACAGGACAACCACGGGTCATGAAGGGTAACTAACTGGATTCCCAGAGAAGGCAAGAGAGTCAGGGGCAGACAGAAGGTTGGGTGGGCAGATGAGATTAAGAAATTTGCGCGTATAAATTGGTAGCAGGAAGCACAGGACCGGGTTAACTGGTGGAGCATGGGAGAGGCCTTTGTCCGGCAGTGGACGTAGTCAGGCTGATGATGATAATGATGATGAAATCAAGGTACACGTGCCTCTGCAGAATTATCACATTCATACAAAGTGCGGCTGCCACGCCGTGGGCGGGACCGGAACCCGCGAGCTTTGGGTCGACAGTAGAGCACCAGAAGCACTACAGCGGGTGGCTTTTAGCAGAACATTCATCCGTAATGCATTCGTTTCCCATTCGTTTTCTTTTCCAGGATACTGCTATTCATGTAACAGGAGAAGGGGAAGCTGCGGTCACTGCTGTCACTGTCCAGCCCGCTACCAGGAATTTGGGACACAAGTTGAAATGAGTACCGAGGTAACTTATGCGATTGCACCCACCATTGATTAAACCGAGACGTAAACAGAAAGCGTTGAGTTAAACGTACTGAAAGGATACTTTGAAATCATGTTTGCGTTAGGGCCACTTTATTGTGAAATCGTTCGTATACCGTCATTGACGTGACGCACCCTTTATAGAAGCCACTTAACGCAGCCGGCTGCGTTAAACACTAGCAGGAGTAATACCAGTAAATGCTGCTTTTCTTTAAGTGTGCAGCGAGCCTCTGAGGCCATGGCTGCACCTGATGCGTGCCGGGTTCTTTCAGGGTGCCCAAGTGATACACTGCAAATCATTTCACACCCTTAAGGGTGGATTTTTCAAAAAATAATCCATCTTACACCTATTATTTTTGCCAAACTTACCCGCACGGGTATAATTTCTGCAATTCCACCTTTTGTAGACCCGCAGGTCATGGGTTCGATTCCCAGCTGCAGCGGCTGCATTTCCGATGGAGGCGGAAATGTTGTAGGCCCGTGTACTCAGATTTGGGTGCACGTTAAAGAACCCCAGGTGGTCAAAATTTACGGAACCCTCCACTACGGCGTCTCTCATAATCAAATGGTGGTTTTGAGACGTGAAACCCCACAAATCCACCTTTTGTACACCCATTTGTCATTTTAGGTGTTATAGGTGCATGTTTGCAAATTACACCCAAGGGTGTTTCCTTGAATGTTACACCTGGCTGCTCACGTTTTACTCTTCAGTGTATTGGGAGTTTGTTGATTTGTGGGGTTTAACGTCCCAAAACCACTACATGATTATGAGAGACGCCGTGGTGGAGGGCTACGGAAATTTCGACGACCTGTGGTTCTTTAACGTGCACCCAAATCTGAGCACACTGGCCTACAACATTTTCGCCTCCATCGGAAATGCAGCCGCCACAGCCGGGATTTGATCCTGCGACCTGCGGGTTAGCAGCCGAGTACCTCAGCCACTAGACCACCGTGGCGGGGCATTGTGTATTGGGAGTATGCAAGTGTTGAAATACATGCGGCCTAGCTATCCACTGAAACCAACGCAATTGATTTGTTGCCATACGTAGAGGTGTCTATTTTTCTTTAGGAACTTGTCTTTTCCGTAAAATGTAGAATTACGCTGTCTGATTACAATTGTTCTCGTTGCTGAGTAATCACAATTGTCGCAGAAAGGACTCAAACCCACTGTTTCCCTGCAGTGGCGAAGAACTGAATGTGATAGAAGTAAACTGAACCTAGTAAAGCTATCAGCGTACTCTTTTGATTCTATATACCTCGCGTGTTAAGGTGTTACCGTGAAAGCGCTCGTTTTGCAGAAATGCCGGCATTGATGTCATTGGTTATGAATGAAAAATATAGTATTGTCCATGCCCCCCCCCCCCCCAAAGAATGTGTAAACATGCAAAGAAAATAAATAAGGAATATTTTTGGTTCGAACCAGAACAGAAGCTAGGTCTCCTGCGCGGCCACTAGGTGGTCTACCAGAGAAGCATGTCACCGTTTTTGACTGCTTCTCAAAAAAAAGAAAAAGAAAAAGAAGCCATATATAAAACTGTTGTAGTGGTAGGAGTCCCCTGACGGAATGTAATACTTTGCGTGGCTAAGTGTAGAAACGCACTATGCGTCAGTCATGTGAATTACGTAGCTAGTGGGTGTTTTCAGGGCCCACCTATTACAAAGCACTCATACATATTTCATCAATATCAGCCACAAAAGCATCGACAAACGAAGCAGCCCCGTATTTTTGCGTATTGCGTTATGGACGTGTGGGGCCTTTGCTTATTTGCAAAAGGATTTCTGGTGCAGTGGGCACTTATCCACTGTACTTGCGGTTGGCATTCTAGGATAATTTGTAACGACCAACGGTACCCCGTCAGTCATTTGGCTCCTATAAAGACATGGTAGAGGCATGCACTGAGAGGCTATCAATTGAGAACGCATGGAACCCGATTACCTTCTACTACAGAAGACGCGTTTCAAGCGTAATAGATCTATTAAAGCTTGACAGAGGCTTTCGCTCCATTAGACATTAAAGCAACAGCAACAGTCATCCGAAGGCGTAGCCAGACTTTTCTCTTTTTTTTTCGGGGGGGGGGCACCATCCTGATTTGAAGAGGATTCCAGGCAGGTATATTTGATCTAGTGTAATTTTGTGCTCTGTAAAAGAGAAAAAAAAGTCGAGGGGGTGGGGAGAGGTCACACGGGTCTGGTGTGCCACTCTTCGACTACCCGTTAAGAGATCAACAGCCACCAGGCCGGGGTTATCCTTGCCGACGCAGCCAAATGTGGCAGGGTGGACAGGTTTCCAATATCAGTTGTTAACGCGCTTGTAAAGCTAGCGAGTGCTGCGCCTAAGTTGGCACAAAACACGGGCAGGTGGCGGAAGAGATTGGGACAGCAATGACCACACATATTTCCAGGGTATCAGGTCTACCTACAGCGACTCAGTTGGACTAATATCAGAACAATCATGGACCATTGCACATAAATCTTTTCATGGCACCGCGACCAACCGAACGGCAGCACACCACATTTCGTGGTTCCCGGTACATGTAGACGAAGTTTCTAATGAGGAGGGGTGTAATACCTATGAGTAGGCTCACTATCTGGAGAGAACAGTAAATGTATATGAACGCCCCTTTGAGTAGGTCCGTACGCGGACTTGCTGGCCTCCCTCCATCATCGGCCTGTCCATGAATGGACGAGACCCTGTCGGCTACTCTTTTTTGTTCTTTTGCTGTCCTCGTTATATCCCATTTCCCCTTTCCCTATTAGGCTGCACAAACTAGCGTCATTACTTTAACCAACAACTGCTGCTACTTGTGTATGTGCGCGTATACATGTACACCCGTCTTCACAGCCTGGATCCGTGTCAACTTACTATACCATCTGGCCTACCCCGTTGTGAGACGACTCTTCGCCGCGTGCGACTTGGAGTGTATTTCACAAACTTCTTTGATTGCAGCATCAGATGGGCAGACAGTGCTGCATTTAAACACTGCAGCACAGACGAAACCATTGTACATGTTTTATGTCAGTGTCCTCGATGCAGCGGTCAGAGGCACCCCCTCGCAACAGTGCTTGCGCGACTCAAAGACAAGCCACTTTTTGAGAGGGAGTAAATCTTGCAATGCTGAAAAGACCGATTTTCATGCCTGAAAACGACGAAAGCGCTATTGAAGTTCTTGCAAGCGACGACCCACCTCGTTGTTTGATTACGACACTCCTGTGTGCTTGTGTTTGTGTTTCTACTTCCATGCCTCTTTCTCTCATTCCTCCCTTCTCTACTGTTGTGTCTCCCGTTGCCCCTTCCCATCAGTGCAGCGTAGAAAACCAGATACTCGCTTCCCGTCAACCTCCCTGCCTTTCCGCATCACATCTTTCTCTCTCTCTCTCTCTCTGTACATATGTAAATTCCAGAGAAAAACATTTGAGGGCTTCGGGAGGACGATTTAGCCTTCTAACCATACATCCCACCCCTGGCTACTCCAGTGATGGTTGCATCTGACCAGCACGCTGCCACCTAGCTTCACTGCAAGTGAGTACAGTCAACGAGACAAATCACTGAGAGAGAGGCAGAAATCAAAATTGCGGTACCACTCACATAGCGCAGGCGACTGACAACCTATTGCAATGGGTTATTTAGTTGACGTGATAAAAACATCATGTTACTCGCAAATTGTGATGAATATACAAAATTTGGCCAGAAAAAAACGTGGACCGTCGTCACTAAAGCCTTGGGGTTGTATGAACTAGAGGCCTATTCGTCGCTGAGAATTTTCGAAGCATATGCCGCACTTAAAATCTCTCTTAAGAAGTAGGGCATCAACATTGAACCAGTTTTGGGGCAAAATCGGTTATCCGGTTATTTGATTAATTGGTTATCCGATTGCGAAAACCGGACAACTGGATTGACCGCCGGGTATTCGGTTGGTTTTAACAATACCGTCATATTCGGATAATCGCTTAATCAGGTATTCATATTGTAATGCTAGGATAAGTATTCGTCTTTCTTGGATTCTCGTGTTTGTAGGAAACATAGCAACCATTTTTACAAGTTTTATATGTGCTTTTATTGACCTTCTCAAATTGTTCATTTGTCTTAATGCGGGGACATTACGTGAGTCACTAGTAATAATGTCTTTTGAAAGGTAGCTAGTGGTTACCCATTCACAAACTTTCTGTTATGAATATCCGCATGGTGTGAAAGTGCATGCACAGTTAAACGAGAAGTCTTTGCATGAGCCATTAGTGATTACATCAGTAATCAATTAACGAGCTGCGCAAGTTGTGTCGGTGAGCATCTAATAGTCCTTAAATTTCGAAAAAGCTCTTAGCGAGACTAAATATTCGTTTCCGAATATTCGAATAACAGGGTGTACGTTCATTCGAACCGGATAAGCAGAATTTCCGTTTCTTTAAATCCGGATAACTGGATAACCGGCTTTAAAGGCCAGATTCGCTTTTCTACGGTTTAACCAAAAAGCCGGTTTAACGGATACTTGCAAGCCCTATTAAGAAGTTGCACCACGGTAGTGTTCATTCTGCATGTTCTCATGTTTTCTAGGTGTTTTCTCTCTCCGGGTGTCTGAATTCTGGCGACCTTGCCGACGTGGAGATCGTGGTGGACTGCTCCCGCATCCCGGGCACGAAGGCAACCTTCAAGGCCCACAAAATGATTCTGGCTGTACAGAACGAAGTGTTCAAGGCCATGTTTTACGGTGACTTTGCCAAGGAGGACCGCGTAGTCATCACTGACTTGCATCCGCAAGGCATCAGAGGCCTCTTGAGGTAAACTCTGCAGTGTTCGTGCTCTTTTCTCAGTGACTGACTGAACAAATCCAGATTTTGCACTTTCGTGGATTTTTCGCCCATCCCTGTTTCTCCTATACATCAAGTCAGCACTTCCACTCACGTAGAACTTACGGATCTCTGATATAATTGTATCATTTGATCTGCCTGATATAGAGCCAACCATTCCGTTTTGCTGCACACTCTATAAAGCTTCAGCTCGGTCCTTCTGCATGCTGTTCTTTACTTTTGATGCCATAAGACTCTATACTTCTACTACTAATATTATTATCTGGGGTTTAGCGTCTGAAATGCGCGGTTTTATTATGAAATATGGCGTCAGTGGAGGGCTTCAACATTTTCAATTTCATCAAAAATGCAGCCGCTGCTGCCGGGATTCAATACCGCGACCATTGGGTGAGCAGACGGGCGCCATAATCACTAAACCACCTTGGTAGGGCCTATTCCAAAGTACAAAACCATCGCATTCACCACAGGCTGCATAATAATGTGTGGAAGACATTTGGCTTGCGTTACTTCAATTCATGTATTCATTATCCCCATCAACCTATAGTGCTGAATTCTTGCTCGTTCCCTCCGTATGCTGGGATGGCGCTGTTGAAATACGTTCTACACTGAGGTGGCGGTCTTTTCTATGCCCAGCACGCTGAGCTTCACGCATATTATATCAAGGTTGAGGCACATTGTTGAAGCTCGCTGCTTATTCAAAGTATCTGGCAATGCAGGTACTTCTACACCGGACGACTAGAAGTGGCTAACGGGCATCAGGCCGCATGCACCCGCACCGCGGCAGCCAAGTACCTCGTTCCGAAACTGGAGGAGAAATGCCTGTCGTACATGAAAGGCCACATGAAGCTGGATGACGTGTGTCCTATCCTGGACTACGTTCTCATAATGGGCGAAGAAAACCTGCTTGACCACGCCAGCGCACTCATCAGTCGGGACACTCTCGGCGTGATTGGATCGTCGGCGTTTCCCCACTCCACAGAGCTCACCGTAAAATTCGTCCTCCGCCACGCAGCCAATGTCCCCGAAATATCGGTGGTAAAAGCGTTGTACACGTGGGCGTGTAGTACCAGGACTCGCGGTGTACCAGGACTCACGACGAACGATAAAGAGCTGGACATTCGCCCGCTTATGCTGCCGCTGTTTCCCGAGCTGCGATTCCTGGCGCTGACGCCGACAGAGTTCGTCGAAGGCCCCTTGGCGTGGAAAATCTTCACCGCGGACGAAGCCTTAGCTATATTGAGCAACATCGTCAAAGCAGGCTCGATGGTCATGCCGAAAGGATTTTGCCAGATCCGGTAGGCGCGCGCACCCACTCCTAAAACGTCCATGCGCACGCCCGTACGAGGCCAGGTTTCCGGCTCACGAGGGGCTAGTTCCTTAAATGTCCACCACGTGCCGCATGAAGTGCATGAAGTTGAATCCTTAATTCGGCCCGCTCGCTTATATGTCCTACGGTGATGACATTGGACGTTGCCGACCTGTACTCTTGGGCACTGCGCCGTGCTCCCGACCGGGTTGCAGAAATTAGGTGCCTTTTATCATCTCCTAACCACTACCACCACCACCGCCCACCCCTCATGGTGGGAACCAAAAAATAGCGCCCCGTGAGCCGGCCGGTGTAGAGTATGCGAATATGTTCCGGACCGGCCATGAACGGTTTTTCAGACTGAGGACTTCTGTCTTTCTTTGGCTGTTTGTGTAAACAAAAAGTCTACTCGTCAACAAAGGTGGTAGTGTAATGATCGATAGATTCACGGCTCGTCTGTGCTAGAGAATGGTACTAATCAAGATGTACACTCTTGGTAAAAATGTTCGTGTGAGCGTACTAAGCGTACGACTTGTTAAATGTTCGTCGCATGTGTCATTAAATGATTGCCACGTAAGAGTTCCTATTTACTGCCTGTCAAGCGGTTATAAACTGCGTTTTCAGCCACAGCCGACTCATTGCTTCTTTTCGCTGTCCTGCTTTGACGTATTTGCGCTCTAGCCATGGAAAGGATCCACCACGCACACACAAAAAGTGAAACCATGTACAGAAGAGAAGAGAAAAAGAACACGTAAACACCGACAGAAGGCATGCCCGTGTACTGTTGTGCCCTGTCAGTGCTCGTTAAAGAAAATTCCCGGCGTGGCAAAGCATGACTGCATGCGAAGAAAGGGGGGAGGAGTCACAAGGATGCCATTGGCTGCGAAGCCAAAAATATTGGTCGTCCAAGCACCCACTAACGCAAAACAAAAGTCGGAATCATTCTGCGCTCATGTCTCGTGTGATCAGCCTCAACTATGCGCATTTGCTACCCACGCACAATAGGCAGCTATAGCTTACCGGGATTAGCGGGATTGAAGTGCGCATGCGCAGCAACGTACGTGACCTGTACCGCTCATCGTACGCACGCTATTTTTCAGATTTAACGTTACCGTGTTAGCGTGGGGTACCTAGTGTAAGTGAACATGGTGGCTCTTTCGGGCTCGTGCTTCGAAGTGATTGTGGCGTTGTTATAGAAAGATAATCGTACGGTGCTTTTAGGGCATTGAACTCGGAATAATTATTATTTATGTACGCGTTCTCTCATCTATGAAGTTATTAGAGACCAGGCTCGGGAAATGGCGCACGTGCCTTCGTAGCGAAGCAGAAGGTGAACAAGACGGCGATGAGCCAGAAGAGGACAAAGAAATGCGTGCCAGTTAATGGTGATGATTATTTGCGCTTTTGACAAACATACTAACAGGTCCCAGTGCTAGAAAACAAACAAATCAGAAAGTCGCAATCACACGAGATCAACATTAAGCAGCTTTCGTGCAAATGCTTGTCCGTAACTCGCCCAGGCAAATGAAACGATGAAATTTTAGTTCTATCCGAGATTCATAAGTTCCGCGTAAGTGAAAATGCTGACTAGATGTAGCACTGTTTGCCGCGACGACCACCGAAGTGAAATTGGGTACCAACCTGCGCTGCGATTTTTTATTTCCTACTTCAGCCACTCGTTCGCTACATGCACGCCATGTTATCGTAATTTTAATGAAACTCTGAGCTACGGCTAGATTTGTCCTCCGATAAAATTTTCGGACAAGGCAGTCTAGCTTTCGCCGTCATGTCGACGATAAGAAAGAACATTTACGTGGTGAACGGGTTGGTCTCAACTAATGCTAAAAAAATATATTGCTTTACGTACCGAAAATTTTGATAACATAGTGAGGTGCACAGCAGGGTGGCTTCGCAAATTTTCGACGATCTGGTGTTCATCATCGCACGGGGCTCAAGCTTCTCGCCTCCGTCAATGTGCGACCGCACCGCAGCGGCCGGGAGCGAATCCGCCTCCTTCATGTCCCTAGTAGAACACTGCGACCAACTGTACCATCGCGGCTTAAGATTTTAACCCTAAAAGATGACAGAATCGTATCATTCGAGAGGAATTTTCCGCAACGGTGCTACGCAATATACGGACATTAGTGCGTTTTTTTCGGATCATTTCTTTGTTTGTCGTGGCCTATGCCTCTTAGGTCTAGGAGACCCCCCTGCTGATTCCACGGCTTGGTTTTCCAGCTGTGCCGATTCGGTTTGCCCCGAAGTGGTTTGGCCAAACGAGAGAGCGCGATCGGTGGATCGTTTTACTACCGGGCGCACGGACTGTGTGCAGCCACAACAAACGGGGCGAGCGTTTCGTCGTCTCCTGTGTTTTAACGAGCACGAGTGCGCTCTGTGCTGTGACTGAGGTCGTTCTTACTCGAGTCTGTTGCCGACTTCCGAATAAGGGGTAGAGCATCGAATGCGTTATTCGGAGGTCGCAGGCTCGGTTCCTGCCCACGGCAATTATGTTTTCAACCACTTCTCTCTCTCTCTCGCTATATATATATATATATATATATATTTATATATATATATATATATGCAGTATAAAAAGAGGTCGACAAACGTGCGAAAAAACACTAGTTTTACTAACGTTTCGGCAGGTGGGCCTGCCTTCGTCGGAGTGAATCACTCCGACGAAGGCAGGCCCACCTGCCGAAACGTTAGTAAAACTAGTGTTTTTTCGCACGTTTACTCCGACGAAGGCAGGCCCACCTGCCGAAACGTTAGTAAAACTAGTGTTTTTTCGCACGTTTGTCGACCTCTTTTTACACTGCATTTTCCACCGGATCCATTGAATATCACCCCACCATATATATATATATATATATATATATATATATATATATATATATATATATATATATATATATATGATGAATGAGCGACGTGGCCCGTGGCCCGGCTCATACTCCATGTTTATTCTAATATCACTTCTTCCTCTTCTGCTTCTACCAACCGTCGCTACCTTCTTACGTCACATGATTCCCCCTCCCCCCGAAAGAATGCGCAAGCCATAATCCAGAAAGCATGAACAAATGGAGTCTTATAATAAAAAATAATGCCAGAAAAGGCAGTAGTTCCATGCCACACGGCGGTTCCATGCACTTGCACAAAATGTTTACAGGAAAGGCAGTCCGGTGATATCTAGGAGACCTCAGGTGGGCGAGGTTGGCTGTTGCGTTCTGGAGAGCATAACCATGCCTTCAGCGTTAAAAATGATGATTGCACAACCTGGTTAGTATTGAGGAACAAACAAAGTTGGGAGTCCTTGTAGCGTTGGAAGGTCGGATGTCTCATGCGTTGGATTCTGAGTCGTGGCTTCGACAGACGCTTTGCTTCTAAAATGCGTGCTTCTTGACGGATTGTGACGGCGTGATGGCGTATGAGCCAGGCCACGTCGCCAAGTAATCATAACGTCATATATATATATATATATATATATATATATATATATATATATATATATATATATATATATATATATATAGTGTGAGCGCAGTCACTGACTCTTCTTTATCAATTGGACGTGTCATCATCATTTGTATAATTTCCTCATCTGTAGATATCATCATCAGTGTGTGGGCCAGCTCGAGCTCGCCTCGAATAAAGCTCTTCCTCAATATATATATATATATATATATATATATATATATATATATATATATATATATATATATATATATATATATATATATATATATAAAATAAGGGAGAGAAGTGTATACCTAAGGGCTCGTATTTCCGTGTTTTAACACAATATTAATGAGATATAACAGACAGTAATGCCAAGGAATGTACAGGGGAAGTTGTTAGAACCAATGGAATGTAAATAGGAAGAAAGAAGAAAGAAAAGTGGATGAAAAAATTACCAGCTGTGAGCAGGAATTGAACCCACGACCTTCGAATAACGCGTTCGATGCTCTTAATATATATATATATATATATATATAATAAACTTATTGTACCGGTGACGCAAAATGAAAAGTTGCTGCAATAGTCGATAACTCAATTATAGCAATACGTCATCAGCCCATAGAAGAGGCTGATATCCCGCTTCTCATAACAGAAATAACCTACAAAGGGAGCCATGGAAAGAGCGCCTTCGTACTCAATATCTATAGTCCCCCACGACAAAAGAGTAACGTTCGACAAGCTCTTTCAAGAGACAGCAAAACTGGCGAAAGAGAATCCATTAATCATAGTTGGAGACTTTAATGCCAGGCATGCAAGCTGGGGTATAAGATGCAAGACACTAAAGGCAATAATATCGCAAGACAAATACATAAACTGGGAATGACGCTGCTAACTGACCCTGCAATACCAACGAGAACAGGCAACAGCGTATCCATGGACACAAGTCCTGACTTGACGATAGTACAAAACTGCCACAGCGTGGACTGGTACAACACCCTTGAAAACATGGGCAATGATTCATACATATTAAGCACAACAATACGCACCGGCTGAATCCGCAAACACATCGGCACAGCTAAAATAACAGACTGTCATGCACACAGAAAATCACTAAAAGCGAACGTGACTGCCATAAACTACTTGGATGAGTGGTGCAACGTAATTCGAAATGAAAAGTAAATGCACACCAAAACTGTCGCTAGAACAAATGAAACCCCTGAAGTAGACGCTCACCTTCTCCACCTGTGGGAAGCAAGAAGAAATCTCACTAAAATATAGAAAAGGCAAAAAGCGAAATGAGAAACTGCAAGTGAAAATGAAAGAAGTAACGCAGCTAGCCGAAGAATATTCTAATCAACTCACGACCACCAACTGGGAACAATTTTGCGATTCGCTAAATGGAAGCCTATAGAAACAGCAAAGACATGGAATATCTTCAGAGCCATGATTGACCCTCTGAAAACTAAGCCCCAAGAAAAAAACCCTCTAGAGAGGTTATTGCACACATATCCACGCACACGAGACGACCTCGCTAAAGACATCTATATAAAGTGTTTCGGTGGCCGAGCTATCACAACCCCTTACCAGGCTAAAACACACTGGGCTCCCGAACTACAAACTGGATGCACCTTTCACGCATTCCGAGGTCAGAGCGGCAATCGTCACCATGAAACGCACCACAGCGCCTGGGGCGGATCAAAATTCAAATGCCATGATTCGCAACATGAATGATGAAGCCATAACAGCGCTTCTAAACTTCATTAACACTGGGTAAGTGGCACTATACCTCAGCAATGAAAGCATGCTGTAGTAAATATTGTCACGGGGTCGTGACGTGGCCGAAGACAGGAGACTTCGTGTTGGGGTTTAACTGTTTATTTGGGCGAACCTGTGCCCGGTAAACGGAAAGTCCAATTACAGCAGCAGTCTCGCACAGATAGCAGTCTCGGACTGATAGCGGCGAACGGAGCGTCGGCCTTCGATCAACAACTGACAAGTGGCGAAGCGCGTCGGCATTTATACTCTTGCCGTCGAATGTTCTAGCGTTATCGCTGGCGGTGGCGTAGCTTCCAGAACAATCTGTACCGTTCGCACAGTGGGCGTGATCTTATCGAAATGATCTACTACAGTCCGGAACCTTCTAGAAAACTGCAGGCGCGGTTTGCGCTAAGAATCGTGTGGTGTTTTGGGACGATAACAAAAACTTGGGAAATGGAACGTGGCAATATGATACCCAAACCAGGAAAGCAATTGGCAATAGAAAACTTCAGGCCAATCTCTCTTACCTCGAGCTTAGGCAAAGTGTTTGAGTGAACAAAACTTGCTGCCCAACACCATGTTTGGTTTCCGCTCAAACCTCTTGACACAGGACATCCTTCTGCTTTTAAAGGAGAAAGTACTAACAAATGTTCCAAAAGCAAAACATTGTCATGGCCATTGACATAAAAGGGACTTTCGACAATGTAAGCCATAAGGCCATATTAGATGGGCCAGCAGCGACAAATGGTGGTCGAAAGACGTACAAGTATGTACAGAACTTCCTTACTAAAAGAACCGCTGTCATCAAACTAGGAGAAGACGAATCCGAAGTCTTCCACTCACCGAGCAAAGGCACACCACAAGGCGCTGTGATCTCGCCTACGCTTTTCAACATAGCCATAATTGGTCTAGCCAAAAAAAAAACTCGAAGATATTCCCGACATCCGACACTGCTTCTATGCGGATGACATCACTATTTGGACAACCAAGGGTAGCTTGGCAGAAAAAGAGCGGCTCCAACTGGGAGCTAAAACCATCGAAGATTACACTAAAGAAAGGGGACTTCACTGCTCAGCAGACAAATCGGAACTGATCCGGTTCTCCAAGAGCAAAAAACAAAGGACAGACCCGAGCCTCCACCTTGAGGTCAAGCTAGACGGCAATATTATTCCAGAGAAAACGACCGTTCAAATCTTAAGGATATGGTTACAGTCCAATCAGTGATGTCTCCACACACTGAATATGCTTAAACGAACAGCTCAACAAATTGTTCGTATGATAGTCCGAATAACGAACAATCGTGCTGGACTGAAAGAGCAAGACGCGCTTCGTTTGGTAAAGAGCTTAGTCATCAGCAGACTAACATACTCGCTACCCTGCCACGGCATGAATAGAGAGGAGAAAGAAAAAGCAGACAAAATAATAAGGATGGCGTATAAAAGCTGCTTCACATGCCGCGATTGCAGCGAAAAAAATTGTTCCGTTCGCTTCGATCGCTGTGTTTGCAACCGTCGCTAATGGCGATTTCGTCTCACATGGACCGCGAACGGTCTGCGACTGGAGCATGGTGGAAGAATAATAAGAAGTGTGTGAACGAAGGCCGTGAGGGCGCCGACGGTTCAGTCGCGCTTCCGCTCCTTCCGGCAGGTGGCAGCACGGCAGGTAGCAGCCATCGTAGCTGGGCTCAATGCATTGCCCGTGCCCGTCGGCCGTGAAAGGCAAGCGCAGCAATCACAAACTCAATCGATGGCTTGTGTAGACTGGGTGAGCAGTAATGTGCGTCTTTGCTCTATTCGATGTAGCACGAGAGATCGCAAGGAAACCTGTCTCCTACGCAACGCGGGCGTTTAAAGCGGGATGGTTTCAATCAGCTGGCGCTACGTTATGTACACACGGCATGCGGCCGCTATTTTCGCTTAGCCTGCAACAGAAATATAGCAGTAGCGCAGGGGATTAAATCTAACACTGCTATACCGCACCTAAGAGGCAAGCACTACTGTTGCATAAAAATAGGAAGCTAATGATGACCCCCCACTGAAAACTCAAAAAATCACTTTTGCGACTGCATTTCTCCACTAACCGCCACAGTAGCTTCGTGGCTATGGCGTTGTACTGCTGAGCCCACGGACGCAGTACCCCGCTGTTTTTATGATGGAAGTGAAAAGCAAGAATGCCCGTGTGTTCGAGATTCCGGGCACGTTAACCATCCCCAGGTGGTCAAAATTAATACGAAGCTATCTTCCACTACGGCGCGCCTCATAACTCGGGTACTTTCGACTTTCGGCGCCGTAGCCTCATAAAAAAACAATCATTTTCACTTTTCTATTAAAGACATCAGAATTTACACAATTATTTTCACTTTTTTATTAAAGACATCAGCATTGACACATTACAGCACAATGAACTAGAAAACGCAAGAACTTCTACTCACGTCCTTCCCGTCTTTGTGGAAAACAGGCTTGCAACAAACAATGCTTCGGCAATTGCACACAGTACAATCCACCAAGTCACGTCAGTTTGGCAAGCTTGCGCAGTTGCTGGGCTTTGTTCTTCATTTGAAGTAGCCTCTGTTGGCAAAACTGCCTCATTCTCATGGCAACGTAACCATGTAGCAAGGTAGTCATGATTTCTTCTTTGTGGTTTGCACAAGGAAATGAAAATTTTTGCTCTTCAAGAATACTCTCGGCAGTTTGTTCTTACACATTCTTGTCAGCCTCATGCCTATAAAAGTGGGCTTCTGCGGCTTGAAGAAAGTGGAAAATATGACGCTTCGGGTGCAGAAGGCCACCTCTGGTTTTGCACAAAACAAGAGCTCCTTCCGGTTGTTTGTGCACTTCACTTTCTTCAACCAGGCCTCCTCGACATACGAGGCAGACCGTGTTCCGAAGAAGTTTCCTACACATGAACCCTGTAAGGTAATAAACAATGCACTCAGACGTCTCTGGGATTTCATAAACATGATCAAAAACATCCTCACATTCCACTTCTGCTGAAACTAATCCATCTAGTTTTTCTTTCAGCTCCTTGAACTTTGTCGTCTGTGCACCAGCTTCTTGGAAAGCAAGCTTTAGGTCTGTCAGCGTTAGTGCCCAGCGTTCCTGGCTACCCTGAAGTTCGCAATTTCCAAATTTCGGTGGCTTTATTAGGCTATAGAAGGACAGCATATTATAAAGTTGAAGGAAAGTGGGCATAGAAGGGTGCTCATTCAGACCTCCTACATGGCGAATGATGCCAAAAAACCGCTCTAGCACATCCTGATTAAACTTCCCCGTCAAAACATGCTTAAAGCCGCAGCTTTTTAGGAGGTATCTTGACAGCTCCAGTGCTGAGAGGACTGTCACACGAAGGCCTTCAGCTGTCTGTTCGGTTAAGAAGCTTGCTCGGGCTATCTTGCCTGATGCGGCCTCCTTTTCCCACATATTTAGCCAATGCAAGAAGGAAGCAAGAACCCTTAAATCCTTGCTTCCGTTTGTAATTCCCTCCTTGGGATGGTTCCTGTTCAGAGCGTCAAAGAGGTCATTGAACTTTTTTGTGAACTGCGCTGTCCCTTTGACATTTTGAAGGCCATCTGTTCCCCTAGTTGAGTAGAATTCTAGGCCATCTGGTACGCTTCGGCTCAAAATTTGTGTGGCCAACTTCACACTCTTCTTTTCAGTGTTTGTAAGGTTGATGTGCACAAAAGTTATCTTAGGGCAGACACGCAGGTGGGCAGGTTGCTTCCCATCCTCAACAAATAGCTTATCGTAATGGGCCCAATGAGCACGCTCCCCATTAAAACAAAGCACCTTTTGGGCATGAAGACGATTACGCCCACACTTCATCAGATGCGGCGCCTCTGAAAAGACATAAACACTACATGTGTCGTCTGCTGGGTGTACAAAGGAGTGCCTAGTGAGCTGCAGCGATCCACTTATTCCAAACTCCCTCCACATGGAGCGATTTGTGCTTGCACCGTCACACACCAGTGCATCCACGAAGGCCCCAGCCTCCTCTAGCAGAAAAATCGCTTTCAGAGCCAGCTGGGCGAGTGTTGTGCCCTTAGTGGGCCCTTTGCTTGCAAAAGCTGCAATTGGTTGAGAGTAATTTTCTCCAAACGCACGAAAAGTAAAAACAAGTCCGTGGTCGGCAAGTTCATTAGTGGTGCTGCCTTCAAAGTCCCCAAAATCACTGTAGCCACTATAGGTCATTGTCTTGGAATGCACTCTCACTTCCTTGCGTTCTTGCATTTCATCAAATACAAGGATACCGTGCCTCTGAAAATCGTTCTTCGTAGCCAACTTCTTCTTGAGGGCAGCGAAAAATCGGCTGTCAAATCCGCTGTTTGCCCTAACCAAGCTCAAGTACCTCCGAATTGTTGTTACACATGGTAAAGGTAGCACATCATTGCCACGAAGGAAAGAGTATGCTGCAGCGCTGCGTATGTGCACTAGGAGGCACATCAAAAGCCAGTCTTCTATGTAACGCCGGCTTTTCCTATTCTGAAATCGGGCTGCTGAAACGCACTCTTTGACTGCGGTTAGTTGTGCGCTTGGAAGATTCATTTGACTAAGTTTGACATCAAGCTCTTCCTCGGAAAGCGTTTCAATGCGTTGACGAGCTTGCTTAAGTTCTGCAGAAAGGTTCTTGAACCTCTTGAGAAGGCGACTTTTCGATCTCTTCAAAGCATAATTAGCACGTCGCAGGGCTGCTATCTTTTTTTTTGTTTTGCTGCCATGGCAAAGTGCGCAAACCCTGAGACTTCCCTTTGCGTTTTTTCACCAGTTTTCTTTTTTGGTGTATCCGCAAGGTGTCTGAAAGGCTGGTGTATTTTTGGCAAACGGATGCGTCCGTGTTGAGTATGACTTGGCAGCTGTTGTGCCGCCATTTGTCGTACATGTCAACAAATGCCCTTTTTGGCTCCACATCTGGATACTCAAGCGTACTTAGCCCTCCAGCACAGAGCCTGATTTCTTCTACATGCTTCAGGAGGTCTCTGACATTTGCAACTGTGGATATGGGGCCTGAATGCTGAATTTTTTCTACCAGCACTGCCTTTCCTAGGAGCACCGTCTTCATGTTCATACTCGCGTCGATCTCCACAATTCTTGGTGCCACCAATGATGATGTAAAACTTGCGACTCCTGAAGCACACGACGCAGTTGCGTCTGGCTGGTCGACATGTGGTAAATTTGACGCACCTTCGCCGGCGATTTTCCCGCACTTTAACTGGGAAAAGACGACGCTTTTTGATTGGCCAAATTCAATCCTGTGAAAACCCCATCTTTTCGATGGAAGGCAGGGCTCCAGTGGGCCATCAAACAACGTTCCGAAGGGCGAGGAAACAGCCTTCGTTGACAAATCTGGGGCACTTTGCTCACGCTCACCTGCAAAATTTGCGCTTTCATCGGGCTGCGCCGCGAAAAGTGGACCGGAGCCACACCCTCCGTGCTCTGGGCTATGGAGATCATTCGGCTGTTCACAAAGCTCCTTCATTACAGGTGCCGCATTCTTCTTTTTCTTTGGTGGATTGGGCTGGAGAGGCTGTCGTTCCGCGGGTCGCTTCCTGCTTTTAGACGTCTTAGAAAGGTACACAGGGCAATCAGGAAACTTCGTTGGCACAGCGTCCTTTGAAAGTTCCGCACGTCGTGGTACGCTCATCAGGACGTGTCCCTTGTATTCGGCAGTCCATGTTTTCGATACCAGGTGCGGCTCAAAATGTCTTTCACACACGTCATCCATCGGTTGCAGCACCCGGTCTTTCCTTGGGATTGCATGGCGCCACACTTTCAGTCGTTCCTCTTTTTTCGGTGCCGAAAACAAGGAAAACTTCTCGCGACAGGACTTATATCCTGTCGTGCAAAGAGGCACGAAACACTTTTTTTCCATCACGGAACTTCACTGAACACTTCGAACAAAAACACGGCACTCCGTTCCGCTGAACATGCCCGTGAAACAAGTCGCTGTCGCAGCTTTCTGACGTTCGGAAGGGCACCGAATATGTGGCGCCATCTAGCGGAGCTCTTCAAAAGCACAAGCAGGCTGCGCGCTCGCCACCCAAGCGGCGAGCCGGCCCCATTGAGACACCTCTTATTCTTCCACCGTGGACTGGAGCGGTGAGTTCTAGCCACCGCTCACTGTGACAAACGCGAATGTAATCTAATAATATGTGAATTATGATATTATGAAGTTACCGTGAACTAAGGGCTTGCTTGCTTCGTCATTTAAGAACACTTTCCAGTCTGAATTTATATTAAAATGCACAGCATCGGCCATTACCAAAATAAACACGTCGACTCTATTTCGACGGCTTGGCTGGAAAAGCCCTATTTCAACGGGTCACGACAAAAAATCGCTCCCGCCGCTGCGATCAGAGCGAAAATTTCCAACATGTTGGAAGCTCGTCGCGGACCACTGCGGCGGGAGTGAACTGCCCTTTTTTCCGCTGCGAGCGCATTCGCAGCCTGAAAATCGCTACTTTTTGTGACGTGTGAAACGGCCTTAAAGCGGCTCTGCGACTACCACTTCAGCTGCGAAGCTATTAGCGCTCGGACTTCACACTACATTTGATGAGTTGCCTGAGGCACAATTAACCACCCAGAATAACCGCCTGCTACGGACGCCAACCGGCAGAAAAGTTCTTCAGAGGATCGGCCTCGGTGAACAAGTATAGGCACATGGAAAAGCTAAGGAATTGTGCTCAGTCAGAGCCTGGTACAAAATATGCCCCCTACCGAAGAACATGGACCCAGTTCTACATGCTGGAAGACGTAAAGCAAGAGCCACACATAGATAAAAAGACAAAATATTTGAATACGGCGAGATTTACAGACGCTGCATCATGTCAGGCAAATGCAAAGAACATGGTGGCCATGGTCACAAACCGAAAAGGAAACGTTACAAGTTGTGCCTCCATAGCCCAATCCTCTATCGCAGAAGCGGAGGAGGCAGCGATCGCGCTGGCAATCAAGAAAGGCAGGGAGCGAAAAGCCCCAATGACAATAATCACAGATTTAAAGGCTGCATGTAGGAATCACGAAAAAGGTAGAATATGTATTAAGGTCTTCCAAATTCTAACCAAAGCTCATAAAGACTTTCCATTTGAATACACCCAAACCATTATCTGGGCGCCAGGGCACGAGGGCGTCACCGGGAACCAGTTTGCGGATGAGGCGGCTCGAGGCTTCACAAATCACCGAGCTTCCTTGCAAACAACGCCCCTAGACCCTAACTTTGGTACAATTCTTCAGTATTACAGGGACAATAAAAAAACTGTATCCAGCAGCACACAAGAGCCTCACAGCAATGGAATTGGTGGCATTACGCAGAATCCAAACAAACACATACACAAACGTATGTACAGGCTACATGTATTCTACCCCACAGTATACAGAGATATATGTCTGTGGTGTTGGGCCTACTGTGGGCAGGGTCACACCAACTCTGTTTCACATCACGTGGGAGCTGTACACACCACAGTGAAGAACACCACAACATGAATAGCACAGAGGAACAATGGGCGGCACTGCTGTCCAGCTCAGCCATTGCTGATCAGCGCTGGCTGGTTCAACAGATAGAGATGATGGCCAGGGCCAGCGGAGCCCTGGAATAAGGGCGCGGCCGTTTGGAATGCTCCACGTTATGCGCAAATAAAATTTCTCTCTCTCTGTCTCTCTTCATTGTCGGAGTGTTTTTTTTTTCGAGTAATCTATTTGCAACCAATTGCCCACCTGTTAGATATTGGTGAGAACTGCTTTACCTTCGTGTCCTTAGTTCACGGGAAGAAAACCGCCAGAAAAAAAAGCTAGCAAATCCTTTAAACCGCCAAAAATACCGCCTCCTGCCACGCAACAGTTTTACCTGCTAAACGTATTCAAAACCCTCTTTTAGTCGATAACCGCTAATTTGGCAACACTTCTGCTCGCGTCTCGCTTGCTTAGCTACCCTACTTCAGGCGTGCCAGTGAAACTATGACAGCGAAACTATAAATTGCTCAGCGAAACTGTGACAATGAAACTCTAACTTGTTGCAGTACAGCGTTGCCAGATTGTAAAAGTGGTCCGACACGAAACCTCGAACGAAATTTCACCAGATTTCACCAACACTTTAAAATCGTGGTTATGACATGGTGCTTTGTAACTGTTTTATACTTTCCAAAAGCCCTTCCTCCGCGAAAGTTTTGGTTCTTAATGGCACTGCCTCCTAACACCCCGTGGCCCGAAGGCGCTTTAGTACGAATGGCGGCCTTGATTAGTTTAGCGAGGGCCCTTTTTGCAAATATTCCGCGCCATGTTTTCTTCTGGTGGTAGTGTTCGACGAAAGGACGCGCCCCCGGTACCAACGCACTGGTGAGCTATCGATCAACTTGAAGGCAGTGCGCTGTCAGTCACATACTTCCCCCTTTACACAATGTGACGGTGAATGCGTCCTCTGCACTCGGAAGGGCCATCCAGCGGCTTGAGGAGGCTTTGGCGAAGCAACGGAGAAATGGAGCCGACGACCCGTCTAACGGGCGTGGAGGCACCCGAGTAACTGTCGCCTAGTCGGAGCACAACATCCTCGAGGTCTAGGCTCTGAGATTATTGGACTCTAATAGCGGTATTCTTAAAATATGGAACATCCGCGCCCTGCGAGGCCGGGGACTTCCTACACGCCGGATGTATAAATAAATGTTGTCTCTCTCTCTCTCTCTCTCTTCACTCGGATGAAGGGAGTACAAGCAGTCGGCAATCATGTAGCAAAAAGGAATAACTGTAGTGACAAGCCCTTTTTCAACATTTTCACCACTTTTCATCAGATTTTGACTGGTGTATCTGTTCTGGCATCTCAACACCAGCACCCCACAATTGTCACCAGATTTTTCCAATCTGGTGCCTAATTTCACCACCTGGCAATGCAGCTGTAGTATGTCCAGTGGACGAAACACTTCATCCGATGTGCACTAAAATCGTTTTTAAGCCTCATTATACCTTGGAAAACGTGTTCACGAAGCCTGAAGTTAGAACTCCTGCCAACGATCAAAGCGCGGTCGTTTACAATGTACCGTCTGGAGACTGCGAGGCCACGCACGCGCGTGGGCCAAACAGGTGGGAAGCGTCGACAAGGCTCAATGAGCACAAAGGGGACGTCGGCAAAGCAACCCATGCATGCCATGCATTCCAAGAGAGAACTCGTCGAGCACTGGACAACGGACATGCCTTCGACTTCAGGAATGCGAGGACGCTGGCTCCGGAACAAAGCTGGGGACAGAATGAAGCTCCTCGAGTCGTGCTTCACCCGCCACGACAAGTTGGCGTGCATAGAGTGTTCTATAAGGTTGTAGCAGATGGATGGATGGATGGATGAATGGATGCATGGATGGATGGATGAATGGATGGATGGATGGATGGATGGATGGATGGATGGATGGATGGATGGATGGATGGATGGATGGATGGATGGATGGATGGATGGATGGATGGATGGATGGATGGACGGACGGACGGACGGACGGATGGACGGACGGACGGACGGACGGACGGACGGACGGATGGATGGACGGATATGGCTGTACCCTTCAGATCGGGCGATGGCTAGCGCCACCAAGCCGTATACTTAATGAACCAAAAACTAGATTTGTTTTTTTTTCTTTAAAAAGTGAGTTTGATGATTCGTACTTTGCAGTGAAGAGTTTAATTTTCACTCGTGCCTTGACTTTAGCCACCAATCAGATAACCTCCTTCTAGTTAAGTCTACCCGCTTAAAGTCTATTTTGCCCTCCCGGTGTGCGCCGGAATAACCACGGCCCCCTACCGGATCCGTACAGAGACGTATGAGACAAGCAGTGGACTGGGTCACTCATTTGGTGCGATCACGGTGAAAGGCACACGGGTGACTTTCTCGAAGGCGGGCACCACGTGGCCACGCTGCATTTCGAGCCCACTTGCCAAACTCTCTTGGATCACTATATACGGTGGTGGCTGTTTTGGCATGATTTTGGCTATCGCGCTTGCGTAATCGTTCTATCTCCGTGGTCTCCTCCAACCCCTCTACAGGACGCCGCTTTTGTTTTACTGCTGAATTTAAAACGGCTGCCTACGCATTGATTGGTAAGTTGCCAACGATGATTGCTCTCTTCTACTGTTTGTCGATAGGGTTGTACGACCCCAACGTAACCTCAACGCGGCACACTGCTTTTCGTACACGTATTATTCGGCAGTCGTGGAATGACTGCAAAATAGTGGCACAGGTCTTTAGTTTATTAATAAATACCAAATAAAGAAACCCCAGCGCAAGGCCTAGCGTTTCGAAAGTGCCGCGAGGATTTACGGAAACTCTTTTGCATTCACTGTCGGTGCTAAACAAAACATCTCGTTGAAGCACAGCAGGGCATTTCTGTGCGTACTTTAGTAGCCAAACGTGTTAGTTACTGTTAGAACATTTTTTGACGTAAATAACGCACAACATAGTTCACAGTCGATGTTTTTTTTTCGCTAGAAAATGAACCCGGCTTACACGATCACTACGGTGCATGAAGACCCCTGAGCCGTCTTCTTGCGTGAAATGTCCTTTTCTGAGTGCAGATCATTTGAAATATCTTGTTATATACTGGTGTCAGACGGGCACTTTTAATCGCGATCAGTGTCGATCTGGATTAACCACGATCGCGATTGGATGCTGCTACACGCTCACTTTTAATCACGATCAGGCTTGATCGGAATCAAGACTATCGTGATCCGCGCATCACGATTCGCCTGAGAGATCGCGATTTTGCTGCCGTCTGCACCCCCTAGCTGAGCTTGTTGGAAGCCAATAATCAAGGAAATCGAGCATAGCTCGATAAAAAACGCTTTAAAACAACTAGTATTTTATTGAAAAAAAAACAAAATTCTTAACTGTTTAAATTGACACCATCTCTAAAGTTTTGCATATTTTAGGATTCGTAACGACCGCATGGATAGTTACGGGAGAGCCGACGGCAAGCAGACGGCAAGCAGTCGTCTGTTGCTTTACGCGCTCAGTTCTGTCGGAGCTCCGTCGGAACTGTTGGATCACCTAAAAGCAAACTGATTATGAGTGTCGCAAGCCTTTCGAATGCGTCGCAACGTACGTGCACTTCGTGGTCGAATGAAGAGATCTTTAAAGTAACTGGCAGGAGCGCCTGGAGCAGGCTTGAGGTGCCAGAAGTGAAACACTGGTAACTGGCAGGAGCGCCTGGAGCAGGCTTAAGGTGCCAGAAGTGAAACACTGGTAACTGGCAGGAGCACCTGGAGCAGGCTTGAGGTGCCAGAAGTGAAACACTGGTAACTGGCAGGAGCGCCTGGAGCAGGCTTAAGGTGCCAGAAGTGAAACACTGGTAACTGACAGGAGCGCCTGGAGCAGGCTTGAGGTGCCAGAAGTGAAACACTGGTAACTGGCAGGAGCGCCTGGAGCAGGCTTGAGGTGCCAGAAGTGAAACACTGGCGCGTGCAACGAGATTGACGCTTCGCTGCGACAACAGGGCCACGAGAGGGGGCCGTCAGAAAAAAAAGCGAACGTTAAGAATCGCACACATCGATAAAGGTAAATGCTGCGAAAACTTCAACGAGTGATGGATTTAGGAAATTACTATCGCAGTTGCCTGCGAAGTTTGGGACGTTCGAGTGATTCTTGCACGAATAACATTTGTGATAAAGGAATCTATAGATATATTGTAGGGTGTGTCTATTCTCCCGGCAACCGGGATAGTTGATCAGAAAAATTTCTTCCGGCAGTCGCCTCCCAATGGCTCTCATAAGTCACGTGACTAACAACCGGGATAAATTTTTTGTACGATTCTCCCGGCAACCGGTACAACTTAACCTAACCTAGCCCAGCGCACGCTGGGTCACGTCTGTCCAGTCTGTCTCTCAGCCTAACCTAAACCTAATCTAACGCACGCTAGGCTACGTATGCCCAGTCTGTCCCGCATCTCTTATCTACACGGCATTTAGTCACGTGACATATGAGAGGCAATGGGAGGTGACTGCCGGGAGAAATTATTTTGAACAATTATCCCGGTTGCCGGGAGAATAGACATTGCGTATATTGTACGTCAGGTTTTATCAGTGGCATATTTTACGGCACGCAAATGCCGCCTGGGGCATTTCATCTGACCCAAGCTCGAACAGGATTAGCTTGGGCCGTGTAGCAGTGGTCACAAAGTTGATCGCGATCAATACAACTCATCCGGATCGCCCGGATCGTGATTGAAAGTGCCAGTGTGACGCCGGTATTAGTGTGGACTGCCTGTATAACCAAATCATTCATAAAAAAATATGCCGCAAGTTAGTGACTGCACTGATTTGCATGTATGTTCCTGCTAATCACCTAGTTTCCGCTTGTTTTGGCGCCGTACTCTGAACTCCAGGCAGCAATCGAATGAATTGGTGAAAATTCTGTCACAAGTACGACTTCGGCTCGCGAGTGGCAAGTTGCGATGTCCCGTCCCAATGATTCAACGTATTTTTTTTTCTTCAGCGAAATTTTTGAATGTTTCAATGTAATTTGACATGTTGCCTCGCCCTGCGTACATTGTGAATAAATACGTGTTCTCCGACTTCACAAAACCAAATATAACAAAGCTTGCATAAACGCATGGCGAAACGTCTGTGTAGTGTTCACCAAACCCAAACACCCCACCCCTGCGTACGATCAAAGCGGAGTCGTTTACAAGATGCGGTGACTGCGACGCCACAAACATCGGCGAAACAAGCAGCACAAATGCACCGATGATTGAACATTTTGCCGCGCGATTCGCAGCTTACGGTTTTTCATTTTATTGTCTAGCATTGTGAGTCATGTGACCACCGCCCAATGAACACTTTTCTGGGTCTGTTTCGTTTCGTCGCGACTGAGAAGGGCAGCGCTTGAGCAGATAACCACAACAAACCGCTGATACTTCAGAAGGGGGGATGCCAGATCTGATCACGTAGGATCAATTTGTCCCCTGTCAGTGAACACCTTGGAGGGCCCCTGACTGGGTTTGGGCATTTCGAGCTGACAAGCGTAATGGATGCACTGCGATAAGGATCACGCCTGTAAAGATTTGCAACGCTACGTGTCCGGGAAAAACTCGAAATTTCTACTAAATGCCACTTGCCCTTCTCGCGGGCGCGCGCCCCAAGATATATGGATGGAGTGACGTATATGAAGAAACGTTACTGCATTTACATCACTCCTTTGCGTTGACATAGGTGCACTGACGTCGCTCACCGTACACTCTTCATCAGAACATGGCTAAATGCTAGCTATGTCTAGAAAAACAGGTGAAAAATATCCCGTCTCATGATTGTATCCTGCATTCCAAATGGTAGCTCATTAAGATAGTTGCATGTGACATTATTCTAGCCGGCATGTGTAGTTTGTGTGTTCTGTTGAGTAGCATGACTGAGGAATACTTTGGTTTGGTTTGGGCTAGCTGCTTCATATCATTTTGAAAGGGAAACGCAGACAAAGTCAAACAGAAAGACTCTTTGTCTATATGTCTTTCTTTTCCCTGTGTCCTTGCGCTGCCCTGTCAATATGAGTACAATGAATGAAAGCTGGGAAAAATAAAACACGTGAACGTAATGCCGACTTGTTTTAATTTTGTTTTAAATGGCCGTGAGATGCTATACACTTTGATCAGCCTTCTTTTCGCGTCCGCCTCGCTGAACCAGTGGCTAGGGTGCTTCGCTTCTGAGCCGAATACCGTTGGTTCGATTCTGGTCGCGGCGGTCGCATCTATTTTGACGGAGGCCAAAAGGTAGACGCCCGCGTACGTGCAGTTCACGTTAAAGGGCTCCAGATGGCCAAATTTCCGGAGACCTCCACAACGGCGTCCCTCATGATCATATCGTGGTTCTTTTCACGTGAAACTACTGCTGCTACCACTACTACTACTACTACTACTACTACTACTACTACTACTACTACTACTACTACTACTACTACTACTACTACTACCACTACCACCACCCCATTTCGCTTGCGTTCCTCTTCTCTCGTTGCTGCATCGTGCCTTCGCCAACCCTGACAATGCTCAGCTTGTTTTTCGTGCGTCGTCTCTGGAGGCCAAAACTGATAACCGCGAAAATGCTCGCGACAGCGACGAGCGACGCGACGTAGATTGCCTTCGCGCGAACAGTCGCTAGCGCAGGCAAACCTCATTCACGCGACGGCTTCGGCGAGCGAACTTCACTGTTGCCTGCATGAGGCCGTCTACTCGTACCAAGAAAACCGCGTAGTGAGCGGTATGTCATTTGAAAATAAGATATATTGTTGTGTAATGGACCGGAAAGTGTTTATGAATGCCTTGCAGCACTTTTTTTATATGCACATGCGTAAACATTGCGTTATTTCTTGTTGCGCATACGCAATTTGGGCAGGGTCACGTGCACCTATGTAGTCTTTGTCTTTTCCGTTATTTCGCTATTGGCTGCTTGAGCCCAGCACTTCCGGGCGATGAGCGACGGTTTCCAAATCTTAAGAACCGAGCGATCGCGCGAAAACGAGCACGTGACACGTCGCGCGAACGCCCTGTTTCGTCGCTCATAGCGTCGCTCGTCGCTGTCGCGTGCATTTTCGCGCTTATGAGGTTTGATCTTGACAGCGGTTTCAGCGCAGCGACGTCGTGTATTATTGAATGCAGGAACAGCGCAACCTAGAAGTAGTTACTTCGTAACTACGGAAGCGAAAAAACAAGGACAGAAAAGAGCGCTCTTTTCTGTCCTTGTTTTTTCGCTTCCGTAGTTACGAAGTAACTACTTCTAGGTTGCGCTGTTCCTGCATTCAGTTATGTCCTACCAACTTGCCCAAGCTTCCACGCGTCAAGTATTATATTCACGATACATGATCCGTGCCAGCCTCTCCAAAAGTATTTGCAGTGACTAATCCATCCCCCAGAAACGTGTAATACACAACAGGGATCGCGCAAATGACTCAATATCGATGGCATATGTGCTCTACTAAGCTGGGACACTTCATGCGCGCGTGACCTTGCTTACGCATGATGTTCTTGGTGCCTATGCATCATGTGATCTTCCAGCCACGATACCGAAAAAAGCACGGCTCCCTTTGGCTACATGGAGATAGAAGCAAGAGATTCAAGCTTGCCACTTCACGTCATGGTTTTACGGCTCGTAGCGAACCAGTTTGGAAAATCACCGTGGTAGAACCCTTTTCATTGGGCATGCAAAAACCTCTAGTGTCTAACTACAACTTCTTATGTCACCTAAAGAGGGGTGCTTAAGGAAGTAAATATACAAACAAAATAAAAGCCCCCTGCTCATAACGTTTTTTTTTACCCTAAGGCGCTGTGGCAGATGTGTTACAATGTGAGAGAAAACACGACTTCATTGATACAGCACATTAATCTCTTTATAAGCCACTTCATTCAGTCGTGAATACAACAACAAATAAATTAACATTCTAAAATCTTAAAACTGCCGTTGCGCGAAGAGGACTGTTTAGGTACATTCATTTTCGGATGTGAGTTTTACCATTAAATCCTTGACATCGGAGCTTCAACCGCAGTTTTAATCGACACAATGACAAATTCCCATAGTAGTTCATTTTTCACATTAGTACAGCTATCATATTTTTTTTTAGTAATGGCTTAGGGCAAACCTTGCAGTCCTGTTCTGTATTTCTTTATGTTTTTCACTTGTTGTACGTCTACCAAAGAATCTCATGCGGCACAAGCGTAATCAGGCATATGGTGAATGTATGCTACATAGACCAATGATTGTAAACATGCTGACACCTGTCTCAGGCTTCCCTGTATCTTTTATTATAACGATTTGGTGGCCTTCACCACCACTGAATCAACATCAGCATTCTATCTCTGGCCCTCCATGGCTCTTCACTCGTTCTCCGCCTATCCACGGCTGCAGAAAAAAACCTGCTGTTTCTTTCGCGAGCATCGAGCGCCCCATCGCTATATGGTGCATTGAAACTCCTATGTCGTGAGATGCCACTTTGATTTTTTCAAGAATAAATGTAGCAGTTGGAAAAGTTTTGCATGCCAACAAGACCTTCATGAGCAGCATGCAAAGCGCTAAAATATGACACACAATTAACTTTACCTTCACATCTCGCACAGTCCTTCTGAAGCTGATCTGACGAAAGAGATGGATGACAGGCATCACATACGCCAGCGCCCACAGTCTTCAGCATGGTGTGTGCCCACGGCTGCACAATAAGTATGTAAAATAGTGGGTCACACGTGACAGAGGATGAATACAAATGCATATGAGAAATACGTGCAAGGTGAAATGAAAACATACGTGAGATATGACATGCTAATAATTTCACCGTGATGTCACTTTCGATCCCCAAAGCGCAACAGCTTAGGAGCGGCGGCCGCAGTCACAACTCCGCGAACCACCGTGCCGCTAACAAGTTGGCGAGTCCTAAGCCACGTCGTTCAGCTCGAGCAAGTGAACACGAGACCAAACACGGCGCTGCACGCGGAGTGTCTGCCGCCAGCGAACTTCGAACGGGAGAGTGAGCGTACGCTTGGCCGCCGCCACGAACAGCGCCGAGCTGGTTTGGAGCTAGCGCCGAAGAAATCGACGGTAATGCGGCCCTTTCCCACAAACTCGAGCGAGTGCAGCACGCAATTGCGAGTCCGCCGCCACGGCCAGCGGACGGCGCCGAGCTGCTTGCGACCGACTGGCGGGAAAGCCAACTGTAATGGCGACCAATTTTGTGTGAGTTCCGACGCTAGCGAAAGCCCCACCAGCCCGTGCTGGTGCACTTACAGCACACGACATACTACAACCAAGCTCTTTACGAGAACCCACAAGGTGTTTTCGACGACTCCCAACACAGCGACGACGTCTCAGCCCAATATCGCCAGCCCGAAGTTCATCGCGGTGGCGAAGACAGGTGAGCAGTCGATGAGCGAGCGTACGGGAGGCCGACGGCATTGGCGGCCTATTTCCAGGTGGTCGCAAAGCACAGGCTAACTGCAGACGCCGAAGCTGACCTTTGTGATGCATTTCGTGCTTGCGATATACAACACACCCGAGCCCGTTGCCGGCAAGCGCGATCCGTAACGCACACGAGACAAGTAGAGTAGAATAAAGAATGATAGCCTACTTGCCTTAGAATACAGCGCTGTTTCCTGCCCTTAGTCGGACTGAAGTATATATCCGACAGGCCTGTTCTTCTCGGCCGCCATATTGGCCTTCCCAACTGTTGCTGTCGTGTGTTGGTCGCGACTATCTTGAAGCCAGAGATATACAGCGCGGCGTGGTGACCTGTCGAGGCTTGCTCCAGACTTCATGGGTGCAGCGAAACGCTAAAGCAACAGCCCACGCTCATCCAAGCGTACACACAAGCACCACGTCGTAATTCTTAGACCGTCGAGTCCAGGCGGCCGTGGTCGAGCACTCCGAGCGCGACGCAACGCGAACAATCGCCGGCAAAATACGGGGAAAGACTGAGTCAGAAGAGGAGGAGAAGGACATGTGTTCTGTGGAGAAGGAGGGCTGGTCACCTTGGCAACGCTTTTCGCGCTGCCTGCAATCCCCGGGTGGTTCATCCCTAGTGGAGCGTGTTTGGAGACTATGTGGTTTCGCTTGGCACGCTTCCCTCTGTGGTTGCTCCTCAACGGTCTATCCGTTCATCGCACGCGCCTATTGGGCTCCGTTACTCTTTTTTCGGGTAATTTTGCCTTAGAGTGCAATAATCAAACACACGACTTCTCAAATAATTAAAATAGGTAGCGCACGCTCAGCCGACTCAGCTATCGGCACATTTCCAAGGCACTCTTCAGCCGCACCTTATATGTCTCACATTCTTTCGCTGTGTGTACCCGTGCTCTTGGTTTGTCGAGGTACGGCATTATGACACCAACTAACGCCGATAGAGAGCACTGTGGTTCCCAGATCTTTGGCGTCTCGATGCCAGCATTCCAACGGATTCAGTTGGATCAGAGCCTACTAACGCCGCCTAGATGTTGTGACATTGCCTCAGCAATCAGTTCCGACCCGACTTCTGGGGCTGACGTCGCAGACCACAAACGCAGACTGTATTGCGACGCGCTCTAAGCGCTGATTTGAGTGACAGCGCAGTTACGTGCTTCCTCTTTCGCGTTGTTCTTGCGTGTGCAGTGTAGTGCAGCTTCGATATGCAACAATGGTGCATCTCCGCCACCTAGTGGCACGAGTGCCATGGTACCGACTACAAGGACTGTTGCATTAAGAGCCCCTGAATCACAACGGCATTGACGGGCGAATGTCACGCAAGTGAGTTCCGTAAAGTGATGGACATGCCAGGGGGGGAGCGGGAGGCCTTCTCGCATTCACGGCGCAAGCTGAGAACCCGGTCTCTCACGCTTGTGAAGTTGAGCGCATCGCGACCCAACTGGCTGCCATACAGAAACCGATGCAGGATCGCAATGATCGTACCTTCACCGAACCGACCAGGACGATGCTCGCCAACTCGACGCTACATGTCATGCACATATCCACGGTCGAAGACCCGCAAACCACTCTCCGTCACTGCAGCCGACCGCAAGTTCATAAACGATTCAGTGAGAACTCGTTCGGTTCCGTTTGCACGGTTTGCGAACGCTGTGGTTCAATGCTATTCGAGCATTGCTCCGGTGCGGGCAGTGTCTCCTGAAAGTGTATGACGCTCTCGAGTTGTTGATTGTCATGGCGTAGATGTGTCACCAGGTATCAGCATGGGGGCTTCAACATATAAGGGTTTTTTGGTCACTAAACACCAATATACGTTATATATCAATGAGTAATAAACACTGAACTGCTTCGGTGAAGACACGTTTCACTTCCGTGTATTAGTGTTATACCGATTCTTATATCAGAGGGATCAAATACATTTCTATAAAGCCACGTTGTTCTGCCGGTTACTTAGAACTAAATCAACCAACATGGCCTGCACCAGCCTGGACATATGAGCCAATATCCATATACATAAATACAACGATCTCTGCTCACATGCCAGCGTCCTTGTTTGTGCATTGTAACTTTATTACATAGATCTGAAAAAGTTATAATAACAACGCGGTTTTAAAGAGACGCTAAAGTAAAATAACAATTTACGTTTGAGTGAAAGCTCAATGTATGACAACATCTAAAATGACAATATTATCAATACCAATGCCGTACTTACCAAGAAAATAAAGTAAATGCACAAGAACGCATGCGCCGCAGTATGCGTTCTTCGCCGCAGTATACTCAGAATGATCCCGGTGACATAAGACGGACCGCCTACAATTAATCACATGTATTCGGCCTAGCTGCACTAAATAAAGAACCTTCCGGGCATCAAGAGACGCAATAAAATGCTGCATGTTCGTTTCTGTTTGATTCATGGAAAAAAGAACCGCTGGACGTGATTATGGGGAATGGCGTGAGTGATTCAAAAATCCAATTGTCGCGTAGTTACAACGGACAGGTGGTGCTATCTAGCGTGGCCCAGTTGAACAAAAAAAACGCCTGCAAATTTGGAGCCAGTGGCGGGAAATTGGTCAATGGCCATTGTTACTGCTGTGGCTCCCACTGCTTTCGGTATGCTGCTACTAGCGCAGTAAAGCCGAGCAACATTATGCACAGCTGCAATGACGTGAGTTGGTTCGGTCAGTCCGCTTCTTGAGGTGGGTAATTTGAAGTGCGCTAACCTGATACGAACCACTAAAACGTCATTTTATTTCAAAATAGGCCCTTTCTTAGCACAAAAGTAATACTACGAAGTTTCTGGACCGCTATTTGTACAATCAACATCGACCTAATAGTTGCCTTTAGTCTCCCTTTCAAAACACCGATATGGTTATGAGAAACACTATATTGGTGAGGTCGTAAAAGTTTGACCAGCTGTGGTTCGTTAACATGCGCCTTAATCAAAGTACTCATGCCTCGAGGATTATGACCTCTACAAAAATGCGGTCGCCGCGGCCTGTGTTCGATAACGCAACCATCGAATAATTACTCGAGTGCCACAACAATTCGACAATCAGAGGTTGGCAAGATCGTTGGCAGACATTTTTTTATTTTTTGGAGGGGGGGATTATCTTGATTCGTGGAAGGATTCGTGTAGCCAAATGTGGTCGAGTGTCATTTCGTAGTGTGTACGTCATGCTGAAAAAAATTTGGTGGTGGGGAAGGGCGAGCCCGCTTTGCCAGACCCTGGCGGGTGGCTCCAAGAAGGAAATTCGGCTGCAATACATTTCTTCTTCTGTGTTTTCCCTTCCAGATTACCGCAACATTCGTGGCATGTCAAG
Source organism: Rhipicephalus annulatus (assembly GCA_013436015.1). Taxonomy (NCBI): domain Eukaryota; kingdom Metazoa; phylum Arthropoda; class Arachnida; order Ixodida; family Ixodidae; genus Rhipicephalus; species Rhipicephalus annulatus. The sequence continues at coordinate 260,750 of WOVY01011318.1, read as the reverse complement.
AAATATTTGCAGTTACTCCTACACGTGTCCGCCCTTCCATGCCGAGGAAGTTAGCACAGACGCTGCGACGGGTGCCGAGGTAACGAATGCAGTTTCTGTCATCTCTGAATAAATCTAGAATTTATTAAAAAGGGCCAAATCAATTTTTCTCACACAGTAGTTTGCTACCGTTTGTGCCTTCAAGCTTCGTTTACGTAATAATATAGGCGATGCACCTTTTATAGCGACCACTGCCGGCCGCTGAGATACGTTACTTAGCACTGTTTTTTTTCTCCTCACAATCCCTGCATGCATTCATACAATGACTTCATGCTCGTACACCTCCAACAAAAGGCAGTCGAAAAGTTTCCATTCTGTTTGACGATCTCTTAACTCAAAGTTTTATTGAAATGCGCTACGTGCGTCATTTACAGTTTTCCAAACCAATGGATCGCACTTGTGATCGCTCTATAACGAATTGACGTCAACAGTGTGAATTTTGCCTCTCTTCAGGTGTTTTCCTTGTCCCAATGTCTGGATTCCGGTGACCTTGCCGACGTGGAGATCGTGGTGGATAGTTCCCATTTCCCGGGCACAAAGGCAACCTTCAAGGCCCACAAGATGATTCTGGCTTTACAGAATGAAGTGTTCAATGCAATGTTTTACGGTGACTTCGCCAAAGAGGACCGCATAGTGATCACTGACTTGCACCCGGAAGGTGTCAGAGGCCTCTTGAGGTAAATTCTGTGTCGCCCTTCTCTCAGGATGTTGGACCCAACCCGTATTTCTCACCTCTGTGAACGAGCATTTTGTCGATCACTTTCGTTCAGTATCCGCTGAGCCTTGCCTTCACTTTCTTTCATCTTTCCCTGTGCCAGACGTTACCACTAAATTGTCGCTCGGTTGAGTATGGTGCAATGCAAGCCTCCCTCCCTATGATTCTCTTTGCCGTAAATTTTCTGCTGCGTTTCTTCTTTGCGATATCATACAGGGAACTAATTTGTGGGACCATTTGTGCACTCTTTTGCGCCTGCACATTTTTTTAACATAAAAACCCCCTGAAATCCTGGGGTCACTGCATAGAATTTATTTTCGTGTAGAAGCTTGGAGTTTCCCAACGCATTATCCCGATAGTTTTCTTCCTACCTCTTACGTTAACTTCCGACATAGTTTTCTTCCTACCTCCTACGTTAAATTTCATGGTTTCACATCACTTGCTGTCTCGATCGATAGTCTTCTGGCAATCAGCCAACTGTAGTTGTCCAGTATTTTGATCTCCTTGTCGGTACATCACCATGGGCCCAAAAATGCAGGCTGTGTGTTCGCTAAGCTTGTAGATCGTGTCAAAAACTGGTTGACCAGTGCTGCATATTGGCAGCCCATCAAGTTGCCTTCGAACTTTTAACAAGATAGCGCTAAAGAGCTCGTTTTACAGAAAGTGCGGTGTTTGCGTCGGCATCGTTGGTTCTGATCGAAAATTAATCTTTTGGGTGACAAAACAAAGTGAGAAAGATGAAAAAAAATAAATAATTAAGATTCCCGAAACCGAGTGATAATCTAACCTGGCTGTTTGCGTTGCAAACAGGTGTTTCTACCGCATAGCTACGCTTCTGCTTGGAAATACTGTGAAAATAATTTTTTTCCGCTTGTATATGCTGTGCGAAAAACGTTTATGCTTTACAAAGGCGTCCTGTGTACATGCTTCACAATACACCCTTTAATACCGAAGTAATAATGCATGGTACACACGTACATCGCCATTGGGCATCAAAACATGTGATTATAACGACTTCGTGGTTTTGAAGCAGGCCACCTTCTAGAAAAGGGACACACATTACTGCCCGTCTTCCCGTACAACCACCTAATGGGTGCATAGCAAGTTCGAAGACATTTTTTTGTGGTTCAAAGCATGCTACCCATAATACATAGAGTGCGGCTTGTGCGAAACATTCACCGACGGACGCCACTTTGAACTTTATCAATTATGTTGTAGTTATGCACCATTTAAACTTCTCGAGTAACATCAAACAATATGAAGTACGCGCTAAGTGGTTTATGTACGCAGTTGGGACAAAATATCGCTGTCGTGTTCAGGCAAAGATTAAGAGTCTGCCACATTTTATTCTCGAAAACCTTTGGATAGCTTTGTATGCCCTAATTGCAGCTTGAATCATGCACTGAATCATTCCGCTTTGTTGAAAACGGTGTAAAGCCACAGCTGGCCCATTCTCCAGGCACCCTCCACACCCTGAATAGCACATACACTACCCGAAACAGTATAACGTTACCACATAACATTATTATATATGTAATAATATTTAAAGGGTTTATTTATTTGGAAGGGTTTATTTTATTTCAATAGTAATTATTGCCAGCAACTTTGAATATAATCCAGTGCTTAATTCTTGTTTCCCCCACGGTATGCTCGACAAGCGTTGTTTCAGAAAAGGCCTTATGCTCTACAAGATACATGACGGTGTTTCATGACACAGCAGGCTGAGCTTAACAGACATGACACCACCGTTGAGGGAAACTGTTTAAGCCAACTTCTTTATTGAATTGTTTCGCAATGCAGGTACTTCTACAGCGGACGTCTGGAAGTGGCTAACGTGCATCAGGCCCTGTGCACGCGCACCGCCGCCGCCAAGTATCTCGTCCCTAAACTGGAAGAGAGATGCGTGTCATTCGTGAAAGGCCACATGAAGCTGGACGACGTGTGTCCTCTTCTGAACTACGTTTTCACCATAGGCGAAGAAGACCTGCTTGACAACGCCAGCGCATTCATCATTCAAGACACTCTCGGAGTGATTAGCTCTTCGAAGTTCACTTCTTCTACCGAGCTCACCGTAAGATTCATCCTCCGCCACGCGACCAATGTTCCAGAGGTATCAATGGTGACAGCAGTGTACAAGTGGTCGCTTGATCAGGCGCTGTCACGCGTCACAGAGAACGATCAACAGCCCGACGTTCGCGCTATTATGCTACCGTTTTTTCTCGAGCTGCGCTTCCTTGCGCTGACGTCCGAAGAGTTTGTCGAAGGTCCTCTGGCGTGGAATATCTTCACCACGACTGAAGCCCTAGCCATACTGAGCAACATTGTCAAAGGAGGCTCGATGACCATGCCACAAGGATTCTGCCAGATCAGGGAGGTTCGTGAGCACGCTCCTAAAAAATGCCTGGTCAACAAAGAGTGTTATGTGTATTGTTGAATGTCAGCGTCCAAGTGGTCTTGCAGGGCACTTTGAACTTAAAAACTCTAACAATGGAGCCTTTATATCAAAGATCAACATCTTTTGAAGATACAGACTCTGAAGATACCGACTCTGAAGATTGATATAATGTATATGGATATTCATACACACTTTAAGTAAAAATCTTGTGTGAAAATACTAACAATGCATTACTAAACGTTCAATGTATGTGTCTCCAGTTGTCCAAGTATGTCTTCTTGTTTATTGTTTGTCGAACGACAATAAATTTGATTCGTGCTGCGTCTGTGCGCTTTTCTCGTCCCATCTTGGCGCATTTGTCTCGCGCTATGATATACGGGATCTATCATACAAAAATCGCTTGATTGATTTATATGTGCAGGTGAACGTCGCAAAACCACGACATGATTATGAGAGACGCCGTAGCTGAGGGCTCCAGAAATTTCGACCTTCTGGTGTTCTTTAGCATGCACCCAAATCCGAGCACACGGGCCTACAGCATTTTCGCCTCCATCAAAAGTGCGGCTGTCGCAGCCCCGCAACCTACGGGTCAACAACCGAGTACCTTGGCCACTTGACCACCTGGGCAGGGCCATCATACAAAAATGCAAGCTGTGCAAGCACGGACACAAGTGTGAGCAAGGACAAACGCTGAGCGTGCACCGAGGCATGAAGAAATCGTAAATATGAGCAGTCAAGCTGAGGGAATACCAAGATTTTTAAGCGAGAGCCACAGCACAAGGATACAAAGGCAATATGTGCCGCCCTGGTGGCACAGTGGTTTAGGGGCTTATAAACTCCAGCGTAGAGTCCGCACACACTCGCGCTCGTCACGGAGGCGTGCACGTTAGCAAAAGGCTGACCACCGACGCAGCCGTAGAGTTTCCTAACGCTTCAAGTCACGGTGCGTGCAAATGTACACGCCAACTTGAATGGCTCGTCACGTACCGCGTCTTTCATCAAATGGTTTGAAACTTAGTGTGCATATTCGTGCATTCCTCCTGGGTGGAGAACTTGTGACCACTTAAGTTCACTATGCTGCGTATTGCTCCAGAGGATCCCTTTTCTGGACGTACCATGTTTGACGAGTGTTCGACGTTACGCCTTCTAGGACCATCGTGAACAGTAGTTTTTTTTTTCCTTCGCTCGACACGAGTACAGTGATAAAACTAACTTTGCGTGCACTTCGGGCCTGAAAATTGATGGACCCTGAAGCTTCGCCTTTAAGAGTTGAAAGCGATGGCGAAATCCGGCCTCTATAGTGCGCCCTTTAACCACTAAGTGCATACTTTTTAATATATTTTGTTTTATACACGCAAGCGTGACGTATCTATAGTAATGCAATGACTGGGCAGTGTGGCCACTTCCCTCTGCTAGAACGGCGCTCTTCTGTAGTCAAGACACGTTTTTCACAGTGTATGACAGATGGCACACAAACATACACATGCGTGCGCGAATGGTACATACAGGTTTTTGATCTAAAGCAAGAACCGCATGGCCTCCAAGATACACGCCGTGCGGTTGCCGTCTGAGAGGCCACAGCTGCCTGGATCGGGCGCACGCGGCGGTGTGCGATCCAGGCAGCAGCAAAGAGGCCATAAAGGGTAAGTAAGTATGTAAGGGAGTAAGTAAGTAAGAGAGTAAGTAAGTAAGTAAGTAGGTGGTCCTAATCCCTTTTGGCACAGGGCAGGCGCACGCAGCGCCACAGGACAAAATGTTGTGTTCTCTAACGCGCACCCATACACACACGCACACACACATCACTATGGATGGATGGATGGATGGATGGATGGATGGATGGATGGATGGATGGATGGATGGATGGATGGATGGATGGATGGATGGATGGATGGATGAATGGATGGATGGATGGATGGATGGATGGATGGATGGATGGATGGATGGATGTGGCTTTACTCTTAAGGTCGGGTAGCGGCTAGCGCCACCTACCCATAATATTTATTGAACTAACCACTAGATTTGTCTTTTTTTTCTTTAAATAGTAAAGTTGAGGACTGGTACTTTGCAGTGAATGGTTTACTTTTCACTCGTGCCTTTAGCCACCAATCAGACAACCTTCTTCTAGTTAATTCTACCCACTTAAAGTCTATTTTGCCTTCCTGTCCCTAAACCCCAGTGCTTTGAAAAACTCTGTGCCATCATCATGAGCTATAGGGTGAAGTCCTTTACAGAACATTATCAAGTGTTCCACACTTTCCTCCTCCTCTCCACATGCACTGCATACCGTGTCTATCCCTTCGTATTTAGCCCGATATGTTTTGGTTCGCAATACTCCCGTCCTGGCCTCAAACAGTAGAGAACTACCCCGAATATTATCATAGATCCTTTCCTTGGCGATTTCCTGCTTAAAAGTTTGATAGATCTCTAGCGCTGACTTGTCAATCATGCCAATTTTCCATATATCGGTCTCAGCTTCCTTAACCTTCTTAACCGATAATTCTTTTGGTTTGGCCCCCTGCTGTCTTCTAAGTATTTACCAGTCAATTTTCTGGTTTGCTTCCTCCATTTCGTAACGACATTCTTCATGTAAAAGTAGCTGAAAACCTTCCTAGCCCAACGGTCCGCCCCCATTTCTCTCAATCACTTCTCAAATTTGATCCTGCTGCTAGCTTCCCTACCTCCAAATGATGTCCATCCCATAGCAAATTGTATTCCTTGATTTGGTGTATTCCCGTGAGCTACTAAAGCAAGCCTACCTATTACACGTTGCTTAATTTGTAATCTTGCTTGAACTTCTGATCTCATGCACAAGATCGCATTGCCGAACGTCAGACCAGGAACCATGACCCCTTTTCATATTTCTCTCACAACATCATACCTATTGTAATTCCACAGTGCCCTATTTTTCATGACTGCTGCATTCCTGTTACCTTTAGTCGTCACTTATATTTCGTGTTCCCTTAGGTACTCGGTCCCATTGCTTATCCATACGCCCAGATAATTGTATTTATCTGTTATCTCTAGCGTGACCTCCTGTATTCTAAGCTTACTACCTTCATTATCATTAAAAATCATGACTGCTGATTTTTCCTTACTTAATCTGAAATCTAATCTTATCTCCCTCTTACCGCAGATATCCATCAATCTCTGCAAGTCTTCCTTGTTGTCGGCCATCATCACTATATAATCTGCGTACGTTAACGCTGGTAGTGCATGATCAATGAGTTTTCCTTGTTTGACGAAAAAGAGGTTGAAGCCAAGTCCACTTCCCTTTAATTTGGCCTCTAATCCTGTAGGTACATCATGAATAACAAGGGTGACAGAGGACACCCCTGCCTAAGCCCCTGTTTTAACACTGCGGGATTGGATACCTGTTTTTCCCACTTTACATCTACCTTGTTACTTTTATAGATTTCTTTTAAAAGATTAGTGACTCCGTCTTCCACACCTAGTGTGTCCAGTATTTACCACAAGTCCTCTTGAACTACACTATCGTACGCTCCCTTGATATCCAAAAATGCTAACCACAGGGGCCTGATTCCTTTTCTGCTTTTTCGATGCACTGCGTCAGTGAGAACAGATTGTCTTCCAACCTCCTGTGGTTTCGAAGCCCATTCTGCAGTTCCACCAGCACCCCCTCATCCTCTATCTATGCCTGCAGTCTTTCCTTTATAATCTGCATCGCGAGCCTGTACACCACTGATGTCAATGTTATAGGAGGGTAGTGGTTTACGTCAGCTTATCCTGCTAAGTTTCCATCCATCGGGGACTTTACCATCGATTATTGGCCTGCTCACTGCCTCTCTGAAAGTATGTTCAGACTTCGGATCCAATGTCTTTATCAGCACAATTGGAATGCCATCTGGGCCTGTTGATGTACTACTTGAAACCCTCTTCTCAGCCATTTCGCACTCTCGTTGTGAAAATGGAGCCATTGCTACACTTGATCCATCCTTGTCTGTTGTGGTGCATAAGGCACTTCTTTGTTGAAATTTTTCTGTCACCCTTGTTCTTATATATTCAATAGCTTCGTCCCCTTCTAGCCTAGCACCTTGAGCTGTAGTTATAAACCTCTGCTCTAGGCTTGTTTCATTTCTTAGGGAGTTTAGATGGTTCCAAAATTCCGCAGCTGCCTTTTTGTCCTTTTTATGTACTTCTGCTAGCCACTGAGCACCCTTTCTTTTATACTTTTTATTGATCAGGCGGGATGCTTCTCTTCTAGAGCTTAGAAAGATGTCCCTATTTCATTCAACATCATCTGTCGGTTCACCCCGCTGCTTAGCATGTCTGTGTTCCCCAAAGGCTTCCTGGCGTTTTGCTATGGCTCTCTTAACTTCCTCATCTCACCAACTCTTGGGCTTGTGTCTTCTTTTCCGGTGTGACTTGTCACGTGTCTTAGCAAGCTCTAGCTCAGACAGTCTAATTAGGTTTGTGTATGTCCACACTGTTTTATTATCCTCAGTGATTACTTTCTCAATTTGTTTAGTAGCAATTGCTATTTGTAGCAATTAGGCAGGCGCTCGCAACTAGGCAGGCACTCGCAGCGCCACCAGCCAAAACTTCGTGCTCCACACGTACTTCAAGCGAGCACACACGCGCACGTTTTCAATATCACTGTTCAGAAGAAGAAGAAGAAAAAAGAGTCTGGTCTCCAGGCCAGCCATCAAAGTCTTCGAACGCGGAGTCATCTTCTACCAGGCGTTACGTATCCTGCGCAATGCGGACCCGAGTGCCCTGAAGCACCACACTGTCATCTGGTTCCCCGCCCATCTCGGCCAGGTGCCGGGTGCCCTATCCAACCTCAACGAGATCGCCCATGATGCAGCGCGCGCACTTACCGACCGCACTGCCACAGGGCAACCTCATCTTCCTGGGTTGGATACCAATCGGGATGCACCAATTACGTACAATGAAATTACAAAGCACTTTTACTTGGAACGCCGCATTTTTCCACCCCCACATCCGAAACTTAACCGACCGCAGGCATTAACCCTACGCCTATTACAGACACACACGTACCCAAACCTTGCCACGCTTCACGTTTATTATCCCGATGCATACCCCAGCGACACACGCCCATCATGTGGACACACAGCGACACTCGAACACATGCTCTGGGAGTGTAGAACAACTCCTCCCGACTCTACCTCAAGCAAGTGGGAGAGGTCCCTCAGGAGCTCACTTCTCGCTAACCAGCGATGGGCCGTCCAGCAGGCCCACGAAGCGGCCGCCAGGTACTCCCTGTCGGTCCCTATCACAGTAAAAATTTTTGCACCCGAAAGGGTGTAAAAAGGGTGCTTTTACGAGAAAGCACCCTTTGCAACACCCTTTAACACCCATAAATGGTCGATTGAAAAAAAAGCACCCTTTTGTTTGGGTGCTTGCCTCGATAGCACCCTAAAATAGGCTATAAGGGTGCTTTTGTGCCTGAGAAGGGTGTAGGTGCCGATTCATCGGATGGAATATGCAGCATAAGAAGAACACATAATTATAATATTTGGGATTTTACGTCTCAAAAACCTCGATATGATTATGAGGGTCGTCGTAGTGGAAAGCTGCAGATTTTCACCATTTGGTGTTCTTTAATGAGCGCTCATATCGCACAGTGCAAAGGCTTCCACATTTTCGCCTCCGCCTTAATTCGACTGCCACGGCCGGCATCGAACCCGCGACCTTCGGATTGGCGGCTGAGCAGCGTAGCTACTGCACGAATATGTGGACCTTGCGTTAAATGACGGCCTAATTGACTTAGAATGTGTGAAGGTGCTCTCCGAATACAGCAGAATGTCAGCAGAAGCAAAGCGCGTTTCATCTATAATGGCAATTAACTGCAATCCATGTTACGAAAGCTTTCCTTAGCGTTGGTTATAAGCTACATGTTTGCTGTGGATTATATACAGGAACATAATGTTCGCCCGAGTATGGGTGTGTGTGCGTGAGCCTGCGCATGTGTTCGCGTGTAAGCGCGATTGTGTGTACACCCGTGCATGTGTGCGTGCGCGTGTATGTGCGAGTCCGTGCTTGTGTTAGCGTGCCTGTGCACATGTGTACGCCCATGCATGCGTGCGTTTACGGTCGCGTGTGTGTGTTGCCGTATGTGTGTATACGTGTATGTGTGTGCGCCTGTGAATAAGTATGCGTGTGTATCAGCCCGTGCGCCCTCAAATTTCGTGTGTGTGTGCGGGGGGGGGGCACTGCTTCATAGTGTTTAAGGTCCCACACCTGTTCAGACTGGGAGTCTATATGGGAGGTGGCTTAAGAAATGGCGGTGGTCAACGCACTGTACACGGACTTTCAGTACATGGAAAACAGCTGCACACTTTCGTACCAAATTATTGCTTACGAACTTGCTGTGGTAGCTGATTAGGTCCGCTGAGGCGCTTCTACGCTCGAAAACGTGGGTTATGACCAATTCACACGGAAAGCTGTCACTGCACTTATGCACAACCATCGTTTATATTAACAACGTTTAACAAGAACGTGCCCTGCCTTTGCTACAGGTGCTTAGCTAGCTCATTGGGCAACCATATGGAATTATGTGCTGATCATGTGGTCAGCAAAAAGTTTGTTATAACAACCTCGGCACGTTTCGTGGTCCGTGACAAGCCTTGTAATAAACATCCGCGACTGTGGATTAATTTGTTCCAGCTTCGACTACGCATTCAGTGTTTGCGGCACCATACGCGGAATAGCCAGACACAGACAATGCGAAAAGAAATTCCTCTGGAAAAAGGTGTGGCGATGCTCTCCCGCTAATGCCACCGAGGACGAAATAATTATTGTTTCTGGCCATTCCATTGTGCACTTCGTTTTCCGCAAGATTTGCTTCACTATTTTTCGCCCACTGCAATCGCATTCCGTCAAAATACTCAAAGAACCCGAGGCTGGTAAAGAATCTGCGTCGCTGTGCGACTGGCTGGGAGGAGAGTTGCCGTTTACAAGGAGTCATTCCGCGCCGAACGACCTTCCGCCGTATGCGCCATAGCGTTTGCCTTTCGGCGCCGCCTTGGCGGGTTTTCGCTCCTCCCCCCCCCCCCACCGCTCACGCTCACCCCGGCCAGCGTTGCTCCCACAACGGCGGCGTAGATAAGCGAAGGGTTGCGTCACCGAACACCTGCGTGGACAACTGCGGAGGAGGAAGGAGGAGGCACTGGCGCCGCCACGCCGCCGCCAGTGCCTCCTCCTTCTCTCTCTCAACGTTGCTCCCTCTGTCTCATCGTCTTTCAAATGCGTTGCGTTGGTCTGGGGTCTTGGTCGCTGTGTGTATTCTAGCGAACAGGCGCATATTCAATGGTGGTCACGCATGGCACCGTGTTCGAAGTGACGCTCGGATTAAGGAATATTCATGCAGTGGCGGACACGGACAACGTGGGCCTATTAACGGTGAGTGTACTGTTTTCGTAGGTAGTAATCATACAGCGCTAGCTGGGCGCCTGCAGCAGCTCTGCCGAAGTAGGCTGCCAGCCATTTACAACAGCATGCGTTCGCGGGCCTGTTGCAGATGCCCGATTAAACGTGTGACTTAACGAGTTCACACTGCTATGCGCGATGTTGTGTAAGTGCCTGCATCACTCATACAGTGAGTGATGTGATCACTTAACAAGGGCGGGATTAGTTGCTGATCGCACATTGTCTCTACACTGAACAAAGTGATTGATATTGTTTTAAGATGTGCTTTGGGCTACATCGTAATAACAATTCTATTATTACTCAAATGTGCAACGTGCTTCTGTAGGTGTAAGCGTAAAAAAAGAAAGAAAAGGCAAAAATTATGTACAGAGGCGCACTGTACGAAATGGCTTTTTTTTTGCTTAAAGACGGTATAGTTGGAGGTGCTGATATGCCGCGATGCTCCCAGCACGTGCGCCTCGGTCTTTTAAGCTATTTAGGACAAGTGCCACCAGCAACAGGGAAAGATCTAGCAGACTTGCAAAAACGCGTTGTTGTGGCCATCGCCGTGTGTTGTTTTCCCTCGTTTCTGTTTGCTGTTTTCGTGCTTCGCTTTCATCTGCGATAATGTTCGGCGTTATAACAGAATCGAGAGAGTATACGTGACTGTTGGAGCTTTGTGCGGTTGCTCTAGCATAAGCCATGGCTGCTGCAACGTAGTCGGCGTCCGCGCGCGTTGCCGCGTTCGAGCGCTCTTACTTGCGTGATTGTGTTTAACTGAGTATTTAGGCACGGGTTACGTTTGTAAATCCCGTAGTCAATAATCGCTAACAGCGTGCCCCTGATTGCCATCAGAGGATGGGCTTGGTTGTCGAAATATGCCAGACGCTTTTTCTGAAAGCAAGCTTTGATTTTTTTTTTTTAAAGAAGTGCTTTAATACGTGCAAGGCAGTGCCTATTGCAGGCCCGCAACTCTTTAAAAACTGGACGAGCTATCACATCTTTTATCAAATTACAATGAATTAAGAAGATTGAATTATAGATGACGAATTTCTGTGCTAGATTAGGTGCACAAAACACATGTTCGCAGCCCTACGTCTAGAAAGCAGGCAAATAGGAAGCACAGCGTCAAATTTGGATTAGATTCCATTGACGGAGCGTCTTGTGAGGGTAGAAAGAACGAGAAAATTGTTCATTTTTGAAGCCCTTATAGACGCAGTCAGAATTGCACTGATTGGTGACTTGTAATAATTCCTCAGATTGTTAGAGGCGTGATTTAAGTCAGTAAATCTCTTACTTTTTTTTTTGCAGACCTCTTCGCTAGTGCCACGCCCAAGATCATTTGTTCTCATGTAAAAGAGAAAGCAGAGATGTCTTCACTGTTTGTACATGAAGAGGTGAGTTTCTTGTGCATTTTGATTAATGTTACATGTTCTGAGCGTTGTACTTTAGGAATTGTTTTTCACACTGGCTCACTACCCTATAAGGAATTTGATTCTTAGGCGAGTTCAGGCTTTCGTAAGTGCCATTTTCGAGCTGTAGTCTTACACTTCACCTCATTTCGGGAATTTGCTGTATGCTGTAAAACTCTTATCTTTATCATACGAAATTATTAGAATGTATGGGTTGTATGCTTCGAGTTCAGTGTAATGTCAATTACACGCCATTTCGAAGGATATACACTACACATTCTTTATATATGGTGCTGCCAGAAGAGCACGAACATCCTTTTAAGAGAAGTCATATTTGCTCTTATTACAGGATGAGAGGGTGCCGCTGACGTCCTGCGTAGTCTACCCCCCGGCCCCAGTCTAGAGCAAGCCTACTTCCTGAACCTCCACATGGATAACCGAAACATCTTTCGTGTCAGTATTGACGAACAAGGAGTGACAGCACTGATGAGTTGATTTTTTTTTTATTTTCAACATTGTCTACGACCGCAAGGCCTTTAACAACCACCGTGATTGAGCGGATTTTTCTCGGCGTGAGTTTGGAGTTTATCAAAGAAGTTGTTCAGGCAGTACGACGCTGAAAATTTTAGTGTCACAATGCCTGAACAACTTTTTCTAGTGTGGTCATGGTAGATGAACAAACATTGTTATTTGTGTAAGTTATTTTGCTTAAATATAACTGGACCATTCCATGCCAAACGTCCCAGCCACTTTGGCGACCATCTGAATTGTATTTGAAAAAAAAAAAGTGCTGACTTACTGCGTTGAAAACAGTGAACTGCTAGAATATTTCAGCGAGAAAAAAAGTTTTGTTCATGTGGCTGGCTTATAACTTCCTGGCATAATGCCGTCTGTGTGCTGTTTGTGGAAATTTTTGTTTTAAAACTACCGCTTATTTTTTCTAAAGCAAATTCGGTCTACCTGTTAAGTAAATGTGCTTCTGTAAGGTATTTGAAGCTCAATAGTAATAGTGCAATTTTTTAGCCACATTCGCTTCCAAGAATAAAGCCAAAATGTGTTATGTTTGCATTTTTTATTGCAATATTGCACTTTGTATGAATATCTGAGCAGTGAATATTTACTCCACAGAAGGTATATTTTGAGGAAAAAAATATCTTTAGACCTCTCAAGCTGCTGAAATATACGAGAAAATATCACGAATTTCACAAAATTGTGATTTTTGTCCGTATTGAGATGCAATTTGCTCCATGTTGTGACACAATGAAAACTCATTATTATACCTAAATTGTAAGAAAATGAAATTCTTTCTGTAATAAAAATCTTATCGCAAAAAGGACAGGAAAGAGCGCTGTCAACTGAATTTTATTGAAGGTGATACGAGCGTTTTTATACTGAGCACAAGACCAGGGCTCATTCTCATCAACACATGTGTGACCATGACAAAATAAGTTTAACCGAGAAAAGAATACTCTTTTTCGGAAAAGATAAGTGAAGGTGTACTGATGCATTGATCCTTGGCCTTCCTGATAAAGAGTTCTAAAATCTCTCATTTTTCTGCTTGCTTTTTTTTCAAAAACCGTGTTTTATGAAACCTAGGACTACACTTACATTCTTTACGGTGTCCGGCCATGAGACTACTATAGTTCTTCTTAACATTTAAAGCATGCCGTCTTGCTTGATCATTGAAGCATTGCCCAGTTTGTCCTGTTTACTTTTCCACATGTTAGCGGTATCTTATACACATTAGATTGGCATTCAGTAAACCTATTCTAGTGACGAATGGTGCAAGATTGACTATTCCTGTTGCTGTAAGTACATGCACTTTTGAAAGCTTGCAAGGGGTGGAAAACAACAATGTCATATCTGCTGGCTCTTTTCCTAAAATTGTGAGACACCTTATGTACGTAGTACCGTGTGACATGCAAAGGTGATTGGTCATTCTCTTTTTCTTTTGGTCCTGCTTCCTTTAACTTTACTTTCTGCAGGAGGGTTTCACAAACAAGTGTGATGATGCTGTTGGGGTATTGGCTGGTGCTATCAGCCCAGGAGTGCTAAGAATGTTCTGCCTTTTGATAGTGGGCATTCAAAATTAGTAGAAAGAGGAATTGATACCTCATGTACTCAGGCCACCCTTCAGAAGTCATGTTAGCACAAGGGTGAGGTCAGGTTTAAAAACCAGATTAAAAGACTAAAAGATGCTGGGTATCCCAACAGAATCATCACACCCGTTTGCAAAACCCTCCTGCAGAAAGTAAAGTTAGACAGCACCAACAAAAAACAATGACCAAAACCTTTGCATGTTATACCACATCATGTGTCTCACAATTAAAAAAATAGCCAGCACATATGATATTAGCGTGTTGTTTTCCACCCCTTGCAAGCTTTCAAAAGTGTATGTACTAAACAGCAACAGGAATAGTCAATCTTGCCCCATTCGTCACGAGAATAGGTTTACTTAATGCCAATTTAATGTTTGTAGAAGTATTTTTTATCAGGTAAACCAATGATCAGTGCATCACTACACGTTCACTTATCCTTTCCGAGAGGGAGTATTCTTTTCACGGTTAAAGATTATTTTGTAGTGCTCACACGTGTCGTCGCGCATGAACACGGTTCTTGTACTCCGTATAAAAGCGCTCGTAGCACATTCATTAAATTCAGTTGACAGTCGGTGCTCTTTCCTGTCCTCTCTGTCTCTTCCGAAAGTTGTCGCGCTGTGACTAGCACACAACCACGATGAACCAACTCTCCCAAATTAAGCTCTTGTTACGTAACACGTAGACCGAGTTTCGTATGAAAAGAAGGAGCGGTGCTTTTAAAATAAAATTTTTCACATACAACACCTAGACGGCATTCCAGAAAGTTCAGAAGGCAGCCACGTGACCAAATATTTTTCCTCTCCTAAATATTCCAGAAATTCACTATTTTCAATGCAGCACGAGTTTTTCGAATACATTTGAGATGGTTGCCAAAATGGCTGGGACATTTGACATAAAGCGACCCAGCTGTGTCATTAGCCTTAATTATGCATTACCTCTTTTGTTTTTTGTGTGTTTTGACTCAGTTTTGTGTTCGTTTTTAGCTTATTGTGTTTCTGATCATTGTATTGGTTTCTTAAGTATTCGCTAAAGTTATATGTGCAAAAACCCGTATATGTTTGCATGTACATCATTTCTCATAACCAATTGTTATACATCCAGGAATACAAAGCTTAATCCACTGTGATTATATACATTTGAAAACACTATCCATATATATTTTTGTGTGCATCACTTCTTGGGAACGATTGTGTACATGAAGGCATATATAGTGAAATCATGGTGATTGTATATATTTGAAAGAATCATAAGTATATATATGCTTGTATTTCATTCCTATTAACCGATTGTGTACATGAAGGAGTATTAAACTGGAAACCACTGGGATTGTAGATACTTGAAAGAATTATAGGGATATATTAGCGTATATTTCATTTGTAGTCTCTATGTACTTGAAGCAGTATACTAAACTGAAACCAGTGTAATTGTATGTTGCAAAGAATTGTCAATGAAGTGAAACTGAATAAATATAATAAACATTTGAGGTGTTGCTTGTGTAGTGTACGTATACGTGAACGTATATCTGGTGAAAAAGTTGTGTGGCAGAAGAAAAGTTTGTTTTATTTGCCTAATAAATAAACGCAATATGCAAGGGCAGCAAGGCTTCATTTTCTGTAACGCGCATTATGCATATACTGTGAAGTATATATAGATCCAGCACAAGTTCATACACAATGGCACGCGTTTATATTTTTGCCCAGACGCAATGAATGGAGCTCGACAGGTGGCGCACCATTGATTATGAGGACCACTTTCTTCAAGTAGTGTGTAATCAGTGCATGCTGATATCTATTAGTGCAGTCTAAAAGAATGCTGGCACCCCTGCAATGGGCACTCAACACCCTTGTGCACCCTTCTCGCACCCTCCTCAGAGGGTGCTAAAAAAGTGATGGACATCGAAGGCACCCTTCCTTAAGGGTGTTTTTTTAACACCCTACAGTTTTTTTACATGTACACCCTATTCTAAGGGTGCATAAAAAAGCACCCTTTTTGGAAGGTGCTGAATTAACACCCTTAGGGTGTCGTCCACGGGACAAGCTCATTTACACCCTTCCGGGTGTAAAAATTTTTACTGTGTACGTGGGAGACGCCCGCTACGCGCTAAGCGCGTCCTGCAGGACCGAAATAAAGTTTTTTCATTCCATTCCATTCTGGTAGAAATGGGTCTCACAATGCCTCACAGATGGCAGCACATTATCTAGCATTTGTTGTTTGCTTCATCAACGCCAGTGGAAAGGCATGATATGCTTAGGGCTAGATGGATATAGTTGCCCATTTTCAAAGCTGTTTGAATGTTACTGTGTGTTTTAGCGGCAATGGCTGCACTATAGCTGCAGTATTCCGGCCTTTCTCGTGGTCGTTTAATGACCTCCCAAATACGCCTACAAAATTGCCGAATGGGCTCGTTTTCGTCGCGACACCTGCCGAACGAGATGCCTTAGAGACACTCCTTCCTCTACATGACATTTATGTGGCGTTTTTCCCGATGCAACTGCCAGTAACATGGTAGTTTTGTGATAAGATAACTGCATGCCACGTGAACAGCCCGGGTGCAATCCTTAATTGCAACGAAAATTTAATTATTTATTTCATTAGCTTCGATTCCGATTTTTTGCTCACAGCCAACGGTGCCGATGCCGACGGCGGAATTGCTGCGACACGAGCTCTCTTAACGCTATCGCGTTGATAGTGTACTCTTTTTATGCAAGTACTGTAGTTGACCGGTCTCAGAACAATTAGATAATTAGTCAGTTAACTCATTCACGGGGTGCGGCGATGGCGTAGTGGTTAGAGCATCCGCCTCGCATGCAAGAGGTCCGTGGTTCAAATGCCGGTGCCGCGCAGTTTCCAACCGAATGCAAAAAAAAAAAATCCGCGTGTTGATGGAACTGCATTAAGAGGCCTGGGGTGCGGCCTCACCGGTAACCACCGCCGGGAACGCACTCCCTCACCAGAGAAGGATTGGCCACCCTGGTGCAGTATCTGGCCACTACCTCCCACATGCATACGTCAAATAACTCACGGCCCTGAGTCCCCAGCAGGTGCGAAGCAAGTGACCACGGCGGCGGTCAGATCTGCAACGCAGCAGAGGACGCTAAGAATCTCTGGATCCGGACAGGCCGCTACTGGAACCTGAACTTGGCAACGTTTAACGCTAGAACCTTATCTACTGAGGGAAGTCTAGCTGTACTATTCGAGGAGCTATAGGGTGTTAAATGGGATATAATAGGGCGCAGCGAGGTTAGGAGGACAGATGAGGCCTATACTATACTACAGAATAGGCACGTCCTTTGCTATCGGGGCTTGGCAGACAGAAGATAACTGGGAGTGGGGTTCCTAATTCACAGAAACATAGCTGGCAACATAGAGGAATACTATAGCATTAATGAAAATGTGGTAGGTATGGTAATTAAACTGAATAACAGATACAATATGAAGGTAGTACAGGCTTACGCGCCTACATCCAGCCATGATGACGCTTAAGTTGAAAGCTTCTATGAAGACGTGGAATCGGCAATGAGTAAGGTAAAAACACAGTATATCATAGTGATGGGCGACTTTAATGCAAAGGTAGGGAAGCAGCAGGCTGGAGACCAGGTAGTAGGATATTATGGCATCGGCACTAGAAACGCCAGAGGAGAGCTAGAATTCGCAGAACACAATAGTTTGCGGATTTTGAATACCTTCTACCGAAAACTAGAAAACCGCAAGTGGACATGGAGGAGCCCTAATGGCGAAAATAAGAACGAAATAGACTTTATAATGACTGCACACGCAGGAATCGTGCAGGATGTGGAAGTGGTTGACAAGGTACAATGCAGTGACCATAGAATGGTACGGTCTCGAATTCACCTAGACTTGAAGAAGAAACGACAGAAACTAATACGCAAGAAGCCAATCAATGACCTAGCACTGAGAGGGAAGGTACAGGAATTCAGAGTGTCGCTGCAGAACAGGTACTCGGCTCTTAGTGAGGAAACCAACCTTAGCGTAGATACAATGAATGGTAATTTGACGAGTATCATTACGGAGTGTGCAGTGGAAGTTGGAGGCAGGGTAGTTAGACAAGACACTGGCAAGCTTTCCCAGGAAACGAAGAACCTAATTAAGAAGCGTCAAGTCATGAAAGTGTCAAGTACAACAGACAAAATAGAACTGGCAGAGCTTTAGAAGTTGATTAATAGACGTAAAGTATGCGATGTAAGAAGGTATAACATGGAGAGAATTGAACACGCTCTGAAAAACGGAGGAAGCGTCAAAGCAGTGAAGAGGAAACTTGGGATAGGCAAAAGTCGGATATATGCACTAAGGGACAAAGGCAAAATAACTACCAATATGGATAGGATAGTTAAAATAGCGGAGGAGTTTTACAGAGATCTGTACAGTAGCCGAGACAACCACGACCTTAATACTATAAGAACTAGCAGTAACCCAGATGACACCCCACCAGTAATGATAGAAGTCAGAAAAGCTTTGGAGAGCATGCAAAGAGGCAAAGCTGCTGGTGAGGATCAGGTAACATCAGATCTGCTGAAAGATGGAAGACAGATTGTGTTAGAAAAACTAGCCACCCTGTTTACGAGGTGTCTCCTGAAGGGAAGGGTACCAGAGCCTTGGAAGAACGCTAACATCATCTTAATACATAAGAAAGGAGATGACAAGGACTTGAAGAATTACAGGCCGATCAGCTTGCTCTCTGTAGTATACAAGCAATTTACAAAGGTAATTGCTAACAGAGTAAAGAAAACATTCGAGT
Organism: Rhipicephalus annulatus; assembly: GCA_013436015.1. Classification (NCBI taxonomy): domain Eukaryota; kingdom Metazoa; phylum Arthropoda; class Arachnida; order Ixodida; family Ixodidae; genus Rhipicephalus; species Rhipicephalus annulatus. The sequence goes on along the minus strand of WOVY01011318.1, from coordinate 241,945 downwards.
TCAATCAACCAAAGAAACAAGCAGGATTTCGAACAGGGTACTCAACAATTGACCACATTCATACTATCAATCAGGTAATAGAGAAATGCTCAGAGTATAACCAAGAGTATACATAGCCTTCATAGATTACGAGAAGGCGTTTGATTCAGTAGAAATATCAGCCGTCATGCAGACACTGCGGAATCAGGGTGTAGATGAAGTATATATAAGCATTCTGGAAGAAATCTACAGGAGATGAACTGCTACCATAGTGCTTCATAAAGAAAGCAACAGAATACCAATCAAGAAGGGTGTAAGGCAGGGGGACACAATCTCCCCAATGCTATTTACCGCGTGCTTACAGGAGATTTTCAGAAGCCTAGAATGGGAACAGTTAGGGATAAGAGTTAATGGAGAATACCTTAGTAACCTGCGCTTCGCCGATGACATTGCATTGCTGAGTAACTCAGGGGACGGATTGCAACTTATGATTACGGAGTTAGACAAGGAGAGCAGAAAGGTTGGTGGTCTTAAAATTAATCTACAGAAAACAAAAGTAATGTACAACAACCTCGGAAAGGAGCAGCGCTTCGAGGTAAGTAATAGTGCACTTGAAGTTGTAAAAGACTATGTCTACTTAGGGCAGGTAATAACCGCAGAGCCTAACCACGAGATTGAAGTAACTAGAAGAATAAGAATGGGGTGGAGCACATTCGGCAAGCACTCTTTAATTATGACAGGTAGATTGCCACTATCCTTCAAGAGGAAGGTATATTACAGCTGTACCTTGCCGGTGCTTGGCTACGGAGCAGAAACCTGGAGACTTACAAAGAGGGTTAAGCTTAAATTGAGGACGACGCAGCGAGCAATGGAAAGGAAAATGGTAGGTGTAACCTTAAGAGACCAGAAGAGAGCAAAGTGGATTAGGGGACAAACGGGGGTTAAGGATATCATAGTTGAAATAAAGAAGAGGAAATGGACATGGGCCGGGCATGTAGCGCGTAGACAGGATAACCGCTGGTTATTAAGCGTAACTAACTGGATTCCCAGACAAGGGAAGCGGGTTAGGGGGAGACAGAAGGTTAGGTGGGCAGTTGAGATTAAGAAGTTTGCGGTTATAAATTAGCAGCAGCAAGCACAGGACCGGGTTAACTGGCGGAACATGGGACAGGCCTTTGTCCTGCAGTGGACGTTGTCAGGCTGATGATGATGATAATGATGATGATGACACTCGTTCACTTCATACACTAACATTAACGAAAAGAACGCTTTTAATTCATTTTCTTGGAATGTATTACTGAGTGCTTAGGAATTATGCCACGTGAATTGTACGCGGTTGTGACAACGCATCATAATTCGTGATTGAAGAGGAAAATTTAACAAGAGGATATTCTGGCGCTGTGGTCTGTCAGCAAGCATGAGAATGAAGGGTTGTACATGGATTTGCAAACATGAGAATGAAGGTGGTACATGGACTTCATGCTTACGGGCTTCAAACGCACTTGTGGTTTCGTCTACTGCAGTGTTTTGGTTTTGTTTCAAATAAAAGAACGAACCGTCTTGAACTTCGTGTCCTGATTAGAATTGTGGTGTTTAAAAGATTAAAGAGGTGAAGCGCAACTGCTCAACATTTGCCGATTGTGGTTTCGTGACAACGCAGCTCCAAGCCACGCAAAGCCACACAGAACCGAAAGTATGAATATTAGACGAATCCATGCACTGGTCGTCATTCCCACCATGCTCACTGACGCGCCATGCATTGTAGCTCCCATAGACACGAGTGCTAGGGTTCCTTTTAACGTAATAATAGGAAACTCATGGACGCAGCTGACGCCCCTGACGCACACGGGTGTCACTCGGCTCCGATTTGGCGGCAAGAACGGGACAGCGCCAAGCCTGCGTTTGTGTGGAACGTCGTTCGTGCGCTGTGTTGAAGTGTATACCAGGCTGCTGTTTACGTATCGTTCTGCGCTCCATAAATGAGGAAAGCATTTCAATTTCCAAGCGGAAGTATTCGGTTCCACGACGCCACACATAACGCACAGTGTCAGAGATCAGCTTTTACTCCTATATCCGGTGCTATACCCGGTGACGCGAGACGCGAGACGCAACGGCAAGGTGCATTGTGATGGTCCGTAGCAAGCAGTTCGACCACGGTGGGTAGGAGCGTTCGCTGACAAAAAGTTATGGTGCTCATTCAAATACGTTGACGTGTTTCTCACTCTCATTCTGTAATATGGGCAGTCGCCGTATGAAAAAAAAAATTGACGGCAGATCCACGAGGTGAATGATGATGAGATTGGGCGAAGCTCCTGGAAGTAATACCGTGAAATTTTCTTCCGTTCACTCGCCTGGCGATATGCGTGCTTCCTCGCCGCTTCCCATTGTCGAAGGTTTTCAAGATCTGCTTCGCGACGTTGACGTGCTGCCTCGGCATCTCGTTCCCGTACGGAAGGATCTTGCTGACGCTGACGTGCCGCTGCAGTTTCTTGTTCACGTACGGCGGGATCTTGCCGACGCTGCCTTGCTGATGTGGCCTCTCGTTCCCGTACGGAAGGATCTTTCTGACGCTGACGTTCCGCTGCAGCTTCTTGTTCACGTACGGCGGGATCTTGCCGACGCTGCCTTGCTGATGTGGCCTCTCGTTCCCGTACGGAAGGATCTTCCTGACGCTGACGTTCCGCTGCAGCTTCTTGTTCACGTACGGCGGGATCTTGTCGACGCTGCCTTGCTGATGTGGCCTCTCGTTCCCGTACGGAAGGATCTTGCTGACGCTGACGTTCCGCTGCAGCTTCTTGTTCACGTACGGCGGGATCTTGCCGACGCTGCCTTGCTGATGTGGCCTCTCGTTCCCTTACGAAAGGATCTTGCCGTCACTGACGTTCCGCTGCAGCTCCTTGTTCCCGTACAGCAGGATCGTGGCGGCGACGTCGCGCAGCTTCCCGGCGCACTTCTGCCTCGCGTGCTCTCACTTCAGGGTCCTGTCTGCGAGCGCGCGCCGCCGCTGCCCTGCGCGCCCGCCTTTCGATATCCTTATTCATACGAGCACACACCGACGGCAACGAGAATCGGCAACTACAAACCTGTATCTATATGGTTTTGATTATAAAACCATTTCTTTAGAAAACACCTGGCGCCTTTCGTTAAGCAGCTGGCGTCTTCTTTTCGTTTTACTTTAGAAACATCTGGCGTCTTTTCGTTTTGCTTTTAGAAAACATCTGGCGTCTTTCGTTGGTTTATTCCATCAATCAACGGCGTTTTGAACAAAACTTTTTTGTTTAATCACGCACAGGAGAAACTTTACCAGGCACTACCTTGGAGGTAAACAATGGCTGCTACTGAGAATGAGAGACAGCAGAAGTCAGATTTTAACACTTCTACTTCTAACGTTTCCTACTGGAACACGCCAATGGCTGCTAATGGGGAATGAGAGACAGAAGAACTCGGCTTTTAGTTAACGCGCACGCTGCAATTTTTGTTGTTGTTGTTGTTCAACAACACACAGGAGAAATCTCCCACCGGCACCACCTTGGAGGTCAAAGCGTAAGACTGGTTACACACTACGACTACGAAGGACGAACGGGCGCCGCTATAAGGAGTTTCCCCTTTAAAAGACACACACACACACAGCGCGGGTATACGGGAAAAGAACGGCAACAGGACAGAGCGCTGGCTACTAATGTTCTGCACGCTTTTCAATTGAACAGACGGCGCCATCTTCAGTGTTAGAATATTGGGCTGGCACTCAGCGGACCCGGCGGCAGCGGCGAAACACAACTGCGCGTGACCCGAAAAACCTTGCACCAATAGCAGTGGGGCTTGAGCCCGGGTCCGCTGAGTGCCAGCCCATATTCTACCACTGAGATACGCCTGTGCATGTGACTTGTTGTCAAACTTTCCTTATGCCGACACGACCCAGAACTAATGAAACAGTGGGGCTCAAACCCGGGTCCACTGGGTGCCAGCCCGGTACTTTGACCACTGAGATACACCGGTGCTTGTGACTTGTTGTCAAACTTGCCTTAGGCAGGCTTGATGTCAGGAAAGCAATCACGTTAATACGACTTATAAAGAGTTTTACAAAAGCGAAAGAACAACAAGTCATCGCGCAATGCGAATAGCGCAACGGGTGGGGCGTCCAATGCTCCAAACCATCACAAAAGCTTGTTCTTCTTCCCCTATTGACTGTGGCGAATACCCACTTCAGCCATGATTCCTCATCATCCTCAGCCACTGCATGGAAAACTGGCAAAATTTCTAGCAAGTGTTTAGCGGATACCACGCTTCTCAGGAGAATGACAAAAAATCGTACGGAGAATGCCGACCTACTATCCAAGAGTTTATTATTAATGTACTGTCTGGTACTAAGCAAGTGTGCTAGCAGTTGTTACCCAATGACTGTTCTAAAAAGGCTCCGAAAGGCCATTCTTCTAGCTTTCGCTGCCTCGGTGCTGCGCCTGTTATTTTTTTTTGATAGGGATGTTTGAACGAGGAACCAATTGGAAAACGATGGATTAGAAATAAGATAAACAGAGGTAATAAAAAACGAGCAATCTAACATTGTTTGAAATAAAGTGAATTTATGCCTCAGCTTAACATTCTATTCGTTTTGTTGCATTTAGAAAATCGCGTAAGGTCTCGCAAACGCTCCTGTAGTTACATCCCTTTTCAGAGTCTTCAATGGAAGGGACCACTGGAAGGGATAAATTTAAGCCAACCTATAGACGGACAGGTCCTTCTAACAGTCTCTTTGTTTTATTTGTAGATAACTTGCATTATAACAGGAAATTATGACGTGATTAACTCTCGAAGCAGTGGATGCAGGGAGACTGTGCCAAACCAGACCTGTGTAGATAATAATTTAGGGGAGTAACTCTGCATCGTATTCTCGTAATTGATATATCCGCCATTCTAGAGGAGCACCACCGAATTTTCCAGGTGTGCTTATGATGGCAAAAGTCAGATTGTGCCACGCGAGAGATATATATTTATAGTTATTCACGCATCATGTTCGGCTTCTTTTCCGTTGCTTTTTCTATTTACAGATTAGTAATTATTTTTGCACTTTTGATCGCAATCGAGTCAATTGGGGACGATTTCTTTTCGTTGCGTTGGGCTCATTCCTTACCAGCGTGAGAAAACCAGCTGTTTTAGCTTAATCAATCGAGCTGGGGATAGTGACCGAGAGTGGCCGTGCTACGCCCCCTGTTAGCGCGGCTCTTTTATTACGCTCGTGTTACAATCGTGGCTCGCGACAGCTGTGAATCGTTGTTGAACAGCCCGGTCACGTCCAACATTCCTTTCGTTTTAGGTATAAAAGCTCCATTAAATTAGCGCTAGCTGCAACACATTGCCGATTTGATTATTTATATTTTTAGCGTTTTGCCCGTGAGACCGAAATGGACGGCTGGTGCACGCTGACCAACTCTGCGTGTAAAATTAATTCACTGCATGTGTGGGTAATACAACTAGAGGAAATTTCGCAAGGCCATGGACAGGTAAGAGGAAGGCGAGCGTTTACTTCTTCCTCACCGAACACTCATCTTTCTATAGCAAAAACCGCTGCAACCGCGGCTGATCACATGGGCTGTACATAGTACAATTGAACGCAGAATGTACTTCTTACCGCATTTCTCAGGACAAACAGGCAACATGGCAGTACCGAAGAAGCGTGGCGACAACACCCGTTGTCAACCGCGCCGGATCTGCCCTGAATCTGCTAAGCATCTGCGCAATGTCGGCTTCTCCTCAGTGCAAATGAACCACCTATCACCACGTGATGACGCTCGACGAATAGCGTGCACTGAACACGTCAAAGGCTGAGTGTGTGGCGCTCGGGCAACTATGCTACCCGAATGTAGCATACACAGTAACTCTAGACAGGAGTGGACCAAGGGACGTCTGATGTCACAAACGTGCCAATACCCTCCACCTCCGCCCCCCCCCCCCAAAAAAAAAATAAGCTCCAATGCAGGCCTCCACGATTGCCTGGATATATATACTGGCGCGGGGTGGGTAATTTCATGTTGAATTTCAATGGTAGAGTCGGAGCACCCAATAGACTGTGCGAGCGAGACCTCTAGTGAGTGACTCTGGCGTAGAGCAACGCTTCCAAATCCGCGAGTGGAACGCAATCTGCGCTGCCGGGGCAAGGAAGGGGAGCAAGGTGGAAGCGGAAGTTCTTGAGTTGCCCATAATACCCTGCGCGTAGTTGTTCAAATCTGCTAAGAATTCCACTGTCGAATTTCGTTGAATTACTTCTCGTGCTGCAGCTTCAGTGTCGCTGTCACTATCCGATGAACCGGTCGTTCAGGGGTGAACTCGGAGCTGTCGCTATCGAGCTGGATGATTTGCCCAGTCGATCATGCCGTCCATCATTACTGCCAAAACACGTGACAGTGGCGGCACCCCCAAGTGGAGTGCCACCACTAAATGGTGCGGCCCTTGATAGTGCCATTCATCTACTGAAATGGGTCTACGTTGCACTATCCAGAACTAACATACTACGTATGTACTCAACGAACCCATATTGCTCTTGACACAGTTACGCAACTGTAAACAACTGGTTAAATAAAACATAAGCGGCGGCTCAACCTACACATGTGGGAACATTTGTACATATCTTTAGCGTCATTTGGTCACATTTCGCTCAACAGTAAAATTACACTGGTCACTTTCCCACCGCATGCTTCGCATGACATCCATTCCCATGGTACGTGGGATCTGCTTTTTTTTTCTATTGATCACATTAGCGTCATTCCCGATTTTTCGGTCACGGATTATGCCGATTTTCCACTCAAAACCAAGGACACAAATTCCGATATCGACCCTGAAGCCGGAATGGCTGCGAAACTGGCTCATTGAAGCTATCGAATTACAATGCACTTTCCAAAGCACATTACGTATGCTGCCAGCCAAGAAAAGCTAGACAAGCATGGAGGGAAGAGTGCCAGAGACGACCGAGAAGAAGCATTTACGGCGCGAAATGATCACATCACCTCAAACTCGCAAGCGCGCAGAAATGGGAAAAGAGCGGGAGGTGGTCGGAAAACGAATGCTTTACTTTTCCCGTTACCGTAAACACAGCGATATTCCAGAGGGTATGACTAGGGTGCAGTCAGGTGTTTCGGGCTGCTGCAGTGCTTTTGATTGGCTACTAGAGCAAGACACGTGACTACATGTGCACCGCCATTTCCCAGAGCGATAGCGTGGCTACATTGAAGAATGACCGTACTCTCTTAGAGATCAGAGCATGTGGTTTCGAGTTTTGTGGAGGAGCGTGTGAGAAGCGCGAGTTGTGTGATCGGCGGAACTTTTTTCGGTTGCTCGTTCGAAGTGAGCAAGCAGGTGTGCGGTACGCTGTCGGCTCTACTCTCCTCGACGAACTCCGCATTTCTTTTGTTGGCTCAAAGCAGGATTTTACCCGCTTGGATACTTCGGAGATCGTTTCGTTGCTCCTACGCAATGTCGGGTAAGTGGCTGCAGAAGTGCATTTCGGTTGAGTTGGTTTACGTCAGCTTTCGTCGGTAGCAAGCGGCACCACGCCTCTCGTTCTTTGAGCGCGTCCGTAAGTGACTGTATCTATATGTGTGTGTTTGTGAGCCTCTGTTTTTGGCAGAGATTCTCTTGGTGTATTTCGTTCCGATTGGTTGTACAAGGTATTACTGCGATGTCCTCGTGTTGCGTAGCTCTCGCCGGTCGGTGCCCCGTCCTCGGACTCCTCCAACAGTCTTCTCATCTTTCTATACTCTCATACCTTTTCTGCCGTGCCTGCTGCGCTGAGTGCTCTCATTCCTTTATATCTCCACCTTTTCTATTAATTGCTTCGCCGACGCCCTAAAGCCACTGCACAAATCAAGTGCCTTATTCTTTTCCGTCTAACCACCACAGTCACCATTTGGAAGCCGGTGAGGGAATACCGTATAAGTGCCTCAAATATATTAATGATCATGAACTGCTGTAAGACGGGACACGTTGACACAGACACGGTGGTGCATCCTCATGTACAGATGCATCAAGTGTGAATAGTCCGTGTTTATGTAGAACATTACGTTTCTTTTTCAATATCAGTGTGTATATACACTTCAATCAGATCGAAGCCACAGTTATTACTTTGCGCTCCTTCCCTCGTTATTTTGCTCGAAATAGCCACAACTGCTACTTCTAATCGAACATAAACTGACTAGCCCAACAACGTGTACTTCTAGATTGCATATTCTTACCGCGCTGTAGTTTTACGTCCCAAAACCAGGATGTGATTATGGGAGATGGCGTAGTGGAGGGCTGCGGAAATTCGGACTGTCTTGTATTCTTCAACCTGCACTCTCATCGCACAGTACACTTGCCTCTGCCATTTCGCCTCCATTGATAAGCGTACGCCGCGGCTGGGGTCGAACCTGCGACTTTTTCTCTGCAACCTCTTTTCTCCCCTTTATCCCTTCCCCAGTGCAGGGTAGCAAACCGGATGCGCATCTGGTTAACCTCCCTGCCTTTCCTTGCATCTTTATCTCTCTCTCTCTTGGGCCGCTGATCCGACCTCGGCAACCGCTTCTATCGCATTCATTTCGTTCCTTGTAAAAGAGTATTTGCGCCAAAACTAAATGATTGACTACATGTCCAAGTATGCACGTTTCTGGTACGTGAATTACAAGCAGTGCTATTACTGAGGTAATAACGGTTACGCGAACTATTAATATAAGGCGCACGCGCCCGTTGCTCGCGTTTGAGTTCTGAACACCCCCAACTACACCGCATCCTTTCCGACAAGCTTCAGCACGCACGCTAGCCTACCGCATGACCACTGGTATGCGTACAGCGTGCCATAACCAGGCTTCTCCGGCCTCCGCCCGAATCGCCTACTTGGGTCGCGGCGCTGGCGGGGGCCAAGCGCCACTTTGTCTAGACGCATGGCGCGACATTGTGGCGACACCGTTTATCCCTTCTCCTTCGCGCCCCTTCGCTCGCCCGTACCCCATGTATCGCCCTCTATCTGTGTGCGCTTGCCGCTCGGTCTCTCGAGAGCTGTCGATGCAAACATGACACGCAGCGACCAGGCTGCGACATTGACGGGCGCCAGTTCTGCGCAGAAGGGTGGAGGAAAAAAAAAAACAAACACGGTGGTGGTGGGGGGGGATCAAGGAGGCTTTCACGGTGCTATTGACTGCTTTAGTTATAATAGGGCTTCGTGTGTTCTTTTTTCTTAAATTACGGAGGATGCTTTTCGCAGTGTTATCGTCTTTGAAGCTCTTATCACCATTGCCGAAACAGCTCTTTCTGATACTATAGCACGGGAAGTTCGCCAATTGCGTGCGTATTTATGCTGATTAATAAACCATACCTCGGCGTTCGTCCGGAGCATTGGTTGTTCTATAGCGAAACCTATTACCGTAAGTTTCAAGACGGACAAGCCAAATTCATTGATGGCTGCAAAACTTGCCGCTCTTGCCCCGCCACGGTGGTCTAGTGGCAAAGGTACTTGGCTGCTGACCCGCAGGTCGCGCGATCGAATCCCGGCTGCGGCGGCTGCATTTCTGATGGAGGCGGTAATGTCGTAGGCCCGTGTGCTTAAATTTGGGTGCAGGTTGAAGAACCACAGGTGGTCTAAAGTTCTGGATTCTTCCACTACGGCGTCTCTCATAACCGTATGGTGGTTTTGGGACGTTGAACCCTACTTAATAATCAATCATTTTTAGAGTACTATTACTTACTCTCTTCACAACCATACGCATGGGGAGAGGGGGAATCTCATGTCTTGATGTACATGTGCAGCATCTGTTTAAACTACTGCCCATAGTGACGTCACAGAAAAAAGCTGATGCCTGTGCCCCCCCCCCCCCCACCCGTCGGGTCTGTGTGAACCACCCTCCCCCGAAAAAAAATTTGTGGCTACGCACCTGCTTTCACATAATTTTTTACTTTTAACATGGCAATCCTTACATACAATTCCCTTCACTCCACCATTCGCTCAATTTTTGACAAAGGACAACTCTCTAATCAACATAAAACACAATTAGCATCAAATTATTTCTTGTACCAAAAACTAAAGATAAATATCGTAGATTAATTTGTGGTGTCACAGCAATGTCCTTCTGCAACAGTATTCCAGGAAACGTTAAGCTTTGTAGTAGTCTAGGCTGTTTTAAAAATCAATTGTTTTCGTATTTAATATACCTGTAACTAATTTGACTTATGTTGTTAAATTGGCAATATCTTACTGTAATTATTGTTATATACATATTAAAACAAAATAACCTCTTTTCTTGTGTTTGAACATTTAGCAATTTTCCCATTTTGTGACATATCAACTAATTTTTTTGCTTTGTTATTATCAATGTGCATGTCAGATTTTCAGTATAATCGCTACTCTGTTTATATGTTGTATATTTTCTACAATACTGCATGTTAGTAGTTGAACGGGTTTGCTGCATTTTCTTTTATATTAACCTGATTGTCTTCATAGTTTGAATTCTTACAACATGTATCGCAGAGTATTTTGCTATCGCGCTTTATTTCATTTGCTGTCATGTGTTATTGCTTATTTGAACATTATTCGTCGTTGTCAAGTTGATATTGATATTTTGTTTGTTTATTTAGTACAGAAGGTGCCCTTGCAGCCTAGAGCTTTGGGACCTCATTCTGTAAATTATTTTGGGATGTAAGGCTTCCTGATTGAATGAAAAAATTCTTGTATTTTGACGGATAAGGACACACGGTCTCATGTACACATAAAATGAGATTCTTAGAGCCATTTCAATTCCCTTTGTGGCATTTCTGTTTTCCTTTTTATCAGGGCCCTCATAGGTTGAGAATTACAACTGTCAGAGAAGCACGAATTCTCAGGAAATTCGCTATGATCTCCCAGTGCCCATCGTTGTGTACTTGCGCATTTCATTTTTCTATGATAGGAGTTCTGTGTATGCAAACAATATCAATAACCCTTTTTGCAGTTGCAGAGCCACAAGGATCCTATCACTTGTGTGGAAGGCCATGCTTCTACTGCTATCCACCTGCTCCCAAATCACGCCGAGACGCTGTTTCACAGACTGAAGAGAAATCTGTGGTAAATTGATTAAGTGATTTAGTAATCAAAACAAAGCTCAGCTAGCTATCCCTATAGGCATGATGCTTAAAGGGTTCAATGAAAATAGTTTAATTTAATTAAATAATGAGGATCTTGTCACGTGTGTAGAAGGCAATGCTCCTACTGCTATTTATCTGCTCCCAAATCACGCCGACACGCTGTTTCACAGACAGAAGAGAAATCTGAGCTAAATTGATTAAGCGATTTAGTAATCAAAATAAAGCTTATCTAGCTATCTTTATAGGCATGATGCCTAAAGGGTACAGAGAAAATAGATTAATTTAATAAAATAATGAGGATCATGTCATGTGTGTAGAAGGCAATGCTCCTACCTCTATACCTCTATGCACCTGCTCCCAAATCACGCCGACACGCTGTTTTACAGACTGAAGAGAAATCTGAGGTCAATTGATTAAGCGATTTAGTAATCAAAATAAAGCTCATCTAGCTATCCCTATAGGCATGATGCCTAAAGGGTTCAGTGAAAATAGTTTATTTAATAAAATAATGAGGATCTTGTCACCTGTGTAGAAGGCAATGCTCCTACAGCTATTTATCGGCTCCCAAATCACGCCGACACGCTGTTTCACAGACCGAAGAGAAATCTGAGCTAAATTGATTAAGCGATTTAGTAATCAAAATAAAGCTCATCTAGCTATCTTTATAGGCATGATGCCTAAAGGGTACAGAGAAAATAGATTAATTTAATAAAATAATGAGGATCCTGTCATGTGTGTAGAAGGCAATGCTCCTACCTCTATGCACCTGCTCCCAAATCACGACGACACGCTGTTTTACAGACTGAAGAGAAATCTGAGGTCAATTGATTAAGCGATTTAGTAATCAAAATAAAGCTCATCTAGCTATCCCTATAGGCATTATGCCTAAAGGGTTCAGTGAAAATAGTTTAGTTTAATAAAATAATGAAGATCCTGTCACGTGTGTAGAAGGCAAAGCTCCTACTGCTAATTATCTGCTCCCAAATCACGCCGACACGCTGTTTGACTGACTGAAGAGAAATCTGAGGTCAATTGATTAAGCGATTTAGTAATCAAAATAAAGCTCATCTAGCTATCTTTATAGGCATGATGCCTAAAGGGTTCAGTGAAAATAGTTTAATTTAATGAAATAATGAGGATCCTGTCACGTGTGTAGAAGGCAATGCTCCTACCTCTATACCTCTATGCACCTGCTCCCAAATCACGCCGACACGCTGTTTTACAGACTGAAGAGAAATCTGAGGTCAATTGATTAAGCGATTTAGTAATCAAAATAAAGCTCATCTAGCTATCCCTATAGGCATGATGCCTAAAGGGTTCAGTGAAAATAGAATAATTTCATAAAATAATGAGGATCCTGTCATGTGTGTAGAAGGCAATGCTCCTACCTCTATACCTCTATGCACCTGCTCCCAAATCACGCCGAGACGCTGTTTCACAGACTGAAGAGAAATCTGTGGTAAATTGAATAAGTGATTTAGTAATCAAAACAAAGCTCAGCTAGCTGTGCCTATAGGCATGATGCTTAAAGGGTTCAATGAAAATAGTTTAATTTAATTAAATAATGAGGATCTTGTCACGTGTGTAGAAGGCAATGCTCCTACTGCTATTTATCTGCTCCCTAATCACGCCGACACGCTGTTTCACAGACAGAAGAGAAATCTGAGCTAAATTGATTAGGCGATTTAGTAATCAAAATAAAGCTTATCTAGCTATCTTTATAGGCATGATGCCTAATAGGTACAGAGAAAATAGATTAACTTACTAAAATAATGAGGATCATGTCATGTGTGTAGAAGGCAATGCTCCTACCTCTATACCTCTATGCACCTGCTCCCAAATCACGCCGACACGCTGTTTTACAGACTGAAGAGAAATCTGAGGTCAATTGATTAAGCAATTTAGTAATCAAAATAAAGCTCATCTAGCTATCCCTATAGGCATGATGCCTAAAGGGTTCAGTGAAAATAGTTTATTTAATAAAATAATGAGGATCTTGTCACCTGTGTAGAAGGCAATGCTCCTACTGCTATTTATCGGCTCCCAAATCACGCCAACACGCTGTTTCACAGACCGAAGAGAAATCTGAGCTAAATTGATTAAGCAATTTAGTAATCAAAATAAAGCTCATCTAGCTATCTTTATAGGCATGATGCCTAAAGGGTTCAGTGAAAATAGTTTAATTTAATAAAATAATGAGGATCCTGTCACGTGTGTAGAAGGCAATGCTCCTACCTCTATACCTCTATGCACCTGCTCCCAAATCACGCCGACACGCTGTTTTACAGACTGAAGAGAAATCTGAGGTCAATTGATTAAGCGGTTTAGTAATCAAAATAAAGCTCATCTAGCTATCCCTATAGGCATGATGCCTAAAGGGTTCAGTGAAAATAGAATAATTTAATAAAATAATGAGGATCCTGTCATGTGTGTAGAAGGCAATGCTCCTACCTCTATACCTCTATGCACCTGCTCCCAAATCACGCCGACACGCTGTTTTACAGACTGAAGAGAAATCTGAGGTCAATTGATTAAGCGATTTAGTAATCAAAATAAAGCTCATCTAGCTATCCCTATAGGCATGATGCCTAAAGGGTTCAGTGAAAATAGTTTAATTTAATGAAATAATGAGGATCCTGTCATGTGTGTAGAAGGCAATGCTCTTACTGCTATGCACCTGCTCCCAAATCACGCCGACACGCTGTTTCACAGACTGAAAAGAAATCTGAGGTAAATTGATTAAGCGGTTTAGTAATCAAAATAAAGCTCATCTAGCTATCCCTATAGGCATTATGCCTAAAGGGTTCAGTGAAAATAGTTTAGTTTAATAAAATAATGAAGATCCTGTCACGTGTGTAGAAGGCAATGCTCCTATCTCTATGCACCTGCTCCCAAATCACGTCGACACGCTGTTTTACAGACTGAAGAGAAATCTGAGGTCAATTGATTAAGCGATTTAGTAATCAAAATAAAGCTCATCTAGCTATCCCTATAGGCATTATGCCTAAAGGGTTCAGTGAAAATAGTTTAGTTTAATAAAATAATGAAGATCCTGTCACGTGTGTAGAAGGCAATGCTCCTACTGCTAAGTATCTGCTCCCAAATCACGCCGACACGCTGTTTCACTGACTGAAAAGAAATCTGAGGTCAATTGATTAAGCGATTTAGTAATCAAAATAAAGCTCATCTAGCTATCCCTATAGGCTTGATGGCTCAAGGGTTCAGTGCAAATAGTTTAATTTAATGAAATAGTGAGGATCCTGTCATGTGTGTAGAATGCAATGCTCCTACAGCTATCCACCTGCTCCCAAATCACGCCGACATGTTGTTTTACAGACTGAAGAAAAATCTGAGGTCAATTGATTAAGCGATTTAGTAATCAAAATAAAGCTCATCTAGCTATCCCTATAAGCATGATGCCTAAAGGGTTCAGTGAAAATAGTTTAATTTAATGAAATATTGAGGATCCTGTCATGTGTGTAGAAGGCAATGCTCTTACTGCTATGCACCTGCTCCCAAATCACGCCGACACGCTGTTTCACAGACTGAAAAGAAATCTGAGGTAAATTGATTAAGCTATTTAGTTATCAAAATAAAGCTCAGCTAGCTATCCTTATAGGCATGATGCCTAGAGGGTTCAGGGAAAAAAGTTTAATTTAATAAAATAGCGTTGGAATTTCACGTCCCAAAACAATGATAAAGTTACGACAGACACCGCAGTAGAGGGCACTGGAAATTTGGCAACTCCATTGAAATGCACCTGGGATTCAATCCTTCGATTTCTGGGTCAGTAGTGGAGTGCCGTATCCGCTATTTAATCCCTGGAGGCCCCACTGTGGTGGTCAAGTGGCTAAAGTACTCTGCTTCTGACCCACAGGTGGCAAGATATATCCCGGTTGTGGTGACTGCATTTGCGATGGAGGCGTAAATGCTGTAGGCCGGTGCGCTCACTTTTGGGTGCACGTTAAAGAACCCTAGGTGGTCGAAATTTCCGGAGCTCTCTACTATGGTGTCTTTCATTGTCATTTGGTGATTTTGGGACATTAACCCTCACATATCATCATATGATCCCAGAGGGAAGCTTAGATATCACGAATGCATACTGAAGCATGCAGTCATATCACGTAGAACTGTATCGAGAGATAGCTTCGTCATTCGCATTTTGCATTTGTCCCTAAATTTATCGGTACGCTCGAAAGAATGTTATCAGCCCACCTTGAGTAAAGGATTGGCTGCCTTGACAATAGAACGTATGTAAAGAAAGCCGTATGTAGAAAATAGGTCGTACGTAGAAAATTTTTCAGGGGGCGGGGAAAAGCACCTCTATTAGAAGTGGCCCACAAGCTTGCATCAAGCTAGTGGGGCCACGACTTCTTCAGTGAATGTTTAGTTAGCGGATTAACGTAAGAACTGGCTTTAAATGCGAAGCATCTCTTAGCAAACTTTGGCGACCTTGAGCGTATCTATCTATCTATCTATCTATCTATCTATTTATCTATCTAGCTCTTCTGGCCGTTTCCTTAATGGTATTGATACCGAAATTGGTATGGCATAACATGACTATGATCAGCATAACTGGCTAGTCATAACATGAAAATCATCACATGAAAGACATGGTTTACTTTTCATGGTCTTGCTGCTCTTGCCGTGGTTTCGTGCACATGACATATTGCAACACTGGTATGGTACGACATGACTGCATGGCGTGCATAAGTGACCGATGCTAAGGTGGAAATCATGAGATGCATGTCATGTAAGCCACGCTCATGGTGCGCTCGCGGTGATTTTGCTAGCTTCACATATACCAAATTTGGTTCACATATACCAAATTTGGTGTTATGTGATGCCAATGGATGATAAAGGTATGCAAACATGATAATCATAACATGTGTAATGTAAAAACATGACAACATATTACACTCATGATGTGCTCGTGGCTGTTTCGCAAGCTTCACATATACCAAATTTGATATTACGCGACGTGAATGGACGTCGAAGGTATATCAATGGTGCAAACATGATAATCATGAGATGCGTGTTATATAAGAAAACAAATACATGCCACGCTCATGATGCACTCATGGCCGTTACGCTAGTTTCACAAATATCAAATTTAGTATCACTTGACATGAATAGACGACTTAAAATAACTTACACGTCCAAACATGATTATCATGATATGCGTGTCATGTAAAACATGACTTCATGCTACGCTCATAGTGTGTTGGCAAATGTTTCGCTAGCTCCACATTTATACCAAATTTCTTATTACCTGACGTGAGTAGATGGTGAATGACACGTCTGAACATGATAATCATGATGTGGAAGTCATGTGCGGCATAATTAACGTTGGCCTCGTAACGTTTTGCTGATTTTAGAGTGACATATCAACCTTCATCATTCACGCTCAGAATGTCGATTCCCACTGTACATGGGATCTGGTAATTCTATTTCCTTGCCGTTCGTAGTCCCAGCCACTGTCTTAAGACCTCCGGATGTATTTTTCGCCAGCAGGAATGTGCTGGAGTTATGAACCGCGATGAAGTAAACCGGTTCCTCCGTTTACGTCCACTCACTCAAATTCGTTAAAGTGTGCTGTGGTAAATTCTCATATTCAAAATTCACTGATGAAGTCGTTTCTCAACAAGCTTGATGCGAGCTTGTGGGTCCAGGCTAAACTTTTCACAGACTCTGGTTAACCAATGTGCCTGTCAACTGCCGTCATTGAAAATGTGAGCAGGCAAGAAAGGGCAAAGGCCAGGGGGCCGGCTGCTGACACTAAGGCAGCCTATTGGTTGCTGTACTGCCCTACATGCACGTCGTTTTACATAATTTGTGAAGGATAGGGAGAAAAGACAGTGAGGACGTGGTGTCTCCCGCTCACGGACGGTTACAAGGATTGTGCGAAAAGGTCAATGGAGACAGTAGCGAAGAACAGTACTATGAGATCAAACACAGGGAAAAAAAAATTGTTAGTTGCAGGCGAAGTATTGTGTATCGTAATGTTTTAACTTGTGGACACAGGTGTATAGGCCAGACTGGAAGAGTAATAAACTGAACACTTAGGAATCACAAGTACATTGTATAAAAGGCTGTAGATGGCCATTTGGGAATTTACTGTCAGAGTTGCGTTGCGCCCCAATGTTTCAGAACACGCATGTTCTCGATAGGGTGCATGGCAGGACTACTTGCGAAATGCCTAAAGCCTGGGAAGTTCAAAAAAATGAAACAAAGTTGAGTGAATGTGGCTTCTTTAGCTTTGCCAGCTAGAAGTATTTTGAATCATCGCTTTGATGGTGGCTGTACCACATAGTTGAGATCAGTGGCGACACCTGCATGAGCTGGACGTACTGTATGTTTACATGTTGTCCAGGTTTTATCGATTTATTGTTATTATCGACATGTGCGGTAGCAAATACAACAATTAGTTGCAAGTTTGCGCTGTGTGTTTGTGTGTCCCTCTTCTCTGTAACTGTCGTGGTGCGCTAGGTCATATGAATGAACCCCAACCAACTAGCCCGGCAACTGGCCTTAGCAAATGATGGATTTCAATGAAGGAATTATATCAAACTGTTCGTGAAAAGACTGCTCGTAAAAGAATCCTCTATTAAGCCTTACTTCACCTGTGACGTTATGAACTATTAATATCACACTCATTACTTCGCCTTTTAGTGATACTGTATTTTTCTTACAGCACTGGCTGTCCAAGTGTTTCGAGACCGCCGATCTTGCCGATGTGGATATTTTGGTCGAGTGCTGCTTCTTCCCAGGTAATAAGGCCACCTTCAAGGCCCACAAAATGATCCTGGCTGCACAGAACGATGTGTTCAGGGCCATGTTTTACGGTAATTTCGCCAAGGAAGACCGCATAGTCATCACTGATTTGCATCCAGAGGGCATCCAGGGCCTGTTGCGGTGAGTCTTTTTTTATTCTTTCTTTGGTGTTTTAGGAGAATACGTCATGCGCTTTTCATCTAACTTCGTAGGCCGTTAATTGTATCAATGTTACCATATACCTTTTGTCGAAAGAAGAAAGCACTGCGCAAAAATTTCATAATGTTACCATATACCTTTTGTCGAAAGAAGAAAGCACTACGCAAAAATTTCATCTTCAAATACCTAAATTCACAGCAATGTGAAATATTAAACTAAAAAGAATGCTGGTAATAAGCAACAGGCTGTAGACTCAAGATAAACAAAGAAAGTATAAAGATAAAGAAAGAATGCTTTTAAGTAATGATACGTTACGCAGCCTGCCTCATATGCACGTTTATTATCAAACTGTATGTCACAGCTACGATTCATACATGTAAGCGAAGATGTCGTGCTATCCTTTCACCGGCCGAAAAACTTGTGTTGGGCCGTTACGCGAGCGAAGTCACAAGATGTCGCAAAAAACGTGCTTTGTACAGTTACAGCATTACAAATACCTACATTCTTAAAGAGGCCCTGCAACACTTTTTCGAGAAGCAATAAATTGGGTTTACAAAGCAGCTTTCTACCAAAAAAATTTACTGCTGCAAATCTGTCTAGAATCCGTACAGTACAAGGGGCGTTACAAAGATTTGCCCGCACTGCCATTGGGTCCTCTCTTCCCTCGTCCTGGCGAAATCGCTGGAAGCTAAGCAGGGAAAGATGGCAAGGGGAAAGAAAGTACGTCACACGTGCCTCGTGACCTTGAGCACTTTTATCTTCTAATATGTGGCTTTTCAGTGCGATTAGGTGCGCGCGTGGACAAGTTGTGGCCTCTCCTGGCAGTCCGAGTAACAACCGAATGTGCTCTCCTGAAATTCACCAATAGCTGCGACAATGGCTTTGATAATTGATTTAAGTGCTTTTAATGTCTTTGTCGAGAGAAAAAAAAAACAAGTCTTAGCACACAGATTTTATTGTGAATATCTGGCCAAGTGCTGCGCCATAATATTTGGGTCGCGTTTTCTCGAGAGCCTCAATTATTGATAGCAGCGTTTTCTGACAATGCTCAAAAAGTGTTGCAGGGCCCCATTAAAATGTTTCTCTCCAGTAACTGGGAACAGCTTCAAAACTGTTGTCAGGTGCTGTTTCAAATAGGCCAAGTGCGGGCCACACAAGAGCTCTGTATACATGAGTATGCCTTAGTAAGCGAAATTATGGAGCCGTTGATAAAGATGACGTAGGGTGTCATTTTGTTTGAGTTCGAATACCACCTTAAGCACATTTTGCCGGGAAGACTGCGAGAGCTGGGGGTAGCCCGTAAACGTTTTTCTAAGGTGAGGAGGGCGATGCCACCATGCTTGTATGTCAGCTTACATAGACTCTTTTACGTATAGGTTTGAGTGCCGCCATACCAAGCTGTCAACTTTTGTGTTTTGTATCTTCAACATCTAAATGAACAGAGTTACGTTAGGCGCATAGCATGGAAACGGTCTCACTGGTGCACCAGACGTTTTATGGCGTCATTGATTCAGGTCACAATGTACAAAACCAACAAAACATCAGCTTAATGGCTGCAAGATGGCGGTGCCCACATGTCTAAGATCAAATTGTCTATATTTACACATGCAAAATTACAAAATCTCGGCGGAGGATGCGGGAGTGTAACTTGTCCTTGCTGTGCCAGTGCCCGAGATCAGTCTTCGGACGGTGCACCGCTTGCAACATCGCAACATTCTTTGTGTTGCACATATTTCAAGATAGTTTACTCGGGAAGTTCGTATGCATGCGTCCTTAGGACTCATTAGTATTATTATGTGGTAATAATACTAATGAGTCCTAAGGACGCATGCATACGAACTTCCGGTATTATTACGTATTATTACGGGGGAGGAAGGAAGACGAAGTGAAGAATCACTGGGCGTGGGTTTCCTAGCACTGCTGTTTTTTCGCCAATTTCGTAAGTTTTCTTACTCGTCTTCTGCATCTTACTGCCAAGATCCGGCCACCACCTTCGTGGTGCACCAGGCGCCACGTCTTCGAGGCGCCGAAGCCTTGTGTTAGGCTGCCACGACGTCCGAAAGCTTAGGCTGCTGGTGGCGGCCATTCTTCTCGGCGCCCATCAGATGAAGACGAAGTGATGAATGCGTCCGAACGGCAAGATAATCCCGTGCTTCGCGAACCCAAGGAGGACTGTGACGGCCCCTCGACGACACCTAACGCCGACGACGAGTGTGTTACTCCGAAGAAGGCGCGAACTGATAATCAAGAGGATTACAGCGATGCAACAATCATCGACTCTGCGGAAATGAACTGTGATGTAGAAGCAGAAGAAAGGCCTTTCACAACAGTCATGTACAAGAAAGCCCGACCAGCGGGGATACCCATAATTTTCAAGCTGACAGACCCTAGCGCTTCGTTCTGGAAAGTCAATCCGAACAAACTGGCCAGTGAAGTAGTATCTGCTGCTAAAGAGAAAGTGGAGTCGTTCCGTGTCAACAGAGATGGCAACTTCACCCTGTCTTTACAGTTACAGTTACTGCATCCTCCAGACTTCTTGAGTTAACACATGTTGCTGGTCTTGAAGTTGCATCATACATACCGCTGTCGTATGTGAGGAACCTAGGAAAGATTAGACAAGTACCAGTGCAATACAGTGAAGATCAACTGCTTGAATACTTAAGAGACAGCGGTGTAATCTTAGTCAGGAGACAGACTAAATTGTTCCGTCGTGAAGATGGTTCAGCAGAGCCACATTTACTCGGCAGTGTAGTTCTTGAGTTCTCCCCCGACAAGCCACTGCCACCTCATATGCTCCTAGGCTTCACAAGTCATCCAGTGGAAGAGTACCTACAGCCCGCTACACGATGTTACAACTGTCAACGATATGGACATGTTGCCAAATCATGCCATGGACAACTTCGCTGCAAAATCTGTGCAGGAGCACATGATTACAAAGAATGCACATCGAGGATTCATCCCAAATGCGCCAATTGCAATGGAGACCACGTAGCGTCATATGCTGGTTGTCCGAAACACCAGGCAGCTACTCGACTAAAGCGACAAGAAATTTTGCTTGGAAGAGCTCCAAAAAAGGGATCGCCTTGTCCGAATCCTGAAACTGTGCATCCACTCCCTGTGACTTCAAAATCACAAAAGAGTACATCACCACTGCCGTACGCGACGGCAGCCAAGCGTGCTTCAGCTCAGATAAACATAAGTTCAGCCAATGCGGACCGTAGAGGATGATCACCAAGCGTTCAAAGGCAGACAAGCGACAGTAGGACACCGAAACCGTCAGCAACTCAGGATAACCAAGCATCTACACCTTTTACCTCGCCAAAGCCAAAGGCACAACAGAAACGAGCACCGAAAACAAGTGATGTGCATATGGTTATGTCGATGCTCTTCCTTGCTATGAAGGCAATCCTGCGTGTATTTCCACAGCCCAATGACCTACCAGAGGTGAGCGCAGTCCTTTCATTAGAGCCTCTAGCAGTACAACAAAAAATTGTTGTATGGCAAAATGGCTCTACAAATGAACAACTGTTTCACAACACAGCTGTGTTTCAGTGGAATGCCAATGGCCTTAGGTCCAAAAGTGCAGACTTTAGGAAGCTGGTTGCTCAGTATAGCTTGCCCGTTCTGTGTCTAAATGAAACCAACATTGGCCCTGACTTCAGAATTTCTAACTATGTCACATATGCATCAAGAAGAAATCCAGGCTTGAGCAGGGCACTGTTATGCGTACGGCACGACATATCCTCTTGTTTTATACTCGTCGGACTCGGACGTGCCTGAATTTGTAGGGTGCAAAATTCAATCCCAGAAACTTACCATCACCATAATTTGAGTTTATTTGCAACCATCGACACGCATCTCCGAATCATATCTGGTTCATTTATTGGGTAAAGGTCAGGGACCTACCCTCATCTGTGGAGATTTCATTGCGCATAATACCACGTGGGGCAGTACTCATACCGATTCACGTGGGAGAACACTCGAAAAAGCAATTGATCGATGTGGTCTTGTTGTACTGAATGATAGATCAGTAACGTTTTTAAGAGGTAATAATTATGCCAGCTGTCTAGATTTGGCTATAGCCTCTCCTGACATTGCACGAAATATAAACTGGTGTACAGACCTCGAAACACAAGGGAGTGATCATTACCCAGTTCTTATGCAACACCCAAGAATGCAAGTGCAAATGACCACATTGATTTCAAAGCTAACTGACTGGAAACTATTTCTTAAACATACTGGACGTGACTTGATGGTAGTCAATAAATTGAATACATTTATGTCCTGCATTAAAAGCAGTTACTCCCGTGCAACAAGGTTTACAGCTGTCCCAGCAGGCCACTCCAGTGTAGATGCAGACTATGAGCACCTACAAGCTATTAGAAGACGAGCAGATTGTCGCTATTGCAGCACTGGGAGGCTCGAAGATTATAAGATGAGTCAGGCCACACACATCCAATCTAACCGACGCATGCAAAAGTTAAGTTGGAAAAAATGGCATGATTTCTGCAATTCGTTGACCCCATTTACTCGACTTCCGAAAATCTGGCAAACAATCACTGCTTTAAGTCATCCAGTATCCAAGCGAAACCTATTCAGAGCTTTAGCCATATCTCTTGGATGATCCGAACGTGACGTTTCTAATAAGTTTTGCACAATGCTGACTGGAACTGGGCAATTGGTTCACAACACTACTGCACTGCCTAGTTCTATAGAGCAGCAAATCCAAGATGCATGCACTTTATCACATGCTCAACTGGATAACACGTATTCTTTACTAGAGTTGCATACTGCTCTATATCTAACCCGCGTAAGAACGGCAACCGGTCCCGACAACGTATCGTACAGTGTTCTGAAAAATCTAGGACCCAACGGCATGGCAGTTCTTCTACGGATATATAACATGTGGACGAAGGCGTACGTTCCAATGTGTTCGAAGGTCACGAGAATCGTCCCACTACTGAAGCCCGCTAAATCACCGCTTTCGCTTGACTCATTTCGACCAGTCAGCCTCACTAGCTGTGTATCTAAAGTAATGGAAAAAATGGTTGACAGAAGATTACAGTGGTGGATTGAAGCTAACACAACTCACTTCCAGAACAGATGGCTGGCTTCAGACGACGGTGATGCGCCATGGACTACGTCCTCGACCTCCTTACATTTGTAGAACATGAGATGAGCTGTGGAAACATGGCTGTTGCGGCGTTCATAGATATTAAGAAGGCGTCCGACTCTGTGAGCCACCTTTCTGTGCTGCACGGGATTACCTCACTAGGGGTTCACGGTCGTATCCTTCAATGGATCGCCAACTTCCTATGTAACAGACAAATATATATTTCAACCAATAATGGAGACAGCAATCGCTTCAACATGAGCAGAAGAGTACCTCAAGGAAGCATTCTAAGTCCGCTTCTTTTCAATGCTGCAATGGCAGGTCTTCCAGGAGTACTACCTGAAGCCTTGAACATATCCATGTATGCAAACGACATATGCGTATGGACATCTCACAAATCACTGGAAGGGATCGAACATCGGCTTCAACAAGGACTAGATGCAATAAGTGATTACCTCAAAGAGCGAGGCATGCATATTTCTCACGCCAAACCTGTAGTTCTGCCATTCACGAGAAAAAGAGTGAAGAACATGAAGCTTTTTGTGGATGGCCAGAGAATCGAAATCACAGGAAAGCATCGCTTTCTTGGCGTTACCTTAGATAGCCAACTCAGATGGAGTCAGCATATTGCTGATCTATAAAATCAAGTGAACAGCACCATAAATGTTAAACATCGCATCGCGGGAACAAAATGGGGCGGTACATCAGCATCTCTCCTCCATGTCCATTGTGCACTTATCCGACAGAAATTCGCCTACTCTGCGCTAGTTCTACACAACATCTCTCAGACGTCGCTTCACCGACTTCAGCTGTTACAAGCACGAAGCTTACGCATATGTCTAGGGGTTCCACAGGCAACATCAAGTTCTTTGACACTGGCAGAGGCACGAGAACCCAACTTTACAGTAATTAGAAATGTGGAGACATGTCGGCACCTCTTTCGTCTAGTCACGCAACACTCTTCCCATCCGCTAATATCCGACATCATGAACCGTGCTGGAGCGCAAATACACCATGTGTACCAACAGTACATTTCCCGGCCTCCTGTGTCGACACATTGGCCACTGGACCAAAAGTACCCTCCATGGCTGCTTGAGCTACCAACTATTGAAACGTCAATAGAAGGACTTCACAGCAAACATGAAGTGCCAATCATTGCCGCTCAGCAGTTGGCATCACATCATCTGTTTGACAGGTACCAAGGATACACTTACGTGTACACTGACGGCTCCGTCACCAAAGAGACAGCGACATCAGCATTCAAAATTCCGGAATTGCATGAAGAATATGCACGTCGGTTGGGCCACCTCTCTTCTTTAACAACAATGGAGCTCGTAGAGATTTTGCTAGCCATAAGCTTTATTAAACTGTCAACGACACCAAGAAAATAGGTGGTAATTACAGACTCTCTGGTAGCACTGGCATGTGTGAAAAGTGCCACTTCAAGACACATTGATGTGCATATAGTATACGCTATACTAAAAGAGCTCTCAGAAGCTACGAAGTCGAATCATCGAGTGGCATTTCAGTGGGTTCCCAGTCACTGCGGAATTAAGGAAAATGAAACGGCGGATGAGTTGGCGAAAACCTCTCATAATTCTACACAAACGTGCCTCATTCCGGTATCTCAATATGATGAAAATAGAATTTTAAGAATAATAAAACGTGAATTATGCCTGTCTACCTGGTTTACAGACAAAACAAAGGAATCGATCCTATATTCTGTTGATTCTAATCTTGAATACCAATTAGACCGTGACCTCCCAAGACGTATCGACACACTCATTCATCGCCTACGACTCGGAATTGCTTACACAAAGCACTTCCTACTTCGCATTCATCGTGCAACATCGTCAGCATGTTCATGCGGCCACGACGACGAGGATATCTGTCACCTCTTACTCGACTGTCCGGAACACGACACACACCGAAGGCGACTAGAACAAGAACTGCATAGGTTAGATCCTGAGCGACTATTCGGGTTGAATAAAACACTAGGTCCATGGACATCCAAAACAAACGGTAAAGCAATGAAGATGCTGCAACAGTTCTTCGAAGGAACGAAGATTTGTGACAAATACTGAGCGGACAAAAGTTAAAAGTGAGCATATCGTCTACGTGTTTGTTCTGAACATATAGGAGAACTTTTGCTCTCACCCATGTAGGACTGTATATATGTATATATGCTATTGTTTTTTCTTCTATATTGATTTGTACCAATTTAGTGGAAAGAGGTAGCCGTCGCCAAGTAATGGTGACAAAAACTCCGTCGTTTATTTTCTATTTCTAATAAAAAAAAAAACTTGGAGTGTGTGCCGCACTAGGAAGCGAAGAAAGAAGCAAGGAGCGTGACAAGATCTTCCTCGCAGCCTAGTCCTGTACGGCTCGTCGTTCTAGTCTTTTATCAAGAAACCCCAAACACCTACTGGGGTTGTAACAATATCTTGATCACGATTCGCAGAGCTTCATTAATCACTGCGAGTTCGATGCTGTAGATTTTGTATTGTGCCCCGATAGCTCCAGCAGCTGTGTCGTCAGGTTAGATTATCGTCGGTGGAAGTAATTAATTATCTTAAAAACAGGTCATAACATGTCAACTGAAGGACACGGCGTTGCTGTGAATGCGACAGCAATTATATGGACCCTCTCGGTGGAGTTTTTGCCGTCGTCATCAAGTCCCCTATCTGTACATGTATGTATATACAAAAATGTACATGTATGTGTCACGCAGGAGACATGATGGCTGTAGGATGAACCATTTATTTGTCTTTGTCTTCCTCCTCCTCTACCATTCTCCCACACCGTTCTCGTGTGGTTCGTCACATATGTATGTATCAGAACAAAACTTTTCACCACACGCAGCCGGGTTTCGAACCTGCAATTTCTCGCTCTGTAGCGCGCCACGCTAACCAACTCTACGGGGGGCCATGCGCTTGTATTGATGGCGAGCTATAAAGTATACCGATTTCCGCTGGCAGTACGCAAATCCCGGAATGTTTTAAGAGTCTGCTAAGCTCATGATTCTAAAATATCTGCTTCGTTTAAAAACAACAAAACATTATTTTTGCAGAATATCAGAAAGTGCTTCAGCATGTTATATCACCTACAAGATATCGTGAAAGGCGTGCTTTAAAGCCACGCTTCAATAGTCGGTTACAGCCTAAAACTAAATGTAAGCACCGCCCACGGTGGTCATCGTCCCACTTAGGCAGAATTCGCATATGTGTCCTGGTGAATTGCAGTCCGCTATTTACGTGACATCAGGCAGATTTCATGGACTTCAGTCATATCACTTGGCCGTGCAGGCTCGTTTGTGTTCATTTCGCTAGGTTTCGGGTGTGAAATTTTATTTAGTGGCAAATTTCAGAAAATCTTAAATTGACTGCTCTGTGAAACGTTACGTTCTAAGAAGGAACGACGAACTTGTAATTTATAATATTGTTACGGTTAGATTGAGTTTAACTTAGTTTATTTACAGGCGATATCAGCCAATGATGGCAAACATAGGCCGAACCAACTAACTTCCTCTTCCTCTACTTTTGTCCCAAACCATGGCCTGGCTCATACCGTATCAATATGAATACTATTTGCATTACGAGCGAAAATGTGCGTATGGTTAGAATGGAAATCACCAACCATTGCTCACTTGCACAGATGAATGACAGACGTGCTGCAATACTGGGGGCGTAGCGTGAATTAAATCTGAGGTTGTAATCGACGATAGATTTCTTTTCTATTTGAAGATTGCCTTCCGTACGATGCATGAACAAGTGGTACATTTTTGTACCCTCTTGATCTGAAATACCGAGCACACATTTCGGACACTGCAGCGTGGCAGCAGACACAAAAGGGTCATTCTATCCAACCTTACCGATTCTACCTGCCATTGTCTTAAAAAAAAGTGAAGCGTAAAGAAACAATATCTTAAGAAATTTTATTTGTCTTGCACAGTTGACCCTTGCAGTTGCTGCTACCTAACAATTGTGACAGTTGTCTGTGTTTGTTCTGTGTACACTTGTGCGTGATCATTCTTTGAGATTGAAAAGCGTACTGCGAGTGTTGAGCTGTGACAGTTGTTTGGCCGCCTTGGTTGTGTGTGGATTCTTTTCGTGCGTCTTTTCGCCTGAGCGCCGCGCAGAAAATTTTTAGCTGCTTTTCTTACATGTGGCATTACAATGTCTTCCTATTGCATTCATTGCTTCGCCCTTGCGGTTAAACTGCTACTTCCACATTTTGGTTGGGCTGTGACTATGCGAAGTTGCAGAACACTTTCTTTTTTTTGCTTTAATTGTTCATGCCTATTTTATTTTTATGATACTGACTAGCCAGCTTGGTCTATTCCGAGGTCAATAGATCTTTGAGACTTCTCTTGAGTCATATTCTCTCTTTTTTCTTGACGCAGGTACTTCTACAGTGGACGCCTTGAAGTAAATAGCGTACATCAGGCTGCCTGTACCCGCACTGCTGCTCACAAGTACCTGGTCACAGAGCTCGAGGAGCAATGCCTCAAATTCATGAATTGCCGCATGACCCCCGATGATGTGTGCCCCTTCCTGGACTACATACTGACTGTCGGCGAAGAGGCCTTGGCAACTCCAGCAACCATAGTGATCATCAAGGACAGCCTCAAAGTCCTCTCTTCTACAACATTAGAGTCTTGCAGCGAAGCTACCATCAAATATCTGCTTAAACACATTACTAATATATCCGAGGCACCTGTGTTACAAGCAGTGCATGCTTGGGGACAGCATTTCCTGACGCCTGCGAAGAAACCACGATCATCTAAGCGCCGTAAACTTGGCGACCACGAAAAAGAAAAGTTTCGAGCTGTACTTGAACCACTGTTTCCCGAGTTGCGGTTCCTTGCCCTCACTGCGAAAGAGTTCACTGATGGCCCTAACAGGTGGGGAGTCCTGACAGATGCGGAAGCGCGAGCCATACTGAGTAACATTGTTAACGAAGGCTCGATGCCCATGCCAGAGGGATTTTGCAAGATTCGGACGGCCCGAGCGTAGCGTCGCACTCGAGCAAGCCTCTGCTCCAGTGATTCTGCTTGATGCAGTCACAGTTCAGCAGTTTCAGTCATTCTCAGACTGTTGGCTATAGCGTCGGTGTGGACACGTTCTGCCACCATAAATTAGACTCCAGTTGAGAGACGTTTTATTAAATCTTTTTACTCATTTCTATGAAAGAGCATTAAGTTTTGTCATATTTTGCCGTAGCTAGTGCCCCCTTTTCAGCTCGCATGAGTATTGTACACTTTCTAAAGCCATGCCAAACGTCAGTGGCCTTGTTGCTTTCATTTACGTTTTGTGTTATTTAATGTACAGCATTCATGTATCAAGTCGAATCTTTTCTCTTCGCAGAAACTCATATTTATCAAATCCCCGTTTTCAATAGTATCTTTTAGAACATGTCAAAGAACCTGGACTACTCCAAGATCACGAGCTGTAAAAGTACGGTTTCTTCAATCCAGTATTACCTAATGGAACTATTGGAACTATGGCGCGTTGGCATTTACTGTGAAATATGGTTGCAGTTTTGTAGCGTACATTCGTACCTTTTGATAGTTCAATGTTCTCGCTTTTACAAACCAAGTTCCAGCTTTACATGAACATGGTCACATTATCTCTTGCCTTTCTTACTCTACTAGTTCATCATTTTTTTTAATTTTGTACTTTATGCATATTGTATTTTCTCAAAACAGAGAGATGGCGTGAAGTTGAACCTGCACTTGTGATGCGCGAAAGTATCTTGATGTCGTATTAGCTGAAAATTGTAAGTTTTTAGTTATCAAGTACCAGCTTTCACCCAAGCAAAGTTTTATTCATTTCTACATCTTTTTCTTTCTAAAGTGTTGTTTGTAGAAGTTCACAGGGTCAAGTTTTTAGTTATAAAGTACCAGCTTTCACCCAAGCAAAGTTTTAATATGTTCTACATGCTTTGCTTTCTAAAGTGCTGTTTGCGTAAGTTCACAGGGTCATGTTTCATGAAAGGGACATACGAAGTGCCGTCAAAGCTTTAGCTTCAGGGTGTCTTCACTCTTCATGACTTAATTTAGCGTCGTAAAACCACATAGGGTCAGTTCAGTTGTACATAAAAAAAACTTATTTTCTACAACATCGTTCATCTGATTTCGATGAGACAGTAAAGGCGCTTGCTAAACGGGTTGCCAGAGAAGTAAGCTGGTACTCTAGTTAATACAAACATCACACTGAGCTGTCTTAGTTGAAGAATGGCTAGTTGAGCAAGTTGGCATTGATCCATAAGTGCACTGCACAAAAAACAAATGGAAACACAAAGTGGATAAAAAGGACAGCGCAAAAAAGGGATGAAAACACAAAGTAGAGAAAAAGGACAGATCGTGCTTGTCTGTCCTTTTTCTCTACTTTGTGTTTTCATCCCTTTTTTGCACAGTACACTTACTGTTGTTTTAGTAGCCCCAACCACTTCTGCCATGAAAATGCTGTAAAACCTTCTTTGAATAAATACATTCGTTTCCATGTTCTGTGAAACAGTTCCACTTTTTTTTTTTTTCAAAAGTATGCTCTAATATGAATATTTCAAACCAGCACGATGAAGGAACACACATGTGGTTTACTAAGTATATCAAACGTGTGCTTTGCCGATTAAGTACCCAAGAGTCACTTTGTTTGAAGACATTGTGAACATTCGATCACAAATGAGATAAGATCAGTTGAAACACGTTATTAAGCCAAAAGCCTCTGACGTTTTATGAGAAATTAAGTTTGAATATATGTATTGGTTCTCGCTGTGGTTATAAGCAATCGGGTGTCATAGAGTACTGGAATAAGTTCGGTGGCAGTGTAAGCGTAACCAAGAATGGCTGAGTATTGATAATGTGACAAAAATGATAATCTTGAAAGACAATAAAAAGTGATTATCGCTCGGAGAGGCCAGTATCACGCCTGCCACTGTAGCTGAACGTGATTTTAAAAATATTACAGAGAGCCTAAACATACACACCCCAATAAAAAAAAATCACAGCATATCCACGGAATGAATGATGATGAGTAGGGTGAACCGTCCGTCAATACGTCCGTCCGTTCGTTTGTCTGCCCGTCCGTCCATCTAGCAAACACCTCAAGTGCTGCCACCTCGGTTCTTTTTATCATATATTCATCATATACAAGTACCGCCATCCAGCGGACAATCGAAGGAACAAACGATAGTGTGTGCCGCATTTCTGCTGTCAGCGCTTTGTTGAACACCGAGAGCGTGATAACGACGCCGTGCTGCGTTTTTCGTAACATGTATAGACATGCGGATATGTGCCAGAGGGTGAGTATGTGCCACTGGTATGCGGGTATGTGCCACAGGTTACGCACGACAACTGGGGACGCACATGCCATGCCATAAGGAGCTCCGCCCCTAAAAAGCGGACATGTTTGACTCACAATATCTATTACATAAATTACTCTACTCTTCAATTTTCATCTAAATTTGTGAAGCTATCCTAGAAGCTTCAAAGCGCACAGTTTTTTCAAGATACAACACCTTGAGAAACAACGTACACGCACCCAACTCTTGGCAAGTTCACCACAGCGGGTTTGAGCCACATTGACTATATACAAAAACAAGCGGGCTAGTGCGTAGTAATGTGAAGTTTAGTTGACTAAAGCTTATTTGAGTAAAACTAAGTGTCGCCTGGCTAGGCCCACTCCGGGATGGCCGGGTTAAACCTGACCACCCTTGCCCAAGCCTTTTGGACGGTCAGGATTTGAGATGTGAGGTCCTGGGCCTTAATCAGCTTGTTCATTTCCTCTTGTTGGAAAGGGAGACCGACAAAGGCACAGCTGCACAGAACACGTACGAAGTCCGCATAACCGACACACTAGGGGACAATCCGGGCTTGAGAACCGCTCGGGGTATATTGTGTGCAGTGCCGCAAGGCTCGGGTGGGTTTTTGTTTAAAGCAGTGAGAGTAACAGCTTGCCCGCTTGCACGTCCCCCTAAACAAAATTTTCTGGCTACGCCCTGGTTATCTGCTTATGGGCACCCAAAAGGAGAAGTTTGCTTGTAGCGGTACTCATAGGAAGGTGAATAGCAGTTTTATATCCTGCGCGGAATAGGTGATCTACCTGATCTCTCTCTAGAGAAAGAGATTAAAAGTGTAGGTGAAGGAGGGAATAAGTGATTCTGCACAGGTGGAGTGCTTTGACAAGGAGGCGCGAGTCTGTTTCACATATGCCCTTGTGGCAATAAAAATCCTGTGTATGAGAGTGGATATATTATGCACAGACCTCCGCAATGCTCCTGTAGCTATGGAAGTGAAGCCGTCAAACTCATGTGAAGAGCATGGTTTAGGCTTTCGTGGTGTGAGAAGCGCGAGTTTAATACAGACTGACAATCGAAACGCACAGTGAGTGAGTGAGTGACACAACTTTATTTGTTGTCCTCAACTGCATGACAGACACAATTTGTGAACAACCGCAGAGCTTCAATCTTATCAACATCCTGCATATGTGACTGGGTGACAAATTTATACCTTCTCGGTGGGAGGCATCAATGTATACGTGTTGAAACTGTGAACGTAATAATGTGTGCGCCCTCTTAACTACTCATCTAGCATTTTGTGCCACGATCACATATCAGATGCAGTTGCTATAGTCCGGTGGTTGTGTCATCTGTTTTTCTGTCCTCGATCGTCTAAATAATTGGCTCGAACCCCCTTCGCTATGTGCAATCAACGAGCTCACTCAAGCAAAATTATCAAATTCAAGCGCATACAGGCATAAAGTTATCGCGGCAACAACAATACGACTCCTCCTGAATCCTCCCACATTGCACGGTGTTTATCACTTCTACATACCTAGCTCCAACAGATCGCAGCAATTTGGCGGTGTTTATTTCCGATAGTGTTTCTCGCTGAAGGAGGTTCAAGCAATGGCGTAGATCTCTGGTGGAACAACTGCTTGCCGTACAGAAAGCGTGGGTTTGATTATTGGTCGAACTGAATATATATTGAAGGCAAAGCATTTCTCTGTGCACTGTAGAGTTCAAACATCTTGAGCGTTTTCTATCTATCTATCTATCTATCTATCTATCTATCTATCTATCTATCTATCTCAGCCGACTACGTGTGGGTACTTCGTGATAATCACCTCCATTATTCGGGTAGGCTGGTTAGTGTGGGGGAAGGGGGGTAACATCGTTTGACGATTATTGCCGGCTGGTCGTGACATGAATATTGTGAAAATTTCGTCGCGTACGACGTCAAGCCCGTTTCTCCAGACACAAGAGCGCAAATACATACCCGCATACCACGGGCCGCACTATGCGGGTAGGTGCAACATGTGTTTGACATTTAATAAATAATTTATTTATTTCGTAATACCCTCCGGGCCAAAGGCATTATGGAGGGGGGTGAAACTACGATTTTTTACTCATACAATGTTAGCTAATATGAAAAATAAATAAAAAAGAAAATATATAAGCATTGTGTACAAACAGAACAAGTAAGTAACTGTAGGCGTTTGTACAATGCTAGTTAGCGCAGAACGAAAAAAGTGGTGATCGGTCAAGATGGCCACATTTCCGGGAAGGTGGTTCCAGTCTACTGATGTTCGGGTAATAAATGAATCGCTGCATGTTTTGGCTAGACATGACATAACACCACCAAATTGATTCGAATATGTATCAAGGAACGGCGAGAACTGATATTAGTAACTTAAATTGAGCGCGTTAATAAAAGCCGGAATCGGCATCATTGACCCGATGTATGCAAATAATGTATGTTATGGTACCAGAAAAGGTGGATCCCCAGCAGTCTTCGTGGCAATCGGGTGTGCAGAAGTAATGTTGATGAAACGTGGGTTTTTTTTTTAATGCTGCTCATCTAATTTTACAAACGTTACCTGTGTACCGGAAAACATGGGCGACATGTGGACAGCGTCATTTGTATTTGGGCGCCATCCACTGAAGTTGCTCTACATAGGCTCTCGCAAGCACTAGCGCTACAGTAAATTTTTGTCCGAACTCGGATTACGGTTCGGAGCGGGTTCTTGGTGGCAAAGCAAATCCGGATTCGTTGCTTCGCGAGGATGATCACCGCAGTCTTCGTGACTTTCCCCCCGGTGAAGACGCCTTCACTGCTGGACGTTTTACAAACAGAACTTAATGTACGAAACTATTTACAATGCAGAGATGTCAGCAAAAGTATGACCCGCGGTTGGGCCCAAGGCGGTCGTGCCGGTGTCTAGCCGGCAAGCTCTCCTAGCAGCAAAAGGACCCTTTGTATTTTCCTGGGCGCTCATTTTATCCCCCCGGCTGCGTATTTCGAATTGCTTGTCCCGCATCGCACGAAAGAGCGAAAAGAAAGAGTGCGAGGAGGACGCCAGCGTCAGGATTGCTCGCGTGCTATTGGTTCGCCTCTGAAGGCAGTGCTGCCATCTCCAGGGAAATTTTCCTAAATCTAGGGAGTTTGGTAATTAAGGGAAAACGAAAATTTGTCAACATCTCGGAAATTTTTGCTTCGACGTGAAGCAAGCAGATCGATGGAGGGACCTCCCGCCCACAACCTCCTTTTATTGCGATAGCAATTATACGGACACTCTCGGCTGGATTTTGCCGTCGGCGTCGATGTCATGCACTGCATATGCATACGTATCTATATATATGAAAACACAAGAAAGAAAAAAATTCAGAAAAAGCACTTCGGCGCGCGAAATCGACCGTGGAACCTCTGTGTCGTGAAAGCAAGGCGTTAACCACTGAGTCACCCCAAAGAACGTTCTTCACCGTTCAAACGGCAAGCTATTCATATCTGCCACTTACCGCTGCTGTGTTTTCAGCATTACCAGAAAGATGGTGAAATGAGCGCACGTCGCCACATCGCGCAGCGGCGGCCGCACTAATCGCCTGCGCGTTCTTTGCCCGGCTTAGAGAAGGGGAGTTACGCTCCCTCGCGCGCCCTCATATCGTGGTGGCGAGGAGGGGAGGATCGTACGCCTTAGATATCCTCTGGATTCACGTGGAATGATTCTGCTGTAGTTACCGGGCGCAGAAAGGTCACCTAAATCATTGCAGTCTCCGTTTGCCGGCGAAGTAACAAATGAGACGCTTATTCGCGTGCATCCGTACCTGTGAGTACGTTTCGTGCGTAAGTTGTGCATGAGGAACGCGGTGCACGTTTTGATCTGCTTTTCATTCTGCGCGTGATTTTTCAAATTGTTGCTATCGCGTTCATTGCTTCCCCTTTGCAGCAAAGCTGTGACTTTTGTTGTTCCATTTTCCACCTTTTCTCTTTACGACCCTCCCCAAAGGCGCTGTGCCATGCTCAGTAGTTTTTCCTGAGTGGAACGCTGGTTTCAGTCTCTGTTATTTTTTCTCGTTTTCTTTGGTGCTAGTGGAAGACGCCGCTCTTCTGCCTGCGGAAATGGACGTAGAATCACCAGGGCCTCCACCCATACGTCCCGCGTCGTCGGTGGCCACTCTAAGAAAGCGCTCCGGCCACCCAAGTGACGTTGACAGTGGGGACACGCTCATGTACTCTACGGCCAGTGATGAGAACTCCGATGAAGGTGACTTTGTGCCCGTGGCAAAACACAAGGCGAAGAGGAGGCTGCTTACGACATCTCCTTCCCAAAGTAAGGCCACCACGAATATTCAAGAGCCACCGGTTCACACTATTTTGTTCGTCCCGCTGAATGCCGCTGACAGCATTAACCGACTTAATCGCCAGGCCACGTCTCTGTCACTTGAGGCGCTCGTTCCGGGACAAATAACAGACGTGAGAATCAATGGCCGCAAGAACGTTCTGGCGATAGACGTTACGCAACGTACTGCTCTCGACGTATTGACCAAGGTGAATGTGCTCGGGAACATCAACGTTCGTTCTTTCATACCAGATGGCAAGGACTCTAGGGCAGGCGTTATCTACGACGTCGACACATCTATTAGCGATATTGATTTTCCAACTCTAATCAAACCAGTGACGGAAGCTACTACAATCTTGCAAGCCCGCCGTCTCGGGAACTCACGATGCGTGAAACTAATTTTTAAGGGTGACAGCCTCCCAACTCAAGTAAGAGTTGGTCATTTTCGACACACAGTACGGCCGTTCGTGCCGAAACCTCTTCAGTGTCGGAAGTGCTGTAAAATAGGACATGTGAGTGCTGTTTGCACAAGTTCTGCTGTGTGCTCCCGATGTTCGGAGTCGCACAACACGGAAGCCTGCCAGGCAGAACATCGCAAATGCGGCAATTGCCAAGGTCCTCACGAGGCGTCATCAAAGCAGTGCCCAAATGTGAAGAAGGAAATGAAAGTGCTGAGGCAGATGGCCAGAGACGGTTCTACCCACAGGGAGGCTGCTGCCAAAGTGCGACGTCGGCGATCGCGCCATAGGAAAACTCATAGAACATCCTCTGCCAAGGCCAGGGATACACCGCTACCCCATATCACGCACTCACCACCACAAGCATCAACAAGTGCCAACAACAAGCATCCTCAGAAAGACGCAAGAAACATTGACCCTGACGCGTGGCCAGCGCTGCCGTCAGTGACACCGCCAGTAGAACGGCAGCATCGCCCACTGAAAGCTACTTCAGAGCGAGTAAGTCATGACAGTCAAGATAACGAAATAATAGACGTGATTAAGACCCTCATGAAGACAATTCGAGTACTCCTGAATAATATTCAGACTCCGGCTGCCCACAGCGCTCTTCAAATATTGGACGCTTTGAATCCGGTGCTATCAAATCTACAGAAGCACCATGGCTCTTTCCCTGCAGCCCTTCCGTAAACAAGTGAAAGAGGCATCAATTTTCCAATGGAATGCCCGAGGTCTTAAACCCCGCATTTCGGATTTTCGACCATATGTTTTCAAGAATCAGTTTCCAATTATCGTAATTTGTGAACCACGTCTTCACAATGCTATAAGACTTTCTAAATACGAGGCTTTCAGATCTGCAACCCGTAACGAAACCAGTAAGGTCATTGTTTACATCAGGTGCGAACTCACATATATTGAGCATCCAGTAACACCGGACGACAGCAACCAATACGTGTGCCTGACAGTTAAGCGTAAGAACGTGAACTTCACGCTAGTGGCAGTATATATTTCGCCTTCAGGCCGCTTCGACCCAGCAAGATTAAGCGCCATTATATCAGCGACACCTGGGCCATGGATTATTACCGGTGATTTTAACGCTCATCACCCCCTGTGGGGAAGCCAGAAGATGGACCGTCGGGGAAGAGATGTGTCCTCCTTTGCATCTGACCACCAACTACATTGTTTAAATGACGGCGCTCCCACGTTTTTACGGGGTCTGACATATAGTAGCTGTCTCGACCTAACTTTTGTGTCGAGTAGCCTGAACACCAAGGTGCAGTGGTTTGCGGACAATGAAACGCATGGCAGTGATCACATCCCCACCTATATAAAAATCAAGGGGCTAAGCAAGTCGCAAATCGCGCCCACTTCCCGGATAGACTGGTCAAAGTACAGATCATCCACAGAGAAGCAATGCGAGAGAAACCAAGAAGGCTCTCTTGAAAGCCTAGAAGGTATAATGAAGGCCGCTATTCAAGAGGCAAAGTTTAATTGTGGACCTTTGCCAGATTTTTGCAAATATGAGGTGGAGTTGGAGCGACTTCGCGCAATCCGTCGTCGCGCCGAACGACGTTATAGGCGCACGAAATCCATCTACGACTTGAGGGAAGCGAGACGTCTACAAAAGAAGATTCAACGTCGAATCAATGCACTACAGTCGCAACGATGGAAGTCACTATGCGAGTCGCTCGATCCCCACAAACCTCTTTCGCAAATATGGAGAATAATCCGCGGCCTACGAGCATTGCCACAACAGAATTGTCCGTTCAAATGCCTTGCTCTCCACCAAGGCCGGCGTGAAATCGATGTAGCGGAAGACTTCTGTGCCAGGGTTGCAAAAAAGGGGTCCGGGATCAACATGAGTAACCTACGAAACGCGCCGGTGTCCAGAGACACTCGGATGGACAATATGTTTTCTCTAGAGGAGCTTCAGGCAGCATTGGCAGCATGCAAGCGCTCGTCATCGCCTGGACCCGATGGAGTCACTTACATGGCCCTTGCTAACCTAGGACGAACAGCTCGGCGTGCCCTTCTAGCTGTATACAATGACTCGTGGAGCAACGGTTCGGTTCCTCCTTCGTGGAAGTGCAGCCGTCTTGTTCCCCTGCTCAAACCAGGCAAATCGCCTCTGGACATGGCCTCCTATCGCCCCATCGCGCTTGCCAGCTGTTTTGGAAAGGTGATGGAGAGAATGGTGCTGACTCGCCTGGAGTGGTACTTGGAACATAACAATATATACCCCGAGGCTTTGACCGGCTTTCGACGTGGACGATCTTCCATAGACAATGTTGTTGATCTTGTCACGTCTGTACAACAACAGAAGAGCCTAAAGAGATTATCAGCGGCACTTTTCTTGGATATTAAGGCTGCATACGACAATGTATTACATCAAACCATCCTGGACGCCTTGGGAAGCATTGGATTGGGAGGCCGCGTTTACCAATGGGTCTACAGCTATTTGAAAGACAGAACCTTCTTCGTTCAGACAGAAGATGGCGCAACAAGGCAACATCATACTTATCGCGGCGTACCTCAAGGTGGGGTCCTAAGCCCCATACTTTTCAACCTTGCGCTGATCGGCCTCATTGACGTCCTGCCACACTCCGTACATCTGTCGATATACGCGGACGACATCTGCATCTGGGCATCAGGGGTCACGTGTCTACACGTACGAGCCAGGCTTCAGACAGCGGCTACACTGACGTCAAATTACCTTCAAGGACGAGGACTGGAGCTGTCATATGAGAAATGCTCACTAGTTGCGTTTACGCGCAAGACAATGACGCCATACCACATCAGAATTAATGGACACACAATTAGCTATCAAAAGACTCACCGTTTCCTGGGAGTAATAATAGATCGTGATTTGTCTTGGAGCCCTCATATCGCTTACATGAAGAAGAAACTGACCATGATCACCCACGTCCTAAGGTTTCTTGCGGGAAAATCATGGGGTGCATCGGTACGAGCCATGCTTCAACTGTATGCTGCACTTTTTCTTGGCTTCATGCGCTACAGCCTACCTGTGCTTGGCAAGGCCCGCATAACAAACGTTCACGTTCTACAGTCATTACAAGCTCAAGCACTGAGAATATGCCTCGGGCTGCCGAGATGCACATCCTCAGCAGCGACTGTCGCAATCGCTCATGAACACCCTATCACAACCTACATTCGTGTCGATGCTTTAAGAACGCACATAAGACATGCCACCCGGATTCAATCGCACCACCTTGCCTCCCTTCCACTTACCATCACATATTATGACATCACATATTATGTGATGTCATAATATGTGCTGCGCGGACGCGAAACAGAAACTAAAAAAACGACAATAGTGTGCCGTGCGGTGGCGAAGAGGATGTGATGTGTGCGTGTATGTGCCGTGCGGTGCCTACGAGGAAGACGACAGCTCGTGAGGCGCGGCCTCGAGGGTGCGTGACCCGTGCCTTCAGCAGTGCGCGAGGTACGTCGTTCGAGGCAGGACTACCTCGTTGGGCGTCTGGCCCATAGGTACGACCCAGGCCACGTCGCGACACTCGTACCAGCCGAGTGGACAGCTCAGCCTCCGCTAGACGACCGGTCTAGGAGAGCTGGCGCCAGGTTCCTGAACCTGTCCTTGTCCCGCTGGTCGTGGAGAGCTGGCGCCGGGTGCCTGAACCTGCCCTTGCGCCGCTGTTCCAGGAGGACTGGCGTGGGTTTCCGAGGCGGACGGCAGGTGCTCAAGGGCACAACTCCCTGCCGCCGGAACACGTGTGTCGTCGGCTCCAGTTCGTCGACAGTGGCGCTGAGCCACTGGAGTTCGACGCGGCGACCCTGCGTCTCCCGACTTCGTCACTGCAGGTGACGACGCCGCACAACGTCGACTTCCCCACTGAATGGTGCCGACGGGGCATCAACGACGGCCCAGGCTACTACCCCGACGACCTGAACTGTAGGCCGAACGTTCTACTTATTCATTTAGTTTAGCCGCGTTTTTTGTGTTAGGAACTTCGTAATGTGTGGGTTGTCCATGTGTGAAGGGTACAATAGAAGTTGGACGTGTGTTTGTGCACTGGCGTGCTGTCTGATTCTTTCTGGAGCGGTCCTGCCCCAATAACATCACAAACTGGCGAGCCTGCCAGGATCCGCTCGTTAAACCAGTGAAAGAAGACAGTTTCGCTCGAGGTAGACACACGTTCAGACTGCACCATGGACTTGGAAAAACTCGCCGCTATAGGGCTCCAACTAGGGTTCTCGGGTGCAGAGCTAAACAAGTGGATTGAGGCCCAACAGGCTAAGCTAAGGGATGAGAGAGCTGTAGAGCGAGAGGCAGCCAAAGAAGCTGACGAGAGGCAGCGTGAAATTCTGCAGCTTAAGCTAAAGCTTCAGGAAGGAGCTCAGAATATGCCTGTAGCAGCTAATGACGCTTTGACTGCGCCCAGCACCTCCTCACCCCTGAATCCGCAGAAGTTACTGCCTGTATTTGACGAGAAACGCGATGATCTGCACGCGTATCTGCAGCGATTCGAGCGCGTAGCCACAGGACAGGATTGGCCGCAAGAAAAATAGGGTCTCGCTGTTAGCCTGTGCCTAACGGGTGACGCGTTAACCGTGATAGGCCGAATGACTGCCGCTGATTCGCTGGACTACCAAAAAGTAAAGAAAGCTCTACTGCAGAGATTTCAGTTTACGGCTCAAGGCTACCAAGATAAGTTTCGGAAAGCACGAGCAGCAGATGGTGAAACTGGACGACAGTTAGCAGCAAGAATTACCAGTTATTTCGACCATTGGATAGACATGGCAAACGTATCCCAAACCTATGAAGGTCTAAGGGATCACGTAATCTCTGAGCAATTCTTGCGTTGTTGCCATCCAAAGCTGGTTGTTTTCTTAAAAGAGCGAGAGTGCAAGTCACTAGATGAACTCGCTAATTTGACGGATCGCTTCCTTGAGGCGCGGAATTTGACTAATATAGGAAATGGTCCTGACCCCGCGAAAGAATCCAGTGGAAAGCCTACCGAAGCGTCGCGGAAACCGCAACTCAAGTGTATCCTGTGTCATCGTTTCGGACATTTGGCTCCTGACTGCCGCAATCCACCTAAGCAGATGCTGAAATGCAAGTTGTGCGGTAAAACGGGACATGTCACAGAAACTTGCCGAAACCAGCATGGGGACAACAAACCGAGTTCTTCGTGCGCATTTAGCGAACCTGACTCTGCCCGGGCTGGTGCTAGAAAAACAGCCAAGCGTCCAGGAGGGAAGATTCCTTGCTCAAGTCACCACGACGACAAGAACGTGCAGGGTACAATACGTTTCCTGGCCGACGGGATGCCAGTGGTCGAAGGTCTGCTGCTAGGAAGAGAGGTTCGAGTCTTACGCGATACGGGATGCAACACGGCAATCGTCCGACGGGAGCTCGTTCCTGATGTGTGCCTGACAGGCAAGAAAATCAGTGTCGTTCTCCTAGACAGGTCAACTAGCCATCTCCCGGAAGCTATTGTACAAGTCAACACGCCGTACTTCACAGGGATGCTGAAAGTGGCTTGTATGGATCAACCCCTCTATGACCTTGTGCTGGGAAATCTTCCAGGCGTCAGAGGACCATACGATCCAGATTCTGACTGGAAGCAGGCGACTCATACACAGGTGGATGAGTTACCTGCGCAAGCACACCCGACCAAGTCACCTGTCACCTCAAGATCTGCTTCTTCAAGCGTGGCAAAAACCAAAGCCAATCAACAAGGTCAAGAAAATATCAGGCCTTTGTACGTGTCAACAACGCTCTTACCTGACGTTACCAGAGCCCAACTCGTCGAGGAACAGCGAAATGACCCGACACTCAAAGCTGTCTTTGCTAAAGTGAATAAAGAGTTCAAATCGGGAAAGGGCCACTGTTACGATTTCATCGAAGATAAAGGATTGCTTTATCGACGCTACCGCCTTGCCACTGGCAGGACGTTTAAACAGCTGGTCACTCCGAAAGCGTTCCGGGTAGGCATACTGGACATTGCTCATGGCAGTATCATGGCGGGACACCAAGGCATCAAAAGAACTACTGATCGTGTCCTAGAAGAATTTTATTGGCCTGACCTGAACGGAGACGTAAAGCGCTTTGTCAAGTCTTGCGACAAGTGCCAGAGAACTACCCCTAAAGGAAAAGTTGGAGTCGCACCACTAGGCAACATGCCTCTTATCCGGACACCTTTTGAAAGGGTCGCGGTTGATTTAATCGGCCCATTTTCACCAAGATCGGACCGTGGGAACCGATATGTTCTGACACTTATCGATTTTGCGACTCGCTACCCTGACGCTGTAGCATTGCCCGCAATCGATGCAGTTCACATTGCGGAAGCACTCATCGAGATTTTTTCCCGCATCGGCTTGCCGAAGGAAATCGTCACCGACCAAGGGGCAAGTTTTACCTCAGAATTAATGAACGAGGTTAGCAGGCTTCTCTCCGTGAAGATGCTAAAGACAACCCCATATCATGCGATGGCGAACGGTCTCGTGGAGAAATTTAATGGCACCCTGAAGACAATGCTAAAGAGAATGTGCCAAGAGAGACCTCGATCTTGGGACAGGTACCTAGCTCCGCTACTCTTTGCATATAGGGAAGTTCCACAGACAAGCCTCGGGTTCTCTCCGTTTCAGCTCATTTACGGCCGCCACGTCCGAGGACCGCTAACCGTGCTGAGAGAACTGTGGACAAATGAGGGGCTAGACGCAGAAACGCGGACGACTTACACCTACGTCTTTGATTTGCGCAATCGCCTAGAGGAGACTTGCAAGATAGCCCATGAACAGCTGGAGAAGGCTCGTGTGAAGCAGAAAACCTATTATGACAGGAAAAGTCGCCCTAGAAAATTATACCCAGGCAACAAGGTTTTAATTCTGCTCCCGACTGACTCCAATAAGCTGTTAATGCAGTGGAAAGGGCCGTTCCAAGTCATCGAACGGAAAAATGATGTCGACTACGTCATCGATCTGTTGGGAAAAACA
The DNA here is from genome assembly GCA_013436015.1 of Rhipicephalus annulatus. NCBI lineage: Eukaryota > Metazoa > Arthropoda > Arachnida > Ixodida > Ixodidae > Rhipicephalus > Rhipicephalus annulatus. Next base: position 199,790 of record WOVY01011318.1, on the reverse strand, counting down.
AGATTTTTCATATCAACATGCTCAAAAAAAACGACAATAGTGTGCCGTGCGGTGGCGAAGAGGATGTGATGTGTGCGTGTATGTGCCGTGCGGTGCCTACGAGGAAGACGGCAGCTTGGACCGTGCAGTGACCGTGCAGTGCAGTGACCATTCGTTCGCCCCGCGCCCTTGTAGTAGAATAGTTGCAAACAACTTTCTCGGAAAAGGGGGTGATGTCATAATATGTGTTGCGCGGACGCGAAACAGAAACTAAAAAAACGACAATAGTGTGCCGTGCGGTGGCGAAGAGGATGTGATGTGTGCGTGTATGTGCCGTGCGGTGCCTACGAGGAAGACGACAGCTCGTGAGGCGCGGCCTCGAGGGTGCGTGATCCGTGCCTTCAGCAGTGCGCGAGGTACGTCGTTCGAGGCAGGACTACCTCGTTGGGCGTCTGGCCCATAGGTACGACCCAGGCCACGTCGCGACACTCGTACCAGCCGAGTGGACAGCTCAGCCTCCGCTAGACGACCGGTCTAGGAGAGCTGGCGCCAGGTTCCTGAACCTGTCCTTGTCCCGCTGGTCGTGGAGAGCTGGCGCCGGGTGCCTGAACCTGCCCTTGCGCCGCTGTTCCAGGAGGACTGGCGTGGGTTTCCGAGGCGGACGGCAGGTGCTCAAGGGCACAACTCCCTGCCGCCGGAACACGTGTGTCGTCGGCTCCAGTTCGTCGACAGTGGCGCTGAGCCACTGGAGTTCGACGCGGCGACCCTGCGTCTCCCGACTTCGTCACTGCAGGTGACGACGCCGCACAACGTCGACTTCGCCACTGAATGGTGCCGACGGGGCATCAACGACGGCCCAGGCTACTACCCCGACGACCTGAACTGTAGGCCGAACGTTCTACTTATTCATTTAGTTTAGCCGCGTTTTTTGTGTTAGGAACTTCGTAATGTGTGGGTTGTCCATGTGTGAAGGGTACAATAGAAGTTGGACGTGTGTTTGTGCACTGGCGTGCTGTCTGATTCTTTCTGGAGCGGTCCTGCCCCAATAACATCACAAACTTGCTCTGCGTTCTGCTCTATTATTGCCCCACATCGCACGGTGATTCCCACGAACTTCACGCACGCAGCAAGACCGTCGTTACCATTGTGGTGTCTACATCCACTGGAAGCCCTGATAACCATCCCCGGAATGCAAAAGAAGAAACATTTGTCAAATTTGACCCTAAAACAAACAACATTACTGTTTCTGCATGAGAAACACAGTGGACGGATTCACATTTACACGGATGGGTCGGTCACTTCAACAAGTTCAACAGGCGCAGTGGTAATTCCGGAGAAATCCATCACGATAAAGTTCAGGACCTCGCATCTGACATCATCCACGGCGGCAGAACTCGCCGCCATTCGTGCCGCTCTGGAGTTCCTAGTTGAAGAACCGCAACAGACATGGTCAATATTCTCCGACTCCAATGCAGCTCTCCAGGGAATTGCCTCGCCATATCGTCATGGACCAAACGAACAGCTAATTGCTGAAATACGACTGCTCCATCACCGGGCTATAGAGAAACAACATGACATAGCATATCAATGGATACCAGGCCACTGCAGCATTGATGGAAACGACCGTGCAGATGAAGCAGCCCGAACTGCTCATGACGATGCCCCTTGTGTAGCTATACCATTATCAAGAACGGACGCCGCTGCAAGGCTTCGATCACTTGCACGAGAACTGACACTTGCTCAGTGGAATTCACCGGCATTCACCAACGTCCGCCTTCATAATTTGGACCCACACCTACAGCTCCGTCTTCCGTCAGGAATAACCAGAGCAGAGGAGACACTTTTGTGCCGTCTGTGGATTGGGGTGGCCTTTACGAATGCTTATTCGTTTCGAATCGGAATGGCGAGAAGCCCGACATGTGACAACTGTGGCTGCGCAGAGACTTTCTCCCATCTTCTCTGCGAGTGTCCCCGCTTCAGCGTGCCAAGAAAAGAACTGTCAAAAGCTTTAGATAGAATAGACAATCGCCAATTGTCGGAAGAAAGGGTATTAGGACACTGGCCGAGACCGTCCTCTGCACGCAAGGCATTGAGAGCGTTGTTGCGCTTTCTGCGGGCAAGTGGTCTTAGAGACAGACTGTAAACAGCGTCGTGGATCGTCTGATGACCTTCTCTCTCTTTTTTTTACAACGTCTCTTTTCTCTCATCTTTCATCCCCCTTACCCCCTTCCCCAGTACAGGGTAGCCAGCCGGTCTGAGAACTGGCTAACCTCCCTGTCCTTCCTCATTTATTCCTCCTCCTCAGTAGCCGTTTCGATGGGTGCAAGGGGGCGACAGGCCCGGTCTCCGCCCCCAACGCTGTGTCAGTGCTCTCCCCCACTTCATTTAACACCAGTTTGAACCGACGAAAAAAAAAAAGATCCCACGTACAGTGAGAATCGATGATATGCGATGCGCCAATGAGAAAGGTTGATATTTCACTTTAAAATCGGCACAATGTCACGAGGTGTAAGTAAATGATCCCGTGCATGACTTTCGTGTCATGATTATCATGTTTAGTTGTGAATTTCACATTCGTCATCTATTCACCTCACGTGATACTAAGTTTAGTATATATGAAGCTAGCAAAATGAACACGAGCACGCTATGAGCGTGGTATGTTGTCATGTTCATACATGACACGCGTGTCAGGATTATCATGTTTACACCAGTCATATATTTCGTCATCCATTGACGTCACATAACAAATTTGGTATATGTGCAGCTATAAAAGCGGCCGCGAGCGCATCACGAAAGGCCCAATATACATCAATGTAGCGTTGAAGAGCGCGCACGCTGTGCACAGCGACGCTGCGTTAGCGAAACGCGAACGCTCTAGAGTCTGACGCCAGGCGCGGACGGTGCTACCAGCGTCCGTCGGCGCGGCCCGTCGACAACCGGCGCGAAATGCGGCATTCGTTCATTCATTCACTGTTTATTCAGACAAAAACAATGATTGCCTAGGTTGAAGGGACCAAAGGCAGATTACCTCTGCCTGACTAAGGTTCTTCCACCCATACATTTGCTCAGGTGAAGTGGAACAAAATATAAAAATTTAATTCTGCTTTTGAATGAGGGGACACAAAATTCAAATTCAATAAGTATAACAGACGTCGACACATAGTTTTAAAATAACACATTGCAGTCATCACCAATTTGCAGTACCTCTATAAATATATATATAAATATATATATATATATATATATATATATATATATATATATATATATATATATATATATATATATGCAACAAGGAGAAATTTCAGTCAGAATTACTAAGTACCATAGTAATTGGTACTTAGTAATTGCAACATGCTGCATTTCACGCTAATGCGTTACCTAGATAACACTGCGTCTCCCTCTTTTCGTGACGGAGGGACGCAAGACGCCCAGAAACGCGCATGCATCAAAGCATCGCAGCGCGGCGCACGCCTGCATATCCTGCATATCCTTCGAGTGCAGGATATGGCAGGACCGGCGCCTGGCGTCGCAACGCCGGCGTGACGCGACGAAATGAATGCCGGTGCGCACCGCGTCGCGTCAAAATGTATTGGCGCCTTGACTGTGCCATGTGGTCATGTTCTCACAGGACACGCATCTCATGATTATCATGTTTCCACGTGCCAGTCACATACCTTCGTCATCCATTGAAGTCACGTAATACCAAATTTAGCATATGTGAAGCTAGTGAAACCGAAGCTATCGGCCACGAGCGCATCATGAATGTGGCATGTAGTCATGTTGTTACGTGACACGCATGTTGTGATTATCATGTTTGTATCAGTCACATACCTTCGTCATGCATTCACGTACCGTAATACTAAATTTGGTATATGTGACGCTAGCGAAACGGCCGCGAGCACATCATAAATGCGGCATGTAGTCATGTCACATGACACGCATGTCATGATTTTCATGTCGCTTGTGTTCGCCGTGGCGCCGTGGCGTTATTTCTTTGGTTTGTTGTTGTTTTTCTATCGGTTTCCCTTCTTTGCGGATGCTATCACGTTGCTATAGCTCCTGGAGCCACGTGGCTCTGTTTCTGTGAAAAGCGCGCCCAGAGCAGTAGGCTGCATGTATGCGGTTATATGCGCAGCTGAAAAAAGAAAACTGTGAAAAAAAAGTGGATGGTGGAAGACCGAAATATATTTGAAACGAATATATGGCAGTCAACGTTTCTAATAAACATACCTTTCGTAACCTTTCATCAGGTTACGAGGGATGAACTGCCAACTGGCATAATATGCTTCATGGTTACACAATTTTTATCACAAAATCCTGTGTCAGGTATCATGACGAAGCTTGAGAGTACGTTTTTTTCAATTCATTGTTTATAAGTTATGTAAGCGTGCATCACTTCATGTTTATTATGAACACCACCAAGCTAGCATTTTCTGCAGGAGTGTTCAAAATTGCTAAATGAATGCAACATTAAACGACATATCGTTTAAAAGTAGAATTTACGTGTTACACCCTTGTATACGCACTTCAGCTGTTATATCTCGCGTTTTTTTTTGTTTTTGCCACAAATCAAACAAGCGTTATGGGGGAATGAAAATGCAGGGAATGCTAGTTACAAAGCTTGAATAGCTGAAACAGGCGCAGACCTTAATTTTAAAATGATGCATAATGGCTTCGTTTCGATTGGAAAAACCGGTTGAAACAATTCAATATTCGATAACAGTTAAAAACGTCCTGTATGTCAATTGCGTGATTTTGTCTCAAATTTCTTCTTGAAGACTTAAATATACGCTACTGATGCGTCAAAACTATAGAAGTAACCCTGCGCTTTAGGTTTAGCCCTTGAAAATTGCTTTTGCTTTCTTCCGTATTTGCGTTGAACACGCAAGAAAAATTGCTTTCGTGTTCTACAGTGAACAGCTACCAGGGTTCTTAAATATTATTTTGATAATTTATTCCTTCTTCGGCCTACACGCAATTCTTTGCAATACGTGTACTGTTTCTTGCGCGAAATGATTGCTTTTTTCTTGGTGATTTGTGTAAAATACTGCGATACTACATGTCCTCCCCCCCCCGTGTGATTACCGCTTTATTTTTGTGATTTCATGGAATAAAATATGGTGCAAAGCCTTTCAATATGTACTGCGACATTTTTTCACCTTCAGCACGGTGATTTCAATGAATAGACTAAAAGGAATACATCATTATATCATAAAAGTGAACTTTCAAATGGTTTCTCACAGCACAAACACATTAATCCTAAAAAAAACACTCCACAAAAATCTAGGGAAATCTAGGAATTTTTTTTTTTACTCCAGAGAGGGGAAAAGTGGCTCCGCAGGTTAGCAGCACGGTCTGGAGGTGACGCGCGCGCTTACAAACGCACGCATGCCGGACAAGCAATTCCAAATACGCGGCCGGGAAGGGGGGGGGGGGGGTATTTGGAATTGCTGGTCCCGCATCGCACGAAAGAGGAAAAATAAAGAGTGCGAGGAGGAAGTAGGACGCCAGCGTCAGGATTGCTAGCGCGCAATTGGTTCCTCTCTGTAGGTGACGTGCACAACTGTAGGTGACGTGCAGGTGACGAATGCACGCGCCCGCGATGGAATACGCGGAGTATTTCCGGCTTTCCTATTGTACGGAAACAACCACAACCTGTCACCACACTCTTTCTCTACCTTTTCCGTGTGCCTTTCTGCGTCCATCCCTTCCGCTCCCTGTAAGAGCAGGGCTGACTCGTGCTACCCGCAGGAGTTGCAGAAGAGTGACTTTTTTGTTGCTTTGTTTTATTTTGTCAACCACTACATCATACCTGCCACTGCGGGTGTGGTCGACGCTCGTGAGTGCATCAAAGTTCGAAATTACCATCTAACGTTCAGTCACGTGCATCGCGCTTCTGTCACACACCATACCAGTTCCAACTGCCTTTGCAGAAACGCGACTCCGACTGTCATGGCAGGTGTCCAGACGCTCACGTCTGAATCAGACGCCATCACATCAAATGTGAAGCGTGTTTCGGTCAACGAGGCGGTTTCCAATGACATGGCAGCCACGCGCACATTTATGTGGCAGTTCGGCAGGCCCATCTGATGTGAAAGGCTTCCTCGTCGACCTCTGCACAGACGGATGCGCACGAGTGGCTCGCCAGCTACAGCAAGACAACTAATACGACGATCCACGTCGTATTAGTTGCCTTGCTGCTGTCTGTGCGCAAGGCATCGCGGAGGCACTTTATGTTGACAGTCGGAACCTCTTGGCTCATTGAAACCATCGCCGTGCTATCGCCATCTTATCCAAACCCACTCGCTCACGCTCTCGCCGCACGGTAGCGATCCATCCATGGCACCGAAGGCACTACCAGCATTGATGTACGTAGATGATATAGTTCTAATGGCCGACAACAAGGAAGATTCGCAGAGATCGATGGACATCTGTGGTAGTGAGGGAGTTAAGTTAGATTTGAGGTTCAGTAAGAAAAAATCAGCAGTCATGATTTTTAATGATAATGAAGGTGATGATCTTACGATACAGGAGGTCACGTCGGAGATAACGAATAAATACAAATATCTGGGCGTATGGATAATCAGTGGAACCAAGTACTTAATGCGGTGTTTCTCAAATGGGGGTCCGCAGACTCCAGGTGGTCCGCGAAGCCATTTCAATGATCCGCGAAACCCTCACCAGCACTTTTCTATAAGCGTGACTGTGCCACGCAGTGATGAATTGTCCAAAATGAAGTGATGTGGCACGTTTGTTTGATGTTTTCGGTAGCAGTAAAAGACACCTGTTTCACGCTTCAGTTGTGTTAATTTACCTACGTACCCCCCTTCCTCCCCTCCACTGCAAAGGGTCCCCCGTCACTTTCACTAGTCCACAAGGGGTCCCCGACACATCCATGGTCAAGAACCACTGACCTGAGGGAAAACGAAACATACGTAACGACTGAACGAAACAGAAATACAGTGGTGATGACAAGTAACGTCCTGTGGAATTACAATAGGTATGATGTGGTGAGAGGAATTCGGAAAGGTGTCTCGGTTCCTGGTCTGACGTTCGGCAATGCGGTTTTGTGCATGAGATACGAGGTTCAACGAAGATTAGAAATTAAGCAACGAGGAATAGGAAGGCTTGATTAAGGAGCTCAGAGGAATACACCAAATCAGGGAAGCGAAAATGTCTGAGGCCCGTGTGCTTAGATTAAGATGCACTTTAGGGAAACTCACTGGACAGAAATTTCCGAAACCCTCCGCTACAGCGTCTCATCATATTGCATTTTTCGAACATTAACGTTCACCTATCATATTCATTATTTGTACGTTTCAGAGCCTTGTTCACCTACTTATCAGTTGTCACAATACTTTACGCTAGCATGGTCCTGCTTGTATTCTGTGCTGTTTCTAAGTGGAACGCTGGTCACATTAAATCATTTAAAAAACCAGAAAGTCAAAGTGACGTATTTTGACTATTTATTTGTTTTGAAGAAGAAAATGAAGTGTGGAAAAATGGCAGCCGATGCAAAGGAAGAACGGCGTCGCCTGTAGTAGCAGTGTCACGTGGTGCGCTGCTGATCGTGATTAACCGACAGATGATGTTGAAAGAAAATGGGAAATCTTTCTAAGCTGTAGAAGGAATGCATTCCTTCTGATCAATGCAAAGATTAGAAGAAAGGGAGCTCAGTGGCTAGAAGAAGTACATAAAAAAGATAAGAAAGGCAGCTGCGAAATTTTGGAACCATCTGAACTCCCTAAGAAATGAAACAAGCCTAGAGCAGAGGTTTATAACTACAGCTCAAGGTGCTAGGCTAGAAGGGGACGAAGCTATTGAATATATAAGAACAAGGGTGACAGAAAAAATTCAACAAAGAAGTGCCTTATGCACCACAATAGACAAGGATGGATCAAGTGTACCAATGGCTCCATTTTCACAACGAGAGTGCGAAATGGCTGAGAAGAGGGTTCCAAGTAGTACATCAACAGGCCCAGATGGCATTCCAATTGTGCTGATGAAGACATTGGGTCCGAAGTCTGAACATACTTTCAGAGAGGCAGTGAGCAGGCCAATAATCGATAGTGAAGTCTCCGATGGATGGAAACTTAGCAGGATGAGCATGATATATAAAGGAAAGGGGGACAAAGCTGACATAAACCACTGGCGTCCTATAACAGTGACATCAGTGGTCTACAGGCTGGCGATGCAGATTATAAAGGAAAGACTGCAGGCATGGATAGAGGATGAGGGGGTGCTGGGCGAACTGCAGAATGGGTTTCGAAAACACAAGAGGTTGGAAGACAATCTGTTCTCACTGACGCAGTGCATCGAAATAGCAGAAAAGGAACACAGGCCCCTGTGGCTAGCATTTTTGGATATCAAGGGAGCGTACGATAGCGTGGTTCAAGAGGAATTGGGGGGAATACTGAACACACTAGGCGTGGAAGATGTAGTCACTAATCTTTTAAAGGATATCTAAAAATGTAACAAAGTAATTATAAAGTGGGAAAAACAGCTATCCAAGCATGCAGAGGTGAAACGGGGGCTTAGGCAGGGGTGTCCCCTGTCACCCTTATTATTCATGTTGTACCTACAAGGATTAGAGGCCAAATTAAAGGGAAGTGGACTTGGCTTCAACCTCTCTTTCGTCAAACAAGGAAAACTCATTGATCATGCATTACCAGCGTTAATGTACGCAGATTATATAGTGCTAATGGCCGACAACAAGGACGACTTGCAGAGATTGATGGACATCTGCGGTAAGAGGGAGATAAGATTAGATTTCAGATTCAGTAAGGAAAAATCAGCAGTCATGACTTAATGACATCGAAGGTAGTGAGCTTAGAATACAGGAGGTTACGCTAGAGATAACAGACAAATACAAATATCTGGGCGTATGGATAAGCAATGGGGCCGAGTACCTAAGGGAACATGAAATATACGTGTCGACTAAAGGTAACAGGAATGCAGCGGTAATGAAAAACAGGGCACTGTGGAATTACAATAGGTATTATGTTGTGAGAAGAATATAGAAAGGGGTCATGGTTCCTGGTCTTACGTTCGGCAATGCGGTCTTGTGCATGAGATCAGAAGTTCAAGCAAGATTAGAAATTAGGCAACGTGGAATAAGTAGTCTTGCCTTAGGAGCTCACAAGAATACACCAAATCAGGGAGTACAAGGTTACATGGGATGGACATCATTCGAGGGCAGGGAAGCTAGCAGCAAGATAAAATTTGAGAAGCGATGGAGAGAAATGGGGGAGGAGCGTTGGGCTAGGAAGGTTTTCAGCTACTTGTGCGTGAGGAATGTTTATACAAAATGGAGGAAGCGAACCAGAAAACTGACGGGTAAATACTTAGAAAAGAGCAGGGGGCCAAATCAAGAAGAAGTATCGGTTAAAAAGAAGGTAAAGGCAACTGAAACCGATATGTTGAGAATCGGCATTATTAAAAAGTCCGCTCTAGAGATCTATTGAACTTTTAAGCAGGAAATTGCCAAGGAAAGGATCCAGATAATATTCGGAATAGTTCTTTACTGTTTGAGGCCAGGACGTTAGTATTGCGAACCAAGACATATCGGGTGAACGCGACGGGGTAGACACGGTATGCAGTGCGTATGGAGAGGAGGAAACTGCCGAACGCTTGATAATGTTCTGTAAAGGGCTTCACCCTATAGTTCAGGATGATGGCACAGAGTTTTTCAAAGCAGTGGGGTTCAGAACAGTTAGGGCAAAATAGACCTTAAGCGGGTAGAATTAACTTGAACAAAGTTATCTGATTGATGGCTAAAATCGAGGCATGGGTGAAAATAAAATCTTTAGTGGAAAGTACCAGTCCTCAACTTCACAAATTAAAGGGAAAAAAAGATTCATCTAGTTTTCACTAAGTATTACGGCTAGGTGGCGTTAGCCGCCGCCAGATCTAAAGGGTACAGCCATATCAATCCATCCATCCATAGAAGGGGCGAGGGTGCTTCCGCATGATGGAACAGCCGTAAACACTTCAAAAATTCGCCCCATGTCTTTACTTCAAACAAGCACCAAGCGGGCAATCTCGGAGGACTTAACATTGACCTCTCCGAGGCTTCCGCGACGTCTGAATAGGCAGCTCGAGCACCCAACGGAAGTCTTTTCTTCGCTACGCTGTTGTGTATCCCCAACCCCGTCCCTCGTTACCATTGAGTATGGCGGTGGCTGCGCCATTTAGCCGGAGAGGGACAAAGGCAGAGCGGTGAGCACGGCTGAAAATTAGGCGCAGGTGCGCAAGTTTAGTGGGTGTCGCTGCGTCATTAGCGCGCGCGTCACCAGCACGTCACCTCCAGAGGCGAACCAATGGCGCGCCAGCAATCCTGACGCTGGCGTCCTCCTCACACTCTTTCTTTTTTCTCTTTCGTGTGATGCGGGACCAGCAATTCCAAATTCGCCCCCCCCCCCGGCCTTGTTAACAGAGGAACCGGACAGGCAGTTTCATGGAAGGAGCGGGGTAGGCAGAGGAAGCTGCAGGGCGCCGTTTCTAGGGAACGCGTCAGGCAAGCGAGGAAGGGGTTGCCACGCTTAGCCGGTTTCGATTCTCGGAAAGACGTGTTACCAAGAAGGAAGGGGCGGGGAATGTCACGCCCAGCACGACCTAACCCGCAACATTTCAGCAGAGCACTTCTGGTGTTCGTAATACCCATATTGCTCACAGCATCGTCACACAAATGTATATCAACTCGTTATATAAAACATACGCGACTGTTCAACATGCATGTGTGTGCGTGTAACATTTGTAATACATGTGTTTCGCATTGTTGCCTAACGTTTTGCTCAACAGAAAAATTACACCACAGCCACCTTCCATCCTCATGCTTCGCATGGCATCAATTCGCATGGTACTTGGGGATCTGCCAGTTTTTATTCGTTTATGTTATTTGCACATTTCCCGCTTTTTGCGGTGACAGACCACACTGCTTTTTACCTCACAACCAAGTACACGCGTAAATCGACGCCAAAAGGGTAATTACTGCAAAGTTAGTTCATTGAAGCTATCGCGTTAAAAGCACCCTCCAATGCACACTGCGTGGGCTGCCAGGCGAAACCAGCTATAGACCAGCAATGTTCCGCACTACACCGAAGAATTCCTGTTTCGAGACATGAAAATGCCATATTTTGGGCACTTTCCCCTGCATACGCTGACGTATTTCTCAGCATATTTTCCTGCAAATTAGTTGTATTATGCACGTGCCCCTTGACACACATTGAAATCATGGCTAAGCAACCGTGTTCCTGCAAAGCGTGATTTTCCTAACTCGTGTGCTGTAAGTACTCCGCGGATAGTAACCTTGGATTCCACACCATGAGGAACTAGAAGATGCATCCCATCAATATCAAACTAATCTCAAGGGCCATGCTTGCATGCAGCATGCGCAGAGCGGATTGTAGAAGCCGAAGGCGCCTTCTCACCCCAATGAATAGGTCCTTATAGGTGCATTGAACTATTTCCTAAACTACCTGCCACAACACAAGGATTCCTTTTCTCCCGTTTGTCAAACTGATTGATGATCACGTAACCAGAAACCACGAATCGCAACGCCCGCGAAAGGGGTATTGGGAGCGGGATGAGCGCGACGTCGTACAGAAAATTAACGCCGTACTTTTTCCTGTTACAGTAGTCACAGTATTTACAATGTCCACGGGCTATAGGTAGCGCGCCGTGCAATCCAAGATGGCTGTGGCAGGAGGGTCAGCCCGTAAACTCGCAGAGAAAAAGATAGGACGCACTGACATACGCCCCGTGCCACATTCACTGGTTGAACTCTTTATCGTCAAATAAATGTATATTGGACCAAAGTACTTTCATAAACGATAGGAACCACTAAATGTTCGCTACCTCATTTTTTTGCCGCAGTTCGCAAAGTGGTGTCAGCTGATCAACTGTGCATCAACGATACCTTTTGTAATCCTGTGCGTGCTACAGAAAACAGTAGGAACTAGAATTGACGTATTAACTGAAGGGTACTCCGAGGCAATTGGCACCGAGCCTGCCTGACCGATTTGCCGCAGTTGTAGGCCGCTAGCGAGTAGCGCGCCATCGCGGCTGCACGTGGTCGAATGTTTAACTTGGTAATGGTTTGCAAATATATTACGTTGTCGTCATTACTAGCGCTGTCAGCAATGTGGAGTTACTTCTCCAACGGAATACAAGCATTTTATTTGACTTTCCCTGAAGCAGCGGTAGTGGCACAGCGATGGTCAGACTCTAACCGTGCGCAATTCACTGTACTAGGATATTGCAGGTCCCATCACACGCAAAAATTAGCCGAGATGAGAGTTTCTCCAGCATATGAGCCCCCAAAACTACCCTGCCCCCAATTATCTACTCCCTGGTAGGGAGTGAACTCAGCACATGTCGTCGTAAAGCGCCATCTGCTTAATTACTGGGTTGATGAACGACATGGCGAAGTTTGTGGTCACGTGGTTACAAACTCCCTACGAGTTTGGAAAACCTTTTTTTTTTTGGTCCTGACGTGCGTGCGTGTGTGTGCATGTACGGGCATCTGTTTACACGTCGGTGTGAAACACCACTGCTTTGTGTGGCTGACTGTGTGAGCATGTGTCGACAGGCAACAAAAATATAAGTGCAGCGAAGATTTGCAATGACCGGATAGTGTTTAGTGTGAATGTTTCAAGGTATTTCGCACCCTTGAACCACGCTGGACATGGCTGCAATTCGAGGACAATTCGTTTACTCCCGTCTCGGCTTATTTTATGTTTACACTGCAGCGTGATCGAAACAAGAATATTGAAAACAATACACACGAACGCTTTTAGCTACGTCGTAATTGCGAAAACTCGTCGAACAACATTGTGATTTGGAAGGCACCGGTGATGTGCAAGAGAAGTTAACAAACAGAGAGGCGGAATCGTAGTCGTAACTGCACGTTTCTTCGCTCTAACCATTTCGCCTCGGTGGTCGATCTATATAGCGTGTCGGCGGCGTGCAAACATACAATGCACAAGAGAAACTAAGCTTTTATTTTGACCTCAATGAAGGATATTGTACACAAAATACAATCAAAGAGACCTACGAACATGAAAAAAAAAAACATTGACGCACGAGGGGACGTGAAGTGCAACTCGCTCCTCGTGAGTTAGCAGCTGATCGTTCATCGTCGTCCTAACTCTCGGTGCATTGGCAACCTTCTACTTCTAGCGAAAAATCCTCGGCGTCACGGTGGTTTCTTTTAACATCACTGCCGAAAGCAACTTTACGAATTTTCTTCCGCCGAACTACTTCGACAACACCAACACCGCGTCACTCACCACGTTTACCTGGACGCGTAGAACATTTCGCTCTGAAATGCGTTTACAAACTAATTGCTTGCAGTCTGCTGCCATCTATCAACGAACGTAAAAATGAAGCAGCGCCGCGTTGGCCATGGTTTGAAAGAGCGAATCGCGAGCGTGCGCGACTTCCATCGTAGAATAAATGTTATGGGATTCATGCACTACGAACGCACTGACGAATACTCAACGCCGTAAAACAAGGTGAGTTCCAACTGCAAATGTCAGACGATAACATTCAACTACTTGCGTGGCTACAGAAAATCTCGCAAAGCTGATATGTGTACTCAGTGGCCTATAATCGGAAGCATGAATTGTCACAGTTTTCTCTCCACGGAGTCTTCACGTCTCGATAGAACTAATCAGATTCATCGTCTCACGGACGATCTGGTTTATTCACTGATGCACGAAACGTGCAAAGTCGTTAGTGTTAGATTTTTACTAACGTGCTAACACTAAGGCTAGCACAGCCCAACTATAACAAGGGAGCGTCTTCCCAGTGTTCACTCATCATCCTCGAGAGGACGCCCCTGAAATCCGGTTGACGGCGCGACAGTATGTGGGCATTGCGATATTATGTCACCATAATCACAGCGACGTTTTCCCCAATGTCTGGTTCAAGCGCAGCCTGGATTTTCGTGTTGCCGCAGCACTTCCGGTTGACCGTACTCTACAGAAGAGTACAGTACATGGTTCCGGCCTTGCGAGAGTGCGAGCCACTCGAGTCGTGTGACTGGCGAAACGGGCTTCAGAATCAGTTGTTCGCTCTGACTGTGCGGTACCCTTGTCCACTATGCTCTCCGCTACGGTACGCCGCATTTGTTTAGTTGGCTCAAAAGAAGATTCAACGCGCTTGGACACTTCGGAGATCGTTTGGTTGCTCCTGTGAAATGTCGGGTAAGTCGCCAGCGGCGTATTTTAATTGAGTCGGTTGAGGTCGGCTCTCGCAGGTTCAGTGGTACCGTGATTCTCCAATGCTTCCGTAAGGCACCGTACAATATCTCGCGGTAGTGTCTGTTAATGTGCCCCGGTCATTCGGCAATGGCGGAATGGCCCTATTTGGGGCACGGGCTCTTAGGTTATTATGAACTGCACTGAGACAGAACACGTTGATCCGGACAGCATGGTACATCACTGCGTGCCGATGCAACAAGTGTTAATAGTCAGTGTGTATGTTGTGCACGAAGTTCTTTTTCAATTCCACTGTGCATATATTTCTACCGCGGAGACCCGTTTGCCTTAAATAACAGCTCTTTAGACCTTGCTAAAGTGTGATAGGCAGTTATGTGTACGATTTATAATAATCGTGTTTTTCTCACTAATAATAATTAAAAATTCGGCAGATACAACGTACCTTACAAATCGACGTTATGCAAAGCATGCGACGGGAAAGTGACTGTGTTGCAAAATTTTATTGGGGCGAAGTGTTACGAAGGGGCGCTAGAGATCTGTGCAAATGCACGTGCTACATACGCACCTTCAAAAAGCGGTAAACTTATACGTGGCGCTTGCACTCGTAAGGATGGTAGCAGTGGACACTGCTCCATAAGGCAAGCTTGCGCCTGTCGTGTTGCTTCACCCGCTCTATCAAGCCTGTAATTATGAATTGTCGCCTAGCCCGAAGCAACGCATTGCTCAAGAATAATATCTATCACTTGGGGCTCTTCAACTTGCACCTAAATCTTAAGCACACGGCTGTATACCAAGCACTTCGCCCTCGTCGCCGACGTGGCCGGAAATCGTGCCAGCTAAAAGGCTTCTGCCAATACAGTTAGGTGCCCGAGCCTCGAAGCGTGATTGATAATTGACATTTATGCCTGGACGTTCACTTTTCTATAGACTCCGCAATGTCTTTTTATATTCCACAGCTGTGGCGTTGTTTGGGGTGTCTCCTCAGAACCTCTTAGCGCGGTCCTTAGGTCATCTCACTATGCTAGCTTCCTTGAAGTTAGGTGAGCACACTATAGTCTACGGTACTCACGGACTGAAACAGGACGCCCTATGGTTTAGTAATGCAAATGGTTTCGTGTCCACTGCCATTGGTTCGGGTAATGTCGGCGTGATGCCGACTCGATTGTGTAGATTAGAGCAAACATTACAAGGGCAGACGTGACGTGTTATCTCGAGCTATTGCGCTTACCAGTCGTTATATGTAAAAAGATAAGCTTTAGTATTTGAATGCGTGTAAACAGTCGCGCTCATTGTGACTTGCAACACGCTGTCTATAAGCTCAAATAGATCCGAAACCGAAACAATGCCAACAATAAACATTAAATTGGTTCAAAGACTACCGCTAACTGCGAGACCTTAATTCACTCGTTCTTTTCTAAATAGGTGCTGGTTTGTAGTGATAACACAATTTCAGCCGAGACAGTGTTGCAACCCATATTTAGAGCGACTATAGTTGGAAGGAAGGCAATGGACAGAAAAGCGTAAATATGCAAATAGCAAGCACTAGTAAGAATTTACATCAATAACAAAGTGGTAACATTCAAGAAGCCCATTGTTAAAACCATCGGTAAAAGCACTGCCGACATGCTCTTTCCACGCACCACGAATCAGCGCGCTTTTGTTGCATTTGTATTCAGAGTAAGACTGTCGAGTATATCTCTCTGAATCATACGCGATTCGCGCGTGTATATACTTCCTTTCCTTGCAAACAGGTTCTGCTGCAGTTGCACAATGAATATCGTCATGGGGTTAATCTTAAACCCTTTACTATTGGAGGTAGAATGACCTACTGGTATTTAAAATAACTTAAAAGAGCGAAGTCTGAATGCTTAACTTTCCATTTCTATAGAGCACATGTTTCTATGTACATGATTTGGGGGCGTATAGCCAGCAATTTTTTTTCGGCGGTGTTGGGGGTCAGCCATACTTTACGTTCGTGCGTGAGTTTGTATGCGCGCGTGTATAAGAGAAAAGCAAGATTGCTAATTTTCGGACGCGTTTGAATCCGCACCCTTGGCAACGGTCATGGCACGATCCATGAAATGAGAGGCGAGTACGCCCGTGCGACACATCACATATGTCGTGGTTGCCTCGTTATCGGTGTGGTAGTAATAACGTCATGCAAAATTAAAAAAAAAACGATCGCTTCGTCTATGCTTTCCCAACTGGCTATGATTCTAAGCTCTGTGCAAGCTGACGTCAGCGCATACGAAAAGGCATTCAGGTTCGCACTACTGAACTCGGCCTTCCATACGTTTGATGTACAATAGCCATTAGAGCCGTAATTCATTCGTAGCCCGCATAATTTGGAGTCTCGGGTCTTCTCTCTTATACTCGCTAAAGAACGATCGAGTAAAAAAAAAAGTGGGCCTTTTTATCCCTCACCAATAATCGTCATGCGGCTTGGTTGCGCTTCCTTTCTTAAAAAACTCGGCGCTGGCCGCCTTCCTGTTAAAAATGCTACGCCGCGCCAATAACGCGCATGTCGTACGAGAACTGAAAGTGCCGGGCGCGCAGTGATAATATTGCAAGGATAATAACGCGAAATAGAAGACGATTGTTGTTGTGTGACAAATAACACCCCCTTTACTCGATCATTGCTTAGAGTGTATGTATACGCACCTTGGGCAAAAAAAAAAACGTTTAAAAATAACGAGACAAATGCGACAGACAAAAGCTCAGTTATGTCTATCGCACTCATTTTGTCTTTTGCTTGAAGGGTCAATCCAGCTGCTCGAACTGTTTTTTTTTTTTTGCACCCCTCAAAGAAGGTCAACAATCCGTGGAGTAAACTGCAGCCCATCGCGTTTTCCGGCGTAGAGGCTCCAAAGTGACTTTGAAAAGGGGAAAAGGAAGAAATAAGGGCAATTCCGTTACTGCCTCTCTCCATGGAGGGCGCCTCCACAGTTCAGCGCAGGGGATGAGGGTAAGCAGGGATTAAAAAGGATAGGGAAGAACAAAAGGGATAGAGATAGGAGCAGAGACAGAGAGACCACCTTACGGAAATAAAAAGAAGATAAGAAAGATGGACACGGTCACAGGAGCCGAGGACGGGGCACCACTCAGCGAGAGCTCTTGTCTGCTTTAGGAGATGGCGTAGGGCGAGCCAGTCGGCCAGAGATGCGCTGTCGTTGGAGATCGCGGGGGCGCATACCTGTCGGCTCGAAATCCAGAGAGTGCTCCATTCCGAAAAACTATCCTTGTGCTCGTTATCCTGCGCCTCACCAATCCTCCTTTCAAGCGCAGTGACGCAAGGTCACAGATCGGCGACTTGACGTAGCACTCGTCTCGTAGATTGGTCTAAACCAGTCACGACTACGGGCTATGCCTTCCCCTCCCTGAGAGAGAGAATGATGGCGATGCCGCGCGAAAATTCAAAACCACCTGAAACCGACGTTTTAACCTCTGTAACTTCCTCAATATAGCACGTATTCGCAAAATGCTTGCAACAGCAAGTACACAAAGCAAAAGTGTACATGTTTCTCTTCATAAACTTTTTTGGACCCCGCGGGGTTGTTTTACCCGCCCTTTATAGGGTTTGGGGCCGAGATGAAAGGATGGACTACATGCCAAGTCATGCACGTAACTGGTACGTGCATAAAAACATTGCTATTGCTCAGGCAATCACGGTTGCGCGAACTGTTTTAAGGCGCGCGCCACCGCTGCCCACGAAATGTTCAGAGCACTCCAAACTACGCCGTATCCACCATTCAACGAGCTTCAGCGCTCACGCTAGCCTTACTCATGACCCAGCGTCTGCGGCGTCCGCCCGAGGTCAAGGTCGCTCTGCCCGAGGCGCCTTGCCTACTTGCATCGCAGCGCTGGCAAGCGCCACAGTGTCTAGACGCATGGCGCGACATGATGGCGACAACGGCGGCTCACGCTTCCCCTTTGGCGCCCCGTATCTCGCCCGTGCCCTGCGACGTTTTGCCTTCTGAAGGGCGTGCGCTCTCGCGTGCGTGCCTGGTGGCGGTTACGCGAGGACTTAAGATTCGGTGATGTTCCGTACTACGCCGAAGAATTGGCCTTGCGAGACGTGACCCTGTTTGGGAAGTTTTTTCCCCTTCATACGCTTACGAAATTCCCAGCTTATTTTTCCTGCGCGTTATTTGTAATATGCGTGCGTCCGGTCACACACAAACACAGATATAAATACATGCGTGCGGAGTGTCTGCGATTAATTATATCAAGACCGTGTCCCTGCCCCAACAACAAAAAAACAAAACACGAGCTTCTTAACTCATGTACACCGCAACTAGTGTAAGACAGAAGCCCGTGCTCCTGCACAAAAAAAAAAAAAAAAACACGAGTTTCTTAACTCATGTACACCGCAACTATTGTGTGCCTGGAGTCATCCAGAGTAGGTGTGAACTAAAAGATGGTTCACATAAATATAAAACTATTCGCAAGGACTACGCTTGCGTACTTGCGTGCTGCATGAACCAATTGCAGAAGCCGAAGCTGTGCTCTGCCCGTAATTAATCGGTGCTCATTGGTGAATTTATGAATTCCCAAAATACACTCCATTATCGCGAAGATTCCCTTTTTCCCTTTCGTTCAAAATGATGTCGGAAAATTGCCTGACAAAGGCAAAATGCCCTGCCTGGAACATCACTGGGGGAATGGTTTGGATGCGAAAATGCTGGGACATCGACGGGCGCTGGCACTGCGGAGCACGGCGGAGCGCAAAACAAACAGCGTAGTGGAGGGGGGCGGTTGTGACTAAGAGCTTCGTGTTTTCGGAGTTTGTTTTAGTTGTCATTCGGAGGGCGTTTTTTTTTTTTCGAGGTGAGTGAGTCATTCAAGTGACTTCATTCGGGGTATCTGTTTGAAGGAAACAAGGCTTTTTTTTTGCTCGTAAATACCCAATTCTCCGCAATTTGGTGCTTAATTTCGCATCATAAGTTGATGCAATCTCGCTTGATGATAATACGCGGTGTTGTTGCTGATAAGCCTGTTTCTTCGTCCTTTTTCTATATTGGTGAATGGAAATCTACAGACCATTCTATTCAAGAAAAATGTTGTCTACACTTCTTTTCCTAACCGTAAAGTGACAAAAATCTTTTTTGTGTGTATTGAAATTTTATTTATTCATAGTAACATCAAGCAAACTCTTAAACATACACACTTCTTCAATTTTTAAGGTAAATTTATGCATTACAGTAAACACAGCTCGCAGACATACAAAAAATGAGTGCACCACAATACTTTTGCTCTGAAAAATGCTTTTTTGCTCTAACAATCAACACTGGCGAATAGCGACGTTTTTAATCCAACCTAATCGTATTTCCGCACACGCTCTCGAGATGTCGTTCCTTCATGATTATCCGAGCGCTCTTCAATCCTCGCCTGATATATTGAAACTCATTGAATGAGATTCAGTACTTGGGAAATAGTCCGCCTCGCCCCGCCACGGTGGTGTAGTGGCTAAGTTACTCGGCTACTGACCCTCAGGTCGCGGGATCAAATCCCGGCTGTGGCTGCTGCATTTCCGATGCAGGCGGAAATGTTGTTGGCCCGTGTGCTCAGATTTGGGTGCACGTTAAAGAACCTCAGGTGGTCTAAATTTCCGGAGTCCTCCACTACTGCGTCTCTCATAATCATATCGTGGTTTTGGGATGTTAAACCCCACAAGTCAATGAATGAATGAATCAATCAATCATTCGAAATAGTCCGCCTCGAAAGAATCGCTGCTCGACTCACTAGCAGCATGAGAAGCGGCAGCGTAAGGGAACTGCGCCAGTGAGTGCACGGAAGAAATCTGTATGGTTGTGCCACCCGTACGGGCAGCAAAACGAATGGAGTAGCTGTAATACGTACGTGTTATCGCCAAAAAGACGGGGTTTGTTGTTAGGCTTTTTCGAGTCCCCAAAACGGGAAACGCCACCACCGCGGCGTCGTTCGTGTAATTTAGCCGCCGCACGGAAACTTGTAATCGCTGCCCGGAGTGCAATAAACCGAGAGAATCGTAAGCGGGCCACCCTTTGAGAGAATGGAAACCCGACAACGATCAGCTTTGCGGGCGCGAGAGGTGATAACCACCCAAAAGGACGAAACCAGCCGCACCGCGTGGTAGCATGCGCAAGGTAAAGCCACCGTGCCGCTTCGCAACGCAGAAAAGAAAAAGATAAAAAGTAGAGAAAGATATCGCCGCCTAAAATGATTGCAAGTCTTGCCGAAGCGTAAGCAGCACATTCCGAGATAGGAAATTAATCGATCACGCGCGAGTTTTAAACCAAACAAAGCACTAACGTGCTCGGGTGTGCTTGTGGTTTGTCGGATCGCCGCTTCGCGAAGCGAACAACGAAACGAAGAACGTACTTACATCGGCGCATGAAAAAATTTTCACGTACTCTCGGAGTATGGCAGAACATGCTAAGCTATAGAAATTCTCGAAAAAGGCGGCGTTTTGAATATACAGGCACTGCCGTACATGTACAGCGAAAACCCTTTGGTTCATGTTAGGTGCTGCCGTACATGTATGCGTAAATCACTGAAAGGAACAAACAAATTAATATACCTACTAGGCATGTGAGCTAGAACATGTACACAGGATCAGCATAAAGTGACGGGTGCCTAGTTGCATAACCTGAGACTTGTGAAGGCACTGGAAGTCGAGTGGTTCTGCCACCAGGGCTCGTCTGCGTGTTCATTGTTGCGAGAGCGTCTTCGTGGATCGTAGCACGGCGGTGAACCGAGTTATTAAACCGGTGGCACTCGGAAACGCAATACATGCTCGTTCTCACGGCCACCTGATAATTTCTTGATAGCACACAATGTTTGTTTGTTTTTTGAAAATTAGAATAATATTTGGGCCACATTGTAGACAAATATTGCAGCGCGTATATTCCCCAAGGAATAGACCCCCGATGTATACACCAAAACGGTACGTTAAACCTCAGCGATCATCGTCATGGCACCTCGTAATTCATCCCAAGTTTCTATTCAATACATTGCTTGATTGATATGTGGGGTTTAACGTCCTAAAACCACCATTTGATTATGAGAGACGCCGTAGAGGCTGGCTCCGAAAATTTACACCACCTTGGGTTGTTTAACGTGGGCCCAGATTTGAGCACTCGCGCCTACAGCATTTTTGCCCCCATTCAATTTGCAATGTCCACGGCCTGTACACCAGAACACAGCGAGCTCATTGCTTGCTGCCATATTGAAAAGCGCGTGGCACCGTCTGTTGCAAGCGCGGCGAAGCAACACTTTCGACTGCCAGGTGAGCAGACACTCTTCAAATCAAACTTGAAACTTCACAACACGAGTCCGGCTGTAAGCATGTTCGGCGCTGTTCTTGTGCTGGAATTTCAATGCTGATTTCGTGTGAAGCGTCGAGGAGACGTCCTCGAGAGTCGGGCATGTCTGCAGCACGTGCACTGCAGACTATGGAAGCAGCTTCATTAGGTACTTACTATTGCGATTGAAAGAAACGCGAACAGCGGAAAGCATTGCTTTCAACTCAGTCGAACTGCAGCGTGCAATTAGCTGTGACAAGGCAGAATTTATGCTGTATACGCTCATGCACCGCATGTGTATCAATTGCCAGTCCTGCTGGGCACTCGGAACACACACGCGCTGCAGAAGTGTCATGCCAGAACAAAATTTTAAAACGCCACGGTGACGCCGGCCGAAAGCACGTGTTGATACGCCTAGTGACAGTCAAGGTATGTCACAGTTCGATCAGTTCGAAAGTCATGCACTTCGTTCGCGCCGTTTACGCATCGCGATAGGGCAAGGTTCCTTTTGGCGTTGCATAAGTTTGTTGCCAGACTTTGGGTGGTTGTTGCCAGATTGCCGCTAAATTTGGCTGAAAAGTTTTCTCTTGTAGTTGTGGCTTCTCCGTAAGAGTTTGGTGCTATCCGCGGTGCATTTCTTGGCTGAAAATTTTTCTCCTGTAGTTGTGGCTTCTCCGTTAGAATTTGGTGCTATCCGCGGTGCATTATATGGCTGAAAATTTTTTTTCCTATAGTTGTGGCTTCTCCGTAAGAGTTTGGTGCTATCCGCGGGGCATTTTGCGAGTGCATGAGCGACACTGGTCGTTTTTCTTAACGGAATGAACCGAGCCTAGCAGAATACGAGCGTGGTGCTGCCGTGCAATTAAGAGGCCGTTTTAATTAACGGAATAAACCAAGCCTAGCAGAAGTCGAGCGCGGCGCTGCTGGGCAATTAAGAGGCCGTTTTAATTAACGGAATGAACCGAGCCTAGCAGAAGTCTAGGCGCGTTCTCTTTCTGTGTGCGCAGCTGTGCGATTAAGATATCGCATCTCAGTATTAGAGATTACGGGGAAAACTGAAAACTATTGGTCGCAGGAGGTGATGCGCTGCCCCCTTCCCCCTTTTCTTTTTTTTTCCTCTCTCAGCTGATCGTGTCGCGTCGACCGCGCGCTACGATGGGGGACGCTACGCTTCCCCTAGCTGTGTCAGCACAAGACATATCGTTCGGACTCGTGTATACATGTGATGAATAAGCGTTCCAAGGCTGGTTAATCGGGGTATGTCGGATATGCTACAGCTATGTACGCCTGGAAGGCTGCTTTATCGAAGCAGATGGAGCGAATTAAGCGCGACTTGCGCGTACCTGTAAATGGGACCCGGCCGACGAGCCACTGTCGCTTACAGGGCCCCACCCACAATAAGCACAAACTACCGAAATTCCAAATAATGATTGTGTATTGTTTCTTAGCTCAAGAGCTTAGTATACAACAATAAGAATAAAATGAGATAATAAACATATTGACAATAATAATAATACAACCTAATGACAACATAAAGATAAGAATAAAATGACAATATGTCTCACTACGCGCTAATCACAAATAAACTGGATTCCGGCGAGCAATTACCTCCATTAATCGAAGAAAAGGGTCTTTCACGTTGGGACGTGCGTTAATTGATCTCCACCAAAGCCAGGCGAGGTGAGACGGCATAAGTGAGGTAGTCGTCTTGTTGCTGTTGCGAACGAGATGGCGCTTGGCCTTTTGCCATTTATTTTCAATCCTTTGCGTGTTGGCGCCTGTCATAGGATCAACGAAGTTGACACTGTGGTTCACGGTGTGCCAGTCCAAGTATAGCGGTGTTCCGTTGGCATCCACAGGTCTGGGTATGCACTGGTACGCGGCCCACTCGTCGCTGTACACCGTCGTCCCGGGAAGAATGTGCTGCCGGTCGAAGCGATGGCGCAGGTGACAGTCCGATTTCACGAAGGAAGGCCTCTTCCGCGGCAGGGTACCTTATGATGTCGGCGATTTGGACAATGCTGGGGTCTATCCGTGGCGTGGCCATGACGAGACGCTTCCTGAACTGGTAACAGTGTAGCTTGCATGGCTAACGTTACGGCATTTTACAAGGGTCATGAGGTGAAAGGGGGATAGAGCGCACTCACGTTGACAGGGCGCCTACGTGATGCAGCATCAGCGGGGAAAGAGGGGGTGGGTCACGGCGCCGATGTGGCGCGAGCATCTCGGGAGAAAGAGTGGACGGGCCACGGCCCTAAGGCCACGCGAGCACCTGCGGAGAAAGACGGGATGGGCAAAGAGGCCTGGAATAAAAAAAACATAAAAACCTTTTTGGACCTCTAAGTTGGTTGACATGGCGCCGACCCGACGCGACGCGAGTGTCTGTGGAGAAAGAGGGGGTGGGCAAAGACGCCTGGAATAAAAAAAACATAAAAACCTTTTTGTACCTTTAATGTTGGTTGACATGACGCCGACCCGACGCGACGCGAGTGTCTGCGGAGAAAGAGGGGGTGGGTCACGGCGCCGACGACGCGACGTGAGCATATGTAATACGGGATAGGCGAAGACGGCTCGAATCGTACAACACCTAGGTCACGTACTCCACTTCGGTGTTCCTCCTTCTCCACAGCAACGGTGACTTGAGCGGGAGTGCGAACGACGTTACGTGATGCTAGGTGATGTGACCCACGTATCGTTAACAGTACACCACCCAGGACACGTACTCCACCTGGGTGCATTGGGCGTCGAGACATGGCCAAACTTGCTCACGTAAACCTCTTAAATTTCCTTATTTGGTGCTCCCTATCTCGGTCGCAATCCCTAAGCTTTAGGATCGTGATCCTTATGAAATGCCGTAACGTTAGTTGTGCAAAGTACATTGTCACCATTTCAGGAGCCGTCGCGTTATTGGACTGTCGAAGACGCCATCGCTTTGAGCGGCAGTTCGACCTGTAGACAGTCGGGAACAGCACAGAAGCGGCCGCCGACATCCGAGTGATGGGGAATTCGCAAGGACCTCGGCTTAATTATGGTGACCCCGGATGCAGTAAGTCGTCACGTACAATTGCCCCGGCAAAAAAACGAGCAGACCCACGCTTCAGGTACAATGGTTGCAGGAAACAGCTAGCTGTCCCAGCTCCGCGGGACACTCACGATGCAGGGTAGACAGGGGCAAGGCTCCCTTTTTTTGCCTCTCTAGACGTACTTGGTCGTTGCACGTCTCAACGTGAAAGACCCTTCGATTAATGGAGGTGATCGCTCGCCGATATCCCGTTTAGGGATCCCTGCCATATCGTGAGTGATGAGCGTGTAGTGAGACATATTATGCCATTTTATTCTTATGTACCCACCCTATTGTTTTATAGGGTGGGTACATAAGCGACGGCGGCTCGTGGGCCGGGTCCCATTTACAGGTACGCGCAAGTCGCGCTTAATTCGCTCCATCTGCTTCGACAAAGCAGCCTTCCAGGCGTACATAGTTGTAGCATATCCGACGTAGCCCGATGAACCAGCCTTGGAACGCTTATTCATCACATGTATATACGAGTCCGAACGATATGTCTTGTGCTGACACAGCTGAGGCAAGCGTAGCGTACCCCGTCGTAGCGCGTGGTCGACGCGACACGATCAGCTGAGAGAGAAAAAAAAATGAAAAGTAAGGGGGGCAGCGCATCACCTCCTGCGACTCTATTCAGTTTTCCCTGTAATCCCTAATACTGAGACGCGATATCTTAATCGCACAACTGCGCACACAGCAAGAGAACGCGCCTCGACTTCTGTAATGGGCGGTTCATTCCGTTAATTAAAACGGCCTCTTAATTGCGCAGCAGCACCGCGCTCGACGTCTGCTAGGCGCTGTTCATACGGTAAATAAAACGAATTCTGTATGCGCGGTTCATTCCGTTAATTAAAACGGAATTAAAACGGCCTCTTAATTGCGCGGCAGCGCCACGCTCGACTTCTGCTAGGCGCGGTTCGTTCCGTTAATTAAAACGGCTTCTTCATTGCGCAGCAGCACCGCGCTCGACTTCTGCTAGGCGCGGTTCATTCGGTAAGTAAAACGAATTCTGTATGCACGGTTCATTCCGTTAATTAAAACGGAATTAAAACGGCCTCTTAATTGCGCAGCAGCGTCGCGCTCGACTTGATAGGCGCGGTTCATTTCGTAAATAAAACGAATCCTGTAACGCGCGGTTCATTTCAATAATTAAAACGGCCTCTTAATTGCACGGCAGCACCACACGCGACTTCTGCTAGGCTCGGTTCATTCCGTTAAGTAAAACGGCCAGCGTCGCTCATGCACTCGCGAAATGCACCGCGGATAGCACCAATTTTTTACGGAGAAGCCACAACTACAAGAGAAAAATTTTCAGCCAAGAAATGCACCGCGGATAGCACAAAACTCTTACAAAAAAGCCACAACTACAGGAAAAAATTTTTACGCCAAATTTAGCGGCAATTCGGCAACAACCACCCTTCCAGTCTGGCAACCACTTATGCAACGCCAAAAGGAACCTTGCCTTCCGATAGTAGGCCGTTACGCTTGTGCTAAACATGGGCGGTGCGTGCATTCACGCGTGATTTGTAACACGCATATCTTATTATATACATGCGGCCTGCGAAAGGATACTGCAATAGTTTTGTGCCTAGTATTACAAGGCATGCAAATCGCTGCTGTAAAGAAAAACGGCTGGAGTCGCGCTTGAATAAACGCAATAGTATACTTACGTGTATACTTCACTGGGCTCGTAGTTCTGCTGATTGCGATTACATCCTAAGGCGGCGGAGCTCTGCGTTTTTGGTTGTGAACGAAAATCTGTGCCATCGCAAAGCACCGCACCAGCACGATTCCCGCGATGCGATGTGAACTTCACAGGCAGTGCTCAGCAATCTCTTCCTCTTGCGCTGGTTTTTGTCTCATCAGATGACAGCGCAGTGGTGCCCAGATGACATCTTATAAGCGGGCACAGCGTAAACAGGCGCTTTTTTGGCATTTTAAGTTTCCAGAGTCACTGCATTCCATGCTAGCAAGGCATGCCTTGACAGTTGCAAACAAATTATGGCGTCTCTGGGAGCGAGGGTATACCGCCGAGGGCACCTTGGTGCGAGATAGGCGTGCTCTCGTCTATATGTGGCGCGCCGGGCAATCCAAGATGGCTGCGGAAGGATGACCAACCCGTTAACTTGCATAGGAAAAGATAGGACGCACCGACGTACTCCCTGTGCCGCTTTCACCGGATGAACTTTTGATCGTCAAATGAATGTATCTCAGACCAATGTACTTTCCCAAACTATAGGAACTGTTGAATGTTCGCTACCTCATTTCTTGCCGCAGAGCGAAGGGTGGTGGTGTCAGCTGATCGTTCGTGTGTCAACCATGACTTCCGTAATACTGTGCTTGCTACAGAAAACTGTGCAAACTACAATTCACGTATGAACTGAACGGCACCTTGAGATAATTTGTGCCGAGCCTGTTTGACGAATTTGCCGCAGTAGTAGACCACTAGCGAGTAGCGCGCCGTCACGGCTGCACAGGACTGAACGTTTAACGTAGCGATTGTTTGCAAGCATATTACGCCGTCGTCATTCGGATGGCACCGGTGAAGTACAGGAGAAGTTAGCATGGGCTGTAGTCATAACTGCATATTTCATTGCTCTAACCATTTTGCTTTACTGGTAGAGCTCGAGCGTATTGGCGGCATGCGGCGTTTTGTCATATTCACTCTAATTGGGCTACAAGCAATGCACAAAAAGTTTTTTTTTATTTTGAGCTCGCTGAAGGATATTATACATTAAATACAATCAAAGAGACTCGAGATCGTGAAAAAAAACATTACCGCACGATGGGACGGGCAGTGCAGCTCGCTCCTTGTAAGCTATAGCAGCTGATCGTTCATCGTTGCTGTCACTCTCAACGCGTTGACAATCATCTACATCCAGCTAAAAATCCTCGACGTCAAGACTGTTTCTTAGAACATAAGTGCTGAAAGTAATCTGAGGAATTCTTTCCGCCAAACGACGTTGATTGCACCAACAACGCGTCATTGAACAAACCCAACACGGCTCATCACGTTTATCTGGGAGTGCGGTCCGATACCAGGCAAGAAAGGAATCGCTTGCAGTGTGCTGCCATCTATCAACGAACGTGAAAAATTAGCGGCGCAGCGTAGGCCAAGGTTTGGAAGCTCAAATCGTGAGTCTGCACTACTTTCAGGTCGCAATGAATGTTATGGGATTCATGCACTACAAAAGAGCTGACGAATGCTATACGCATGTGAAACAAAGTGAGTTTCAGCTGCAAATGTTAGACAATTTGCAAGGTTCATAGATTGTCGTGCCACTTAGCGTGATTCAGGAGCTTCCTCTCAAGGATGATGGGTAGGCAGACGCTCCCAATGCTGTCGTGTCCGGCGGTGCTAGCCGCAGTGTTAACACGCTAGCAAGCAACGAACACAAAGCACTTTGTATGTTTTGTGCATCAGTGGATATACTGGACCGTCCACGACATGATAAATTTAATTCGTTCTTGCGAGACGCCAAGCTTTCGTCAAAATACGTGGCAGCTCGCGCTTTCGCATACTTTCTTTCTGCATGCTCACCTAAAAACAGAGCTGCTAAAAAAGGAACTGTGTCTTAATACATTCGTGTTTTTTTTGTTCTGCTTTTCAGGATATTGCTAATATTGCCAAACTAGGAGGAGTTCTTCTTACTGCAGGCGCACTCGCAAAGAAGTTTCGACACAAGCTGAAATGGCCACCGAGGTAATGCATGCGATTGCTCTGATTAAATCGTTACTTTAAGATGTATTTATATAGAAAGCTCCAAGTTAGATTCTCTGAAACGGTATTCTGACATCACTTTTGTCTTCAGGCCTCACTCGCACCAAAAATGAGAATATCCACCTTTTATAGAAATGACTGCAGGCTGTACTGAATCATCAGTCGTCAAGTGCGGGGCCTTCGATGGCCACAGCTGCGACTCGTGCTGCTGCAGGGTCGAGCTGCACACTGGCAGCTACCAGTGGCCGTCCCTATTTTATTCTCTGGTTCACCGGAAATATGTAAACGCTTAGAAGTATGGGGGTAAATTATCCTACTTTAGTCTACACAGCTTTCTTATTGCCCTACGTTTTACCCAACACTTTATAGCGCCTACACAGCTTTTTATTACCCTACGTTTTATCCTAAACTTTGAAATAACGCCGTGTAGCAATGATAACGTACAGATAATGTACACTCAACGACGTTCAGCCGCATGGTGTGCCTCCGGGTTCGGCCAACTTACGACCGTGCTAAGATGACATCTGATGACGCCATCATTTGACGATGCATTGTGATACTACAGTGATGTCGCAATTATTTCAAGATGAAATCGAAAATTCTGGCAATATGTCATGCCCCAATGACATCATGAGCAGTCATCGCTATATGATGATGATTTTTTGCCACACTCGCGTTGACGCCGACCAACACAGGCTTTTCATCTATGATGGGCAAATAAAGATTTTGCCTTGGTAACTAAAGCAAGCCACTGACGCAAAATCAGAACCTCCCCCCCCCCCCATCCACGCAGCAAGTAGGTTAGAGACGACAGAGAGGGGAAAAACATCTCCTTAAAAAACCTAGCACACAAATGTTCTGACAAAAAAATTTTCGAGACATCCCAGTTATTGTAGCAGTTGATGTCATGTGATGCCAGCAGTGGCTTGTATACCGCATTGTTTTTTCCATTGATTTGAGCTAAGCATTGTTTTGAGCAAGATTTGAGCATTGTTTTTTTCATTCATTAGAGACGACAGAGAGGGGAAAAGCATCTCCTTAAAAAACTTAGCACACAAATGTTCTGACAAAAAAATTTTCGACACATCCCAGTTAATGTAGCAGTTGATGTCATGCGATGCCAGCAGTGGCTTGTATACAGCATTGTTTTTTCTATTCATTTGAGCTAAGCGTTAAGAGTTTGCCCTGATTTGTGCATTTTGACTAGTTAAAGCAGTATCGCAGGCAGGATAGTAGCGAAGAGTTCTTTTCCGGGGGGTATGGGGACACTTGCTGTAAGCTTTGTGGAATAAAGGTGTCTTCGCCAGTAGAGTGGAGCGAAACAAAGGCTTAATGGACAGTTATAGTTTACCACTAGCGTACCGCTAGCATGAAGGCAGAGGTTAAGGGAATGATGCTACGTTAATCACATGTCCACTGTGGACAGTGTCTTGTAGTTTAACGGGATATCGCTTAGGTTCCCCAGCTGGGATGGTGGCGCCAGCCATCGAATGATTGAACAGTTAAAAGAGCACTGACATCAAATTTACTCAAGCCAAGATTTTTTTATCAACGAGTAGCTATAGATCCCGTCGCAGCGATTCAGGACCTATAACGCAATTGAGGGATGAATGACTATCACTTTTATTGATTTATATTACTGGCATCTAGCACGATTCGAAACAGCCAGCAATGGCGCCAATTTTAGCACAGGGAATACTATCAGTGGCGGGACCTCACGGTCACCTCCAAAACGCGCCACTGCTGGCCACTTCTTCACCGAAAAGAGAAAACAGCATCTCCCTTCATCTTTCGGTATTTGGACGCTACAGATGTGCATAAGCTTCAGAATCTCGTTTCCACATTGTCCACAATGCTTTCCGGTAAGCGTGTGCCTTGTGAAAGGAAGTGTCTTACAGTTTCAAACGAATGTCTTGTTCAGAAGACTCCGCTCACAGCAAATATTTATAGCCATCTCATTATTCAGTTCGAAAATTATGCTTCTTGTGGACACACTGCAACTCAAAGTCTTCGATGACATTTTTCAAGAAGGTAGTACGTGCTACGAAAGCAGATATCACACAAACCAAAAGGGCAAAGAGAACAAATGTAAACACGAGCACCTATAAATGGTGACTGATTTATCTGTTTTGCTGGCAAAAACGTAAGCTTCCCTGAGTTCTCGTTTAGTCAAGGCGCTATGGCGTTAAATTTATGAATAAGAAAAGATTCACGAACTTCCTTTTCGTAGTGCGACTTAAAACCAGATTCGAGTATTGTGGCAGTTATGTTGTCCAAAGAGTAACCACCGTAGCCCACATACACTTTCGTTCACTGCTGTAATTAAATTTCGGTGACATCGGTGACACAGCAGTTAGTTGACCAGAACGCATGCACATTCTGCTACCACAATGTGACATCAATGGTGACATCATGCTCGTGTATATTTCATTGACAACGAACGTGACTTAACTTGGTATTGCCTTTTTTCCTTGTTTTTATTTGTTCACAAGTGCTGCGACATCATAAGTGTCCATCATATTATTTGTATCTTATGTTTTCACCTCACCTCTCCTTCCAGTATTCTGTTTGGCGCACTGCAGCTCTGCTATCTAAAAAATGCTGCGTATGTCTGAATATCTTTTTGTTAACATGTGTTATATATATATATATATGTGTGTGAACGAACACCTATTGGTGTGAACGTACTGATCAAAAGACAGATCACATTAAAAGAATGCCTTGAATTTGTAAAAGAACGTGCTATTCGTCACATTATTATGCAAATGTGGAATATTATCGCCGAGTTCTAAATTAGAGAAATTAACATATAGGTGCGGTTATTGAAGTGTACTCTGATACAATGATGGTCTGCGAAAGGAATAGTGACGCAGAAGTAATTTCGGAACACCGTGATTTGTAATGGATAATTGGGCATAGATTTCAACAATAATAATAAATATATTGAAAATGCGATTCTGCTCTTCTGATTAGTTCGAATGCTGTGGCACGATGGTAAAAAAAACTAAAAGCCAGAACAAAATTATATTTTGACACAGACGAAAAACTTCATCAAAACGTTTTGTATCATTTCGTTCTGCAATGAAATTTACATAGTTTTATCGGTTTTTTTTGTTGAAAAAATTGCAAATCCACAATAACCAAAGTAATGCAGGGTCATCACGAATGAACATCTCAACCTGAAATCACAAATAAAGGTTTCCTGTAATTCCAGGAAGAATAAAAAAAAAGCAAGAAAGGGCAACTGAAGCTTGATACTGCCACACGCACTCTTTTTTTATGTTATGTGACCGGCCTATTTCATGTGTTCTTTGTGCAATCCACGCCAAAATGGTTGAAAACATTCAAGATCATTTTCGGATCATCTGTTAGGCTTGAACATGCTAACGCGAACAGCTGAGTTCTATCTCAAACAAACGCGGCCACCAGCGATAGCGCTAGAATTTTCGTGGCCTCATCAATGTGACTGACGACACACCTTGCCGCTGATCAGTTCTTCGAAAGCGGATGCTCTGTACACCTCTATCATCACACAGTGTGTATTGCTGTCGGTTGAGTTTCATTTTCTCGGCCACTCATGCACATACCTGACGCAAAGCTTTCAACGTGCTCCGAGAAATCGTAGTTTGCCCCCCCCCCCCCATTAATCCTGTTGTTGAGACGTTTATTGCCGGACACTTGTCGACGATGCTTGACAGCGACAGTCAATGCGGGTACCGACTCTCTGCACGAGCTGCTCTTCCTCTTGCTAAAAAGGGCAACCCACTAGAAGACGCTGAAGAGGACGACCCACTGTTCGAAGGCTTCACCACAACTACCCCGGGTACGAAGAGGGAGCCGCCTGGCGACCTAGCAGCTGGTTACTATGAGCGGGTCGTGGTAGGCTTTGAGGCGCTCCACGTTGACAATGTCGCGCCCTCGACGGCGCATGTCCGAAGATGGTTCGATGGGCTCGATCAAGTAATTTACAGGGGAAGTGCGTTCGACGACACGGTAGGGGCTTTCGTATTTGGGCAATAGTTTTGAAGATAGGCCAGTTGAAGTGGTAGGGATCGAGAGCCAGACGAGCGCTCCAGGGAGGAACATGGGCGCAGTAGTGCTGGTGTCAGCGCGAATGCCTTTTCGCCGCTCTTGATCATGCGCTGTAAAGGTCCTTGCAAGCTCTCGACACTCTTCAGCAAGCTTGGCTGTAGCAGAAATAGGCGCCCACTCTGACGGATCTGGCTTGTACGGAAGTATAGTGTCGATGGTGTGCGACGGGTGCCTTCCATATAATAAAAAGAATGGTGAAAAGCCAGTAGTGCTCTGAGGGGCGGTGTTGTATGCGTAGGTGACGAAGGGTAGAATGGAATCCCAATTTGTGTGATCGGCGGCGACGTACTTGGAGAGCATGTCACTGAACGAAGCGTTCAGTGAGGCCATTCGTCTGCGGGTGGTAAGTGGCAGTTTTGCGGTGAACAACGTTGCACTCTTTGAGAATGGCTTCGAAGAATTCAGATAGGAAGACGCGGCCTTGATCTCTGAGCAGTTCCTGAGGTGGACCGTGTCGCAGCATGAATCGTTGGAGCAGGAAGGAGGCCACATCGCTCGCTGTAGCCGCGGGGAGAGCGGCAGTTTCGGCGTATCGCGTGAGGTGGTCCACAGCAACAATGGCCCAGCGGTTACCGGCCGACGTTAGTGGAAGTGGCCCATACAAATCGATGCCAACGCGCCCAAACGGCCTGGCATGGCAAGGTAGAGGTTGCAGACCTACCGGCGACAGGTGCGTTGAAGTTTTGCGGCGCTGACATTCTATGCAGAAGCGAACGAATTTCTGCACATAGCGGTACATGCCGCGCCAAAAGTACCGTTGGCGAATGCGCTGGTAAGTCTTCGATACGCCGGAGTTCGCACATTGCGGATCAGTATGAAAGAATTCGCATATGTCAGAGCGCAGACTGCGGGGTATGACTAGTAGCCACTGGCGGCCGTCACCGCTGTAATTGCGGCGGCGGAGAAGGTCGTCGCGAACGGCGAAATGGTGGGCTTGACGACGCAACGCGCGAGTGGGTGTAGTGGATGGATCAGTCAGCAAGTCTATCAGTGAGGCAATCCATTGATCCTTGCGTTGTTCAGTAGCAACGGCATGAATGCTAATGGAAGAAACGGCAAGGTGAGACGCTGAGTCGTGGGCATTGTCGTCAGGCAAGGGAGAGCGCGACAGGGCGTCGGCGTCAGCATGTTGCCTTCCGTTGCGGTACAGCACGCGGATGTCGTAGTCTTGCAGGCGAAGTGCCCACCGGGCGAGACGGCCTGAGGGATCTTTCAATGATGACAACCAGCATAGTGCGTGATGGTCGGTGACTACATCAAATGGGCGACCATATAAATAAGGTCGGAACTTGGTAAGGGCCCAGACGATTGCCAGACATTCTTTCTCAGGGACGGTGTAATTAGTCTCGGCTTTTGTAAGCGTACGGCTTGCATACGCCACGACATATTCCGGGAACCCTGGTTTGCGCTGCGCAAGGACAGCGCCGAGACCGACACCACTGGCGTCCGTGTGTACCTCTATAGGGGCAGTAGGGTCGTAGTGGCGGAGTATGGGAGGCGACGTCAGTAAACGACGGAGCGTTGTGAATGCGTCGTCACACTGTGATGACCATGAATGGAGAGGCCCGTTACTACTGAGGAGCTTTGTCAGCGGCGATACGATAGACGCGAAGTTTCGGATGAAGCGCGGAAAGTAGGAACACAGTCCTATGAAACTGCGCAGTTCCTTGACGGATGTCGGCTTGGGGAACTCGGTCACGGCCCGAAGCTTGGCTGGATCGGGGAGAATTCCGTCCTTGGACACGACGTAGCCGAGTATTGTCAACTGCCGAGCTGCAAATCGGCACTTCTTTAAGTTCAGTTGCAGACTGGCGTCACTCAGACGCGTTAAAACATGCCGCAGGCGTTGAAGGTGCGAAAACGACGACGTCATCGAGGTAGCACAGGCACGTGTGCCATTTCAGGTCACGCAGAACCGTATCCATCATGCGCTAAAAGGTGGCAGGCGCATTGCACAGCCCAAACGGCATGACGTTGAATTCGTACAAGCCGTCGGGAGTGACGAAAGCGGTCTTCGGTCGAGCGTCCTCAGCCATAGGTACTTGCCAGTACCCTGAGCGCAAATCTTGAGATGAAAAGAATTCGGCTCCTTGCAGGCTGTCAATCGCGTCATCCACACGTGGTAGTGGGTACACGTCCTTACGAGTGATCTTGTTGAGACGTCGGTAGTCCACACAGAACCGCACAGAACCGTCCTTCTTCGCGACGAGAACGACAGGAGACGCCCAGGGGCTGTTAGAGGGTCGAATAACATCGCGGCGTAGCATGTCGTCCACTTGGTCGTTTATTACACGGCGTTCTGTGGGAGATACGCGATATGGACGTTGCCGTAGTGGTGGTTGTGCGCCTGTGTCAATGCGATGCGTAACAGTGGATGTGTGGCCGAGAGAAGGTTGAGATACATCGAAAGAAGAGCGGAATTCTTCCAACAGGGCCAGAACATGGGAGCGCTGTACCGGCGTAAGGTTGTCGGCAATGGAAGGACCAAATACATCAGCGGTTGATGAAACAGATGTAGAAACAGCACTAAGCGTATTGGAACTTTGGCAGTGCGTGTCATCAGGTTGATCCATGACTTGTGCGTCTTCGATGGGTTCCACGCTGCCGAGACATTCCCCTCGCACCAACGTAACACTGTACGGGGATGAGTTCAGAACAAAAATAGTGGTGCTGCCGCGAGTTACTTGCACGGTCGCAAAAGGAACCAGCAAACCTTTTCTGGTGAAAACACGGTGAGATGGTGAGAGGAGTGCAGCGGTGTCTGAAAGACTTGCACAGTAGACCGACACCACCACGGACGAGTTTGCAGGCACTTGCGTGTCGTCCCTGACGAGTAACTTGCTTGCAGTAGATGGACTGTCGGCCGGCGTCAAAGAAGAGAATGGTGTCAGCTCTATTTCTGCTGGTGCGCAATGAATGACGGCGTCGTGGCGGGAAAGAAAATCCCATCCTAGGATGACGTCGTGAGAGCATGAAGGAATTATGATGAATTCGACGGCATACATCACGTCCTGAATCATGAGGTGGGCTGTACACATCGCTGTAGGGTGAATGCTTTGGGCGCTGGCTGTACGGAGGGAGAGCCCGGAAAGTGGCGTGGTCACTTTGCGCAGTAATCGGCTAAGCTTTGCGTCCATCACGGATACGGCGGCTCCAGTATCTACAAGGGCAGATGCATGAACACCATCCACAAGCACGTCTATCACGTTCGATGGTCTTTCCTGAGGGCTTCCGCAGTTCGACAGCGTCGCAGCCCTTGCCTCGTGGACTGCAACGATTAGTTTTCCTGGTCACCCTCTAGTGGATGTGGCCGCATCGGCGACAGTGAGCGACGTCGTGGAGAATGTGAGCGGCGGGTAGATGGAGTGGGGCAGGACGACGGTGACGTAGGTGGCGGTTGGTCATAAAAGCGGCTCGATTGGCTGGGAAAATTGGAGGCGACCTGTGGTCGCTGCACACGATTGCAGTAGCGTGCTACGTGACCGACGCAACCACAAGCAAAGCAGATGGGGCGATTGTCCGCAGTGCGCCATCGGTTCGCGGGTCCCATCCATGTCGAAGAACGCGATGGGCGAGCCGGCTGCTGATATAACTGCATAGTGGGCGGAACACGGGGCACGTGGATGACGTCGGTATATGTAGGCGGCACAGTTTCTCCGAACGCCTGGGGTCTGGCGATGGTATCGGTGTAACCAAGAGGGCCAGTCACAGGAATCGGTGGGGGTGGCCTGGCGACAACTTGGGCGTAACTGAGTGGTGTAGATACTGGAGGCGGCTGGTGATATTCTGGAACGACCTCCGCGATTTCCTGCTGAATGGCTCGGCGGAGGGGAGGCAGAAGTGTGCTTGACGACTGTTCAGCACGTCGCGGGGAAGCAAAGGCCAGTAAAGAGACCTGGCGGGCAACTTCCTCACGCACGAATGACTTGATTTCAGCAAGCAAGGCGGTGTGGTCCGGAAGTGTTGACAAGGCCGAGAGATCAGCGTCACATGAGGCTGGTCGACGGGTCATCGAGCGCTGCCGTCGCAGCTCCTCGTAACTTTGGCAAAGTGTAATGATCTCTGCCACAGTGCGAGGGTTCTTGGCCAGGAGCAGGGTGAAGGCATCGTCGGCGATGCCTTTTAGAACATGGGTAATTCTGTCGGCCTCTGACATGCTCGCGTCCACTTTCTTGCACAAGTCAAGAATGTCCTCTATGTAGCTTGTGAAGGACTCACCGGTCTGCTGTGCTCGTTCACGTAACCGCTGTTCGGCTTGAAGCTTACGAACGGCAGGACGGCCGAACACGTCGACGACGGCGGTTTTAAAAGCGGACCAAGTGGGGAAATCGGATGCGTGGTTGTTGTACCACATGCCGGCCACACCCGCGAGGTAGAAAACCAGGTTGCCGAGTTTACCTGCCTCGTCCCAATGATTGGGGACGCTGACGCGTTCGTACATAGCAAGCCAGTCCTCGACGTCGGTGCCATCCGCGCCGGTGAAGACAGGAGGGTCGCGGATGCGGGAAACACCAGAACATGGCGTCGGCGCAGGAGGAAGCTTTTGCTGTGCGGCGTCTTGGTGCATGGTAGAAGGCACGGTGCGGGATCGGAGCTCCAGGGGCATCAAATGCTAACCGAAGGTGTTAGAAGGGCACAGCACTCTCCACCAAATTGTTGAGACGTTCATTGGCGGACACTTGTCGACGATGCTTGACAGCGACAGTCAATGCGGGTACCGACTCTCTGCACGAGCTGCTCTTCCTCTTGCTAAAAAGGGCAACCCACTAGAAGACGCTGAAGAGGACGACCCACTGTTCGAAGGCTTCACCACACTGTGTATTACTTATCTTAATTACAATCACTTATGTGCAAATCAAAACCACTATGAAGAGTGATAATATTTATTTCCCTTCCACCCCAAAAATATGCAGAATTTTTTTTGGCAAGACGAAACTGATATTAAAGGAAAAATTGCGCAGCTTGCATCCACTATATATTCGTCTCAAAGCTGGCTCACAACAGAGTTAATAGGCACCTAGCAAGTCATCATCATCATCATATTTTATTTTCTTAAAGACCCCACAAGGGGGTATTACATAAGAGGTGGATGTACAAGATATAAAAAACATTTGCCACATAAGGGGCTGGTATACAGGATATAAAACTTTTGCTACATTCAAAATATAAAATATGCTACATAGGTGTGGGTATATACTATGCCATAAAGTTTCACTGACAGAGATGAGTTGTTACATTTTTAGCGAAAGTTGATGGGCAGGTGATTGTGACGGCGTGGTTTGGGAGGTCGTTCCAGTCCTTCACAGCACGCGGAAAAGCCTGGCTTGGCCAGGCTTTTCCAAGATTTCCAAAGTTTTGCTGGGTCAGTTCATTTGTTGATACACACGGCTGCACGAAGTGTTCACGTGACCTTTCTTGTAAACCAAGTGTTGGCATTCAGCTTATCGAACTACCTCGATTGCGTATCGCTGAATCGATCTGCACACATCCAGTAGCTTAGTTACAATGCTTATAATGAGTACAACTGGCATATTTGCAGTAATTACTTCAGCAGGTTTTACTGCAGCGTGATTCAAATCCAAAGCCTGACCTTAGCGTAATCAGCCAATTATTACCTATAAAATAATTAGTTGTTTACTATAACTGCCATGCAACCTGCAAAACTGAAAAATGTGCAAAAAGTACAAGAGTACATGTACACTCAGTGAATGTTATGAAAATTTCTACTTTATGATTATGTAATGGACACATCATACTCCATTGTTCAAAAATGGCAACAAAGCATCTCCATATAACTACTGGCCCATATCGCTTACAAGTGTCCCATCCAAAACTATGGAGCACATTTTGTTTACCAACATCATTAATCACCTTGAACAGCACAACTTCATTCACCCTTCCCGACATGGTTTTGGAAAAGGCCTGTCGTGTTGAACGCAACTTGCTGCCTTCATCCATCATTTGCACACAAATCTTGACTGAAACGTCCAGCCTGACGCCATATTTTTTGACATTGAAAAGGCTTTTGATAAAGTTCCTCACCACGGCCTTATGACTAAACTTTCCTTGCTTAATCTCGACCCATTCGTCTTGTCCTGGATTAATAACTTTCTCACTGACAGAAAACAGTTCATCATCATAGATATAGCTAGGTCTCAAATCTCTCCCGTCCTCTCCGGTGTTCCCCAGGGAACAGTACTTGGCCCCCTGCTTTTTCTGATTTACATCAATGACCTTCCACTCTGTATTACTAAGAACATAAGATTAATCGCCGACGATTGCGTTATTTATGCAAGAATCACTAGTCATGAAGATCAAATAGCTTTACAAGAAGACCTAACAGCCGCTCAAAATTGGTGCGACAAATGGCAGACGAGTTTAAATATTTCTAAATGTAGATCAGTGTGTTTTCACAGACGTACTAATCTGTTAGTGCACAATAACACCCTATATAACAGTTTTCTACAACCGACTAGCTCGTATAAATACCTAGGAATACATATCTCAAGTGACCTATCATGGACCCTCCACGTCAATCACGTCATTTCAACAGTTAGTAGATCTTTAGGTTATATCCAAAGAACCCTAAAGTCTGCTCCCAGCCACTTGAAAAGATTGGCATAATCCACACCAGGATTATCTCATCCAAAACCTTGAAGCCATCCAAAACAGAGCTGCCAGATTCACCTTTTCCAATTACTCATCGTTCACCAGTTTAATAGACTTAAAGAAACGTGCCGCATTCATTCCTTTTAGTCACGCCGAAAAACTGTGCGGCTCGCATTATTCTACAAATTCTATCACGCATCCCCATCCAGCATTTACGTCACCCAACGGCCCTATTTCTCGGATCGTTGTTGCAGCACTATGCAAGTACATTACCCTCGTCCCAAAACTACAACATTTGCCGAATATTGCTTCATTTGGACAGCTAAGGAATGGAACGCCCTACCGAATACCATTGTTAGCATTCAGGATGCAGAAGCCTTTAAAAATTCTCTGTCAACCATCACTGAACCATAATAATTTCCAGGTAATATTCTAACATGCTTAACTTTTTTTTCTAGTGTCGTCTTCTTAGTATGGCGTGTATGTATATTTTGTGAGCTTGGAAATATTTTGTACCTTATAAGTGGTATCTTTTGTCACTGTAAAATGTTTTTATCCAGAGTCCACAAACAAATGTACCTGTTACCCCTTGTTTTTGCCGCTTCAGCTATGTCCTAAAGCTTTTGTTTTTGTTTTGTTGCACATCCAACTTTGCCTTTACCCATGTCTTGTATGCCCGCCCCTCTTTTAATGTCCCTTCTGTTAGGGACCCTTGAGGAAAATAAATAAATAAATAAATACTAGCACAAGGAGCTCTATATTTAGCGCAACACACCCTAAATAGTATTTCGTGAGGTCATAAAAAACTTGGCAGATCCCACATAATGTGGGAATCGATGATATGCGAAGCACGAATGGGGAAGGTTGATAAGTCACTTTAGAATGAGCATAACATCATGAGGTGGACGGAAATAAAGCCGTACATGACTTCCATGCCATGATTACCATGTTTCGAGGTGTCAATTACCATAGTCGTCTGTTCACGTCACGTAATACCGAATTTTAGTGAAACGGCCGCGAGCACGCTATGAGGGTAGCATGCAGTCATGTGTTACGTGGCATGAATATCACGATTGTCGTGTTTGGACGTGTCATTTACTTTCGTCATC
This sequence comes from Rhipicephalus annulatus, assembly GCA_013436015.1. Lineage (NCBI taxonomy): Eukaryota > Metazoa > Arthropoda > Arachnida > Ixodida > Ixodidae > Rhipicephalus > Rhipicephalus annulatus. The sequence goes on along the minus strand of WOVY01011318.1, from coordinate 159,714 downwards.
TATTCACGTCACATACCAAATTTAGTATATGTAGAGCTAGCGAAACGGTCACGAGCATGCTATGAGCGTAGCATGTATTCATGTTTCACATGAAACGCATATCAGGATTATCATGTTTGTTTGTGTCATTTATCTTTGTCGTCCATTCACGTCACGTACTACCGAATTACGTATATGTGGAGCTAGCAAAACAGCTGCGTAGTATGTTTCACGTGACACGCATATCATAATTATCATGTTTACACCAGTCATATATATTCATCCATTGACATCACGTAACATCAAATTGGTATATGTGAAGCAAGCGAAACGGACGCGAGCGTATCATGAGCGTGGCATGTAGTCATGTTCTTAATGACACGCATCTTATGATTATCATGTTTGCACCAGTCATGTTGCTTCGTCATCCATTCGCGTCTCGTAATACTAAATTCAGTATATGTGAAGCTAGCGAAATGGCCACCAGCGCATCATGATCGTGGCATGTAGTCATTTTTTACATGACACGCATGTCATGATTTTCATGTTAGGGTCTGTCACTTGGGTTTGCCATTGAGTCGTGCCATACCCTACAAGTTTTGCAACATGTCATGTGTAGGAAACCACCACAAGAGCAGCAAGACCATAAAATATAAATTACAACATACATGTCATGATTTATATATGTTATGACTAGTCAGTTAAGCTTGTCATACAGTCCTGTTATGCCATACCATTTTGGATATCGATACCATTATCGAGACGGCCAGGAGAGCTAAATGTCGTAGGCGGCCAGACAGACAGACAGACAAACAGACAGACAGACAGACAGACAGACAGATAGATAGATAGATAGATAGATAGATAGATAGATAGATAGATAGATAGATAGATAGATAGATAGATAGAGTAGGTATCCCCACTGCACTCACGTATCATATTCGATTTTTTCTTAGACATTGTCCAGTACACCATCTCATCGCGAGAGAGAGCTACGAGGGCGTGATGGTAGATAGAAAGAAAGAGTAGGTATCCCCACTGCACTCACGTATCATATTCGATTTTTTCTTAGACATTGTCCAGTACACCATCTCATCGCGAGAGAGAGCTACGAGGGCGTGATGGTAGTCGTACCCTGAAGAAAACAGGCCACCGAAGTTTTTTTTTACCCCAGGATTAAAGCAAGATTTATACAATCTTGAACCAATGACATGACAGTACCTAAACCCAAGATTGTTTTTAGATAACTCTAAGCATGTCGCCACAGTAGTGATTCAAATGCGAAAAAACGGCCTACTAATTACAAGGTTCCCATAGGGCCTATGCATTTATATGTAATAATTCCTCGAACTCGCAGTATATCTACCACTGGAACAAAACTCTGCCGAAAGGAAGGTTTCTACATTGGCTAATCGTAACAGAGAATGCTTTAAGATAATGGGTAAAGAAAAGGAGTTTTTAATGTTTTGTTTTCCATTGTCATAGAGTGATAGCAAACGCCGGGCAAGTTTCCGAGTGGTGGCGTGTCTTGTGCATAAACCGGAATCCCTGGGACGGCCATAAAACTTGACGCTGAGGTGCTGTCATCATCAAACTCTAAGGTCGTCCTCACTCAATTCAGGTGGGGTGTCAAGACAATTTCGAGCAGCGCATGTGTTTTGCAGCGCTAGTGCGCACCCACGCGCGTGACGACGATGTCGTAGGAGCGACTAGTGACACTATAGATGCGACCCTGTGGCTGATATAACAATACAAGCAAAATCAAAGCTGCTGGAAACTGGCAGAGAGGCCAGCTCGACAGTTCAAACTCTCGGCGGACCTTCGTAATATTTTTTGCCCGCAAAATTTTTCCTGACTCCTAGGAACAGCTTTTTGTTAAATGGCTGGCATAAATTTCTCGCAATAATTACTGCTTATCATTTTTAAATTGCAAAGCTGACACTTTAAATAAAAATTCAGCAGATCCCACGTGCCTGGGAATACACATTATGCGAAGCATGCGGAGGAGAGGTGACCCTGTTGCAATTTTTTATTGAGCGACACGTCATGAAATGAATATATGTATAAATGTTGCACGCAGATACATATGCTGAAGAGTTGCAGATGCTTTTATAACCAGTTGTTTCCACTTGCACAACGATGTCAACTGAAACATGTGCATTAGCAACACCAGAGGCTAATCTGAAGCACTGATGCTCGCCAAGATCCTGGCCCCGGACACTGCTACATGAATCAACTTCAGCGCATGGCAACTAACCACATCTGACGTTAACCCGATGTGACGGCTGTATCAAAATAGTACATATGTAATGTTTATAAAATTGGGTAGACAGCACTGCGGCCAATCTTAACGTTTCACGAATATTAGCGTCTATTGGAAAACTAGTTACGAGACCTGGCGTAGCTTCGTGGTAAAATGCTTCATTGGCACCTAGAATGCTTGGGGTTGATTCCAGCTGGGACTCGTCGGGTTGATGCTACCGATGTTGGGTATTTCTTAACATTCACACGTTAAAGTTGACCATGTGTGTTCTCGTCATTCCTGGGTAGATACCAAGCGTTTATCACCTGTGGCACATACCCACATAACAGCGGCACGTACCCACCCGTGTGCTTGTGCCACTGTCTGACGGGATGTGTTTGATGACGTACGCGACATGATTGTGACATTATGCATGCCTTGACAAGCGCATCGTATTCGTCAAATCACCTTACCCTCACATGTTGATTTTGGTTCACACCCAGTAAACGGGGTGACCTCAAGAGCACCTAAACGTAAGCGTCTAGGTAGGTAGGTAGGTAGGTAGGTAGGTAGGTAGGTAGGTAGGTAGGTAGGTAGGTAGGTAGGTAGGTAGGTAGGTAGATACTTTCAAAGTTGCCGAAGTTCGCTAAGAAATGCTTCGCATTTAATATTCGGCTTGCAGTGATTTTTTCATTACAGAACTTCGATGTTACTGAAGCATAATCACGAGGGGCACTCACTTCTGTCAAGTTCACCATCTTAGTACACTTCTCCGAAAATACACGCACATTGGTTCGCGCGAAGGTCTGTCAAAAGTCACAATGCTGCCAAAATGGGCGATGTTATGCCTGCGTGTCCACATCGAACGTCCATGCCTCTGAAAAAGGCAATCTGTGTCAAGGCCAGCACGCAAGCCCGCCTGACGCGATCAACTCAACGGCGTCATCACGCGGCTGTGCCTTCCTGTCTGGCGAGTCTTACGCAATGCGTGGTGACGTCTCTCGTCGTTGGGTGCAGCCACGTGCAGCGCTCCGTATTTGACGAGAATGACGTATTTGACGAGAATGACGTGGCCCAGCGGCAGCGACCCCATTGGAGCATTCTGACCTCACGACCAGTGGCGCTTCTCGTTGGACATTTGGTTACTCAAAGAATCCACCCGGTGCATATAAAAAAAGCCCTGCAGCCCGTCACGAGCAGTTGACTTATGTGTCAGAGAAGAGAGCTCGGCTCTTTGCGTCTCTAAGCTGTCGGCCCCCGTGCCGAATTTGTAACACCTCTGTATCTATGCTGTACCTAAACCTTGTTAACTCACCGTTGTCTCGTCCGCTCGTCTATCAGCTCTGAGCAGAAGCAGTCGTGAGCTGAGAAACCTACGCTATCAAACGACTGGTGACCTTTTCGGCGGAGTTCGAAGCAGTGGCGCCTTTGGGACCGTGTTGGCGTCGTCGTCTTTCGTAACAGTGGTTGGCAGCTGCGGGATCGGCCGGTGTCAGCGACATCGATCCGGTGAGTACCTGATGTTTTCCCCTCAGTTCACCAGACTACTCTAGCTCAGGTTATAGTAGTTTTAGAGAAGGGCTGTGTGAACCATTGGTGAGCGAGCTTTAATCGTTTCAAGCTAAGTCAGAGCGCTTTGAAACCAAAGTTAATGCAGAGGGTGTAAACACGGCAGTGTTAAAAAATTGCTTGCGCGTCTTGCTAGTAGAATTATAGTGGGTACGGCAAGTAGCTTCTTAACAGGGGCAAACATCAAGAGGCTAGTGTGAACGATGAAGAGCCTTAAAGTGAAGGAACTCATCGAAATTTGTGAGGAACTTGGCTTTACTTTGGGCCGTGCGAAACGAAAGGAAGCGATCCTCGAGATCATGAAGGATGAAGGAGTGTCTGCTGAAGAAGTCGATGAGGCCTGGGCGGATAGCAAAGCACGCCGCAAGGAGGCCGAAAGGCGAGAAGTAGAAGCTCGCGAAAGTGAACAAGTTGAAAGGCGAGAAGTTCGCGAACTTGAAGGAGCTGAAAGGCGAGAACGCCGTGAGGAGGCCGAGAGACAGGAGGGCCTTTAGTTGAAACGAATAGAATTGTCAATCCTACAGTATTCGCATATGCCTAGCGTAGCTTCTGCGACATTTCAGGTCAGCGGTCAGAGAATTCGCGACCAACTGCCACCGTTCGTAGTAGGGGAGAACATGGCGAAGTATCTCGTCAAATTTGAACACGTCTGTGAGCGAAATGCTTTGGAGCGGTCTTGTTGGGCGCAGAACCTGTTAGCTTTTCTTCTCGGCGAAGTGTCCGACGCGATAACTTGCTTGTCAAGGGAAGCGTTTGAGAGCTATGACGAGGTTAAGGAAGTGCTCTTGAGACGTTATAAGTTGTCACCCGAGGCTTTCTGGCAAAGGTTCCGGTATGCTAAAAGGGGGAATGAGTCAAACGTTGACTTTGCGTTTCGTCTTAAAGGCGATTTTAATTGAATGGCTCTAGGGCGAAGGTGTTCATGACGACCGCGATAAAGTGGTAGAATGCATTGCATCGAAGCAATTCTACCACTGCATCAAGGAGGATGTCAAGCTATGGCTGCAGGACAAACTTGGTGAAGTACAGCTAAACAAGGCAGCAGAGTTAGCTGAGGAGTATTATACTCGCCGAAAGTTGCATAGCGGGGCAGTGCGCGTTGAAAAGGATGAAAGGAAAGATGTCTTTTCAAAGAAACCTGATCAACGAAAACCTGCTCCGCACCGTAATTTCAAGAAGGACCCGTCTCTTACGAAGGACACTGTAGGGGAGGGGCAAACGGAAGCGGAGAAATCGAGTGAGGTTCCTAAACAACGCGCTGATACCACACGGGTGTTTGAATCATGGAAGCCGCTAATCTGCTACAACTTCAAAAAGGAAGGGCACATCGCGATAAACTGTAAGCGAAAGTTTGCTTTTGCAACAATCCGAGAATTGGAAAAGAACATGCAGTTGCAGAGCCGTATCTATAAGAAATTAGTGTGAATGGGAAAACATGTCGAGCACTTCGAGACTCAGCGGCAACCATGGACGTTGTCCATCCTTCATTAGCGTCTCCGGATGACTTTACAGAAGAATGACCGTGGATCAGGCAGGTCGCCGAGGAGCAGAGTATTTGCTTACCAATCGCTACGGTTGTCATTGAAGGCCCGTTCGGTAAGCTTTGCACCGAAGCGGCTGTGTCTGCCGTGCTTCCCGATAGTTTTCCTTATCTTTTCTCTAACCACTCAGAGCAGCTTCTCAAAGAGCAGGGTAAATCGTTCTTCCCCAACTTAGCGTACATGGTCCTCACGTGATCGCAAGTGCGGAAGCTTTTGCAGGAGCTTGATCTTGTTCAGTGCGGTGAACCATCAAGTGACCTTGGCGGCGAGTCGACGGAACCTCAGAGAAGAAATTCTCCGTGTGAGTCATGTGAGCAGTCACTCGAGTGACCCGTCGCCGAAGCGACTGACGCGATTTCCGTAGCTGGGGGAGATGACATGGCGCCATTGAGTCAGAACGAGAGGTGTGCAACGCTCTCGCCTGTAGCAGAAAGTTGGAGTAAGCTGTCGAGGGTTGATCGAGAGACGCTCATTCGAGAGCAGCGTGAGGACCTCTCGATTAAAGCGCTATTGGAAAGCATAAACTTGGGAAAAAGGAAAAAGAATGTTTATTTTTTTGAGAAAGCAGGGCTTTTGTATCAGAGCTACAGAAATGCGCAAGGTCGCAAGTATGAGCAGCTCTTGGTGCCACAAAAGTATCGTCGCCATTGAAACTGGCACATAAAAACGCATGGGCATGGCATCTCGGCATAAAAAAGACCAAGGCTAGAGTTTCCCTTGAGTTTTATTGGCTGAAATGCTGGAAGGATATCGTAGACTTTGTACGCTCATGCGACACTTGTCAGAGAGTGGGGAAATCCACGGACAAGTGGAATGCACCCATGAAGCTTGTGCCAATTATCACAGAACCTTTTCGGCGCCTAGTAATTGATATCGTCGGGCCATTACCAGAGTCAAGGCAAGGCTGTCGGTACATCCTGACAACTCTCTGTGTAGCCACAAAATTTCCGGAAGCGATACCACTTAAGGAGCTCAATTCCCCTCATGTCGTGGATGCACTGCTAGCTATATTTGCACGCGTCGGATTTCCTGCTGAAATCCAATGCGACAATAGAAGTGCCTTCACCAGCTGCCTTACCTCTACCTTTATGGACAAATGTGGAATAAAAGTAGTGCACAGCTCGATCTATCACCCGCAATATAATCCGGTAGAGCGTATGCATTCCGTTCTGAAACAGATACTGAGAGCTCTTTGCTACGAGCACAAATGTGACTGGGAAGCGTGTATTCATCCCGCTATGTTCGCTTTGAGATCGGCTCCTCATGAGAGCACTGGTTTTAGCCCTGCAGAGCTTGTGTATGGCAGGAGTTTGAGAACACCATTGCGAATGTTACGCGAGTCCTGGGAGGGATTCGATCAGGACCCTAAAGTAGTTGCGTATGTTCTAGACCTCCTTCAGAGGCTTGGAAAAACGAAAGATCTAGTGGAAAGCCACATGGAGACTGCACAAGTGTTGTCGAAGGAGTACTACGACAAATCGGGGAAGAAGCGTGCTTTTGAAGTAGGAAGTCAGGTAATGCTGCTGCGGCCGTCCAAAAAGAACAAGCTTGAGGTTCATTGGGAAGGGCCCCCCAAAGTAATATCGAAGCTTTCTGGTACCAAATATGAAGTGAAATTTGGAAGGCGGCCGAACAAAACTTACCACAGTAACTTGATCAAACCATACGTTCAACGTCAAGCGGTCGTAAATCTGCTGTTGAATGCTTCAGAGGAAGAGGGAACAGACATTTTGAGTTCTAGTTATGTAATCGAAAGGGGATCGGGCATAATCTTGGAGCAGTTGAACCTCGAGCCTAGGTTAAGTGAAGTCCAGAAGGAGGACCTGAGAAGGATTGTTTCCGAGTTTGAAGACGTGTTTTCTGACCGTCCCGGAAACACGACGGTGATCGAACACGATATCGAGCTAACTTGTGAGGAGCCAACCCGCAGCAAGTCGTATCGATGTTCCCCTGTGCAAAAGCAGATCATGAAAGAGGAGATCGATAAAATGCTGGAGTTGGGAGTCATAGTACCGGGCGAGAGTGACTATACATCCCCTCCAATATTGGTTCAAGTGCCAGGAAAAGATCCAAGGCCATGCATCGATTATTGGCGCTTAGTGCCATAACTCGAGACCAAACTTTCCCGATACCAAACCTAGAGGAGAGGGTGGAAACTGTGTCACAGTCCAGCTATATTTCCACGTTAGACCTCGTGCGAGGGTATTGGCAAGTCTCCCTTACGGAGCGTGCTAGCCGCAATGCCGCATTTATTTCTCCATTTGAAACATATTGTCCACTTAAGCTGAGCTTTGGATTGAAAAATGCACCCTTTTGTTTTTTAGGCTTAACGGACCACGTTCTTAAAGGCCTCTCTGAGTTCGCTCTGCCGTATGTTGACGATGTCACCATCTTCTCGAACAACTGGGAAGAACATGTCGACCATTTACGCGTTGTGCTGAATAGGTTGAAAGAGGCTGGTCTTACGGTGAAACCTACTAAATGTCACCTAGGGTGCGACGAGGTGTCTTACCTGGGACACGTTGTGGGGTGTGGCCGGCGTAGACCTTCAGAAATTAAAGTAGCCGCCGTCGTGAACTATCCACGACCAACCACAAAATCTGAGATAAGGGCATTCTTGGGCCTGGCTGGATATTAGCCGGTTAAAGTAGTATGGGACTCAGAAAAGGAAAATGCGTTTTGTCAGCTAGAACAGGCCCTAAACGAAAAACCCGTTCTCATGGCACCCGATTTCTCTGAGAGATTTGTGATTCATTGCGACACAAGTGATCGCGGCATGGGAACTATATTGTGCCAGGAAGACAGTGCTGGTAATGAAAGGCCGGTTTTATATTTGAGTCGAAAACTCAGCGGCAGGGAAGTGGCATACAGTACCTCTGAAAAGGAATGCGCTTGCCTCGTGTGGATCGTTAAAAAGCTAGCCTGTTATGTCTCTGGCTCGAGGTTCATGGTCGAAACGGACCACTGTCCTCTAACCTGGTTAAATAACATGTCGCCCTAAAAGTGGCCGGTTACTGAGGTGGAGCATGATACTCCAACAGCACAACGTTGACGTTCCTTAGAAAAAAGGAAAGCTAAATGCTAATGTAGACACATTGAGCCGTGCCTCTAGTTAGTACCTTCTCCACCTCTCGGTTTCTCGCTGGCAATTTGGGGCAAAATTTTCTGCTCATCACGGCCTTAGCTGAGCGCTCTCGTCCAGAATGAGCTCAAGGAGCCAACTTTATGTTCTATTCTATTTCGTTACGTTGTTGTACGTGCAAAAGTTTGAGTTCTCATTTTAAGAGTTTTGTGTTCCACATGTGCGTCTTGATGTAGAGGGAACGAAAGTCCGATAGACACGTAGCTAGGTATATCTTGTAATATACTTTGTCTGGTGTTCTGTCGGGTGACTGAGGGCACTTGCTTGTGCCGTGTGTTATCGTTTGTCGAACCGTTCTTGACATGTTGCAGAACGATCGACAAGTGCTGAGACCAAAGATCGTCAGGAGAGACGAGCGAAGCTGGCCGACAAGTTGTAGCAATAAGCCAGTGGAGCTGGGATCCTTCTCAAGAATGGGATGTGTTCCCGGAACGGAGTCTGGAGCTGCATTCTTCCCCCATGGCCCTGAAGGCGAACCTAGAGGGACCTGGCGAACGAGCGCACCTGACATCCGAGCCACGTAGAAGCAGCTCGTCTTTCCAGCGCATTGTCTGGCGGCGGGGGTGCTGTCATGCCTGCGAGTTCACATCGAATGTCCATGCCTCTGAAAATGGCAATCTGTGTCAAGGCCAGCAAGTGAGCCCACCTGACGCGATCAACTCAACGGGGTCATCATGCGGCGGCGCCTTCCTGTCTGGCGAGTTTTACGCAATGCGTGGCGACGTCCCTCGTCCTTGAGTGCAGCCGCGTGCAGCGGCTTCATATTTGATGAGAATGACGTGGCCCAGCGGCGACACCATTGGAGGATTCTGACCTCACAACCAGCGGCGCTTCTGGTTGGACATTTGGTTACTCAAGGAATCCACCCGGTGCATATAAAAAAAGCCCTGCAGCACGTCGCGAGCAGTTGACTTATGTGTCGGAGAAGAGAGCTCAGCTCTTCGCGTCTCTAAACTGTCGGCCCCCGTGCCGAGTTTGTACCGCCTCTGTGTCTCTGCTGTACCTAAACCTTGTTAACTCACCGTCGTCTCGTCCGCTCGTCTATCAGCTCTGAGCAGAAGCAGTCGCAAGCTGAGAAACCTACGCTATCAAACGGCTGGTGACCTTCCCGGCAGAGTTCGAAGCAGTGGCGCCTTCGGGACCGTGTTGGCGTCGCCGTCTTTCGTAACATCGAATTCAAATTGATTTTGGAAGTTGAGTGGCTTGACTAACTACTAGGAAGTACTGGGTGCACGAGAAATTAATTTAGTTTCTCAAAATGAAAGAGAACTGCGGCCGCTTGTCTCCTCGGCGAGTGCGTTGCAATGGTGGAGTACTGCTCTGTGCCACTATATGATAACGAGCCCGTGAAAAGGGTATTAGCTTTCATATATATCTTAAGAACATGAAGCTGAAGAAAAAGTGGATAGTCATACTCAAAGAGGGAACGCACCCCATGCACATCTTCATCGACCGCGAGCAGCAAGCACTTTGCTGACAGTGACTTTTGCTACACCCGTCATACGCTCTACTTTTCGGTACGCTTGCAATCATGTTTGAGCACCTTGCCAGTTTTCCAAACATTCATTGTATCTAGGCTACAGGCGTAGGGGACTCGCACCAGGTGAACTGCCGTCCCAAAACCTACCGCAAAGGCCCCTATAAAACAGGGAACTGATGACGCGGACTTCGAATCGCCTTGTGTAAGCGTGCCTCATGAGCGCTGCAGATGAGTGGCGCAGGACATTTGAGACTACAGCTTTGTTTGGTTGGTGTATGTACATACTTAGTTTACTGATCAAGACGAGCGTGCGCCTAGCGCACTGCCTACCATAAATTCATAACTGAAATCTGCTGTCGCTGTTTAGGGCACATTCACTAAATGTTGTCACATAATGTTTGGGGCCCTGTGCACGGTATGCAATCAGCGATAGGTTTTGTTATGTTCTGATAGGCGAGTGATGGCCCTGTGCGTTATTATGAATTACTTCGTGATGTCGCTCACACTGAACAAACATTACTGAGACAAACTGCAGTCATTTACGTCAACCAGGGGGTGCATTAAGGCGAAACTTGGCCCCTTCCAAGTCGCACCAGGGCCTACTGCACAAGACTCTTCTTACTGTGATACAACACGGGCTTGGGCCCTGCCGACACCCGTAATTGCAATCCAAGCATGATTATCTCAAATTTGGAAATTTTATACTGCTTTGCATTTCTTTTCGATGCCATGAACGGTCGATTGACTTTCGAAACAGCAATTTAAACAGTTGCTCTGCTGTAATTATCACATGTGTTGTTTGCGAATGCCAGAGTGGCAGAAACCAGCGGTTATACATATCCTCGTGTAAACTGTCACTACCATTGCACTGCAGAAAATATTCTAAGAAAAAGGGCAGGCATGCCCTTCTCTTTAGGATTGTTGTGAAAGCTAACGCCATTTTCACGAACAGACGAAAATTATTTAGGAACAGAGCAGTACTTCACCATTGCGCAGCACCTGATTATTACCGCGACGTTTTGTGGCGGGTTGACAAGTCTACGTGTTTTCAGGAACAGAGCCACCATGATGGTCTGATTTCCACTGACTGCATCGGCTGCGCAAATTCAACAACATGGCCTGCGTCGTACACCACCGCTCCATCGATGAGACCCCATGACATTTTGCCAGTGTACCTACATACTTGTAAATGCTAGAGAAAGGCATGCTTATTGAAATTTCAAAACACCCAAGCTAATTAGTATCGCACAATGGAAACTAGAGACGACAAGCAAGAACACTCACGGATAGTTTCACTTTTTTTGCCAGCAATTCGGTCCACGGCATCGGCGTGCTCATTCCTCCACCATCTGGGAAATTTTCTTGGCCCTGTCGTTTAGGCTGCAACTAAAACAAACTCATAATTGCGCATGAACACATTCATTGTCAGCGTTAGTTGACCCTCGTGAGGCTGTTCGCTCGGCTTATTGTTCCCGCCAGAAGCAGACGATCCGCGCGCAGGAGCAGCGGCTGCTGCACGGCGGTTGAGAGCGGAGTCCACAAACCTGCGTCACACGCGAGAGGGCACCGCTCCAAGATATCGAGGCCAATAGCTAGTGCCGAGGTGGAGCAGGCTGCGCAGGTGTGTCCGCAGTGTGTCGACACAACTTATTTAAACATTGTCATCACTTCGTGAGGGGAGCGGGAGTTTCGCTATGATAATAATGCATGCATTTCACCAGCAGGTGGACACCTAGCTATCTTCTCTCAGTAAGCTCTAGACAAATCTATTGAACAGGCAGAAATCTCAATTAGGGCTCTCAATAAAAAGCATAATTAACCTGTCATTTATCACCATGGTGTATTTAATTTGCGAGATCAAAGTAGTGTCAATCGCAACTTGTAAAATACGTAAGCTGCGATCAAAAGTGCACAGTCGTCATGAAAAGTTTTTCTCAACACTAAAGTCGCCAAGAAATTTAAACGTTTTCGCAAGCTTGCATTCGCTATTTTTCTTAGATTAGTCTACTCACAGGGCAACAGCACAACGGATGTCCTTCGGACGAGTAATGCAGTGCATTGAGACGTAGAACATGGGTTTTCTTTCTTTAGTAGCTGACAGCAATGTCATCGCCAACACTTTCCACGGCAGCCAAATTTCAGGTCATAATTTTAGATGCGCTGAAATTATGTAAGCAACAAACTTAATCGGTTTGTGGCCTAACTTTCGTACCATGACACCTTGGCACTAATTGCCACCATCTGTAAGCAATTGAGATAATTTACTCCACGGATAATGTAGAAAAGTGAGCTCCTGTTGTTGCTAAACAGTTGTTTTTTACCACTACTATATAATGATATTCAGAGGAAATGGACCCAGTAAAGAACTGCGTTTCGATTTTGATAATAGGGAATCCACAAGATTAATGTCAAATGAAGTACAATGCAATACATTGTAGGGACTGGATAGCTCAGGAATAAAATGTTGACTTAGGTGGGCATACAGCAGTTTGAGATTGATCACCGGTAAGTCTGAACACGGTCGTTGTGGTGACATCTTGGGCTGAAATCGCTGCTCCTGATGTGCAGCTCCTGGCGTTTATAGGAGCGGCAACAACCCGATGCACACCTTGCAGGTGTGCTTTAGTAACTCCACTCGCCGCTTGCATTAAATCGGTATTGTGCTAGATTATCTCATGCGATCAGTGCAGACCCACATAAAGTGTGCTAGTGCGTCGTTGAGCCTTTTCTAAAACAATCAATCGTACCTGTGATTGCTCTATTACGAAGTGGTGCCACCTCAGTGTGCGTTCTGCATCTTCTCTTTCTAGGTGTTTTCCTTCTCCAAGTATCTGGATTCTGGTGACCTCGCCGACGTGGAGATCGTGGTGGATAGTTCCCATTTCCCGGGCACAAAGGCAACCTTTAAGGCCCACAAGATGATCCTGGCTTTACAGAATGAGGTGTTCAAGGCCATGTTTTACGGTGACTTCGCCAAAGAGGACCGCATAGTGATCACTGACTTGCACCCGCAAGGCGTCAGAGGCCTCTTGAGGTAAATTCTGTCTTCGCCCTTCTCTCCGGATGATGGACCCAACCGGTATTTCTCACCTACGTGAATGAGCATTTTGTCGATCACTTTCATTCAATCTCCTCTGCGCTTTGCTTTCACTTTCTTTCATGTTCGCCTGTGCCAAACGTTACCGCCAAATTGTCGCTCGGTTGAGTGCGGTGTAAAGCAAGCCAATGATTCTCTTTGCCGTAAGTTTTCTGCTGCGTTTCTTCTTCATGATATCATACAGGGAACTAATTTGTGGGAGCATTTGTGCACTCTTTTGGCCTGGACATTTACCGAACATGACAACCCCCTGAAATCCTGGATTCACTGCATGGAATTTCTTTTCGTGTAAGCTTGAAGTTTCCCAACTCGTCATCAAGATAGCTTTCTTCCAACCTCTTACTAACGTAAATTTCATGGTTCCACAGTACTTGCTCTCCTGATCTGTCGTCTTAGGGGAATCAACTGACTTTAGTTGTCCAGTATTTTGATCTACTTGTCCGTACGTCACCAGGCCCAAAAATGCGACTGTGTAGTTCGTGTCAAAAACTGGTTGACCAGTGCTACATATGGCAACCCTTCAAGTTGCCTTCAAGTTGCGAAAAATTATCTTTTGCATGACAGAACAACCGAGAAAGTTAAAAATAAAATAAACAATGAAAATTCCTGGGACCGATTGATAATCGGTGCCAGGGATCGGAGTGGCATTTTGAATTATGAGCTGTTTCACATTATATCTTCTTTTTTGTTCTTCCGATATGCATCTTCTTTTGGTGCTTAGTATGTATCTCCTTGTCTTCACTCCTGCATGGGCCGTGAAAAGCCTGCAGTATGTTCAAATAAAAAAAAAGAATCGAGACCGTTTGTGTAGCAAGCAGGTGTTTTACCGCACAGCTACGCATCAGCTCGGAAATTGAATGAGAATAACTTTTTTTCTGTTTGGAAATGCTGTGAGAATACACTCATGCTTTACACATGCGTCCTGTATACAGGCTTCACAATACAACCTTTAATATTGAAGCAATAATGCATGGTACAAGCGTACATTGTCATCAGGCATCAGAACATGTAATTATCATACACGACTTTGTGTTTTAAAGCTGGCCACCCTCTACAAAAAGCACACACATTACTGTTCGTATTTTCTAAGACTACGTAGTGATGCATAGCAAGTTCGAAAACACTTCATGCGCATAATTGGTGGCGGTTTAAACATGCCACCCATATTACACAGAGCGCGACCATGTGAGAAAGATACACTGATGGACGCCACTATGAACTTTATCGATTACGTTCTTGTTATCCGCCATTTGAACTGCTCGAGTAACATCGTAAAGTATGAAGCATGCACTGGTTTATGTGCACACTGGAGACAGGATATCGCTGTCGCATTCACTTCCTAAAGGCGAAGTTTTAGGACCCACCAATTTTTTTTTTCTCAGAAACATCTGGGAAACTTTGTACGCCCTAATTACAACTTGAATCCTCCGCTGAACTATGGTTAGAAGTCGGGTTCACCCGTGCATTTGCGTTCCACATAGGGACGGCCGCCACCGCCACCGCCACCTGTGTGCACTGCGGAGATGTAGAGACAATTCGACACGTCCTGTGTCACTGCCCGAAATATAACCTAGAAAGACAATACCTTTCTCCTACATTAAACAAGTTAAATGACCAGCCGCTGTCAGAAAAAAGTATACTGCGCCATCGGCATGACTCATCACAGGAGGAGGCTGTGCAAGCGCTTCTGGTCTTCTGAATTCCTGGCCTGTCGGAATGCCTCTGAGTGGACCGATTTTATGCGTGCGTGTGTATCCATGTTTTTTCATTATTTATTTTTTAACACTCTCTCTCAACCCCCTATTCCCCAACTCCCGTTTAGGGTATCATACTAGATACTAGCATCTGGTTAACTTCCTGCCTTCCTTTTTTCTCGTTACTCTTATATATATATATATATATATATATATATATATATATATATATATATATATATATATATATATATATATTTACTGAATAATTCCGCTTCAATTAAAACATTTTGAAGCTACAGCTGGCCAGTATTCTTCACGCACCCTTCTTACCATGCATACCCCAAATATCATACAAAACAACTTAACGTTGCCACATAGCGTTATGATGTATTTTGGATGTCTTACTTTTTTCAATGTAAATTATTGCCATCAGCTTTAAATAAAATCCAGTGCTGAGTACGTTTTGTACATTATTTGCGCATGAGAAATGCGGGGCACGCTTTGATCTGCTTGCCATTCTGCGCGTGACCTTCCAATTTGTTTTCATCGCGTTCGTTGTTTCGCCTTTGCGGCAAAGCTGTGACTTAGTAATTATTTCGTGATGCAGGTACTTATACACCGGACGTCTGCAAGTGGCTAACGTGCTTCAGGCCCTGTGCACGCGCACCGCCGCCGCCAAGTATCTCGTCCCTAAACTGGCAGAGAGATGCGCGTCCTTCGTGAAATACTACATGAGCCTCAACAATGTGTGTCCTCTCCTGAACTACCTTTTCACCATAGGCGAAGAAGACCTGCTTGACCACACCGGCCTAATGATCATTAAGGACACTCTCGGTGTGATTACCTCTCCGAAGTTCACCTCTTCTACCGAGATTACTGTAAAATTTATCCTCCATTTCGCAAACAATGTTCCAGAGGTATCATTGGTGACAGCAGTGTACAAATGGTCGCTTAATCAGGCGCTGTCACGCGTCACGGAGAACGATCAACAGCCTGACGTTCGCGCTATTATGCTGCCGTTTTTTCTCCAGCTGCGCTTCCTTGCACTGTCGTCTGAAGAGTTTGTTGAAGGTCCTCTGGCGTGGAATATCTTCACCACGACTGAAGCCCTAGCCTTATTAAGCAACATTGTCAAAGAAGGCTCGATGACCATGCCACAAGGGTTCTGCAAGGTCAGGGAGGTTCGTGGGCAGCTCCTAGAAAATGCTCGGTAAACAAAGTGTCAGCGTCCAAGTGATCTTGCATGGCAAATTGAAATCGTACGCTTTGAAGATTTCACCTTTGGATATACTTTGTTTGAAGATACAGCCTCTGAAGTTTGATATAATGCATACGAATATTTAGATTTGTACTGTGAGTAAAAATCTTGTTTGAACATACTAACCACACGTTACTAACAGTACAGCGCCCGTGTCCCCACTTGCCTAAGTAGGTGTTCCTGTTTATTGTTCTTCAAAAGACAATAAATGCAGTTCGCACTGCATCTGTGTGCTTTTTCACAACCCAGCTTGGCGTGTTTTTCTCGGGCTACATTGTACGGGATCCATCATACAAGAATTGCTTCAATGATTTATATGTGGAGTTTAGCGTCCCAAAAGCACCCTCGGATTATGAGAGACGTCATAGTGGAGGGCTCCGGAAATTTCGACCTCCTGGGGTTCTTTAACATGCACCCAAATCTGAGCAAACGGGCCTACAGCATTTTCGCGTCCGTCAAAAATGCACCCGTCGCAGCCGAGATTCGATCCCGCACCCTACAGGTAGGCAACCGAGTACCTTAGCCACTAGACCGCCGCGGCGGGGCCATCATACAATAATTCAAGCTGTGCAAGCACGGACACAAGTGTGAGCAAGGACAAACGCTGCCCGTGCACCGAGGCTTGAAGAAATCGTAAATATGAGCACACACGCTGAGGGAATACCAAGGTTTTTACGCGAGAGCCACAGAACCAGGATAAGAAGGCAATGTGTGCGGCCCTGGTGGCACAGTGGTTTAGAGGCTTATAAACTCCAGCATAGAGTCCGCGCTCGTCACGGAGGCGCGCACGTTAGCAAAAGGCTGACCACCGACGCAGCCGTAGAGTTTTTTAACGCTTTCAGTCACGGTGCGTACAAATGTACACGCCAACTTGAATGGCTCGTCACGTACCGCGTCTTTCATCGAATGGTTCGAAATTTAAGTGTGCATATTCGTGCATTCCTCTTGGGTGGAGAACTTGTGACCACTTAAATTCACCATGCTGCGTATTGCTCCAGAGGATCACTTTTTTGGGCGTACTGCCATGTTTGACGAGTGTTCGACGTGACGCCTTCTAGGACCATCGTGAACAGTAGTTTTTTTTTTTCCTTCGCTCGACACGAATACAGCGATAAAACTAACTTTGCATGCATTTCGGGCCTAAAAATTGATGGACCCTGAAGCTTCGCCTTTAAGATACTATAGCGAAATCTGGCCCCTATTGCGCCCTTTAAACACTAAGTGCATACTTATTAAAAAGACTCCCAAGCATTTCCCCGAGGGTGAACATGGTTAAGTGCGAATGCACGGGGTGATGCTATGAGGGGTATTTATTAATTCGCACTATTATATTTATTAATCATACTATGGTGCCTTTATGGTGTAATGGTTCCTGGGAATCGCAATTTGATCACACGCCCGCTGGTCCTCGGCCTCACGAGCGCGCAGTTCGGCATCCGCTGCACGCTTCGCCCGCTTGCACTCGGCCTCGCGAGCACGCAGTTCGGCATCCGCTGCACGCTTCGCCCGCTTACGTTCGGTCTCACGAGCCCTTCGCAGCACCGCCTTGTCTTCCAACGTCGGCGAAACCACCGCGGTACCGTCACCTTAAACGACGGGTGCAGTGCTGGCATTCGGTTGTACTGCATTCGTTGTTGATGGTAGCGTTGCCTCCGGGACATCCATCGCACGACCCGCTCTCGACGGGAGACTGAGAAAGAAGGCGGGCGCGCGAGAGAGAGGGGTGCGTGCGCAGCTGCAGCGAGCGAGGAGAGCGGAGAAGCGAGCGAAGGGGGAGGGGGACGCGCTCAGCGGCGTTAAAGATATAAGGCGCGTTACTGACACCGATATCAGCGTCGCGTCCGTGGCTTATTCGGTAGAGCGTCGCGCTGCGGCCCGCCAAGTCCTCTTTCTTTTAAAGATAGAGAGAAGACTGCGGACGCCGCCGACGGCGGTGGATCGTTTGGGGTCGCTTATAAAGTGTATTCACACTTAATATATTTTGTTATATACACGCAAGCGCGATGTATCTATAGTAATGCAATGGCTGGACAGTGTGTCCACTTCCCTCTGCTAGAATGGCGCTCTTCTGTAGTCGAGACACGTTTTTCACAATGTCTAACAGATGACAACGCTGACAGATACATGCGCGCGCGAATGGTGCATACAGGTTTTTGATCTAAAGCAAGAGTCGCATGGCCTCCAAGATATGTACATGCCATGCGCTTGCCATCTTAGAGGCCACAGCTGCCTGGATCGGGCGCGCGCGGTGGTGTGCGATCCAGGCGGCCGTAAAGATAGAGACCATAAAGGGTCTCACAACGCCTCACAGATGGCAGCACATTATCTAGCGTTTGCTGTTTGCTTCATTAACGCCTCTGGAAAGGCATGATATGAGGTCCGTTCGATTCACCTGCACCAGCCAGAACCGGTTCATGGCTGTGCACGTGAAGTTCAGAAATTGTGCAGCGTGAGTTCAGCGGTGCAGGCACAGCACGACACCCGAAACGAATGACGATGTGCCGACAAGGTTCAGACCTTATTTCTTTTCGCTTAATTTACATCGTTCAGCTAACACTGAACGATGGTAAACTGCACATGTGGACAGTTTATGCGGCGCAAACATCTTGGCAAAGCACACGGCGTTAGTAGAGGCGGGTACGGCGCATACGCCTAAGTGCTGCGTCGTCTCCTCAGCTGCACGAGCGGCTGCACCAAGCCGGCACCGTCAGCGTAGGAGATGCAAGAAAATCGTGAACCAGTGCTACACCTCTTCTGTACTGTTCGAAACGAATGGCAAGGTTCAGAGGCCGACATTGCTATACCGTTGAAACGAATGGCAAGGTGCAGCACCTCGTGAACTGGTTCACGTGGTGCAGGCGAATCGAACGGACCCATGCTTTCGGCTAGATGGATATAGTTGTCCATTTTCAAAGCTGTTTAAATGTTCCCGTGTGTTTTTATCGGCGATGACTGCACTATAGCTCCCCTATCCCGGCCTTTTTCGACTTAGTCTGATGGCCTCTCAAATGCGCCTACAAATCGCCAAAGGGCTCGTTTTCGTCGTGACACCTGCCGAACGAAATGCGCTAAAGGCACTCCTTCCTCTATAAAACATTTATGTGGTATTTTTCCAGACGAAGCTGCAAGTAACATTATATCTTTGTGGTAAGATAACTGCTTGCCACGCGAGTGGCCCTGGTGTGATCCTTAATGGGACCGAAAATTTCATCAGTGATTTCATTTGCTTCTTTCTCGATTTTTCGCTCACACCCAACGGTGCCGATGCTGACGGTGGAATTTCTGCGACACGAGCTCTCTAACGCTATCGCGTTGATAGTGTACTCTTTTTTATGCAAGCACTGAAGCTGACCGGTCTCAGAACAACTAAATTAGTTAGTTACACACTCGTTCACTTCATACACTAACGTTAACAAAAAGAACGCTTTTCATTCATTTTCTTGGAATGTACTACTGAGTGCCTAGGAATTATGCCACGTGAATTGAACGCGTTTATGGCAGCGCATCATAATTCGTGACTGGAGAGGAAAATTTAACTAGAGGAGATTCTGGCGCTGTGGTCTGTCAGCAAACATGTGAATGAAGGGTTGTACATGTATTTGCAAACATGAGAATGAAGGTGGTACATGGACTTCTTGCTTATGGGCTTCAAACGCACTTGTGGTTTCGTCTACTGCAGTGTTTTGGCTTAGTTTCAAGTTAAAAGAACGAACCATGTTGAACTTCGTGACTTGATTAGAATTGTGGTGCTTAAAAGGTGACGCGCAACTGCTGAGCATTTGCCGATTGTCGTTTCATGACAAAGCAGCTCCAAGCCACGCGAAGTCAAACAGAGCCGAAAGTACGAATATTAGACGAATCCATGCACTAGTCGTCATTCCCACCATGCTCACTGACGCGCCATACGTTGTAGCACCCATAGACACGAGCGCTAGGGTTTCTTTTAGCGTAATAATAGGAAACTCTATGGACGCAGCTGACGCCCCTGACCATAGCCTCCTATATTTTTTTGTGCCCGCGCATTAGCGCTAAATACATACGCGCCATCCGTCCCTTATAGTTTTGGCGCTCGCCGCCAGATGCCGCACCGATCCCATAATAACAGCAGACGACGCGGCCTATGCACGCTTGCGTTTATGCGAAGTTCAGAAAAAGTGGGCGGAGAAACTTCACGAGCACAACCTCCAAAAGTTTTTTATGATGTCCCGGGGTCGAGCACTTGAGTTTGTCACGTTTCTGTAGTATTTGCGCGGCGTTGTCAACGGCAGCCTTCAGTGGCTGATTCATCTTTCTCGCTCTTGCGAGGAAAACTTCCGCGTAATTCTTTAGAGAATTTAGAACCATTACGAGCTCAGTTGACGGATACAGGAGTACACCTGGGTGGATATCTCCACATTCAATCAGAACATGCTCCGCCGTTTCCTTATCTTTCCCGCAGCATGTGCATTGTTCTTCTTCTTTACTGAATCTTGCTTTATAACTACGCGTTCTAAGGCAACCCGATCTCGCTTCAAACAGTAAAGCGCTTCCCCTTGAATTATCGTAAAATGCCTCCCTCCTTATTTCATTTTTGCCCTTTCGGTAGTTACTCAAAGCCGGTTTTTTCTCCATAGCTGCCATCCATTCTCTCGTTTTGCGCCTCGGCGCTCCGCCAGGAGCACTCGCATCCCATAATAGCTCGGGGGACGGCGCTGAGGGACCGACCGCTCGGGCACAAAGTTATAGGGGAGGCTATGCCCTGACGCACACGGGTGTCACTCGGCTCCAATTTGGCGGCAAGAACGGGACAGCGCCAAACCTGCGTTTGTGTGGATCGTCGCTCGTGCGCTGTGTTGAAGTGTATACCGGGCTGCTGTTTACGTATCGTTCTGCGCTCCATTAATGTGAAAAACGTTTCAATTTCCAAGCGGAAGTATTCGGTTCCAAGACGCCACACATAACGCACAGTGTCAGAGATCAGCTTTTACTCCTACATCCAGTGCTATACCCGGCGACGCGAGACGCAACGCCAAGGTGCATTGGGATGGTCCGTAGCAAGCAGTTCGACCACGCTGGGTAGAAGCGTTCGCTGACAAAAAGTGATTGTGCTCATTTAAATATGATGACGTGTTTCTCACTCTCATTCTGTAATATGGGCAGTCGTCGTATAAAAAAAATTGACAGCAGATCCACGAGGTGAATGATGATGAGATTGGGCGAAGCTCCTGGAAGTAATACCGTGAAATTTTCTTCCGTTCACTCGCCTGGCGATATGCGTGCTTCCTCGCCGCTTCCCATTGTCGAAGGTTTTCAAGATCTGCTTCGCGACGTTGACGTGTTGCCTCGGCCTCTCGTTCCCGTACGGAAGGATTTTGCCGACACCTACGTGTTGCTGCAGCTTCTTGTTCACGTACGGCGGGATCTTGCCGACGCTGCCTTGCTGATGTGGCTCCTTGTTCCCGTACAGCAGGATCTTGCCGACGCTGACGTGCCGCTGCAGCTTCTTGTTCACATACGGCGGGATCTTGCCGACGCTGCCTTGTTGACGTGGCTTCTTGTTCTCCTACAGCAGGATTTTGCCGACGCTGACGTGCCGCTGCAGCTTCTTGTTCACGTACGGCGGTATCTTGCCGACACTGCCTTGTTTATGTGGCTTCTTGTTCCCGTACAGCAGGATCTTGACGACGCTGACGTGCCGCTGCAGCTTCTTGCTCACATACGGCGGGATCTTGCCGACGCTGCCTTGTTGATGTGGCTTCTTGTTCTCCTACAGCAGGATTTTGCCGACGCTGACGTGCCGCTGCAGCTTCTTGTTCACGTACGGCGGGATCTTGCCGACGCTGCCTTGCTGATGTGGCTCCTTGTTCCCGTACAGCAGGATCTTGACGACGCTGACGTGCCGCTGCAGCTTCTGTTCACATACGGCGGGATCTTGCCGACGCTGCCTTGTTGATGTGGCTTCTTGTTCTCCTACAGCAGGATTTCGCCGACGCTGACGTGCCGCTGCAGCTTCTTGTTCACGTACGGCGTGATCTTGCCGACGCTGCCTTGCTGATGTGGCTTCTTGTTCCCGTACAGCAGGATCTTGCCGACGCTGACGTGCCGCTGCAGCTTCTTGTTCACGTACGGCGGGATCGTGCTGACGCTGCCTTGCTGATGTGGCTCCTTGTTCGCGTACAGCAGGATCTTGCCGACGCTGACGTGCCGCTGCAGCTTCTTCTTCACGTACGGTGGGATCTTGCCGACGCCTCCTGGTTGATGTGGCTTCTTGTTCCCGTACAGCAGGATCTTGACGACGCTGACGTGCCGCTGCAGCTTCTTGTTCACATACGGCGGGATCTTGCCGACGCTGCCTTGCTGATGTGGCTTCTTGTTCCCGTACAGCAGGATCTTGACGACGCTGACGTGCCGCTGCAGCTTCTTGTTCACGTACGGCGGGATCTTGCTGACGCTGCCTTGTTGATGTGGCTTCTTGTTCTCCTACAGCAGGATCTTGCCGACGCTCACATGCCGCTGCAGCTTCTTGTTCACGTACGGCGGGATCTTGCTGACGCTGCCTTGCTGATGTGGCTCCTTGTTCGCGTACAGCAGGATCTTGCCGACGCTGACGTGCCGCTGCAGCTTCTTGTTCACATACGGCGGGATCTTGCCGACGCTGCCTTGTTTATGTGGCTTCTTGTTCCCGTACAGCAGGATCTTGACGACGCTGACGTGCCGCTGCAGCTTCTTGCTCACATACGGCGGGATCTTGCCGACGCTGCCTTGTTGATGAGGCTTCTTGTTCTCCTACAGCAGGATTTTGCCGACGCTGACGTGCCGCTGCAGCTTCTTGTTCACGTACGGCGGGATCTTGCCGACGCTGCCTTGCTGATGTGGCTCCTTGTTCCCGTACAGCAGGATTTTGCCGACGCTGACGTGCCGCTGCAGCTTCTTGTTCACGTACGGCGGGATCTTGCCGACGCTGCCTTGCTGATGTGGCTCCTTGTTCCCGTACAGCAGGATCTTGACGACGCTGACGTTCCGCTGCAGCTTCTTGTTCACGTACGGCGGTATCTTGCTGACGCTGCCTTGTTGATGTGGCTTCTTGTTCTCCTACAGCAGGATCTTGCCGACGCTGACATGCCGCTGCAGCTTCTTGTTCACGTACGGCGGGATCTTGCTGACGCTGCCTTGCTGATGTGGCTCCTTGTTCGCGTACAGCAGGATCTTGCCGACGCTGACGTGCCGTTGCAGCTTCTTGTTCACATACGGCGGGATCTTGCCGACGCTGCCTTGTTGATGTGGCTTCTTGTTCCCGTACAGCAGGATCTTGCCGACGCTGACGTGCCTCTGCAGCTCCTTGTTCCCGTACAGCAGGATCTTGCCGACGCTGACGTGCCACTGCAGCTTCTTGTTCACGTACGGCGGGATCTTGCCGACGCTGCCTTGCTGATGTGGCTCCTTGTTCCCGTACAGCAGGATCTTGACGACGCTGACGTGCCGCTGCAGCTTCTTGTTCACGTACGGCGGGATCTTGCTGACGCTGCCTTGTTGATGTGGCTTCTTGTTCTCCTACAGCAGGATCTTGCCGACGCTGACATGCCGCTGCAGCTTCTTGTTCACGTACGGCGGGATCTTGCTGACGCTGCCTTGCTGATGTGGCTCCTTGTTCGTGTACAGCAGGATCTTGCCGACGCTGACGTGCCGCTGCAGCTTCTTGTTCACATACGGCGGGATCTTGCCGACGCTGCCTTGTTGATGTAGCTTCTTGTTCCTGTACAGCAGGATTTTGCCGACGCTGACGTGCCGCTGCAGCTTCTTGTTCACGTACGGCGGGATCTTGCCGACGCTGCCTTGCTGATGTGGCTCCTTGTTCCCGTACAGCAGGATTTTGCCGACGCTGACGTGCCGCTGCAGCTTCTTGTTCACATACGGCGGGATCTTGCCGACGCTGCCTTGTTGATGTGGCTTCTTGTTCCTGTACAGCAGGATCTTGCCGACGCTGACGTGCCACTGAAGCTTCTTGTTCACGTACGGCGGGATCTTGCTGACGCTGCCTTGCTGATGTGGCTCCATGTTCCCGTAACACAGGATCGTGGCGGCGACGTTGCGCAGATTTGTTTTGTTTTGTTTTGTTTCCCTGGGATTATGGCTCATACCCACTCAGGGGGATTGGCCAAGAAAGTGTAGTGCAGTTTTTCTGTGATCATTTTAACTTTGTGTAATGAATTGGTATTATAATAAGACTAAAGTAAAAATAAGAACAATATAAAAAGAGCAAACGGAAAAGAAAAATAAAAAAATCAAGTTGAGCAATTTTGAGATTTGATGTGTTATGGTTACTACTCAGCTGCGTTTTCTTCACTCTGCCCTGGGGAGTAATAAATAATTTTTTTTGGATTGAAGATCACAAAGGTATACGCTTTGTTGCGTGAATATAATCGCAAACGGCATTGAAAGCATCCCTGTGGCAATGTCCCAAAACTGAGGCACCAAAGCTTAGCACCGTTTCCGCCGTCAATCTAAGGCCTATTTTCCGAAATGGCATAATTAGTAACCTTATTCTAAGTATATCGTAGCGGCGACAATAGAAAAAATAATGATCTAGTGATTCCATTTCTCCGCAGAATGCGCAGAGGGGTGATGTTGTCTGACCAGCTCTGTGTAGATACAGGTTTAGGGGGGGGGGGGACACGACATCGAAATTTAGTAATTAAGACTTTGAGCTTTCTGGACTGACTCCAGTGGGGTTGCCATGGAAACATGAGGTGGTTATAGTCTGTCCATGTAGTTACTTTTTCTATCGTATCAGTGGAGATTGCTGATTTTCGATATCTTATCGCCGTGATATATTCCACATCTGGCAGTATGGACAAAACTGGCCCTTCAAGTGCGGCTCGTGCTAAGGAATCGGCCAATTCATTTAATCGTAACCCACAGTGTCCCGGAACCCATAGTAATCTCAGGAGTCTCAACTGCGGGGGTACTAATGTTTTGAAAGTGCTTAGAATTCGAGAGTTCTCTGAAGCTGTCAGAGCTGCACAAACTGAAAGAGAATCCGTCATTATGACTGCGTTGTTTTGATTTGATGGAAGTTTTCGAAGAGCTAAGATAATCGCCAAAAGCTCCGCTTCAAAAACTGGAGTAAAATCGGGCAGTCTCACTGAAAAGGACCAGTCAAGCGAATCAGAGGCAATGCCTACACCTGCCTTTTGATTATTTACGGAAGCATCTGTGGCTATTATATTTTTAGTTTCTGCATGCTCCAAGTAATCTAATAATATGTTATTTAAAAATTTGCTAGATTGTAATTTGGCGTTTTGGGGGAATATATCATCATACTCAATAATAACATGAAAATTCGAGTCATTAGTCTCAATTACATTTCTAATGTTCACATTTATACTTTGTAGATTTTTTTGTACAAACATTATCTGAGGTGTGTGAAAGCGTGGCCAATGAGCAAGAAAGAAGGCGTCTGGGTTTGCGATAAAAGCATATTGAGATCTTCTTGCCGGTAAGCTGTAAAATTTTAAGAATGCTTGTACGGTCAAAATTCAAAATCGACAAAGTAGTGTAGGCAGGCGCGCTTCCTGGTACAGTACGTTGATAGCCACAAATCTAGGGAGTCCCAGACACATTCGCAGTGCTTCTCGCTCCAAGACAACTAGAGGTTTCGTTTTATAAGCAGGGCCACCCGAGAATAATATGCAGCCGAATTTCATGATGGGGCGCATATAAATCTTGTACAACTTCATCAAGGTGTGCCTCCGTAACCCATATTTCCGGTTACTTAGCTTGTGTAGTAAGCCTGAAGCCCGCTGTGCTTTGGTAGTTATATACTCTATGTGTGGACTCCAGTTAAGTTTGTCATTATAAATGATTCCCAAATATTTTATAGAGTCTACTTGCTGGATGGGTTCCTGTTTATATAGAATTGAAATTGAAATTGGTTCTGCAAGCGGGAACGCCACGAGCGCGCTTTTGTTGACATTTAACGATAACGAAATCGACTGCAACCAAAATTCTAACATGTTAATATATCTTTGTAATTTAAGTTGTAGTGAGTAAATATTATAGTCAGCAGCAAAGAGTGCGATGTCATCAGCATAAATGTAGACAGTAACTTCTTGATCTGTTGGAATTGTGCTCATTAAAGCATTAAATAATATTGGAGATAAGACTGCTCCTTGGGGAACTCCGCGCGTTTGTTTAAATCTAGATGAGGAACATTCATCCTTGACGCAGTAGAATTCTCTTGATGTTAAGAATTCTGCCACCCACTCAATAAAATATTGTGGGAAGTTCAAACTCTCTAGCGTATTTAACAATATGAAGTGCTCCACACTGTCATACGCCTTGGCTATGTCAAGCGTTACTAAAGCAGAGTATTGCCTTCTTTTACGCGCGAGCTGTATTCGGCTCTCTAAATCAGCATGGGCACACCAAATAGAGAAATCACTACGAAAGCCGATTTGGTTCGGTTTTATTACTAAATTGTCTGCCATCCAGATACTTACCCGGCTATGTAGGACCCTCTCTACTAGTTTGACCATGTTAGATGTTAGAGAGATTGGTCTGATATTATCGACTGTTAATCCTCCACCCGGATTTTTTAGTATAGGAATCACCTTTGCTATCCTCCAATCCTGCGGCACCCATGAGTTTTTTAAGGTGTAGTTAATAACATTTGCGACGTCACGAGGCGATAAATTGAACAGCAGATTCTCGGCGCACTTCTTCCTCGCGTGCTCTCACTTCAGGGTCCTGTCTGCGAGCGCGCGCCGCCGCTGCCCTGCGCGCCTGCCTTTCGGCATCCTTATTCATACGAGCACACACCGACCGCAACGAGAATCGGCAAATACAAACCTGTATTTATATGGTTTTGATTATAAAAGCATTGCTTTAGAAAACACCTAGCGCCTTTCGTTAAGCAGCTGGCGTCTTCTTTTCGTTTTACATTAGAAACATCTGGCGTCTTTTCGTTGGTTTATTTCATCAATCAACGGCGTTTTGAACAAAAATTTTTTGTTTAATCACGCACAGGAGAAATTTCACCAGGCACTACCTTGGAGGTAAACAATGACTGCTACTGGGAATGAGAGACAGCAGAAGTCAGCTTTTAACACTTCTACTTCTACTAACGTTCCCTACTGGAACACGCCAATTGCTGCTAATGGGGAATGAGAGACAGAAGAACTCGGCTTTTAGTTAACGCGCACGTTGCGAATTTTTTTTTGTTGTTGTTCAACAACGCACAGGAGAAATCTCCCACCGGCACCACCTCGGAGGTCAAAGCGTAAGACTGGTTACACACTACGACTACGAGGGACGAACGGGTGCCGCTATAAGCAGCTTCGCCCCTAAAAGACACACACACACAGCGCGGGTATACGGGAAAAGAACGACAACAGGACAGAGCGCTGGCTACTAATGTTCTGCACGCTTTTCAATTGAACAGACGGCGCCATCTTCAGTGTTAGAATATTGGGCTGGCACTCAGCGGACCTGGCGGCAGCGGCGGACAAGAACAGTTGCGCGATTTTCGAAAAACCTTCCACCAATAGCAGTGGGGCTTGAGCCCGGGTCCGCTGAGTGCCAGCCCGGTACTCTATCACTGAGATACGCCGGTGCATGTGACTTGTTGTCAAACTTGCCTTATGCCGACATGACCTAGAACTAATGGCACAGTGGGGCTCAAACCCGGGTTCACTGGGTGCCAGCCCGGTACTCGACCACAGAGATACACCGGTGCTTGGGACTTGTTGTCAAACTTGCCTTAGGCAGGCTTGATGTCAGGAAAGCAACCGCGTTAATACGACTTATAAAGCGTTTTACAACAGCGAAAGACAACCAGTCGACGCGCAATGCGAATAGCGCAACTAGTGGGCCGTCCAATGCTCCAAACTATCACAAACGCTTGTTCTTTTTCCCCTATTGACTGTGGCGCATACACACTTCAGCCATCATTCCTCATCATCGTCAGCCACTGCATGGAAAACTGGCGAAATTTCTAGCAAGTGTTTATCGGATACTACGCTTCCCAGGAGAATGACAAAAAATAGTATGAAGTATCCAACCTGCTACCCAAAAGTTTATTATTAATGTACTATTGGGTACTAAGCAAGTGTGCTAGCAGTTGTTACCCAATGACTGTTTTAAAAAGGCTCCGAAAGGCTATTCTTCTAGCTTTCGCGGTCACTGAGCTGCGCCTGTTTTTTTTTTCTTTTTTTTAGAGAGGGATGTTTGAACGAGGAACCAATTGGTAAACGATAGATTAGATATAAATTAAACAGAGGTAATAAAAAACAAGCAATATAACATTGTTTCAAATAAAGAGAATTTATGCCTCAGCTTAACATTCTATTTGTTTTGTTGCCTTTCGAAAATCGCGTATACGGTCTCGCAAACGCTCCTGTGGTTATATCCCTTTTCAGTCTTCAATGGAAAGGAGCACGGGAAGGAATAAATTTAAGCCAACCTATAGACGGAGAGGTTCTTCTAACAGTCTCTTTCTTTTATTTGTAGAGAACTTGCATTATAACAGGAAATGATGACGGGATTAACTCTCGAAGCAGTGGATGCAGGGAGACTGTGCCAAACCAGACCTGTGTAGATAATAATTTAGGGGAGTAACTCTGCATCGTATTCTCGTAATTGATATATCCGCCATTCTAGAGGAGCACCACCGAATTTTCCAGGGGTACTTATGATGGCAAAAATCAAATTGTGCCACGCGAATGATATATATTTATAGTTAATCACACATTACCTTCGTCTTCTTTTCCGTTGCTTTTTCAATTTACAGATTAGTAATTATTTTTGCACTTTTCATCGCGATCGAGCCAATTGGGGACAACTTTTTTTCGTTGCGTTGTGCTCATTCCTTAAATCAATCGAGCTGGGGATAGTGACCGAGAGTGGCCGTGCTACGCCCCTGTTAGCGCGGCTCTTTTATTACGCTCGGGTTACAATCGCGGCTCGCGACAGCTGTGAATCGTTGTTGAACAGTCCGGTCACGTCCAACTTTCCTTTCGTTTAAGGTATAAAAACTCCATTAAATTAGCGCTAGCTGCAACACCTTGCTGATTCCATTATTTATATTTTTAGCGTTTTACCCGTCAGACCGCTTTGGACGGCTGGTGCACGCTGACCAACTCTGCGTGTAATATTAATTCACTGCATCTGTGGATAATACAACTGGAGAAAATTCCGCAAGGCCATGGACAGATAAAAGAAGGCGAACGTTTACTTCTTCCTCACCAAACATTCATCCTTCTATAGCAAAAACCGCTGCACCCGCGGCTGATCACATGGCCTGCACATAGTACAATTGAACGCAGAATGTACTTCTTACCGCATTTCACGCGACAAACAGGCATCATGGCAGTACGGAAGAAGCGTGGCGACAACAACCAATGCCAACCGCACCGGATCTGCCCGGAATCTGCTAAGCATCTGCGCAGTGTCGGCTTCTCCTCAGTGCAAATGAATCACCTATCACCACGTGACGGCGCTCGACGAATAGCGTGCACTGAACACGTCAAAGGCTGAGTTGTGGCGCCCGGAAATCAGTAGCGCAACCCGACTGTAGCATATACAGTAACTCTGGGCAGGAGTGGCACATCTGATGTCACAAACGTGCAAATACCATTTCACCTCCCCCCACCCCCACCAAAAAAAAAAAAGCTCCAAAGCAGGCCTCTAGATTGCCTAGATATATATACTAGCGCGGGGTGGGTAATTTCATGTTGAATTTCAATGGTAGAGTCGAAGCAGCCAATGGACTGTGCGAGCGTGTCCTCGAGTGAGTGACTCTGGCGTACAGCAACGCTTCCAAATCCGTAATTGGAACACAATTTGCGCTGCCGGGGCAAGGAAGGGGAGCAAGGTGGAAGCGGAAGTTCTTGAGTTGCCCATAATACCGTGCGCGTAGTTGTTCAAGTCTGCTAACAATTCCACTGTCGAATTTTGTTGAATTACTTCTCGTACTGCAGTTTCAGTGTCGCTGTCACTAACCGATGAACCGGTCGTTCAGGGGTGGACTCGGAGCTGTCGCTATCGAGCTGGACTATTTGCCCAGTCGATCATGCCGTCCATAATTACTGCCAAAACACGCGACAGCACCCCCAAGTGGAGTGCCGCCACTTAATGGTGCCACCCTTGATAGTGCCATACATCCACTGAAATGGGTCTACGTTGTACTATCCAGACCTAACATACTACGTATGTACCCAACGAACCTGTCTTGCTCTTGACACTGTTATGCAACTGTAAACAACTGGCTAGATAAAACGTATGCAGCGGCTCAACATACACATGTGGGAACATTTGTACATATCTTTAGCGCCATTTTGTCACGTTTCGCTCAACCGTAAAATTACACCGGTCACTTTCCCTCCGCATGCTCCACAGGACATCAATTCCCGTGGTACGTGGGATCTGCTTTTTTTTCTATTTATCACATAAGCGTCATTCCCGATTTTTCGGTCACGGATTATGCTGATTTTCCACTCACAACCAAGGAGACAAATTCCGATATCGACCCTGAATCCGGAATGGCTGCGAAACTAGCTCATTGAAGCTATCGAATTACAGTGCACTTTCCAAAGCACATTACGTCTGCTGCCAGCCGAGAAAAGCTAGACGAGCATGGAGGGAAGAGTGCGAGAGACGACCGAGAAGAAGCATTTACGGCGCGAAATGATCACATCACCTCAAACACGCAAGCGCGCTGAAATGGGAGAAGAGCGGGAGGTGGTAGGAAAACGAATGCGGTACTGTTCCCGTTACAGTAAACACAGCGATATATCTGAAGGTTTGGCTAGGGTGCAGTCCGGCGTTTCGAGCTGCTGCAGCGCTTTTGATTGGCTACTAGAGCAAGACACGTGACCACACGTGCACCGCCGTTTTTCAGAGCGATAGCGTGGCTACATTGAAGAATGACCGTACTCTCTTAGAGATCACAGTATGTCGTTTCAAGTTTTGTGGAGGAGCGTGTGAGCAGCGCGAGTTGCGTGATTGGCGGAACTTTTTTCAGTTGCTCGTTCGTAGTTAGCAAGCAGTTGTGCGGTGCCCTGTCCGCTCTACCCTCCTCGACGGACTCCGGATTTCTTTTGTTGGCTCAAAGCAGGATTTTACCCGCTTGGATACTTCGGAGATCGTTTGGTTGCTCCTACGCAATGTCGGGTAAGTGGCTGCAGAAGTGCATTTCAGTTGAGTTGGTTTAGGTCAGCTTTCGTCGGTAGCAAGCGGCACCACTCCTTTCGATCTTTGAACGCGTCCGTAAGTGACTGTATCTATACGTGTGTGTTTGTGAGCCTCTGTCATTTGGCAGAGATTCCCTCGGTGTATTTCGTTCCGAATGGTTGTACAAGGTATTACTGCGATGTCCTCGTGTTGCCTAGCTCTCGCCGGTCGGTGCCCCGTCTTTGGACTTCTCCAACAGTCTTACCAGCTTTCTATTCTCTCATACCTTTTCTGCCGCGCTTCTGCGCCGAGTGCTCTCATTCCTCTATATCTCCACCTTTTCTATTAATTGCTTCGCCGACTCCCTCAAGGCACTGCACAAATCAAGTGCCTTTTCCGTTTCCGTCTAACCACCACAGCCACCATAAGGAAGCTGGTGCGGGCATACCGTATAAGTGCCTCAAATATATTATTGATCGTGAACTGCTATAAGACAGGACACGTTGACACGGACTCGGTGGTGCATCTTCATGTACAGATGCATCAAGTGTAAATAGTCCGTGTTTATGTAGTACATTACGTTTCTTTTGCAATATCAGTGTGTTTTACACTTCAATTAAATCGAAGCCACAGTTATGGCTTTGCGCTCCTTCGCTCGTTATTATTTTGCTCGAAATAGCCACAACTGCGACTTCTAATGGAACATAAACTGACTAGACCAACAACGTGTACTTCCAGATTGCATATTCTTACCGCGCTGGAGTTTTACGTCCCAAAACCAGGATGTGATTATGGGAGATGGCGTAGTGGAGGGCTGCGGAAATTCGGACTGTCTTGTATTCTTCAACCTGCACTCTAATCGCACAGTATACGCGCCTCTGCCATTTCGCCTCCATTGATATGCGTACGCCGCAGCTGGGTTCGAACTTGCGACCTTTGGGCCGCTGATCCGACCTCGGCAACCGCTTCTATCGCATTAATTTTGTTCCTTGTAAGAGAGTATTTGCGCCAAAACGAAATTGTGGACTACGTGTCCAAGTATGCACGTTTCTGGTACGTCAATTAGAAGCAGTGCTATTACAGAGGTAATAACGGTTACGCGAACTATTAATATAAGGCGTGCGCGGCCGTCGCTCGCGTTTAGGTTCTGAACACCCCCAATTACACCGCATCCTTTTCCGACAACAAGCTTCAGCACGCAGGCTAGCCTACCGCATGACCACGGTATGCGTACAGCGCGCCCATAACCTGGCTTCTCCGGCCTCCACCCGAACCGCCTACTCGCGTCGCGGCGCTGGCGGGGGCCAAGCGCCACTTTGTCTAGACGCATGGCGCGACATTGTGGCGACACCGTTTATCCCTTCTCCCTGGCGCCGCTTCCCTCGCCCGTACCGCATGTATCGCCCTCTATCTGTGTGCGCTTGCCGCTCGGTCTCTCCAGAGCTTTCGATGCTAACATGACACGCGGCGACCAGGCTGCGACTGTTATGACCGTCATCGGTAGGCGCCATGCTGTCGCTGAGAAGTGTAGCCGGGCCGCGTTCCCACGCCTGGAACCCAGGTTTTCTTGGAACCAGCGTCAAGGAGCGGCGCTCTTTTAATCCTCAAAGAAGTAGCCGACTCGCCGCTTGTCTATGCCCGCCAGGTATTGTCCCGGCTAACCGGCGGATGAGACATCATGTCGCCGCGAAGCTGTAAGTCGTTCCAGAGGGGACAACAAAGACAGCATATTCCTTTGAAGAAACGGCGACCGCCGCCACAAAGTGCCCTGCTAATTGAGCGGACAGATTGGCGGACCGTTTGATGTCTGCTGTCCGAAGCTTGGGACCCCTCGAACAGCGACATACACGACGAGCAAGAGCCTCTCTGGCGCCACCTTTAAGTGCAGTGATCTTGACTCGAAATTGGATGTTCACGTGCGCCGTGCCTGCTCGTACCTTGCACCGGTTGTGTGTGTGTGATTGGTGTTCCCCGCAAGAAGGAGGAGCCCGACAGGGCTTATAAGGACGCCGCTGAGTGCGGGACGTGGCTCTGGACCAAGTAAAGGTTCAACCACCACGTTCGTAGTTTGTGATGGCTCTGAACTGTGTAGCGGTTCAACCACCACGTTCGTGGTTTGCGAACTCTTAACTTCATGCTGTAAATATTTGTAAATAGTGCCATAAACCTGTTTGTTTTTCGTATCCCCATCTCGTAAGCGTTCGTTTCCTCAACCCGAAGCTACACCACGCTACCACAGCACCCCGGGATCACAACAACTGGTTGGCAGCGGTGGGATACGACACAGCACCCGATCACCACAACTGGTGAAGAGCGGTGGGATTCGATGCTACAAGTGACAACAACAGTCGGCCCAGGAGAAGCAGCTGGCTCGAGACATGAATCACGTATGGGTGAGTGCTTGGCTTTTCCTTTGAGTAAACCAGGTTCTAAAAGAGGGTTAAAATTTAGAACTGGTAGTTAACTTTGCCGAAAGACTCAGTTTCGCCGTTTCGGAAAGTTATTTTGGAAGTAGCGAGCACTCAGTACGGTCATGGACTTACGGGAGCTGCAGAAGTCAGACTTGTTGCTGTTGTGTGAGGAATTGGGGATCGATACAAAGGGTTTGGCACGAAAACCCATAATCATTCAAGCGATTAATGATTTGGGGGCTGATGATGAGGAACTAAGTGAAGAATGGGACCTCATCATCGAAAGAAAACTAAGAGCAGCTCAGATGGAAGGAAAGAGTGAAGACGAAAAACTAGGCCTCAAGAGAAAGTTTTTCGAACAAGACTATGAGTTGCGTATGAGAATGGGACCCCAGCAAGGAGTACCTCTAGAAAATGAGGCAGTGTTCGAGATGTCTAGGTACATGCAGCCATATGAGGTATCATGGGATATGGGCCTGTATCTTAGACTCTTTGAACGAAAGTGTAGTCTACTGAAGTGTGAGCGAGACACCTGGTCTCAGAGGCTACGCACGGTGCTGCCCTGCGAGGCAGCGGATGTTGTTGCGCGTCTCAGTGAGCAGCACGCGAACAACTACGAAGTTGTTAAATCAGAGCTAATCAGAAGATTCGGAACTTCTGTTAGCAAAAAGAAAGAAAGACTCGCACCGGAGTCTGAAAGCGAGGCGCGTCGCAAAGCGCCGGAACTTGAGGCGCCTCATAAAGCGCGACAGGAACAGATTGCGCCAGAGAAGGGCCCGCATATTCTCGAATGCATTCAGGTAAATGATGCAGAGAACGAGGCCGTGGCCGGTCTGGAGGTGGGGACGATGTCGGGGGACGCTCCTTGCGTGGATGAGGAGGGTGCCAGCAGCCCTAATGGGCCCAGTAAGGAGCTGGAAACCTTCTTCGTGCCTCAGGGGCATGTTTCGACATCGTCAAATGTAGGCATGGTTAACGCAGTGGCAGATGAGAGCAAGAACGCCACGCTTCAGCAGTGCAGCGATAACACCGAGCAGCTTTGCAAACATCGCAGAAAAAGGAAGAAGCGGAGGCGTTCGTCACTGCGCAGGCCTAGGTCGGGCCCCACTCCGTCCCAACAAAGACGAAAGGGTAGGCCACTAATCCGTTTAAAAAAACGCCCATGGTGGCGTTCCGAGAGGTACAAGCGGCAAGCCAGGTGCAGAGGGGGGAAACGAGGTGCATTACCCCAACGAAAAGCGCGGTTGCGTTCGACAACTTCGGGAAAGCGGCCTTGCCCGAAGGCTCAAAGTCGGAAGGGCAGAGTGGCTAAATACCGCGTAGGGGTGAACACAAAGAGGAAATGGCACAGGCTCCCCACCAGCTACTGGCGTCACTTGCAAATTCCTGCGGGGAATAGGCCGAAGTTGAAATTGAGGTGTGACGGCAGTGCACTGCTTAGAGTTTGTGCATTTTGTAGCTTCTGGCGTTCTCGAAAACTGCCGGGACCACGACCCCATCGTGTGCGATTCAAGCGAATCTAGTTAAGAAAAGGGGGTGGTCAGATTGAGTAACACATGCTTATTTCGTATGGTTACTTAGTTTTACTTTGTAGGTGTAATTTCAGTACTTTTAATTTTGTAAGTAACGTAATGCGGTGTAAATTTTTCAGAAGGAAAACCGCTGAACCGAAGGCTGAAAGTTAACATCGATTTGCTTTAATCATTAGGGCTAATATGTACCGAAGGTAAAAACTGGAAAATTGTTATTTTTCTAGTATTTTCAAAGGCTGAGAGTAATTTCGTATGCCTTCACTGTCATGTGGATTTGTCGTGAATGAGCATTTGGGGAAGAAGTTACCATAGGCCGAATAATTTGTAAATTGCTTGAATTTGGCGCGACACGGTGGAGCTGTCGCTGCGCGCTATGAGAATTGAAGACCATTGGTGCATGGTTTTTAACCTATGTAATTGTTGTGAGGTGCTTTTGTTGAGTATTGCACCTAGGATTACTTTTATGTTGTTCACTGTGTGTTACAACGTAACTTAAAAGTAAGTCGTTAGACAAACTGCGAGGGATTAAGCGTTTTGGTTAGTAGTGTCATGTAGCTTGCAACGCTGTAGGAATGAGAGTAGTAATTAAAAAGCTCAGGAGAGCTCAGTGTCTTTTTTTTCTCTCAGAAGCGTTTGCATAAGCTGGTAACTTTAATCAAATGAACCTTTTAAAAAGCAATGTTTTGTTGGCTTTTTGGAGAGCGATTGGTCAAGTGATCATATGAGCGAAACAGTAAGCTTTTTTTTAATTCTGAGAAAATTAAGAGTATTTTGGCCACAGTGTAGGCCAAAGATTCAGAAAAGCTAGATAGCTTTATGTCTCAGTGGTAGACAATTATGGGCGGCCGTAAACAAAGACGGACGTTCGGACAAAATTAGCGCTCACTGAACCCGAGTTCCTGACTGATGCTCTCAGCGGGACAGAACCGATGAAAGTAGTCAGCGATGAAAAAGAGCCTGCTGTTTTATATCAGGACGACAATGGTATCAAGCAAAGCTGCGCGTTGCTTGCGCCAGAATTTGGGCTCTCGTGAGATAACGTACTGCGCTTCAGGAAAGGAGTGCGTCTGCATTGTGTAGAGCATTCATCAGTGGCAGTGTTATCTCATGGGAGGGCTAAATTTAAAGTAGATACAGGCCATTGTCCCCTTGGCTGCAAACCATGACATCGAAGAACAGTCGCCTTGTGAGGCGGAGCTTGATTCTTCGAAAATATCATTTTGGCATTAGGAAAAGGGCAAATTGAATGGAAACGCTGGCGTGCTCCGTCGCTCTTTCTAAACCATTCTGGAATGCTCTTGGTGTATCAAAATTGATATTTTAGTTTTTTGTCGTGCATCTTATCATGTAAATTTGTAAGGTAGCACGTCTGGTTTTTCAGCTCAAGTGAGTCCTGAGAGTTCTGAGAGTGAGCTCTTGTTAAAGCTAGTAATTAAAATTGGTTTGTCATCCCTCTTTTGGCTTGGTTTGTTCGAAGGGGGCCGAGTGCTTGCTTGTGCATGTGGTCCAGTTTCAGAAACGGTGTCGAAGATTCGGCAATCACCCGGACCATGCCACAAGCGAAGGCCAGCTCCTGGCATTCAACCACTGACCCTTTCGTCGTCCCTGCGAGCAGCAGTGTTGGCCGCTGCCCTCCGTGACTCATCTGGCGAGGGGGAAGCTGTTATGACCGTCATCGGTAGGCGCCATGCTGTCGCTGAGAAGTGTAGCCGGGCCGCGTTCCCACGCCTGGAACCCAGGTTTTCTTGGAACCAGCGTCGAGGAGCGGCGCTCTTTTAATCCTCAAAGAAGTAGCCGACTCGCCGCTTGTCTATGCCCGCCAGGTATTGTCCCGGCTAACCGGCGGATGAGACATCATGTCGCCGCGAAGCTGTAAGTCGTTCCAGAGGGGACAACAAAGACAGCATATTCCTTTGAAGAAACGGCGACCGCCGCCACAAAGTGCCCTGCTAATTGAGCGGACAGATTGGCGGACCGTTTGATGTCTGCTGTCCGAAGCTTGGGACCCCTCGAACAGCGACATACACGACGAGCAAGAGCCTCTCTGGCGCCACCTTTAAGTGCAGTGATCTTGACTCGAAATTGGATGTTCACGTGCGCCGTGCCTGCTCGTACCTTGCACCGGTTGTGTGTGTGTGATTGGTGTTCCCCGCAAGAAGGAGGAGCCCGACAGGGCTTATAAGGACGCCGCTGAGTGCGGGACGTGGCTCTGGACCAAGTAAAGGTTCAACCACCACGTTCGTAGTTTGTGATGGCTCTGAACTGTGTAGCGGTTCAACCACCACGTTCGTGGTTTGCGAACTCTTAACTTCATGCTGTAAATATTTGTAAATAGTGCCATAAACCTGTTTGTTTTTCGTATCCCCATCTCGTAAGCGTTCGTTTCCTCAACCCGAAGCTACACCACGCTACCACAGCACCCCGGGATCACAACACGACTTTGACGGGCGCCAGCTCTGCGCAGAAGGGCGGAGGAAAAAA
Organism: Rhipicephalus annulatus; assembly: GCA_013436015.1. NCBI lineage: Eukaryota > Metazoa > Arthropoda > Arachnida > Ixodida > Ixodidae > Rhipicephalus > Rhipicephalus annulatus. The sequence continues at coordinate 122,138 of WOVY01011318.1, read as the reverse complement.
AAAACAAAACAAACACGGTGGTGGGGGATGAAGGAGGCTTTCACAGCGCTATTGACTGCTTTAGTTATAATAGGGCTTCGTGTGTTCTTTTTTCTTAAATTACGGAGGATGCTTTTCGCAGTATAGCGTCTTTGGAGCTCTTATCACCAGTGCCGAAACAGCTATTTATAATACTTTAGCACGGGAAGTGTGCCAATGGCGTGCGTATTTATGCTGATTACTAAACCATACCTCGGCATTCGTCCGGAGCATTGGTTAGTCTATAGCGAAACCTATTACCGTAAGTTTCAACACGGACAAGCCAAATTCTTTGATGGCTGGAAAACTTGCCGCTCTTGCCTCGCCACGGTGGGATAGTCGCTAAGGTACTTGGCTGCTGACCCGCAGATCGCGGGATCGAATCCCGGCTGCGGCGGCTGCATTTCCGATGAATGTGAAAATGTTGTAGGCCCGTGTGCTTAAGTTTGGGTGCAAGTTGAAGAACCCCAGGTGGTCTAAAGTTCTGGATTCTTCCACTACGGCGTCTCTCGTAATCATATGGTGGTTTTGGGACGTTGAACCCCACATAATAATAGATCATTCTTAGAGTACTATTACTTACTCCCTTCACAACCATACGCATGGGGATAGTGACGTCACAAAAAAAAAGCTGATGCCTGTGCCCCCCCCCCACCCGTCGAGTCTGTGTGAACCCCCCTCCCCCGAAAAAAAATTTCTGGCTACGCACCTGTTTTCACATAACTTTTTACTTTTAACATGGCAATCCTTACATACAATTCCCTTCGCTTCATCGTTTCCTCAATAATTTTTGGCAAAGGACAACTCTCTAATCAAAACAAACACAATTATCAACAAATAATTTCTTGTTACCAAAAATTAAGAATAATTATCGTAGATTAATTTGTGGTTTCACAGCAATGTCCTTCTGCAACAGTATTCCAGGAAACGTTAAGCTTTGTAGTAGTCTAGGCTGTTTTAAAAGTAAATTGTTTTCGTGTTTATTTACCTCTAAATAATTTAATTTATGTTGGTAAATTGGCTATATCTTGCTGTAATTATTTTTATATACATATTATAATAAAATAAAATCTTTTCTTGTGTTTGAATATTTAGCAATTTTCCCGTTTTGTGACATATCAACTAATTTTCTTGCTTTGTTATTATCAATGTGCATGTCAGATTTTCAGTATAATCGCTACTCTGTTTATATGTTCTATCTTTTCTACAATAGTGCATGTTAGTAGTTGAACTGGTTCGCTGCATTTTCTTTTATATTATTCTGCTTGTCTTCATAGTTTGAATCCTTGCAACATGTATCGCAGAGTATTTTGCTATCGCGTTTTATTTCATTTGCTGTCAAGTGTTATTGCTTATTTGAACATTAATCGTCGTTGCCAAGTTGATATTGATATTTTGTTTGTCTATTTAGTAGAGAAGGTGCCCTTGCAGCCTAGAGCTTTGGGACCTCATTCTGTAAATTATTTTGGGATGTAAGACTTCCTGATTGAATGAAAAAATTCTTGTATTTTGACGGATAATGACACGCGGTCTCATGTACACATAAAATGAGAGTCTTAGAGCCATTTCAATTCCCTTTGTGGCATTTCTGTTTTCCTTTTTTTCAGGGCCCTCATAGGTTGAGAATTACAACTGTCAGAGAAGCACGAATTCTCAGGAAATTTGCTATGATCTCCCAGTGCCCACTGTTGTGTACTTGCGCATTTTATTTTTCTATGATAGGAGTTCTGTGTATGCAAACAATATCAATAACCCTTTTTGCAGAGTCAGCGCCACGAGGATCCTATCACATGTGTGGAAGGCAATGCCCCTACTGCTATCCACCTGCTCCCAAATCACACCGAGACGCTGTTTCACAGACTGAAGAGAAATCTGAGGTAAATTGATTGAGCGATTTAGTAATCAAAATAAAGCTCAACTAGCTATCCCTATAGGCATGATGCCTAAAGGGTTTAGTGAAAATAGTTTAATTTAATAAAATAATGAGGATCCTGTCACGTGTGTGGAAGGCAATGCTCCTACTGCTATTTATCTGCTCCCAAATCACGCCGACACGCTGTTTCACAGACTGAAGAGAAATCTGAGGTAAATTGATTAAGCGGTTTAGTAATCAAAATAAAGCTCATCTAGCTATCTTTATAGGGATGATGCCTAAAGGGTTCAGTGAAAATAGTTTAATTTAATGAAATAATGAGGATCCTGTCACGTGTGTAGAAGGCAATGCTCCTACTGCTATTTATCTGCTCCCAAATCACGCCGACACGCTGTTTCACAGACTGAAGAGAAATCTGAGGTAAATTGATTAAGCGATTTAGTAATCAAAATAAGACTCATCTAGCTATCTTTATAGGGATGATGCCTAAAAGGTTCAGTGAAAATAGTTTAATAAAATAATGAGGGTACTGTCACGTGTGTAGAAGGCAATGCTCCTACTGCTATTTAACTGCTCCCAAATCACGCCGACACGCTGTTTCACAGCCTGAGAAAAGAAATCTGAGGTAAATTGATTAAGCGATTTAGTAATCAAAATAAAGCTCATCTAGCTATCTTTATAGGGATGATGCCTAAAAGGTTCAGTGAAAATAGTTTAATTTAATGAAATAATGAGGATCCTGTCACGTGTGTAGAAGGCAATGCTCCTACTGCTATTTATCTGCTCCCAAATCACGCCGACACGCTGTTTCACAGACTGAAGAGAAATCTGAGGTCAATTGATTAGGCAATTTAGTAATCAAAATAAAGCTCATCTAGCTATCCCTATAGGCATGATGCCTAAAGGGTTCAGTGAAAATAGTTTAATTTAATGAAATAATGAGGATCCTGTCACGTGTGTAGAAGGCAATGCTCCTACTGCTATTTATCTGCTCCCAAATCACGCCGACACGCTGTTTCACAGACTGCAGAAAAATCTGAGGTAAATTGATTAAGCGATTTAGTAATCAAAATAAAGCTCATCTAGCTATCCCTATAGGCATGATGCCTAAAGGGTTCAGTGAAAATAGTTTAATTTAATGAAATAATGAGGATCCTGTCACGTGTGTAGAAGGCAATGCTCCTACTGCTATCCACCTGCTCCCAAATCACGCGGACACGCTGTTTCACAGACTGAAGAGACATCTGAGGTAAATTGATTAAGCGATTTAGTAATCAAAATAAGACTCATCTAGCTATCTTTATAGGGATGATGCCTAAAAGGTTCAGTGAAAATAGTTTAATAAAATAATGAGGGTCCTGTCACGTGTGTAGAAGGCAATGCTCCTACTGCTATTTAACTGCTCCCAAATCACGCCGACACGCTGTTTCACAGACTGAAGAGAAACCTGAGGTAAATTGATTAAGCGATTTAGTAATCAAAATAAAGCTCATCTAGCTATCTTTATAGGGATGATGCCTAAAAGGTTCAGTGAAAATAGTTTAATAAAATAATAAGGATCCTGTCATGTGTGTAGAAAGCAATGCTCTCACTGCTATGCACCTGCTCCCAAATCAGGCCGACACGCTGTTTCACAGACTGAAGAGAAATCTGAGGTAAATTGATTAAGCGGTTTAGTAATCAAAATAAAGCTCATCTAGCTATCTTTATAGGGATGATGCCTAAAAGGTTCAGTGAAAATAGTTTAATTTAATAAAATAATGAGGGTCCTGTCACGTGTGTAGAAGGCAATGCTCTGCTATCCACCTGCTCCCAAATCACGCCGACATGCTGTTTCAGAGACTGAAGAGAAATCTGAGGTAAATTGATTGAGCGATTTAGTAATCGAAATAAAGCTCAGCTAGCTATCCCTATAGGCTTGATGCCTAAAGGGTTCAGTGCAAATAGTTTAATTTAATGAAATAATGAGGATCCTGTCATGTGTGTAGAAGGCGATGCTCCTACTGCTATGCACCTGCTCCCAAATCATGCCGACACGCTGTTTCACAGACTGAAAAGAAATCTGAGGTAAATTGATTAAGCTATTTAGTTATCAAAATAAAGCTCAGCTAGCTATCCTTATAGGAATGATGCCTGAGGGTTCATGGAAAATAGTTTAATTTAATAAAATAGCGTTGGAATTTCACGTCCCAAAACAATGATAAGGTTACGACAGACACCGCAGTAGAGGGCACTGGAAATTTGGCAACTCCATTGAAATGCACCTGGGATTCAATCCTTCGATTTCTGGGTCAGTAGTGGAGCGCCGTATCCGCTACTTAATCCCTGGAGGCCCCGCTGTGGTGGTCAAGTGGCTAAAGTACTCTGCTTCCTACCCACAGGTCGCGGGATATATCCCGGTCGCGGTGACTGCATTTGCGATGGAGGCGTAAATGTTGTAGGCGGGTGCGCTCACCTTTGGGTGCACGTTAAAAAACCCTAGGTGGTCGAAATTTCCGGAGCTCTCTACTATGGTGTCTCTCATTGTCATTTGGTGGTTTTGGGACGTTAACCCTCACATATCATCATATGATCCCAGAGGGAAGCTTAGATATCACGATTGCATACTGAAGCATGCAGTCATATCACGTTGAACTGTATCGAAAGATAGCTTCGTCATTCGCATTTTGCATTTGTTCCTAAATTTATCGGTGCGCTCGAAAGAATCTTATCAGCCCACCTTGAGTAAAGGATTGCCTGCCTTGACAATAGAACGTATGTAAAGAAAGCTGTATGTAGAAAATAGGTCGTACGTAGAAAATTTTTCAGGGGGCGGGGGAAAGCACCTCCATTAGAAGTGGCCCACAAGCTTGCATCAAGGTAGTTGGGCCACGACTTCTTCAGTGAATGTTTAGTTAGCGGATTAACGTAAGAACTGGCTTTAAATGCGAAGCATCTCTTAGCAAACTTTGGCGACCTTGAGCGTATCTGTCTATCTATCTATTTATCTATCTAGCTCTCCTGGCCGTTTCGTTATTGGTATTGATACCGAAATTGGTATGGCATAATATGACTATGATCAGCATAACTGGCTAGTCATAACATGAAAATCATCACATGAAAGACATGGTTTACATTTCATGGTCTTGCTGCTCTTGCCGTGGTTTCGTGCACATGACATATTGCAACACTGGTATGGTATGACATGACTGCATGGCGTGCATAAGTGACCGATGCTAACGTGGAAATCATGAGATGCATGTCATGTAAGCCACGCTTATGGTGCGCTCGCGGTGATTTTGCTAGCTTCACATATACCAAATTTGGTTCACATATACCAAATTTGGTGTTATGTGATGTCAATGGATGATAAAGGTATGCGACTGGTGCAAACATGATAATCATAACATGTGTAATGTAAAAACATGACAACATATTACAATCCTGATGTGCTCGTGGCTGTTTCGTAAGCTTCACATATACCAAATTAATATTACGCGACGTGAATGGACGTCGAAGGTATATCAATGGTGCAAACATGATAATCATGAGATGCATGTTTTATAAGAAAAGAAATACATGCCACGCTCATGATGCACTCACGGCCGTTACGCTAGTTTCACAAATATCAAATTCAGTATAACTTGACATGAATAGACGACTTAAAATAAATTACACGTCCAAACATGATTATCATGATATGCGTGTCATGTGAAACATGACTTCATGCTACGCTCATAGTGTGTTGGCAAATGTTTTGCTAGCTCCACATTTATACCAAATTTCTTATTACCTGACGTGAGTAGATGGTGAATGACACGTCTGAACATGATAATCATGATGTGGAAGTCATGTACGGCATAATTAACGTTGGCCTCGTAACGTTGTGCTGATTTTAGAGTGACATATCAACCTTCATCATTCGCGCTCAGAATGTCGATTCCCACTGTACATGGGATCTGGTAATTCTATTTCCTTGCCGTTCGTAGTCCCAGCCACTGTCTTAAGACCTCCGGATGTATTTTTCGCCAGCAGGAGTGTGCTGGAGTTATGAACCGCGATGAAGTAAACCGGTTCCTCCGTTTACGTCCACTCACTCAAATTCGTTAAAGTGTGCTGTGGTAAATTCTCATATTCAAAATTCACTGATGAAGTCGTTTCTCAACAAGCTTGATGCGAGCTTGTGGGTCCAGGCTAAACTTTTGACAGACTCTGGTTAACCAATGTGCCTGTCAACTGCCGTCACTGAAAATGTGAGCAGGCATGAAAGGGCAAAGGCCAGGGAGCCGGCTGCTGACACTAAGGCAGCCTATTGGTCATCGTGGTTAACAGCGCGAAACACCCGGACAGGAGCGAGAGAAGGACACGGTACAGCGCTGACTTTCAACTGAAATTTTTATTGAAAACACGAGAATATATATATAGACAGAACAGAAGACCTCGTGACCAAACCCGCCCCCTCAATCGATAAAATTATACACGGCGACAAGGCTTTGTCATGTGCACGCAATCTTGCCGCAAAAATAAAACAAACTTCAAACTATAAGATTCCAATGTCGCCAAGAAAACCGGGCATGAGCGGACGAATGAACTTTAGCCACTATCTAACAAAGATAGTTCATTACCAAGTAAGGCGATAGATGGCTGACTAACGCATTGAGACCCTTTCTTATTTATAAAAAATGCCTCCATAATTTCTCTTGAAAGCTTGTTTGGGTGCTTGAAGAGTACTATTGTTTTTTCAAAAAGTGGGTGGCATCCACATTCGCGGCAATGCAAAGACAAATGTGAATGCGCAAATCCTTTCAAGGAGCTGTGGTGTTCCCTTAGCCGTATATTGACACAACGCCCAGTCACCACAGCTCCTTGAAAGGATTTGCGCATTCACATTTGTCTTTGCATTGCCGCGAATGTGGATGCCACCCACTTTTTGAAAAAACAATAGTACTCTTCAAGCACCCAAACAAGCTTTCAAGAGAAATTATGGAGGCATTTTTTATAAATAAGAAAGGGTCTCAATGCGTTAGTCAGCCATCTATCGCCTTACTTGGTAATGAACTATCTTTGTTAGATAGTGGCTAAAGTTCATTCGTCCGCTCATGCCCGGTTTTCTTGGCGACATTGGAATCTTATAGTTTGAAGTTTGTTTTATTTTTGCGGCAAGATTGCGTGCACATGACAAAGCCTTGTCGCCGTGTATAATTTTATCGATTGAGGGGGCGGGTTTGGTCACGAGGTCTTCTGTTCTGTCTATATATATATTCTCGTGTTTTCAATAAAAATTTCAGTTGAAAGTCAGCGCTGTACCGTGTCCTTCTCTCGCTCCTGTCCGGGTGTTTCGCGCTGTTAACCACGATGAATGCTCACCAACTAGCCCAGTTTTCTATCTTGCTCAGCCTATTGGTCGCTCTACTGCCCTACATGCACGTCGTTTTACATAATTTGTGAAGAATAGGGAGAAAGGACAGTGAGGATGTGGTGTCTCCCGCTCACGGACGGTTACAAGGAATGTGCGAAAAGGTCAATGGAGACAGTAGCGAAGAACAATACTATGAGATCAAACACAGGGGAAAAAATTGTTAGTTGCAGGCGAAGTATTGTGTATCGTAATGTTTTAACTTGTGGACACAGGTGTATAGGCCAGACTGGAAGAGTATTAAACTGAACACTTAGGAATCACAAATACATTGTATAAAAGGCTGTAGATGGCCATTTGGGAATTTACTGTCAGAGGTGCGGTTGCGCCCCAATGTTTCAGAACACGCATGTTCTCGATAGGGTGCATGGCAGGACTACTTGCGAAATGCCTAAAGCCTGGGAAGTTCAAAAAATGAAACAAAGTTGAGTGAATGTGGCTTCTTTAGGTTTGCCAGCTAGAAGTATTTTGAATCATCGCTTTGATGTTGGCGGTACCACATAGTTGAGATCAGTGGCGACACCTGCATGAGCTAGACGTACTGTATGTTTACATGTTGTCCAGGTTTTATCGATTTATTGTTATTAACGACATGTACGGTAGCAAATACAACAATTAGTTGCAAGTTTGCGCTGTGTGTTTGTGTGTCCCTCTTCTCTGTCACTGTCGTGGTGCGCTAGGTCATATGAATGAACCCCAACCAGCTAGCCCGGCAAATGGCCTTAGCAAATGATGGATTTCAATGAAGGAATTATATCAAACTGTTCGTGAAAAGACTGCTCGTAAAAGAATCCTCTATTAAGCCTTACTTCACCTGTGACGTTATGAACTATTAATATCACATTCATTACTTCGCCTTTTAGTGATACTGTATTTTTCTTACAGCACTGGCTGTCCAAGTGTTTCGAGACCACCGCTCTTGCCGATGTGGATATTTTGGTCGAGTGCTGCCTCTTCCCAGGTAATAAGGCCACCTTCAAGGCCCACAAAATGATCCTGGCTGCACAGAACGATGTGTTCGGGGCCATGTTTTACGGTAACTTCGCCAAGGAAGACCGCATAGTCATCACTGATTTGCATCCAAAGGGCATCCACGGCCTGTTGCGGTAAGTCTTTTGTTATTCTTTCTTTGGTGTTTTAGGAGATTACGTCATGCGCTTTTCATGTAACTTCGTAGGCCGTTAATTGTATCAATGTTACTATATGCCTTTTGTCGAAAGAAGAAAGCACTACGCAAAAATTTCATAATGTTACCATATATCTTTTGTCGAAAGAAGAAAGCACAACGCAAAAATTTCATCTTCAAATACCTAAATTCACAGCAATGTGAAATATTAAACAAAAAGAATGCTGGTAATAAGCAACAGGCTGTAGACTTAAGATAAACAGAAAAAGTATAAAGATAAAGAAAGAATGCTTCTAAGTAATGATACGTTAGGCAACCTGCCTCATATGCACGTTTATTATCAAACTGTATGTCATAGCTATGATTCATACATGTCAGCAAAGGTGTCGTGCTATCCTTTCACAGGCCGAAAAGCTTGTGTTGGGCCGTTACGCGAGCGAAGTCACAAGATGTCGCAAAAAAAGTTGTTTGTACAGTTACATCATTACAAATACCTACATTCTTAAAAAGGCCCTGCAACACTTTTTCAAGAAGCCATAACATGGGTTTACAAAGCAGCTTTCTGCCAAAAAAATTTACTGCTGCAAATCTGTCTAGAATCTGTACAGTACAAGAGGCGTTACAAAGATTTGCCCGCACTGCCATTGCATCCTCTCTTCCCTCGTCCAGGCGAAATCGCTGGAAGCTAAGCAGGGAAAGATGGCAAGGGGAAAGAAAGTACGTCACGCGTGCCTCGTGACCTTGAGCACTTTTATCTTCTAATACGTGGCTTTTCAGTGCGATTAGGTGCACGCATGGACAAGTTGTGTCCTCTCCTGGCAGTCCGAGTAACAACCTAATGTGCTCTGCTGAAATTCACCAATAGCTGCGACAATGGATTTGATAATTGATTTAAGTGCTTGTAATGTCTTTGTCGAGAGAAAAAAAACAAGTCTTAGCATACAGATTTTATTGTGAATATCTGGCCAAGTGCTGCGCCATAATATTTGGGTCGAGTTTTCTCGAGAGCCTCAATTATTGATAGCAGCGTTTTCTGACAATGCCAAAAAGTGTTGCAGGGCCCCAATAAAATTTTTCTCTCCAGTAACTGGGAACAGCTTGAAAACTGCTGTCAGGTGCTGTTTCAAATAGGCCAAGTGCGGGCCACACAAGAGCTCTGTATACATGAGTATGCCTTAGTAAATGAAATTATGGAGCCGTTAATAAAGATGACGTAGGATGTCATTTTGATTGAGTTTGAATGCCACCTTAAGCACATTTTGCCGGGAAGACTGTGAGAGCTGGGGGTAGCCCGTAAAAAGTTTCTAAGGTGAGGAGGGCTATGCCACCATGTTTGTATGTCAGCTTACATAAACTCTTTTACGTATAGGTCTGAGTGCCGCCATACCAAGCTGTCAACTTTTGTGTTTTGTATCTTCAACATCTAAATAAACAGAGTTTTGTTAGGCGCATAGCATGGAAACGGTCTGACTGGTGCACCTGACGTTTTATGGCGTCATTGATTCAGGTCACAATGTACAAAACCAAGAAAACATCAGCTTAATAGCTGCAAGATGGCAGTGCCCACATGCCTAAGATCAAGTTGTCTATATTTACACATGCAAAATTACAAAATCTAGGCTCGAAATTACAAAATCTGGGCGGAGGGTGCGGGAGTGTAACTTGTCCTGGTGTGCCAGTGCCCGAGACCAGTCTTCGGACGGTGCACCGCTTGCAACATTGCAACATTCTTTGTATTGCACATATTTCAAGATATTTTACACGGGAAGTTCGTATGCATGCGTCCTTAAGACTCATTAGTATTATTACGTGGTAATAATACTAATGGCTTTCCTAGCACTGCTGTTTTTTTGCCAATTTTGTAAGTTTTCTTACTCGTCTTCTGCATCTTACTGCCAAGATTCGGCCACCACCATCGCGGTGCACCAGGCGCCACGTCTCCGAGGCGCTGAAGCCTTATGTTAGGCTGCCCGACGTTCGAAAGCTTCGGCCGCTGGTGGCGGTCATTCTTCTCGGCGCCCATCAGATTAAGACGAAGTGATGAATGCGTCCGAACAGCAAGACAATCCCGTGTTTCGCGACCCCGAGGAGCACTGTGACGGCCCCTCGATGACACCTAACGCCGACGACGAGTGTGTTACTCCGAAGAAGGAGCGAACTTATAATCAAGAGGATAACAGCGATGCAACAATCATCGACTCCACAGAAATGAACTGTAATGTAGAAGCAGAAGAAAGGCCTTTCACAACAGTCACGTACAAGAAAGCCCGACCAGCGGGGATACCCGTAATTTTCAAGCTGACAGACCCTAGCGCTTTGTTCTGGAAAGTCAATCCGAACAAACTTGCCAGTGAAGTAGTATCTGCTGCTAAAGAGAAAGTGGAGTCGTTCCATGTCAACAGAGATGGCAACTTCTCCGTAAGTGTCTCTACAGTTACTGCATCCTCCAGACTTCTTGAATTAACACATGTTGCTGGTCTTGAAGTGGCATCATACATACCGCTGTCGTATGTGAGGAACCTAGGAAAGATTAGACAAGTACCAGTGCAATACAGTGAAGATCAACTGCTTGAACGCTGAAGAGACAGTGGTGTAATCTCAGTCAGGAGACAGACTAAATTGTTCTGTCGTGAAGATGGTTCAGCAGAGCCACATTTACTCGGCAGTGTAATTCTTGAGTTCTCCCCCGACAAACCACTGCCACCTCATATGCTCCTAGGCTTCAAAAGTCATCCAGTGGAAGAGTACCTACAGCCCGCTACATGATGTTACAACTGTCAACGATATGGACATGTTGCCAAATCGTGCCATTGACAACTTCGCTGCAAAATCTGTGCAGGAGCACATGATTACAAAGAAATCACATCGAGGAATCATCCCAAATGCGCCAATTTCAATGGAGACCACATAGCGTCATATGCTGGTTCTCCGAAACATTAGGCAGCTACTCGACTGAAGCGACAAGAAATTTTGCTTAAAAGAGCTCCAAAAATGGATCACCTTGTCCGAATCCTGAAACTGTACATCCACTCCCTGTGACTTCAATATCACAAAAGAGTACATCACTACTGTCGTATGCGACGGTAGCCAAGCGTGCTTCAGCTCAGATAAACATAAGTACAGCTAATACGGACCGTAGAGGATCATCACCAAGCATTCAAAGGCAGACAAGTGAGAGTAGGACACCGAAACCGTCAGCAACTCAGGATAACCAAGCATCTACATCTTTCACCTCGCCAAAGCCAAAGGCACAACAGAAACGTGCACCGAAAACAAGTGATGTGGATATGGTTATGTCGATGCTCTTCCTTACTTTGAAGGCAATCCTGCGTGTATTTCCACAGGCCAATGACCTACCAGAGGTGAGCGCAGTCCTTTCATTAGAGTCTCTAGCAGTACAACGAAAAATTGTGGTATGGCAAAATGGCTCTACAAATGAACAACTGTTTCACAACACAGCTGTGTTTCAGTGGAATGCCAATGGCCTTAGGTCCAAAAGCGCAGACTTTAGGAAGCTGGTTGCTCAGTATAGCTTCCCCGTTCTGTGTCTAAATGAAACCAACATTGGCCCTGACTTTAGGATTTCTAACTATGTCACATATGCATCAAGAAGAAATCCAGTCTTGAGCAGGGCACTGTTATGCGTACGGCGCGACATACCCTCTTTTGTTTTATACTTGTCGGACCCGGACGTGCCAGAATTTGTAGGGTGCAAAATTCAATCCCAGAAACTTACCATCACCGTAATTTGTGTTTATTTGCAACCATCAACATGCATCTCCGAATCATCTCTGGTTCATTTGTTTGGTAAAGCCCAGGGACCTGCCCTCATCTGTGGAGATTTCAATGCGCATAATACCATGGGGGGCAGTACTCATACCGATTCACGTGGGAGAACACTCGAAAAAGCAATTGATCGATGTGGTCTTATTGTACTGAATGATGGATCAGTAACGTTTTTAAGAGGTAATAATTATGCCAGCTGTCTAGATTTGGCTATAGCCTCTCCTGACATTGCACGAAATGTGAACTGGTGTACAGACCTCGAAACACAAGGGAGTGATCATTACCCAGTTCTTATGAAACACCCAAGAATGCAAGTGCAAATGACCACATTGATTTCAAAGCTAACTGACTGGAAACTATTTCGTGAACATACTGGACGTGACTTGATGAGTGTCAATGAATTGGATACATTTATGTCCTGCAGTAAAAGCAGGTTCTCCCGTGCAACAAGGTTTACAGCTGTCCCAGCAGGCCACTCCAGTGTAGATGCAGACTATGAGCACCTACAAGCTATTAGAAGACGAGCAGATTGTCGCTAACGCCGCACTGGGAGGCTCGAAGATTATAAGAAGAGTCAGGCCACACACATCCAATCTAACCGACGCATGCAAAATTTAGGTCGGAAAAAATGGCATGATTTCTGCAATTCGTTGACCCCATTTACTCCACTTCCGAAAATGTGGCAAACAATCACTGCTTTAAGTCATCCAGTATCCCAGCGAAACCCATTCAGAGCATTAGCCATATCTCTTGGATTATCCGAACGTGATGTTTCTAATAAGTTTTGCACAATGCTGACTGGAACTGGGCAATTGGTTCACAACACTACTGCACTGCCTAGTTCTGTAGAGCAGCAAATCCAAGATGCATGCACTTTATCACATGCTCAACTGGATAACACGTATTCTCTACTAGAGTTGCGTACTGCTCTATCACTAACCCGCGTAAGAACGGCAACCGGTCCCGACAACGTATCGTACAGTGTTCTGAAAAATCTAGGACCCAACGGCATGCCAGTTCTTCTACGGATATATAACGACATGTGGACGAAGGCGTACGTTCCAATGTGTTGGAAGGTCGCGAGAATCGTCCCAATACTGAAGCCTGGTAAATCACCACTTTCGCTTGACTCATTTCGACCAGTCAGCCTCACTAGCTGTGTATTTAACGTAATGGAAAAAATGGTTGACAGAAGATTATAGTGGTGGATTGAAGCTAACAACTCACTTACAGAACAGATGGCTGGCTTCAGACGACGGCGATGCACCATGGACTGCGTCCTCGACCTCCTTACATTTGTAGAACATGAGATGAGCTGTGGAAACATGGCTGTTGCGGCGTTCATAGATATTAAGATGGCGTTCGACTCTGTGAGCCACCCTTCTGTGCTGCACGGGCTTACCTCACTAGGGGTTCACGGTCGTATCCTTCAATGGATCGCCAACTTCCTATGTAACAGACAAATATATATTTCAACCAATAACGCAGACAGCGATCGCTTCAACATGAGCAGAAGAGTACCTCAAGGAAGCGTTCGAAGTCCGCTTCTTTTCAATTCTGCAATGACAGGTCTTCCAGAAGTACTACCCGAAGCCTTGAACATATCCATGTATGCAGACGACATATGCATATGGACATCTCACAAATCACTGGAATTAATCGAACATCGGCTTCAACAATGACTTGACGCAATAAGTGATTACCTCAAAAAGCGAGGCATGCAGATTTCTCACGCCAAACCTGTAGTTCTTTCATTCACGAGAAAAAGAGTGAAGAACATGAATCTTTTTGTAGATGGCCAGAGAATCGAAATCACAGGAAAGCATCGCTTTCTTGGTGTTACTTTAGATAGCCAACTCGGATGGAGTCAGCATATTGCTGTTCTAGAAAATCAAGTGAACAGCACCATAAATGTTATACGTTGCATCGCGGGAACAAAATGGGGCGGTACATCAGCGTCTCTCCTCCACGTCCATTGTGCACTAATCTGACAGAAATTTGCCTACTCTGCGCCAGTTCTACACAAAATCTCTCAGACGTCGCTTCACCGACTTCAGCTGTTACAAGCACGAAGCTTACGCTTATGTCTGGGGGTTCCACAGGCAAGATCAAGTTCTTTGACACTGGCAGAGGCAAGAGAACCCAACTTTACAGTAATTAGAAATGTGGAGACATGTCGGCACCTCTTTCGTCTAGTCACGCAACACTCTTCCCATCCGCTCATATCCAACATCGTGAACCGTGCTGGAGCGCAAATACACCATGTGTACCAACAGTACATTTCCCGGCTTCCTGTGTCGACACATTGGCCACTGGACCAAAACTAACCTCCATGGCTGCTTGAGCTACCAACTATTGAAACGTCAACAGAAGGACTTTGCAGCAAACATGAAGTGCCAATCATTGCCGCTCAGCAGTTGGCATCACATCATCTGTTTGACAGGTACCAAAGATACACTCACGTGTACACTGACGGAGGGCTCCGTCACCAAAGAGACAGCGACATCAGCATTGATAATTCTGGAATGCACGTCGGTTTGGCCACCTCTCTTCTTTAACAACGTTGGAGCTCGTAGAGATTTTGCTAGCCATAAGCTTTATTAAACTGTCAATGACACCAAGAAAATGGATGGTAATTACAGACTTTCTGGCAGCACTGGCATGTGTGGAAAGTGCCACTTCAAGACACATTGATGTGCATATAGTATAAGCTATACTAAAAGAGCTCTCAGAAGCTACGAAGTCGAATCATCGAGTGGCATTTCAGTGGGTTCCCAGTCACTGCAGAATTAAGAAAAATGAAATGGCGGATGAGTTGGTGAAAACCTCTCACACTTACTTCTACACAAACGTGCCTCATACCGGTATCTCAATATGATGTAAATAGAATTTTAAGAACAACAAAACGTGAATTATGCTTGTCTGCCTGGTTCACAGACAAATCAAAGGAATCGATCCTATATTATGTTGATCCTAATATCTTGAATACCAATTAGACCGTGACATCCAAAGACGTATCGACACACTCATTCATCGCCTACGACTCAAAACTGCTTATACAAAGCACTTCCTACTTCGCATTCATCGTGCAACATTGTCAGCATGTTCATGCGGCCACGACAACGAGGATATCTGTGACCTCTTACTCGACTGTCCAAAACACGACACACACCGAAGGCGACTAGAACAAGAACTGCATAGGTTAGATCCTGAGCGACCATTCGGGTTGAATAAAATGCTAGGTCCATGGCCATCCAAAACAAATGGCAAAGCAATGAAGGTGCTGCAACAGTCCTTCGAAGAAACGAAGATTTGTGACGAATACTGAGCGGACAAAAGTTAAAAGCGAGCGTGTCATCTACGTGTTCGTTCTGCCCATATAGGAGAACTTTTGCTCTCACCCATGTAGGACTGTATATATGTATATATGCTATTGTGTTTTTCTATATGTAATTGTACCAATTAAGTTGAAAGAGGTAGCCGTCGCCAAGTAATGGTGACAAAAACTCCTTCGTTTATTTTCTATTTCAAATTAAAAAAAAAACATGGAGTGTGTGCCACACTAGGAAGAGAAGAAAGAAGCGAGGAGCGTGACAAGATCTTCCTCGCAGCCTGGTCCTGTACGGCTGGTCGTTCTAGTCTTTTATCAATAAACCCCAAACACCTACTGGGTACGTAACAATATTTTGATCACGATTCGCAGAGGTTCATTAATCACTGCGAGTTCGATGCTGTAGATTTCGTATTGTGCCCCGATAGCTCCAGCATCTGTGTCGTCAGGTTGGATTATCATCGGTGGAAGTAATTAATTATCTTCAAAACTGGTCATAAGATGTCAACCGAAAGACACAGCGTTGCTGTGAATGCGACAGCAATTATATGCACCCTCTCGGTAGAGTTTTTGCCGTCGTCATCATATCCCCTGTCTGTACATGTATGTATATACAAAAATGTACATGTATGTGTGACGCAGGAGACGTGATGGCTTTACGATGAACCATTCATTTGTCTTCGTCTTTCTCCTCCTCTACCATTCCACCACAGCGTTCTCGTGTGGTTCGTCACATGTGTATATATCAGAACAAAACTTTTCAGCACTTGCAACCGGGTTTCGAACCTGCAATTTCTCGCTCTGTAGCGCGCCACGCTAACCAACTCTACGGTGGGCCATGCGCTTGTATTGATGGGGAGCTATAAAGTATACCAATTTCCGCTGGCAGTACGCAAATCCCGGAATGTTTTAAGAGTGTGCTAAGCTCATGATTCTAAAATATCTGCTTCGTTTAAAAACAACAAAACATTATTCTCGCAGAATACCAGAAAGTGCTTCAGCATGTT
Organism: Rhipicephalus annulatus; assembly: GCA_013436015.1. Lineage (NCBI taxonomy): Eukaryota > Metazoa > Arthropoda > Arachnida > Ixodida > Ixodidae > Rhipicephalus > Rhipicephalus annulatus. The sequence goes on along the minus strand of WOVY01011318.1, from coordinate 105,602 downwards.
ATATCACCTACAAGATATCGTGAAAGGCGTGCTTTAAAGCCACGCTTAAATAGTCGGTTATAGCCTAAAACTAAATGTAAGCACCGCCCACGGTGGTCATCGTCCCACTTAGGCAGAATTGGCATATTTGTCCTGGTGAATTGCAGTCAGCTATTTACGTGACATCAGGCAGATTTCATGGACTTCAGTCATATCACTTGGCCGTGCAGGCTCGTTTGTGTTCATTTCGCTAGGTTTCGGGTGTGAAATTTTATTTAGTGGCAAATTTCAGAAAATCTTAATTGACTGCTCTGTGAAACGTTACGTTCTAAGAAGGAACGACGAACTTGTAATTTATAATATTGTTACGGTTAGATTGAGTTTCACTTAGTTTATTTACAGGCGATATCAGCCAATGATGGCAAACATAGGCCGAACCAACTAACTTCCTCTTCCTCTACTTTTGTCCCAAACCATGGCCTGGCTCATACTGTATCAATATGAATACTATTTGCATTACCAGCGAAAATGTGCCTATGGTTAGAATGGAAATCGCCAACCATTGCTCACTTGCACAGATGAATGACAGGCGTGCTGCAATACTGGGGGCGGAGCGTGAATTAAATCTGAGGTTGTAATCGACGATAGATTTCTTTTCTATTTGAAGATTGCCTTCCGTACGATGCCTGAACAAGTGGTACATTTTTGTACCCTCTTGATCTGAAATACCAAGCACACATTTCGAACACTGCAGTGTGGAAGCAGACACAAAAGGGTCATTCTATCCAACCTTACCGATTCTACCTGCCATTGTCTTAAAAAAAAGTGAAGCGTAAAGAAACAATATCTTAAGAAATTTTATTTGTTTTGCACAGTTGACCCTTGCAGTCGCTGCTACCTAACAATTGTGACAGTTGTCTGTGTTTGTTCTGTGTACACTTGTGCGTGATCATTCTTTGAGATTGAAAAGCGTACTGCGAGTGTTGAGCTGTGACAGTTGTTTGGCCGCCTTGGTTGTGTGTGGATTCTTTTCGTGCGTCTTTTCGCCTGAGCGCCGCGCAGAAAATTTTTAGCTGCTTTTCTTACATGTGGCATTACAATGTCTTCCTATTGCATTCATTGCTTCGCCCTTGCGGTTAAACTGCTATTTCCACATTTTGGTTGGGCTGTGACTATGCGAAGTTGCAGAACACTTTCTTTTTTTTGCTTTAATTGTTCATGCCTATTTTATTTTTATGATACTGACTAGCCAGCTTGGTCTATTCCGAGGTCAATAGATCTTTGAGACTTCTCTTGAGTCATATTCTCTTTTTTTTCTTGACGCAGGTACTTCTACAGTGGACGCCTTGAAGTAAATAGCGTACATCAGGCCGCCTGTACCCGCACTGCTGCTCACAAGTACCTGGTCACAGAGCTCGAGGAGCAATGCCTCAAATTCATGAATTGCCGCATGACCCCCGATGATGTGTGCCCCTTCCTGGACTACATTCTGACTGTCGGCGAAGAGGCCTTGGCAACTCCAGCAACCATAGTGATCATCAAGGACAGCCTCAAAGTCCTCTCTTCTACAACATTAGAGTCTTGCAGCGAAGCTACCATCAAATATCTGCTTAAACACATTACTAATATATCCGAGGCACCTGTGTTACAAGCAGTGCATGCTTGGGGACAGCATTTCCTGACGCCTGCGAAGAAACCACGATCATCTAAGCGCCGTAAACTTGGCTACCACGAAAAAGAAAAGTTTCGAGCTGTACTTGAACCACTGTTTCCCGAGTTGAGGTTCCTTGCCCTCACTGCGAAAGAGTTCACTGATGGCCCTAACAGGTGGGGAGTCCTGACAGATGCGGAAGCGCGAGCCATACTGAGCAACATTGTTAACGAAGGCTCGATGCCCATGCCAGAGGGATTTTGCAAGATTCGGACGGCCCGAGCGTAGCGTCGCACTCTAGCGAGCCTCTGCTCCAGTGATTCTGCTTGATGCAGTCACAGTTCAGCAGTTTCACTCATTCTCAGACTGTTGGCTATAGCGTCGGTGTGGACACGTTCTGCCACCATAAATTAGACTCCAGTTGAGAGACGTTTTATTAAATCTTTTTACTCATTTCTATGAAAGAGCATTAAGTTTTGTCATATTTTGCCGTAGCTAGTGCCCTTTTTCAGCTCGCATGAGTATTGTACACTTTCTAAAGCCATGCCAAACGTCAGTGGCCTTGTTGCTTTCATTTACGTTTTGTGTTATTTAATGTACAGCACTCATGTATCAAGTCGAATCTTTTCTCTTCGCAGAAACTCATATTTATCAAATCCCCGTTTTCAATAGTATCTTTTAGAACATGTCAAAGAACCTGGACTACTCCGCGATCACGAGCTGTAAAAGTACGGTTTCTTCAATCCAGTATTACATAATGGAACTATTGGAACTATGGCGCGTTGGCATTTACTGTGAAATATGGTTGCAGTTTTGTAGCATACATTCGTACCTTTTGATAGTTCAATGTTCTCGCTTTTTCAAACCAAGTTCCAGCTTTACATGAACATGGTCACATTATCTCTTGCCTTTCTTACTCTACTAGTTCATCTTTTTTTTAATTTTGTACTTTATGCATATAGTATTTTCTCAAAACAGAGAGATGGCGTGAAGTAACCTGCACTTGTGATGCGCGAAAGTATCTTGATGTCGTATTAGCTGAAAATTGTAAGTTTTTAGTTATCAAGTACCAGCTTTCACCCAAGCAAAGTTTTATTCATTTCTACATCTTTTTCTTTCTAAAGTGTTGTTTGTAGAAGTTCACAGGGTCAAGTTTTTAGTTATAAAGTACCAGCTTTCACCCAAGCAAAGTTTTAATATGTTCTACATGCTTTGCTTTCTAAAGTGCTGTTTGCGTAAGTTCACAGGGTCATGTTTCATGAAAGGGACATACGAGGTGCCGTCAAAGCTTTAGCTTCAGGGTGTCTTCACTCTTCATGACTTAATTTAGCGTCGTAAAACCACATAGGGTCAGTTCAGTTGTACATAAAAAAAAACTTATTTTCTACAACATCGTTCATCTGATTTCGATGAGACAGTAAAGGCGCTTGCTAAACGGGTTGCCAGAGAAGTCATCTGGTACTCTAGTTAATACAAACATCACACTGAGCTGTCTTAGTTGAAGAATGGCTAGTTGAGCAAGTTGGCATTGATCCATAAGTGCACTGCACAAAAAACAAATGGAAACACAAAGTGGATAAAAAGGACAGCGCAAAAAAGGGATGAAAACACAAAGTAGAGAAAAAGGACAGATCGTGCTTGTCTGTCCTTTTTCTCTACTTTGTGTTTTCATCCCTTTTTTGCACAGTACACTTACTGTTGTTTTAGTAGCCCCAACCACTTCTGCCATGAAAATGCTGTAAAACCTTCTTTGAATAAATACATTCGTTTCCATGTTCTGTGAAACAGTTCCACTTTTTTTTTTTCAAAAGTATGCTCTAATATGAATATTTCAAACCAGCATGATGAAGGAACACACATGTGGTTTACTAAGTATATCAAACGTGTGCTTTGCCGATTAAGTACCCAAGAGTCACTTTGTTTGAAGACATTGTGAACATTCAATCACAAATGAGATAAGATCAGTTGAAACACGTTATTAAGCCAAAAGCCTCTGACGTTTTATGAGAAATTAAGTTTGAATATATGTATTGCTTCTCGCTGTGGTTATAAGCAATCGGGTGTCATAGAGTACTGGAATAAGTTCGGTGGCAGTGTAAGCGTAACCAAGAATGGCTGAGTATTGATAATGTGACAAATTATAATCTTAAAAGACAATAAAAAGTGATTATCGCTCGGAGAGGCCAGTATCACGCCTGCCACTGTAGCTGAACGTGATTTTAAAAATATTACAGAGAGCCTAAACATACACACCCCAATAAAAAAAATCACAGCATATCCACGGAATGAATGATGATGAGTAGGGTGAACCGTCCGTCAATACGTCCGTCCGTTCGTTTGTCTGCCCGTCCGTCCATCTAGCAAACACCTCAAGTGCTGCCACCTCGGTTCTTTTTATCATATATTCATCATATACAAGTACCGCCATCCAGCGGACAATCGAAGGAACAAACGAGAGTGTGTGCCGCATTTCTGCTGTCAGCGCTTTGTTGAACACCGAGAGCGTGATAACGACGCCGTGCTGCGTTTTTCGTAACATGTAGACATGCGGATATGTGCCAGAGGCCGGGTATGTGCCACTGGTATGCGGGTATGTGCCACAGGTTACGCACGACAACTGGGGACGCACATGCCATGCCATAAGGAGCTCCGCCCCTAAAAAGCGGATATGTTTGACTCACAATATCTATTACATAAATTACTCTATTCTTCAATTTTCATCTAAATTTGTGAAGCTATCCTAGAAGCTTCAAAGCGCACAGTTTTTTCAAGATACAACACCTTGAGAAACAACGTACACGCACCCAACTCTTGGCAAGTTCACCACAGCGGGTTTGAGCCACATTGACTATATACAAGAACAAGCGGGCTAGTGCGTAGTAATGTGAAGTTTAGTTGACTAAAGCTTATTTGAGTAAAACTAAGTGTCGCTTGACTAAGCCCACTCCTGGATGACCGGGTTAAACCTGACCGCCCTCGCCCAGGCCTTCTGGGTGGTCAGGATTTGAGATGCGAGGTCCTGGGCCTTAATCAGCTTGTTCATTTCCTCTTGTTGGAAAGGGAGACCGACAAAGGCACAGCTGCACAGAACATGTACGAAGTCCGCATAACCGACACACAGGGAACAATCCGGGCTTGAGAACCGCTCGGGGTATATTGTGTGCAGTGCCGCAGGGCTCGGGTGGGTTTTTGTTTAAAGCAGTGAGAGTAACAGCTTGCCCGCTTGCACCTCCCCCTAAACAAAATTTTCTGGCTACGCCCTGGTTATCTGCTTATGGGCACCCAAAAGGAGAAGTTTACTTGTAGCGGTACTCATAGGAAGGTGAATAGCAGTTTTATGTCCTGCGCGGAATAGGTGATCTACCTGATCTCTCTCTAGAGAAAGAGATTAAAAGTGTAGGTGAAGGAGGGAATGAGTGATTCTGCACAGGCGGAGTGCTTTGACAAGGAGGCGCGAGTCTGTTTCACATATGCCCTTGTGGCAATGAAAATCCTGTATATGAGAGTGGATATGTTATGCACAGACCTCCGCAATGCTCCTGTAGCTATGGAAGTGAAGCCGTCAAACTCTTGTGAAGAGCATGGTTTAGGCTTTCGTGGTGTGAGAAGCGCGAGTTTAATACAGACTGACAATCGAAACATACAGTGAGTGAGTGAGTGACACAACTTTATTTGTTCTCCTCAACTGCATGACAGACACAATTTGTGAACTACCGCAGAGCTTCAATCTTATCAACATCCTGCATATGTGACTGGGTGACAAATTTATACCTTCTCGGTGGGAGGCATCAATGTATACGTGTTGAAACTGTGAGCGTAATAATGTGTGCGCCCTCTTAACTACTCATCTAGCATTTTGTGCCACGATCACATATCAGATGCAGTTGCTATAGTCCGGTGGTTGTGTCATCTGTTTTTCTGTCCTCGATCGTCTAAATAATTGGCTCGAACCCCCTTCGCTATGTGCAATCAACGAGCTCACTCAAGCAAAATTATCAAATTCAAGCGCATACAGGCATAAAGTTATCGCGGCAACAACAATACGACTCCTCCTGAATCCTCCCACATTGCACGGTGTTTATCACTTCTACATACCTAGCTCCAACAGATCGCAGCAATTTGGCGGTGTTTATTTCCGATAGTGTTTCTCGCTGAAGGAGGTTCAAGCAATGGCGTAGAGCTCTGGTGGAACAACTGCTTGCCGTACAGAAAGCGTGGGTTTGATTATTGGTCGAACTGAATATATATTAAAGGCAAAGCATTTCTTTGTGCATTGTAGAGTTCAAACATCTTGAGCGTTTTCTATCTATCTATCTATCTATCTATCTATCTATCTATCTATCTATCTATCTATCTATCTATCTATCTATCTATCTATCTATCTATCTATCTCAGCCGACTACGTGTGGGTACTTCGTGATAATCACCTCCATTATTCGGGTAGGCTGGTTAGTGTGGGGGAAGGGGGGTAACATCGTTTGACGATTATTTCCGGCTGGTCGTGACATGAATATTGTGAAAATTTCGTCGCGTTCAAGCCCGTTCCTCCAGACACAAGAGCGCAAATACATACCCGCATACCACGGACCACAGTATGCGGGTAGGCGCAACATGTGTTTGACATTTAATAAATAATTTATTTATTTCGTAATACCCTCCGGGCCAAAGGCATTATGGAGGGGGGTGAAACTACGATTTTTTACTGATACAATGTTAGCTAATATGAAAAATAAATAAAAAAGAAAGATATATAAGCGTTGTGTAGAAACAGAACAAGTAAGTAACTGTAGGCGTTTGTACAATGCTAGTTAGCGCAGAACGAAAAAAGTGGTGATCGGTCAAGATGGCCACATTTCCGGGAAGGTGGTTCCAGTCTACTGATGTTCGGGTAATAAATGAATCGCTGCATTTTTGGCTAGACATGACATAACAACAAATTGATTAGAACATGTACCAAGGAACGGCGAGAACTGATATTAGTAATTTAAATTGAGAGTATTAATAAAAGCCGAAATCGACATTGTTGACCCGATGCATGCAAATAATGGATGTTATGGTACCAGAAAAAGTGGAACCCCAGCAGTCCCCATGGTAATCAAGTAGAATACTTCATTACCACAAGAGCAACACACAAGGTCCCGGAACTTCTTTGGAAGAAATACCTTGTGCAGAAATAATGTTGATGAAACATGAGTTTTGTTTGAAATGCTGCTTGTCTTTTTACAAACGTTACTTGTGTACTAGAAAATATGGGTGTGATGTCAACAGCGTCATTTGTACTTAAGTGCCATCCACTGAAATTGTTCTACATAGGCTCTCGCAAGCACTAGCGCTACAGTAAAGTTTTGTCCGAACTCGGATTACGGTTCGGAGCAGGTTCTTGGTGGCAAAGCAAATCCGGATTCGTTGCTTCGCGAGGATGATCACCGCAGTCTTCGTGACTTTCCCCCCGGTGAAGACGCCTTCACTGCTGTACGTTTTACAAAGAGAACTTTATGTACAAAACTATTTACAATGCAGAGATGTCAGCAAAAGTATGACCCGCAGTGGGGCCCAAGGTGGTCGTGCCGGTGTCTAGCCGGCAAGCTCTCCTAGCAGCAAAAAGACCCGTCGTCTTTTCCTGGGCGCTCCTTTTATTCCCCCGGCCGCGTATTGGGAATTGCTTGTCCCGCATCGCACGAAAGAGCGAAAAGAAAGAGTGCGAGGAGGCCGCCAGCGTCAGGATTGCTCGCGCGCTATTGGTTCGCCTCTGAAGGCAGTGCTGCCATCTCTAGGGAAATTTTCCTAAATCTAGGGAGTTTGGTAATTAAGGGAAAACGAAAATTTGTCAACATCTCGGAAATTTTTGCTTCGACGTGAAGCAAGCAGACCGATGGAGGGACCTCCCGCCCAAAACCTCCTTTTATTGCGATAGCAATTATATGGACACTCTCGGCTGGATTTTGCCGTCGACGTCGGCGTCGATGTCATGCACTGCATATGCACACGTATCTATATATATGAAAACGCAAGAAAGAAAAAATCCAGAAAAAGCACTTCGGCGCCCGAAATCGACCGTGGGACCTCTGCGTCGTGAAAGCAAGGCGTTAACCACTGAGTCACCCCAAAGATTTTTTTTCTTTATTGCCTTCTTGACTACAGGTCAAGCTAATATGACAATCACTATCACACGTGTTTCATGCGTGACAACGCGTCAAACAAAGATATTACATCTTCATTACAGTCGGTAGTCTTATACACATCTCGCACTTTTATAACAGCTTCCACGAAACACTCATTAACGGATAGAACTCTCACATCACAGTGTCTGTACTATAGCATACTACGCCAAACCGAATGAAGACCAAGTACAAATATAACATCCAAATTTTGCACAGAACTATCACAAGGCAAAAAACGAGTTCCATATGAAGTAAGAGGTAAATCTTTTTTTTTTAAAGTTCTTTGTAAAATGTCCCAAAAGAAAATAGCGTTCTTACAATCAATAAACACATGTTCAATGGTCTCAGGTTTGTTACACAGGATACAGCTGCTTCCCCATGGTACATACATCCCTCTCTCTTCAAGCCACGTTTTTACTGGCAAAGTTCCCGTATGAAGTTTAAAAAAGAAGGTTTTCACATTGGGTGGTATACACATGTTTTTCACTCGCTTTAGTACGTCATGACCATATGATTTTTCATACCTTGAACGGTACAGGGGCACAGGAAAAACATTCTGTATTAGGTCTTTCATAAGGCGCTTTCTTTTCACATTAGAGTCACCCCAAAGAACGTTCTTCACCGTTCAAACCGCAAGCTATTCATATCTGCCACTTACCGCTGCTGTGGTTTCAGCATTACCAGAAAGATGGCGCAATAAGCACACGTCGCCACATCGCGCAACGGCGTCCGCTCTAACCTTCTGCGCGTTCTTTGCCCGGCTTAAAGAAGGGGAGCTACGTTCCCTCGCGCGCTCTTATCTCGCGGTGGCCAGGAGGGGAGGATCACACGCCTTGGATAGCCCCTGGATTTACGTGGAAAGATTCTGCTGCAGTTCCCGGGCGCACAAAGGTCACTTCAATCATTGCAGTCTCCGTGAAGTAACAAATGAGACGCTTATTCGCGTGCGTCCGTACCTGTGCGCACGTTTCGTGCGTAAGTTGTGCGTGAGGAACGCCGGGCACGTTTCGATCTGCTTTTCATTTTGCGCGTGATTTTTCAAATTGTTGCTATCGCGTTCATTGCTTCCCCTTTGCGGCAAATCTGTGACTTTTTTTGTTCCATCTTCCACGTTTTCTCTTTACGCCCCCTCCCCAAAGGTGCTGTGCAGTGCTTCGTAGCCGTTTCGATGGGTGCAAGGGGGCGACAGGCCTGGTCTGTCAGCGCTCTCCCCCAGCCAATTTCTGTTTATCATGTGCCGTTCGTGTTCGACGTCAATGGTCATAATCCCGGTTTGCACCGACGAAAAAAAATGACAGATCCCACGTACAGTGGAATCGATGATATGCGAAGCACCAATGAGAAAGGTTGATATGCCACTTTAAAATCGGCACAATGTCACGAGGTGGAGGTAAATGACCCCGTGCATGACTTTCGTGTCATGATTATCATGTTTAGATGTGAATTTCACATTCGTCATCTATTCACCTCACGTGATAACAAATGTAGTATATATGGAGCTAGCAAAATGAACACGAGCACGCTATGAGCGTGGTATGTTGTCATGTTCATACATAACACGCGTGTCAGGATTATCATGTTTGCACGAGTCACATACTTTCGTCATCCATTGACGTCACGTAACAACAAATTTGGCATATGTGCAGCTATAAAAGCGGCCGCGAGCGCATCACGAAAGGCCCAATATACACCAATGTAGCGCTGACGCGCGCGCACGCTGTGCACAGCGACGCTGCGTTAGCAAAACGCGAACACTCTAGAGTCTGACGCCAGGCGCGGACGGTGCTACCAGCGTCTGTCGGCGCGGCCCGACGGCAACCGGCGCGAAATGCGGCATTCGTTCATTCATTCACTGTTTATTCAGAAAAAAAACAATAATTGCCTAGGTTGAAGGGACCAAAGGCGGATTACCTCTGCCTGACTAAGGTTCCTCCACCCATACATTTGCTCAGGTGAAGTGGAACAAAATATACAAATTTAATTCTGCGTTTGAATGAGGGGACACAAAATTCAAATTCAATAAGTATAACAGACGTCGACAAATAGTTTTAAAATAACACATTGCAGTCATCACCAATTTGCAGTACCACTATATATATATATATATATATATGTGTGTGTGTGTAACAAGGAGAAATTTCAGACAGAATTACTAAGTACCATAGTAATTGGTACTTAGTAATTGCAACATGCTGCATTTCACGCTAATGCGTTACCTAGATAACACTGCGTCTCCCTCTTTTCGTGACAGAGGGACGCAAGACGCCCAGAAACGCGCATGCATCAAAGCATCGCAGCGCGGCGCACGCCTGCATATCCTGCATATCCTTCGAGTGCAGGATATGGCAGGACCGGCGCCTGGCGTCGCAACGCCGGCGTGACGCGACGAAATGAATGCCGGTGCGCACCGCGTCGCGTCAAAATGTATTGGCGCCTTGACTGTGCCATGTAGTCTTGTTCTCACAGGACACGCATCTCATGATTATCATGTTTCCACGTGCCAGTCACATACCTTCGTCATCCATTGAAGTCACGTAATACCAAATTTAGTATATGTGAAGCTAGCGAAACCGAAGCTATCGGCCACGAGCGCATCATGAATGTGGCATGTAGTCATGTTGTTACGTGACACGCATGTTGTGATTATCATGTTTGTATCAGTCACATACCTTCGTCATGCATTCACGTACCGTAATACTAAATTTGGTATATGTGACGCTAGCGAAACGGCCGTGAGCACATCATGAACGCGGCATGTAGTCTTGTCACATGACACGCATGTCATGATTTTCATGTCGCTTGTGTTCGCCATGTAACCATGTCATACTATACCAGTTTCGCAACATGCCAAGTGGACAAACCACCGCAAAAACTCCCGGACCATGAAATGTAAATCATGACATTCAAGACATACATGTCTTGATTTTCATGTTATGACTAGTCATATATGCTCGTCATACAGTCCTGTTATGCCATACCAAGTTTGGTATCGATACCATTATTGAAACGGCCAGGAGAGCTAAAAGTCGTAGGTGGACAGACAGACAGACAGACAGACAGACAGACAGACAGACAGACAGACAGACAGACAGACAGACAGACAGACAGATAGACAGATAGATAGATAGATAGATAGATAGATAGATAGATAGATAGATAGATAGATAGATAGATAGATAGATAGATAGATAGATATGCTCAAAGTCGCTGAAGTTCGCTAAGAAATGCTTCGCACTTAAAAAGTGCTCTCTCCCGAGCCTGCCAAGCATATGTTCCCCTTTACACCAACCTTCCATTTTTCCTCCTTTCAGCACTGTGGCGTTATTTCTTGGTATTGTTGTTGTTTTTCTATTGGTTTCCCTTCTTTTCGGATGCTATCACGTTGCTATAGCCCCTGGAGCCATGTGGCTCTGTTTCTGTGAAAAGCGCGCCCAGAGCAGTAGGCTGCATGTATGCGGTTATATGCGCAGCTGAAAAAAGAAAACTGTGAAAAAAAAGTTGATGGTAGAAGACCGAAATATATTTGAAACCAATATATGGCAGTCAACATTTCTAATAAACATACCTTTCGTAACCTTTCATCAGGTTACAAGGGATGAACTGCCAACTGGCATAATATTCTTCATGGTTAAACAATATTTATCACAAAATCCTGTGTCAGGTATCATGACGAAGCTTGAGAGTACGTTTATCAATTCATTGTTTATAAGTTATGTAAGCGAGCATCACTTCATGTTATGAACACCACCAAGCTAGCATTTTCCGCAGGAGTGTTCAAAATTGCTAAATGAATGCAACATTAAACGAAATATCGTTTAATTGTAGAAGTTACGTGTTACACGCTTGTATACGCACTTCAGCTGTTATATCTCGCGTTTTTTTTTTTTGCCACAAATCAAACAAGCGTTATGGGGGAATAAAAATGCAGGGAATGCTAGTTACAAAGCTTAAATCGCAGAAGCAGACGCAGACCTTAATTTTAAAATGATGTGTTTCGATTGACTGCGTTTCGATTGGAAAAACCGGTTGAAACAATTCAATATGCGATAACAGTTAAAAACGTCGTGTACGTCAATTGCGTGATTTTGTCTCAAATTTCTTCTTCAAGACCTAAATATACGCTACTGATGCGTCAGAACTATAGAAGTAACCCTGCGTTTTAAGTTTAGCCTTTGAAAACTGCTTTTGCTTGCTTCCGTATTTGCGTTAAACACGCAAGAAAAATTGCTTTCGTGTTCTGCAGTGAAGTGCTACCAGGGTTCTTAAATATTATTTTGATAAAATATCCCTTTTTCGGCCTACACGCAATTCTTTGCAATACGTGTACTGTCCTTTGCGCGAAATGATTGCTTTTTTCTTGGTGATTTGTGTAAAATACTGCGATACTACATGTCCTCCCCCCCCCCGTGTGATTACCTCTTTACCTTTGTGATTTCATGGAATAAAATATTGTGTAAAGCCTTGCAATAGGTACTGCATTTTTTCACCTTCAGCACGGTGATTTCAATAAATAGACCAAAAGGAATACATCCTTATATCATAAAAGTGAACTTTCGAATTGTTTCTCACAGCACAAACACATTAGTCCTCAAAAAAAAACACTCCACAAAAATCTAGGGAAATCTAGGAATTTTTTTTTTTACTCCAGAGAGGGGAAAAGTGGCTCCGCAGGTTAGCAGCACTGTCTCGAGGTGACGCGCGCGCTTACAAACGCACGCATGCCGGACAAGCAATTCCAAATACGCGGCCGGGGAGGGGGGGGGGGGGTATTTGGAATTGCTGGTCCCGCATCGCACGAAAGAGGAAAAATAAAGAGTGCGAGGAGGACGCCAGCGTCAGGATTGCTAGCGCGCAATTGGTTCCTCTCTGTAGGTGACGTGGAGGTGACGAATGCACGCGCCCGCGATGGAATACGCGGAGTATTTCCGGCTTTTCTATTGTACGGAAGCACCCACAACCTGTCACCACACTCTTTCTCTACCTTTTCCGTCTGCCTATCTGCGTCCCTCCTTTCCGCTCCCTGTAAGAGCTGGGCTGACTCGTGCTACCCGCAGGAGTTGCAGAAGAGTGACTGTTTTTTGTTGCTTTGTTTTATTCAGTCAACCACTACATCATACCTGCCACTGCGGGTGTGGTCGACGCTCGTGAGCGCATCAAAGCTCGAAATTACCATCTAACGTTCGGCCACGTGCATCGCGCTTCTGTCACACATACCGGTTCCAACTGCCCTTGCAGAAACGCGATTCCGGCTGTCATGGCAGACGCCCAGACGCTCACGTCTGAATTTGACGCCATCACATCGAATGTGAAGCGTGTTTCGGTCGACGAGGTAGTTCCGAATGACATGGCAGTTAAGTGCAAATTTACGTGCGAAATAGGCGCCAGTTCGGTCGCCCCATCTGACGTGAAGGGCCTCCTCGTCAACCTCTGCAGGGACGGATGGGCATGGTTGGCTCGCCAGCAATAGCAAGGCAACTAATACGACGATCCACGCCGTATTATTTGTCTTGCTGCTGTCTTTGCGGAAGGCGTCGCGGGCTCATTGAAACCATCGCCGTGCTATCGCCATCTTATCCAAACCCACTCGCTCGTGCTCTCGCCGCACGGTAGCGATCCATCCACAGCACCGAAGGCACTACCAGCATTGATGCACGCAGATGATATACTGCTAATGGCCGACAACAAGGAAGATTCGCAGAGATCGATGGACATCTGTGGTAGCGAGGGAGTTAAGTTAGATTTGAGGTTCAGTAAGGAAAAATCAGCAGACATGATTTTTAATGATAATGAATGTAATGAGCTTACGATACAGGAGGTCACGTAAGAGATAACGAATAAATACAAATATCTGGGCGTGTGGATAATCAGTGGGACCGAATACCTAAGGCGGTGTTTCTCAAATGGGGGTCCGCAGACTCTAGGTGGTCCGAGAAGCCATTTCAATGATCCGCGAAACCTTCAACAGCATTTTTCTATAAGCGTGACTGTGCCACGGAGTGATGAATTGTCCAAAATGAATTGATGTGGCACGTTTGTTTGATGTTCTCGGTAGCAATCAAAGACACCTGTTTCACGCTTCAGTTGTGTTAATTTGCCTACGTACCCCCTTCCTCCTCTCCACTGCAAGGGGTCCTCCATCCATTCCACCAGTCCACAGGAATACACCACACACAGGAATACACCAAATCACAGGAATACACCAAATCACAGGAACTCACAGGAATACACCAAATCAGGGAGTACAAGGTGACATGGGATGGACATCATTCAAGGGCAGGGAAACTAACAGCAAGATAAAATTTGAAAAGCGCTTGAGAGAAATGGGGGAGGAGCGTTGGGCTAGGAAGGTTTTCAGCTACTTGTGCATGAGGAATGTTTATACAAAATGGATGATGGATGGAAAAACTTTATTTCGTCAGAAAGCAACTGAGGATGATTCCGTGTTAGATGGCCATCAACCCAAGGTTGGCGGCGACCTGTGTGGCCCACTCCACGACCCTTAACTGGATGACTGGGTCTGAGCTGGTCAACACGGCCTCCCAGTGCTCAAGAGAGGGATCACGCATAATATCCACTGGCGGCGACACTATGCTACATTCCCAAAGTATGTGATCATATGTTGCCACAGCCTGACACCATTTGCATTGCGGCTTAATCTCCTCCGGGTACATTTTGTTCAACACGTAAGGGTTGGGAAAAGATCGCGTCTGCAGTTTTCTCCAGACGCATTCCTGCGCCTTAGTCAACCGCTTGTGCGGGGGCGGATAAAACCTCCGCTCTAGTTTATAATGATTCGTTATGTCATGAAAGGACACCAGCCCATCTCTCGCGGACCTCCCCGGAACTGGCGGCTCACCTACCCGGCTGACGAAACCTCGAGCATTCAGGTGAGCCGCCTCGTTCCCAGGGTTCCCAGAGTGTGCTGGTACCCAGACAATTTCTATTTCTCTCATTTCTCGTCCCGTGGCCCCATGCAGAAATCGTGCGGCGGTCGCCGATATTCTGCCCCTCGCCAGATTTCGGATGGCTGTCTTTGAATCACTGAAAATCAAATCTGACTGCGAATTAGTTATAGCTAGCGCTATTGCCGCTTCCTCTGCAGTTTTCGAGGAGCGGGTTTTGACCGATCCAGAGGCGACCAAGCGCCCCCGCCTGTCCACCACCACAATCACAAAAGCGTCTTTGTCCTTATATTTCGCAACATTTGTATAGACTGCTGCTTTGTACTCGCCGTACTCAACGTGTAAAGCTCTGGCTCTTGCCTGCCTGCGCTGCGTATGGTGAATCGGATGCATATTTTTGGGCAAAGGTTTAATGTACAGGGCCTTATGTAACTCTCGCCGCACCTGAATTTTAGTGTCCCCAGTGGGAGCGAGGGAGGAGACGCTGGCGGCGGCGAGTCAAGACGTGCTCGTGTCGGCTCCCGGATTTTGCCAACTTTTCTAGCATTTTGTCGTCGAGTGTCCATGTTTATTTGTGCAAATCTTTTCCGCGAAGTTCTAAGGACCACGCGGACACCCTCTTTTGCCACAGTGAGTGATTGTTCACCATTTTACGGACATTTGTGTGCCTCCGTCGGCGGCGTCTCACCTAACGAGCACTTCTGAGACCAGGCCTAGGCCTAGCTCATCTAGGCCACCCAGCCGGCCTCAGGGGTGGCTCGGCGCCACTCGTCCGTTACCATGATGGAATATCGAGTAGAGGGAGAAAACATTTCCCCGGAGGAAGTCACTCAAGACCAGGGATGGCAAACTGCGGGCGCCAGAAGAGTTAACGCCAAATCGCGAGAGGTGGCCCTAACGCCGCGGCAACGCTTTCGGCGTCCCGTGGCGACAAGCATAGCGGCGCAGCGCTGAAGTCCAACATTATTAGGGCAGGCCGAATGCCATTTCTTCCCAAAGAAGACACCAAAATCGTCATTCGACCAAGAGGTGGACTGAATATCTCCAAAATTGGAGCGGCTGCGGTGGCTGACGCTATACTTGCAGCCGCCGGCATCAGACCCGATGAGCTCTCACAAAACACTCTGTGCCCGAACTTACAGCAAAACATTATGGTGGCCAGCACTCCTAGACGGGAAAATGCCGATCGATACTCCCGCCTCAAGCAAATCCGCATCTCGGGCAACATCCACGAACTCTGCGCGTACGAGACTGCCCCACATTCCACGTGCAAGGGGGTCATACGTGGCATACCGTTGCAAGACGACCCTGCGACGCTGGATGGCAAGATCGTTAACCAGAAAAACCCGCTCGCACTGGCAGCTAAGAGAATTGCTCAGACGGAGACTGTGATCATCGCCTTTGACGGGCACCGGGTACCGAATTTTGTCAGGTACGGAACGCTCCTGTTGAAATGTTCCCTATATAGAAAGCAAGTGGACGTATGCCACGCCTGCAGAAGACTCGGGCATCGCGCCGATGTATGTCCAACACCTGGCGACGTCGTCTGTCGGAGATGCGGCCTTCCAAACCCTGATGTGCAGCGCCAATGCACCCCAATATGCAAGTTCTGTGGCGGTCCGCACCTTACTGCCAGTAAAGAATGTGCGCATAGATTCAAGACTCCGTACATTGTTCGCCGACGACGCTTCGAGCGCGCCAGACAGCAAGAGGAGCTCCCCCCGCAGTCGATCCTTCGATCCTCCTATTCCCAAGCCTCATGTAGCCCTAGCCCTAGGGGAAAACGACGCTCGCGCTCGCGAAGTCGCTCCATGAGCCGACGGGGCTCCAAAAGCCGCTCTGCCCCAAGATCACGACCATCATCGCCTTCTCCAGCGCGCTCCGGCTCCAGAGGCCGCTCCACGTCCCGCACCCGGAGCGGCTCGTCCAACAGGCCAAGATCCAACACCCCCTCCGGTGGTAAAGGCAAGTCCTATCTAACGTGGGCCGATAGGGCCCGTGGCAACCAAGCGCAGGCGTCCAACTCCCAAGACTCGCACGACCCGCGTCTCACGAACGAGCTCAAAGAGCTTAGGCGTGCCAATGATAGTCTTAGGAAAGAAAACGCCCAGTTCAAGCAGGAAATCAGTCGGCTAGCCACCGAGATAGCCCAAATACGAAAATTGACGCTCAAACCGCCGGCTCCTCCGGCCGCCATGAGTTCGTCGGCCATGGACACGGCGGAGGCTCCCCCCAAGGCGGGTGCAGTGAAGCGTCGCGCCTTGGATAGCTCAAGGGAAGACGAGACTCTGGAGCTCCTTTCGGAGCTCAAGAAGGCCATCTCCAACATACAGTCAGGCCTCTCTCAAGTACAAAAAATGATCGCGCACCCCCAGCTGGGTCTGGTCGCCCTCAGCGAGAGAATACTTAGACTGGAGGGGACCCACCACGGATTTTTGCCAAGCACATCGACAACACCAGTCCCAAACTTGAACAGTGTCATTGCCCCGCCGACAGAGGGTGCCATCCTGCAGGCTGCTCTCTCGAAACCCATCCCCAAGCCCAAACATGGATAACGAAACTAACGTCATAACAATGTGGCAGTGGAATTGCGCAGGGTTCGTCAGCAAACGGGCGACCCTGCGACAATACCTAAAAGGCATAAAGGATAAACCCCAAGTTATCACCTTGCAAGAAACGATCACATCATCACACATCAGGCTCCCTGGTTTCGTCACTGTGGCTTCCACTGAAGGGGGAAGGGGGGTGGCCACTCTGGTCAGTAAAAGGTTCACGTGCATTCAGCGAGACCTCGGTTCAGCGGACAATGGGGTCGAGTACGTCATGACGGAACTCCTAGTCGACCCCCCTAAGCGGTGCTTACGAAGGAACAGTATTTTCATATTAAATGTCTACTGCAGGCCCAGCGTACACAGAGCCAGGGCTGGTGGTCTTCTGAAGAAGGCCGTGAATTTTGCCGGCTGTCAACCTCTTGTCGTCATGGGGGACTTCAATGCCCAGCATCAGGCGTGGGGTTACCTCACCAATACGAAGAAGGGTAGAGACATATGGCTCACGGCAACGGAGGAAGATCTGACACTGGTAACCAATAAGGACTTCCCGACCAGGAGAGGGAACTCGGTGTGCCGAGATACAACCCCGGATCTCACCTTTGTCAAGAGTCTGGAAAACGTCAAATGGACCAACACAGCTATCGACCCCGGTAGCGATCATTGCATCATCGAAGTGCTCATAGAGGTTGCCCGCAACAAGACGAGGACCTTTAAGTTCATCGACTGGGACTTGTTCCGAGCCAACCGCTCCGAGCGCGCCCTTTCCCCGGATGCGGACCTAGACTCTTGGTGCGACGGGTTAAAAGAAGATGTGGCCAGCGCCACCAAAGAGGTGACAACCGATCTGGAGGTGGACAGGATGGACAGTAGGCTCGTGCATCTGTTGGAAGCCAAGCAGGCACTGCTCGCGAGATGGAAGACTCAGCGCCATAACAGAAGACTGCGCAAGAAAATGTCCGAAATCAACAAAACGGTAGGAGATCATTGCAAGGTCTTATGCAAGCAGCAATGGGATGAGCTCTGTGATTCTATGGAGGGCCAACTCAAGACCGGTAAAAGCTGGAGACTCCTCAAACACCTACTGCACGACGGCAACACCAAGTCCAATCAGAAGAGAGCTTTGGCGAAAGCTGTCCATTTGGCCACCGACTCAACTCCAGATGAGGCGATCATGGAGCAGCTCATAGACAAGTACCTGGCGGCCACGGACGATCCGGTACCTCCCCAGTTTCCCGACTACGAGGGGCGCGACGCGCCATCGATGGACGAGGACTTCACCGTGGATGAGGTCAAGCGGGTTCTCGCATCCCTCAATAGCAGATCCGCCCCTGGGCCAGATGGGGTAACCAACAAAATGCTCAAGCACCTCGACGACGACTCGATCGAGTTTCTTACAGACAAGATCAACGAAATCTGGCGCAGCGGTCTCATTCCCAAGAGCTGGAAAGCGGCCTGCACAGTACTGATACCCAAGCCGGGTAAGGCACCGAGCATCAAGAATCTTAGGCCAATCTCGTTGACGTCGTGCGTCGGGAAGGTGGCCGAGCACGCCATGCTCAACGGCCTCACTGACCACCTCGAGTCTAACGAATGCTATACCCACAACATGATTGGCTTTCAGTCGGGGCTCTCGACTCAGGACGCCATGAAGCTGATCAAGCACCAGGTCATTGACTCCCACTCCGCCGACACCAAGGCGATTCTTGGATTGGATTTGGAAAAGGCTTTTGACAACATATCGCACGCCTTTATTCTCAAGAGCTTGTCTGAGTTTTTCGTCGGCAAGCGGGCGTACAATTTTGTGCGCTCCTTCCTTTCGTCGCGGTCCACAAGACTGAAGATTGACGATTTTTTGACCCACGAAATTACCCTTGGGCCAAAAGGGACACCTCAAGGGGCGGTGATCTCCCCGACGCTGTTCAATATCTGCATGATCAACCTGTCGAGGGCCTTGAACAAAATCCCGAACATTAACCACACGATGTACGCAGACGACATCACCATCTGGTGCCTCAGTGGATGTGAGGGTCAGGTCGAGAGTGCTTTGCAAGAGGCAATCGATGTGACGGAGCGCTATCTCATCCCCACCGGGCTAAGGTGCTCGCCCGCTAAGTCCGAGCTCTTACTGTATAAGAAGAGGCCCAGAGGCGGTTCTCACCGGTCCTGGAAGCCAGCAATGGAGAGCCACATTACGTTATTCACCGGTAACGGCTCCCCAGTTCCGCGGGTGGACACTATCAGGGTCATTGGAATGTTTATCGAGTCTAACGGAGCCAATGGAGCCGCCGTCAAACGCATTTGTTCCAAGACCGAAAGCGCCCTCGGACTGATTCGAAGAATCGCTAACAGGCACCGCGGAATCAGGGAGGACAATCTGATCCGGATTATCCACGCATTCGTGCTATGCCACCTCGCTTATTCGGCGGCTATGCACAACTGGCTCGTGTCGGAGCGCAACAAAATCAATGCCCTAATCAGAAGAGTCTTCAAGCTGGCCCTTGGCATTCCCGTTCGAACGCACACGGAAGACCTCCTGAAGTTGGGAATCCACAACACGTTCGAAGAAATTGTCGAAGCCCAAGAGTTTGCACAGTTTGTCAGACTGTCTGGCACCCCAGCGGGTAGAGCCATACTCGGCATGCTGGGACGAAACCCCACGGTTGTCGGTCCTGACGCTGTGAAGCGCCCAACGACGTAAGATCCAAGATCCAGATTGCGCGGATGCCGCGCAATTTGCATCCAACCTACAACGAAGCACGAAGACGAGCCAGGGGTAAATCTCTGCTCGCCAGTGCCCGCTTGGACAAGCATCGAGCCTGCTTCGTCGATGCTGCTTCGTACATTCAAGAAGAAGCCTCCTCAGTGGTCGTCGACTGTGATTGCAGAGTCATCAGCTGCGCTACCATCCGCACTTCTAGTTCCAGCGTTGCAGAGCAGGTTGCCATTGCTCTTGCATTGACGGACGGTGTACATGACACAATTTATTCAGACTCCAAGGCCGCTATCAAGGCCTTCCAGATGGGCATGGTGGCTCCGCAGGTCCTACAGATTATTCAAAAAGTCAAAGACCTCAAAAATCACTCATTGGTCTGGTTTCCTGCGCACCTTGGAACCATTGAGGGTGCCTCGCTCAATCCCAACAAGGAGGCGCACTCGGCTGCACGAGATTTGACTGACCATGTGCCGGGTAACGCGTCATCTCCTGGGCGACCTGAGCCTCTCTGCTCGTACAACGAGATATGCAAGCACCACTATCTGTCAAGAAGACTGCTGCCTCTACCACACTCCTCGCTATGCAGGGCCCAAGCTGTTACTCTCCGACTGCTACAAACAAACGCTTACCCGAGCCCTGCGGCACTGCACACAATGTACCCTGAACGGTTTCAGAGCCCGGACTGCCCCCTGTGTGGTGGTTATGCGGACTTCGAGCATGTACTGTGGGGCTGCGCCTCTGCCGGTCCCCCTTTCACCCAAGACGAAATGAAGCGACTCATTAAGGCCCAGGACCAGACCTCTCAAATCCTGGCCGTCCAGAGGGCCCGCGCGAGTGCCGTCAGGTTTAACCTGATGGTCCCCAAGTGGGCCTAGCCTGGTGACGCTGAGTTTACTCGCGTCTATTGTGGACCGAATAAAGTTGTTTCACTCCCTCCCCAGTGGGAGCCTCTGCTCCAATGCCAATCCTTTCCATTATAATCCTGCCCGCTTTGGTTGTCGAAAGCCTAGCGTGCTGCATCACCAGATGCACCTCCCATAATTCATCCAGGGTGTTGTGTACCCCTAGTTTTAACAGCCTTTCTGTAGGCGCGTTGTTAGGCAACCCAAGCGCTGCTTCGTAAGCTTGCCGGATCATAGCCTCGACCTTACCTTTTTCTGCGGCATCCAACTTCATATAAGGTGTCGCGTAAGTAATCCTGCTGAGCACAAACGCCTGTACCAGCTTACAGAGTTCTTTTTCTTTAACCCCGCTCTTACGGTTAGCGATTCTTCTGATTAGCCTGACAGTAGCATTGACCGTGGTCTTAAGTTTTTCAAGGGCCACCCTATTCTTCCTGTTAGTTTGCAGATATAGGCCAAGAATTCTAATCGTTTGAGCTTCAGCTACCGGCCTACCCCCTACCTTTACATCTAACGGCGGTGGCGGAATATAGTGTCTTGCATGTAGCCCTCTGGGTTTGGCCCGAACCACAAAGAGCTCGGACTTTGGCTGAGAGCATGAAAGTCCCGCCTCCCCTGCCAACTCTTCGACAATAATAACTGCCTGTTGCAGTGTTTCTTCCAGATGCGCGTCACTACCCTTGGTTACCCATAGAGTAATATCATCTGCATAAAATGTGTGTTTGAGTCCCGGTATCTCCTCCAGCCTCGGCGGTATTTTAATTAAGGCGATGTTAAACAGGAACGGTGACAAAACTGAACCCTGCGGCGTCCCTTTGCCTCCCAACGCGAATGAGTCCGATTTGATATCTCCTATTGAAATTTCTGCGGTTCGGCCCTCCAAGAATGATCTGATGTAGCGAAATGTCCTGACCCCTGGGCCAATTTCCGAAAGGTTATTCAATATTGCCTCATGCGAAACATTGTCGAAAGCTTTATTCAGGTCAAGCCCCAATACAGCTTTGGTGCCCGTGCCATGCCCGGGATTGACTACATCATGTTTTAACTGTATCATGACATCCTGTGTGGACAAATTGGCCCTGAAACCTATCATAGTTGGGAGAAAGATGGCCTTGTCCTCTGCATAACTCTGAAGCCTGTTGAGAACCACGTGCTCCATCAATTTGCCCACGCATGATGTCAGCGACATGGGGCGCAGGTTTTCCAAACAGAGTTTCTTGCCTGGCTTCGGAATAAATATAATCCTAGCATGCTTCCATTGTGCTGGGGTCTCCCCGGCCACCCAATACTCATTTATCAAGTCAGTGATCGCCCCGAACGATTTGAAATCTAGGTTTCTCAGCATTTTATTAGTAACTCCATCCGGACCTGCGGCAGACGTAGTACGCAGCTGCCCCATTGCAAACTCCACCTCCGCAATTGTGAACTCTTCATCTAGGTCTGAGTTTTCCACCCCCGAGTAGTATGGTAAGCAACCGTCTACTTCATCAGTTATGTACCGATTCCGGAGTTCCTGTATAAACTCTCCAATTGTGCCTTCATATTGATGCATTAACCGAGTCATTTGCCCCCGTTGCGCCGATTTTGTTGCTGCCGGATCCAAAAGATGCCTTAACAGCTGCCATGTCTTTTTGCATCCAAACTGTTAATTCATGCGATCACAAATCTGGCCTCACTGCTTGGCTTGCAACTCAATTGTATAATTTTCGATTTTACGTTCTAACTTGGCAGTCCTTCTGCGAAGGACGTCATTATGTTTTTGCTTCTTCCACCTTCTCAAGAGACTCGCGTGCGCTTCCCACATGTGTAATAGTCTCGAGTCAGCGGTAAACTCCGCCTGCTCGACTGGCACTTCTACCGTGGTATTATTTACATCCTTCTTGAGCGCCTGTACCCATGCATCCAGGTCATTAATTTTCCCGTTTACAGTGTCTGCTCTGTTTTTCCTAAATCTGTCCCAATTTGTAATTCTATGCCCCCTCACTTTGTCTTTATGCTTTGCAGCGCTAAACGTCGTGAAAAGGATATAGTGATCGCTTCCTAGGGCTTGTCCCGTGTTAATCCACTTTGCATTACTGATTCCTCTAAAAAACGTAAGGTCTGGGGAGGTATCCATGCTTATGCTGTTGCCTATCCTCGTATGATCTTGTGGATTGTATAACAGCGTCCATCGCAGATCCCGGGCAACTTGCCAAAGCCGATTGCCCTTTGGGCTGGCTCGAATATAACCCCACTCCGGGTGAGGCGCATTGAAATCTCCTACCACTATAAGCGGAGCGTGAGCTGCTAACCGTTGAGTTTGAATCAGGAGTTGTGGCAAGCCCAATCCTTTATCTTTTGGAGAACTATACACATTAAGTAAAAACAGACTCTTCTCATACTTTCGTTTAGGCAAAATTTCAAGCAAAACATAGTCTTCCCTGCTGCTATCTACGGAATGCTGAATGGCAGTGATGTTGCGGTGGACTAGCACAGCTGTGAAGACGCGTGATACGCCCCTTGAATCAATTCCTGGCGCTGTAAATGCCTTAAATCCAGGTAATTTTACGGAACCACTAGCCTCCTGTAAGGCTATTATGTCTGGTTTACTGTCCAGATTTTGTACGTGCAACTGCAGGTTACCCCGCTTTTGACGAAAGCCCCTGCAGTTCCACTGCCAAACCTTAATTTGCTGGCGAGGCGCCATGATGAGGCACCAGGTTGTATAATGGCACTTTTCCACCAACGGGAGGCAGTCTTGCCTCCAATAGAGTATGAAGCTGCTGAATTATGCTTATGACCTGGGTTTGGGAATCGCTAAATTCAGTGGAGAGCATGCCGAGACGCTCCTCTTTTGTGTCTAATCTGGCTTCGATCTTTTCGACTCGAGCCTCCAACCTATCCTGTCTTTTCCCTTGTTTGCCTACTTTATCCGCCAGTGTTGTTACATCCGACTTAAGACTAATTACCTTAAAAACAGGCTGTGGCATGTTTACTGGTGAAGTTTCGGCTAATCGTTTTGCGTTAGCTACCTCATCCCCCGGCAGTGGTCTCTTCACTGTCCCCCGATTCTACACTTCCATAGCTGCACTCTCCTGTACGCGAGCAGACGCCTCTTGCGTCGCTTTCTGTAGGCATTGCACTGCTGGTGCCTGTGTCCCCTGCCGTTAGTCGTTTCTAAGTGCGCGTTCCATCTCTGCAATTTTGTTTTCCATTCTTTTAATCAAGTCTCCCTGTCGCTGAACCAGCGCTGCTAACTCCCTCTCTCGAGCGGTTTCGTCCTGGGAGGCCGTGCTTGACAAGCTCACCTTTTTGTTGGTGTCGCGTGCACAGCTGTTGGTACTGGATGCTCGTCCACCATCTTGGCCGCCCCCGTGCCCTGGCAATGGCGGGAAGGAACTCGACCGGTCCCTGCTTTTGCTTCTGCCTTCTTTACCCCTCGGTGACCGCTCCGTGGCCCTCGAGGACTGTTTATCGTTGCCAGCTTCGCTCTCTCTTTCGATGCTCTGCTGCCGGCCTGTCGGTGGCTTGCGAGCCAGGCGAAACTTGCAGTTCCGGCTTCCTGTGTGATGCGCACCATGGCACACGATGCAGTCCGGCGTGCACATAGGTGGCTCTCCTTTTGGCGGGGCAGGATGGTCCTTCCCGCAACGGTGACATAGGTTGCTCTTCGGACGATAGCAAACGTCCGCTCGATGTCCAACTCGTCTGCAGTTGTAGCAGGTCTCGACTAAATTTCTGTCCGGGATCACAGCGTACAGACAGTTCCAGTAAGTAATCTGCCGGGGTATGCGTTTTCCCCCGAACGTAATCTGAATCGCCTTTGACTTTCCCAGAGGTCTCGCGTCCAGAATGTCTATGCCTTCATTCTTCTTCAGGAATCCCGCCCGAACTTCTTCCACTGGGCATCCATCATAAGCATTGTAAATCACTCCCCGCACGGAGTTCTCCAACGGCGCCACGAACGCCGAAACCGGCAGGTCACGATCACCCAGCTTGAGCGTCTTCACAGACGCATATGCCCCACTGCGATTTATGCACGGTGTGCACACCGTCACTCGTTAGACGCGCTGCTGCTCTCAGTGCACATCCGAGTTCTCTCGCTGTCACAACACTCAAGTCCCAGTTCTGGGGCCTGTACACAATCTTGAAATCCGTGGCTGGCAACTTGAGAAACGGTCCGCGTTTTTTTCCATACCGGCGCTTTCCCCCGCTTGACTTGCTGCGCTCCGTGCATCTTGCGCCCGTCGCTGCCGGCCTGCGTCTCACAAGGCTTACTCTTGGCGTTGTCGCCATGCTGAGTCTTCTTAAATCGGTCCTGTGCCTTCAGCACTGGAACCCACTCTCCCGCTTCAAAATCTTCGGGTGCTATAGTCTCCCCTTCGACGTAGTATTCCATCTTCAGCCCAACAAGGCCCACGGTCACCGGGCGCAAGTCAAACGCCGGGCGACGCGGCCCAGGCCAGGCTTGGCCTAGGAGATAGGCCTAGCCTTGCCACCGCGGGGTTGATAGGAAAATCTCGGAAACTCCAAAAACGGGGACAAACTTGCCTAAACGAGTGGTGTCCGTAGGTACAGGGCAACCTCCTGCAGACGAGCCCACTGACAGCAAGTCCAGAAAAAAGCGCGTCCGCCGATAGTCGGTCACCGGGCCGGAGCTCATGCGAAACACGTCCGCACAGCGTCTCACTCCATCCGCCTCTCCCCTATACAAAATGGAGGAAGCGAACCAGAAAATTGACGGGTAAATACTTAGAAAAGAGCAGGGGGCCAAACCAAAAAGAACTATCGGTTAAGAAGGTAAAGGCAGCGGAAACCGATATGTTGAGAATCGGTATTATTAAAAGTCCGCTCTAGAGATATATTGAACTTTTAAACAGGAAATTGTTCCGGAAAGGATCTAGATAATATTCCGGGTTGTTCTGCACTGTTTGAGGCGAGGACGGGAGTATTGCGAACCAAGACATATCGGGCGAACACGAAGGGGTAGACAGGGTGTATAGTGCGTGTGGAGAGGAGGAGGAAACTGGCGAACACTTGATAATGGTCTCTAAAGAGCTTCACCCTATATTTCAAGATGGTGGCGCAGAGTTCTTCAAAGCACAGTGACTCAAGGAAAGGGAGGGCAAAACAGACTTTAAGTGGGTAGAAATAACTAGAACGAGGTTGTCTGATTGGTGGCTAAAATCAAGGCACGGGTGAAAATAAATCTTTACTGCAATGTACCAGTCCTCAACTTCACTAATTAAAGGGAAAAAAAGATACACCTAGTTTTCACTAAGTATTACGGTTAGGTGGCGTTAGCCACCGCCCGATCTAAAGGGTACAGCCATATCAATCCATCCATCCATCGAAAAGGCAAGGGTTTTCCGCATGATGGAACAGCCGTAAACACTTCGAAAATTCGCCCCATGGATGGATGGATGGATGGATGCTATGAGCGTCCCCTTTATAACGGGGTGGTGACAAGTATGCCACCAGGCTCGACAAAAAAAAAACCTTTTTTCTTTTTTGATGTTGGCCTAATGCCTCTACTTCAATAAATTCTATCTTAATGGAAAAAAGGAAAATTTTCAGCTTAAGTTCTCTGCCATTTACGGCACACTGTCCATATTTTATTTTTCCAATATTTATTTTTGTTCTTTCTCTCTAATTTTCTGCCACCAATACTCTAACCGTCTCTTACTTATTTCAATCGCGGGTGTGTTCAGCTTTCCATTGTTGTCCCTAAAACCCAAGGCTTCCTGTAGGCTCGTGCCCAAACGTACACCTGGGTGGATATCTCCACATTCAATCAGAACATGCTCCGCCGTTTCCTTATCTTTCCCGCAGCATGTGCATTGTTCTTCTTCTTTACTGAATCTTGCTTTATAACTACGCGTTCTAAGGCAACCCGATCTCGCTTCAAACAGTAAAGCGCTTCCCCTTGAATTATCGTAAAATGCCTCCCTCCTTATTTCATTTTTGCCCTTTCGGTAGTTACCCAAAGCCGGTTTTTTCTCCATAGCTGCCATCCAGTAAATCCTCTCCGCCTCCCTGACTTTTCCCTTAACGCTCTTTGTTGACATATGGCTTACAATACCAGCCGTATATTTACTAGTGAGTCTTCTAGTTCTTTTTCTCCACTGTGTGTCCACGCTCTTCCTATACAAATAACGGAACACCTTCTCTGCCCATCTACTCTCCTTCATATTTCTTAGCCTTTCTTCGAACCTTATTTTGCTCTGCGCTTCCCTCGCCTCAAAACCTGCCCACCCCATATCGCCCTTTACAGCCTCGTTTGTCGTCTTCCCGTGAGCTCCCAACGCGAGGCGTCCCACAGTCCTTTGATTTACATCCATTCCCGATTGCACCTCTGCCCTCATGCACACCACTGAGTTCCCAAAAGTAAGCCCTGGAACCATTACACCCTTCCACAGACCTCGAAGCACCTCATACCTATTGTATCCCCACAACGCTCTGTGCTTCATTATTGCCGCATTCCTCTTTCCTTTTGCTGCCGAGGCTTTTTCCTGTACCTCCATGTATCTATCACTCTCATTTACCCATACTTCAAGGTACTTGTATTCACTTACCCTCGGTATTTCTTGGCCTTGTATGGACACCGTCTGATCACAGGGATCATTGAATACCATCAATCCACACTTCGTTACACTGAATCCTAGTCCAAGAGCTTCACCTTCCCTTCCGCATATATTCGCCAGCTGCTGTATATCATCTCGACTGTCCGCAAATAAGACGATATCGTCCGCATAAAATAAACCTGGAAGCTTCTGCTCAATCATCATGCCGCCCTGTTTGTGTGACAGATTAAAACCAATGTTGCTACCTTCTAGCGCTTTTTCCATACTCACCATGTACAGCATGAATAACAGCGGGGACAAAGGACATCCCTGTCTCAGACCCTTGCTAACCTCAACGTTCTCTTTGCTACGCATTCCTTCCCACTCTATGCAAACTGTATTTTCTCGGTATATCTCCCTCAAAAGCTGTATACAGTCGTCGCCCATGCCCATTCCTTTCAATATATCCCACAAAATTTCCTGATTAACGTTGTCGTATGCCCCAGTGATGTCTAGAAAAGCCACGTACAAGGGCCTATTCTCTATTTTAGATATTTCTATACACTGAGTGAGACCAAACAGGTTATCGTCTAACCGCCTGTCGACTCGAAATCCGTTCTGAAGTTCTCCCAAAATATCGTTATGTTCGGCCCATGTTTCTATTTTCATTTTTACTGCTTGCATCGCCAACCTGTATAGTACCGATGTAATGGTTAGTGGTCTATACGAGCGAATCTTGTCCTTTTCTCCCTTGCCTTTATAGATTAAGTTCATTCTACTTTGTCGCCAACTGTCCGGTATTTGTCCGTCCTTTAGGCTTTTTTCTACTGCTTTTAACAATGCTTCTTTAGTGTTATGTCCTAGTTCGTTAATGAGGCTAACGGGAATCCCATCTAAACCCGCGGCAGTGCGCTTTGGAATTTTTCCTTCGGCCTTTTTCCAGTTGAAATTATCAAGTACTAGCTCTTCCTCTGTTGCTTTCTCCGCCACACTTTTACTCACCGGGGAGATCCCCTGGACGCTCTTTTGAAACGAATCGGCTGTTACCTTTTGGATGTAACCTAGCGCTTCGTACCCTTCCAATTGATTTCCTCCTTCATCTAGAATATGTTGTTGCGTTGTGACAGACTTCCTACCTAGCGCCTTTATGTGGCTCCAAAAAATCCTAGGCGCGGCCTCCTTTTTTTCGTGTATCTCTGTCATCCAGCGTTCACTTTCACCTTTAATTTTTGCCTCTACCAATTTCTGTACAAGGGATTTTTTCTCTAAATATATTTCCCATATTTTTTTGACTTCGTCCTGCGGCCGCTTCTCCTTTTTTGCCTTTATATGCTCCCGTGATGCTTCTCGTCGTTTCTCGATCGCCTCCCGGATTTCCTTGTTCCACCAACTTTTTGGCTTCCTTTTTCCTTTGCAGCAAACAGTTTTCTTCTCTTTCCCTATCTCCTTCGTCATTAGATGTAACAGCTCACTATACCCCCAGTCCTTGCCTGGTATTTCGCCTACTTCTTCCTCGACTCTTGCGGCTATATTTATTATTTGTTTGTCATTTAAATACGAGCTGCCAGACTTTGATTCCATGCTCATATTTTCAGTTTTGTATCCCATTTGTAATGTTATTCGTTTATGATCACTACCCAAGCTGTTAATGCCTTCCTCGTCTATCCTCATTTCTGTCAGTTTGTGGTAAATTCCTTCAGTCATGAGACAATAATCAATACTTGATTGCTTGTTTCCGACTTCTCATGTGATCTGGCCGTCACATTTAGGCCCCGTGTTAACTATCTCCAGACTATGTTGCTCGCAAAGATCTAGTAATAACTTCCCATTGGTGTCTGAATATCCGTCAAAGTCATGTATGTGGGCATTCATGTCCCCTAGAAGGATGATTTCGGCCCCATTACCAAATTCCTTAATATCCGCACTCATGCAATCCACTATCTCCTGATTCTTTTCTCTGCAATTATTCCCCGTCCACAAGTAGGCTACCCCTAGCCACGTTTCCTTTCCACCTACTGTGCCCAGAACCCAGAGGTGCTCTGCACACGTCTGTTTCACTCTAACCCATTTGGCTCCGCGATGAATTAGCATTCCTACACCCCCACCTTTCCTTTCCGATATTGTCCTGTTACACCCTTCCCAAACATAATTTTCAATATGTGGTGGCTCTTCCAAGTCTCTAAGGTGTGTTTCTGTAACCGCATACACGCCTATCTGTTCTTTGTTTAACTGCTCCTCAATCTCTAACCATTTTGCCTTTCTTCTGCCACCCTGCATGTTTATGTAACTAATTGCAACACGCGCCTTTTTCCTTTTTCTTTTACCTTTTTTCTGGTTTTTCGCAATTCTACCTGTCAAAGCGTCCTCCTGGTTGTTTTCCCTGTTACGAGCTACCCCCGACTCCGAAGGGCCCGTGAGCCCCCCAAAAAAGCTACTGCGCGTCCTGCCAGTCGCCAGCCCACCTCGTGTCCAAGCCTCTTATCGAAATGAATCTTGTCTCTTTGGAATCCACCCCACCTGTGCACTTCCCTGTTTAAATCCACTACCTCGAAACCCTTCTCTCGACTAATTCGCCATATCTCTTTGTTTGCGTCGACAACCGCTCTTTGCAGGTTGACGTTGCGTACTGGTACTTCCGGTACTGTGCATACTACAATTTGCACCTGGGGGGACACGGCGCGCATGTCATCCACCCCTTTCGCCAAGGTCGTCGCTAGTCCTGACGATTCTTTTTTCAGGACGTCATTTAGCCCTCCTGCAATTACAACGAGGTTACGATTGTTAGCTTTAGCTGCGAGTTGTTCACCCGCTTGACTCATTACTGTCCCCAGCGTTTGTCCTGGGAACGTCCCTATCGCAACTCTCTTGTCGCCTTTCACCCTTTCTTTGATTGCCGCTGCGCATCGGACTAAATTTGAGTCACCGGCGATGATGACCTGTTCAGACATTCCTTCTGAAACCTGCACCTGGCTGCTGACTAGGTGACTAGCGTGAGTCACGGCTGCTGGTTTGCTCCCTCCCTCCCTCAAAACTACTTCCCGGTAGCTGGGCCCTGTGGCCAATGTATCTGCCTTTGTCATGCCTGTTTCCTTCATCTCTCCCGCACGGGGGGTCGTCGCCATAATGCTTCCGCCGTCACCTGCGTCTTCGTTCCCTTTCACGACCTTCGATAGGCCCTTCTCGGCTGACGGGAGCCTTTCTTCCATGGCTGACGTTTTCTCTCGCTCCTTCGCCAATGCATTCTCCAGCTCTGCGATTTTTTCCATGAGCCCACTCTGGACCGCCATCATATTTTTCATTTTCTCCTCGAACTCGCACTGTCTACACTTGGCGTCATCTTCTGCTTTATCCTCCGCACTAACTTCCACCTTCCAACCTACCCCGCACTCTGAACACTTTACGGTCTTTTTGACCATGGCTAGCTCAGTTTACCGATGCCCACGTGTTAGAAAACTGTACTAAAATACACTGGTCTAAGCCAAAAAGAACCACAATAATAAATAAATACGCTACACTTCACAGCACCTGCGCATGCACGTGGTCGGTCTACGCGCAGACCTCAGCCACGCGGTGGCTGGAGAAAAAAAAGACACAGTACAAAATACCAAAAAAAACGTACACCGTAATAGACCTAATCAAGCTTTACGCTAGCGCCTTACGTTCTCATAACGCTACAGACAGAGGCAAGCTGGAAACATGCAAAAACACTTATCTGTAGCTGTCATTCCGGAGCTCTCCAAAAACACGTCCGACCTCTACCACCACTTCCGTCGAGTCCCATGTCTTTGCTTCAAACGACCACCAAGCGGGCAATCTTGGGGGACTTAACATTGACCTCTCCGAAGCTTCCGCGACGTCTGAATAGGCAGCTCGAGCACCCAACGGAAGTATTTTCTTCGCTACGCCATTGTGTATCTCAAACCCCGTCCCTCGTTACCATGGACTATGGCGGTGGTTGCGCCGTTTAGCCGGAGAGGGACAAAGGCACAGCGGTGAGCATGGCTGAAAATTAGGTGCAGGTGTGCAAGTTTAGTGGGTGTCGCTGCGTCATTAGCGCGCGCGTCACCAGCACGTCACCTCCAGAGATGAACCAATGGCGCGCGAGCAATCCTGACGCTGGCGTCCTCCTCACACTCTTTCTTCTCTCTCTTTCGTGTGATGCGGGGCCAGCAATTCCAAATACGCCCCCCGGCCTCGTTGTCCGTGGCCCTCGTCGGCACCGGACAGGCAGTTTCATGGAAGGAGCAGGGTAGGCAGAGGAAGCTGCAGGGCGCCGTTTCTAGGGAACGCGTCAGGCAAGCGAGGAAGGGGGTTGCCACGCTTAGCCGGTTTCGCTTCTTGGGAAGACGTGTTACCAGGGGCGGCGCCAGGGGGGGGGGGCAAGGGTGGGCTGGAGCCCCTCCAAAATTCTCGCCTGCCCCCCCCCCCCCTATGCCCACCCAAGTGCCCGGAAGCATATATTGAAAACCTAGTAGGAGCAGAGCTAGCTTGCCCCCCCGGAGGAACTCACTTTTCGTGGTTGCCCCCCAGTAAAAACATTCTGGCGCCGCCCCTGCGTGTTACCAAGAAGGAAGGGGCGGGGGATGTCACGCCGAGCGCGACCTTACCCGCAACATTTCAGCAGAGCTCTTCTGGTGTTCGTGATACCCATATTGCTCACAGCATCGTCACACAACTGTATATCAACTCGTTATATAAAACATACGCGACTGTTCAACACACATGTGTGCGCGTGTAACATTTGTAATACATGTGTTTCGCATTGTTGCCTAACGTTTTTCTCAACAGAAAAATTACACCACAGCCACCTTCCATCCACCTGATTCGCATGACATCAATTCGCATGGTACTTGGGATCTGCTAGTTTTTATTCGTTTATGTTATTTGCACATTTCCCAGTTTTTGCGGTGACAGACCACACTGCTTTTTACCTCACAACCAAGCACACGCGTACATCGACGCCAAAAGGGTGATTACTGTGATGTTAGTTCACTGAAGCTATCGCGTTAAAAGCACCCTCCGATGCACACTGCGTGGGCTGCCAGGCGAAACCAGCTATAGACCAGCAATGTTCCGCTCTACACCGAATAATTCCTGTTTCGAGACATGAAAATCCCATATTTTGGGCATTTTCCCCTGCATACGCTGACATATTTCTCAGCATATTTTCCTGCAAATTAGTTGTATTATGCACTTGCCCCTTGACACACATTGAAATCATGGCTAAGCAACCGTGTTCCTGCAAAGAGTGATTTTCTTAACTCGTGTGCTGTAAGTACTCCGCAGATAGTAACCTTGGATCCCACACCATGAGGAACTAGAAGATGCATCCCATCAATATCAAACTAATCTCAGGGGCCATGTTTGCATGCAGCATGCGCAGAGCGGATTGTAGAAGCCGAAGGCGCCTTCTCACCACAATGAATTGGTCCTTACAGGTGCATTGAACTATTTCCGAAACTACCTGCCACAACCCAACGATTCCCTTTCTCCCGTTTGTCGAAATGATTAATGAACACGTGACCAGAAATCACAAATCGCAACACCCGCGAAAGGGGCATTGGGAGCGGGATGAGCGCGACGTCGTAAAGAAAATTAACGCCGTAATTTTTTTTCCTGTTACAGTAGTCAAAGTATTTGCAATGCCCACAGGCTATACGTGGCACGCCGTGCAATCCAAGATGGCTGTGGCAGGAGGGTCAGCCCGTAAACTCGCAGAGAAAAAGATAGGACGCACTGAAGTATACGCCCCGTGCCGCTTTCATCAGTTGAACTCTTTGTCATCAAATAAATGTATATTGTACCAAAGTACTTTCATAAACGATAGGAACCGCCAAATGTTCGCTACCTCATTTTTGTTTTGCCGCAGAGCGCAAAGTGGTGTCAGCTGATCAACTGTGCATCAACGATGCCTTTTGTAATCCTGTGCGTGCTACAGAAAACAGTACGAACTAGGAGTGACGTATTAACTGAAGGGTACTCCGAGGCAATTGGCACCGAGCCTGCCTGACCGATTTGCCGCAGTTGTAGGCCGCTAGCGAGTAGCGCGCCATCGCGGCTGCACGTGATCGAATGTTTAACTTGGTAATGGTTTGCAAGTATGTTACATTGTCGTCATTACTTGCGCTGTCAGCAATGTGGAGTTACTTTTTCAACGGAATAGAAGCATTTTATTTGACTTTCCCTGAAGCAGCGGTAGTGGCGCAGCCATGGTCAGACTCTAACCGTGCACAATTCACTGTACTAGGACATTGCAGGTTCCATCACGCGCAAAAATGAGCCGAGATGAGACTTTCTCCAGCATATGAGCCCCCAAAACTACCCTGCCCCCAATTATCTATTCCCTGGTAGGGAGTGAACTAAGCACATGCCGTCGTAAAGCGCCCTGCTTAATTACTGAGTTGATAAACGACATGACGAAGTTTGAAGTCACGTGGTTACAAACTCCCTACGTGTTTCGAAAACCCTTTTTTGGTCCTGACGTGCGTGCGTGTGTGCATGTACGGGCATCTGTTTGCACGTCAGTGTGAAACACTAGTGCTTTGTGTGGCTCACCGTGTGAGCATGTGTCGACAGGCAACGAACTTATAAGTGCAGTGAAGATTTGCAACGACCGGATGGTGTTTAGTTTGAAAGTTTCAAGGTATTTCGCACCCTTCAACCACGCTGGACATGGGCCCGATTCCTGAGGACAAGTAGTTCACTTCTGTCTCGGCTTATTTCTTGTTTACAGTGCAGCGTGATTGAAACAAGAATATTGAAAACAATACACACGAACACTTTTTGCAACGTCGTAATTGCGAAAGTTCGTCGAACAACATTGTGATTTGGAAGGCACCGGGGAAGTGCAAAAGAAGTTAACAAACAGAGAGGCGGAATTGTAGTCGTAACTGCACGTTTCTTCGCTCTAACCATTTCACCTCGGTGGTTGAGCTATAGAGCGTGTTGGCGCTGCGCTCCGTAATTGGGCTACATACAATGCACAAGAAAAACTAAGCTTTTATTTTCACCTCAATAAAGGATGTTGTACACAAAATACAATCAAAGAGACCTACGAACATGAAAAAAAAACATTGACGCACGAGGGGACGTGAAGTGCAACTCGCTCCTCGTGAGTTAGCAGCTGATCGTTCATCGTCGTTCTAACTCTCGGTGCTGTTATGACCGGCGTCAGCAGGCGCCATGCTGTCGCTGAGAAGCGTAGCCGGGCCGCGTTCCCACGCCTGGAACTCCAGTTTTCTCGGAACCAGCGTCCAGAGATGACGGGGGAGCGGCGCTCTTTTAATCCTCAAACAAGTAGCCGACTCGCCGAATGTCTATGCTCGCCGGCTATTGTCCCTGCTAGCCGGCGGATGAGACGTCCTGTCGCCACGAAGCTGTAAGCCGTTCCGGAGGGGACAACAAAGAGCGTATTCCTTTGAATGAAGCGGCGACCGCCGCCACAAAGTGCCCGGCTAATTGAGCGGACCGTTTGGCGGACCGTTTGATGTCTGCTGTCCGAAGCTTGGGACCCCTCGACCAGCGACATACACGACGAGCAAGAGCCTCTCTGGCGCCACCTTTAAGTGCAGTGATCTTGACTCGAAATTGGATGTTCACGTGCGCCGTGCCTGCTCGTACCTTGCACCGGTTGTGTGTGTGTGATTGGTGTTCCACTGAAGAAGGAGGAGCCCGACAGTGCTTATAAGGACGCCCCAGAGTGCGGGACGTCGCTCTGGACCAAGTAAAGGTTCAACCACCACGTTCGTAGTTTGTGATGGCTCTGAACTGTGTAGCGGTTCAACCACCACGTTCGTGGTTTGCGAACTCTTAACTTCATGCTGTAAATATTTGTATATAGTGACATAAACCCTGTTCTGTTTTTCGCATCCTCCAACGTCCTGCTTCTTCGAAAACCACCGGGATCCGCAACAACTGGTCGGCAGCGCCGGGATTCGAAGCTACAAGTGACAACAACAGTCGGCCCAGGAGAAGCAGCTGGCTCGAGACATGGATCACGTATGGGTGAGTGCTTGGCTTTTCCTTTGAGTGAACCAGGTTCTAAAAGAGGGTTAAATTTTAGAACTGGTAGTTAACTTTGCCGAAAGACTCAGTTTCGCCGTTTCGGAAAGTTATTTTGGAAGTAGCGAGCACTCAGTACGATCATGGACTTACGGGAGCTGCAGAAGTCAGATTTGTTGCTGTTGTGTGAGGAATTGGGGATCGATACAAAGGGTTTGGCACGAAAACCCATAATCATTCAAGCGATTAATGATTTGGGGGCTGATGATGAGGAACTAAGTGAAGAATGGGACCTCATCATCGAAAGAAAACTAAGAGCAGCTCAGATGGAAGGAAAGAGTGAAGACGAAAGAGAAAGCCTCAAGCTAAAGTTTTTCACACAAGACTATGAGTTGAGTAAGAGGTTGGGACTCCAGCGAGGAGTACTTCTCGAAAAGGAGGCAGTGTTCGAGATGTCTAGGTACATGCAGCCATATGAGGTATCATGGGATATGGGCCTGTATCTTAGACTATTTGAACGAAAGTGTAGTGAACTGAAGTGTGAGCGAGACATGTGGTCTCACAAGCTACTCACGGTTCTGCCCTGCGAGGCAGCGGATGTTGTTGCGCGACTCAGTGAGCAGCACGCGAACAACTACGAAGTTGTTAAATCAGAGCTAATCAGAAGATTCGGAACTTCTGTTAGCCAAAAGAAAGAAAGACTCGCACCGGAGTCTGAAAGCGAGGCGCGTCACAAAGCGCTGGACGTTGAAGCGCGTCATGAAGCGCTTGAAACAGAGATCGCGCCAGAGAAAGGCCCGCGTATTCTCGAATGCATCGATGTAGAGCATGCAGAGAACGAGGCCTTGGCCGGTCTCGAGGTAGGGACGATGTCGAAAGACGCTCCTTGCGTGGATGAGGAGGGTGCCAGCAGCCCTGATGGGCCCAGTAAGAGGCTGGAAACCTTCTTCATGCCTCAAGAGGACCTTTCGACATTGTCAAAAGTAGGCATGGTTAGCGCAGTGGCTGATGAGAGCAAGAACGCCACGCTTCAGCAGTGCAGCCCTATTATCGAGGTGTTTTGCAAACATCGCAGAAAAAGGAAGAAGCGGAGGCGTTCGTCACTGCGCAAGCCTAGGTCGGGCCCTACTCCGTCCCAACAAAGAAAGGGTAGGCCACTAATCCGTTTAAGGAAACGTCAATGGTGGCGTTCCGGTAAGCACAAGCGGCGAGCCAGGTGCAGAGGGAGGAAACGAGGTACGCCACCCAAACGAAGCACGCGGTTCTGTTTAACAACTTCGGGAAAGCGGCTTTTGCCGAAGGGTCAGAGTCGAAAGGGCAGAGTGGCTAAATACCGCATAGGCGAGAACACAAAAGAAAAATGGCAAAGGCTTCCCCTCTGCTTCTGGTACCCCTTTCACATTACCGAAGAAAGCCGGCCGAAGTGCAGAATGAGGCGTGACGGCAGGACACAGCCTAGCGGTTGCACGTTTTGTAGCCTCCGGCGTGCTCGAAATCCGCCGGGACCGCGGCCCCATCGTGTGCGATTCAAGCGATTCTAATTGAGAAAAGGGGGCGGTCAGTTTGAGTAATTTTGGTGCGTGCGTGTAAATTGTGTCACTCAGTATTGCATTGGAGATGCAGATTTGAGCCAATTTTAATTTTGTAAGTAATGTAATGCGGTGTAAATTTTTGAAAAGGAAAACCGCCGAACTAAAGGCTGAAAATTGAAGTTAGTTAAATGATGAGTGCGAAAATTTCCATAAGGTAAAAACCGAGAAAATATGTTATTTTTCTCGTTTGTTTTAAAAGGTTTAGTGTTATATCGTATGCCTTCACTGTCAAGTGGATTTGGAGTGAACGAGCACTTGAAGGAAGATGTTAACACAGACCAAATGATTCGTAAAATGATTAGGTTTGGCGCGACACGGTAGAGTTTCCGTTGCGCGCATTGAGAATCTTATTGCACGGTTTTGGAAAAAGAAACCTATGCAATTGCTTTTTAGGTGTTTTTATCTAGAATTACTTTTGTGTTGTACACGTTGTGTTACAACGTAACGTTTGAATGAACATTAAGACAAACTGTGAGGGATTATGCGTCTGGTTAACAGTACCATGTATTTTGCAATGCTGTAGAAATGTGAGTAATTGAACGCTCAGGAGAGCCCAGTGAGTTTTACTCAGAGGCATTAGCATGGACAGTTTACATTAACCAGATGAACCTGCCAGAAAGCAGTGCTTGTCTGCTATGTTTTTGCTGTTGTTCTTCTTTGAAGAATGATTGATCTAGTGATCATGAGCAGATCATCAAGCTTTCCCTAAACGTTGAAGTAGACCGTTAGGTCACAGTGTAGTTTAGGGTTTTGGGAGGCTGGTGAGTTTACTGTATCAGTAGTAGACAATTATTGGTACACGTAAACAAAAACAGACATTAGGACAATCTTAGCGCTCACTGAATCCGGAACCGAACCGATGCTCTCAGCGGGACAGAACCGATGAAAGCAGTCAGCGACGAAAAGAAGGAGACAGCCGTTTTATATCAGGACGACAATGGTATCAAGCAAAGCTGCGCGTTGCTTGCGCCAGAATTTGGGCTCTCGTGAGATAACGTACTGCGCTTCAGGAAAGGAGTGCGCCTGCATTGTGTAGAGCATTCATCAGTGGCAGTGTTATCTCAGGGGAGGGCTAAATTTAAAGTAGATACAGGCCATTGTCCCCTTGGCTGCAAACCATGACATCGAAGAACAGTCGCCTTGTGAGGCGGAGTTTGATTCTTCGAAAATATCATTTTGGCATTAGGAAAAGGGCAAATTGAATGGAAACGCTGGCGTGCTCCGTCGCTCTTTCTAAACCATTCTGGAGTGCTCTTGGTGTATCAAAATTGATATTTTAGTTTTTTTTTGTCGTGCATCTTATTATGTAAATTTGTAAGGTAGCACGTCTGGTTTTTCAGCTCAAGTGAGTCCTGAGAGTTCTGAGAGTGAGCTTTTGTTAAAGCTAGTAATTAAAATTGGTTTGTCATCCCTCTTTTGGCTTGGTTTGTTCGAAGGGGGCCGAGTGCTTGCTTGTGCATGTGGTCCAGTTGCAGAAACGGTGTCGAAGATTCGGCCTTTACTCAGACCATGCCACAAGCGAAGACGAGTTCTTGGGATTCGACTACGGACCCTTTCGTCGTCCCTGCGAGCAGCAGTGTTGACCGCTGCCCTCCGTGACTCATCTGGCGAGGGGGAAGCTGTTATGACCGGCGTCAGCAGGCGCCATGCTGTCGCTGAGAAGCGTAGCCGGGCCGCGTTCCCACGCCTGGAACTCCAGTTTTCTCGGAACCAGCGTCCAGAGATGACGGGGGAGCAGCGCTCTTTTAATCCTCAAACAAGTAGCCGACTCGCCGAATGTCTATGCTCGCCGGCTATTGTCCCTGCTAGCCGGCGGATGAGACGTCCTGTCGCCACGAAGCTGTAAGCCGTTCCGGAGGGGACAACAAAGAGCGTATTCCTTTGAATGAAGCGGCGACCGCCGCCACAAAGTGCCCGGCTAATTGAGCGGACCGTTTGGCGGACCGTTTGATGTCTGCTGTCCGAAGCTTGGGACCCCTCGACCAGCGACATACACGACGAGCAAGAGCCTCTCTGGCGCCACCTTTAAGTGCAGTGATCTTGACTCGAAATTGGATGTTCACGTGCGCCGTGCCTGCTCGTACCTTGCACCGGTTGTGTGTGTGTGATTGGTGTTCCACTGAAGAAGGAGGAGCCCGACAGTGCTTATAAGGACGCCCCAGAGTGCGGGACGTCGCTCTGGACCAAGTAAAGGTTCAACCACCACGTTCGTAGTTTGTGATGGCTCTGAACTGTGTAGCGGTTCAACCACCACGTTCGTGGTTTGCGAACTCTTAACTTCATGCTGTAAATATTTGTATATAGTGCCATAAACCTGTTTGTTTTTTCGTATCCCCATCTTGTAAGCGCTCGTTTCCTCAACCCGAAGCTACACCACGCTACCACAGCACCCCGGGATCACAACAACTGGTGATCAGCGGAGGGATTCCCAACAGTGCATTGACAACCTTCTACGTCTAGCGAAAAATCCTCGGCGTCACGATGGTTTCTTTTAACATCAGTGCTGAAAGCAGCCCCGCCGCGGTGGTCTAGTGGCTAAGGTACTCGGCTACTGACCCACACGTCGCGGGTTTGAATCCCGGCTGCGGCGGCTGCATTTCCGATGGAGGCGGAAATGTTGTAGGCCCGTGTACTCAGATTTGGGTGCACGTTAAAGAACTCCAGGTGGTCGAAATTTCCGGAGCCCTCCACTACGGCGTCTCTCATAATCATATAATGGTTTTGGGACGTTAAATCCCACATATCATCAGTGCTGAAAGCAACCTTACGAATTTTCTTCCGCCGAACTACTTCGACAACACCAACACCGCGTCACTCACCACGTTTACCTGGACGCGTAGAACATTTCGCTCTGAAATGCATTTACAAACTAATTGCTTGCAGTCTGCTGCCATCTATCAACGAACGTAAAAATGAAGCAGCGCCACGTTGGCCATGGTTTGAAAGAGCGAATCGCGAGCGTGCGCGACTTCCATCGTAGAATAAATGTTATGGGATTCGTGCACTACGAACGCACTGACGAATACTCAACGCCGTAAAACAAGGTGAGTTCCAACTGCAAATGTCAGACGATAACATTCAACTACTTGCGTGGCTACAGAAAATCTCGCAAAGCTGATATGTGTACTCAGTGGCCTATAATCGGAAGCATGAATTGTCACAGTTTTCTCTCCACGGAGTCTTCACGTCTCGATAGAACTAATCAGATTCATCGTCTCACGGACGATCTGGTTTATTCACTGATGCACGAAACGTGCAAAGTCGTTAGTGTTAGTTTTTTACTAACGTGTTAACACTAAGGCTAGCACAGCCCAACTATAACAAGGGAGCGTCTTCCTGGTGTTCACTCATCATCCTCGAGAGGACGCCCCTGAAATCCGGTTGACGGCGCGACAGTATGTGGGCATTGGGATTCATCATCATCAGCCTGACTACGTCCACTGCAGGACAAAGGCCTCTCCCATGTTCCGCCAGTTAACCCGGTCCTGTGCTTGCTGCTGCCAATTTATACCAGCAAACTCCTTAATCTCATCTGCCCACCTAACCTTCTGTCTCCCCCTAACCCGCTTCCCTTCTCTGTGAATCCAGTTAGTTACCCTTAATGATCAGCGGTTATCCTGTCTACGCGCTACATGCCCGGCCCATGTCCATTTCCTCTTCTTTATTTCAACTATGATATCCTTAACCCCCGTTTGTCCCCTAATCCACTCTGCTCTCTTTTTGTCTCTTAAGGTTACACCTACCATTTTTCTTTCCATTGCTCACTGCGTCGTCCTCAATTTAAGCTGAACCCTCTTCGTAAGTCTTCAGATTTCTGCTCCGTAGCTAAGTACCGGCAAGATGCAGCTGTTATATACCTTCCTCTTGAGGGATAGTGGCAATCTACCTGTCATAATTTGAGAGTGCTTGCCGAATGTGCTCCACCCCATTCTTATTCTTCTAGTTACTTCAATCTCGTGGTTAGGCTCTGCGGTTATTACCTGCCCTAAGTAGACATAGTCTTTTACAACTTCAAGTGCACTATTGCCTATCTCGAAGCGCTCCTCCTTTCCGATGTTGTTGTACATTACTTTTGTTTTCTGCAGATTAATTTTAAGACCCACCTTTCTGCTCTCCTTGTCTAACTCCGTAATCATGAGTTGCAATTCGTCCCCTGAGTTACTCAGCAATACAATGTCATCGGCGAAGCGCAGGTTACTAAGGTATTCTCCATTAACTCTTATCCCTAACTGTTTCCATTCTAGGCTTCTGAAAACTTCCTGTAAGCACGCGGTAAATAGCATTGGGGAGACTGTGTCCCCCTGCCTTACACCCTTCTTGATTGGTATTTATTTATTTATTTATTTATTGAAAATACCTTACAGGCCAGAAGGCATTGAGTAAGGGGGGTTACAGTGAAAAATCGCATGTAAATTTCAAAATAAATACGGTACAATGTCGGTTAGTAATAACAAAAAAAAATTAACAAAGCAATAAGTCAGCAATACGTAAACATGGCGATGAAGTATATAAGAACACTCCGTAACATAAAAACCCTCGGAAAAGAAGTAAAAGAACGTCAAGAT
This sequence comes from Rhipicephalus annulatus, assembly GCA_013436015.1. Classification (NCBI taxonomy): domain Eukaryota; kingdom Metazoa; phylum Arthropoda; class Arachnida; order Ixodida; family Ixodidae; genus Rhipicephalus; species Rhipicephalus annulatus. The sequence continues at coordinate 64,042 of WOVY01011318.1, read as the reverse complement.
GAAATATTAAGGAAATGCGTCTGAACTTTTTGCCGAAACGTGTTGGGGTTGCTATCAGAGGCGATAACGTCGGGAAGATCATTCCACATGCGGATGGCTTGTGGTAGTGCGGATGTGTTGAACGCGTTCGTGTTTCCAAAAATGCGAGTGAAGCTGAGATGGTTATGTAATCTGCGTGACGTGTAGAGCGGGCGTTGAAGGTGCAACGACGATGTTTTGTTACTGTAGACGTACTTATGAAATAGGCATAACAAGGACACGTGACGACGAACATTTAATGCTTGGAGGGAATGATGAAGTTTAAGCTGAGTCACACTGGAATTGATGTCATAGTTTCTAGAAATGTAACGGGTGGCTCTGTTCTGGATTGTTTCCAGCATGTTAATTTGATACTGAGCGGAAGGGGACCAAACAGATGAGGCATATTCAAGTTGCGGGCGGACGAAAGTTAGGTATGACATTTTGCGAATGTTAGTGGGACAACGACGAAGGTTTCGGCGTAAATACCCCAATGTTTTGGAGGCTTTTGCACAAACGTTAGTGATGTGATCAAACCAGGAAAGCCCTGGTGTAAGGTGGATGCCAAGATACTTGTAAGAAGTCGCCGTGGAGAGCCTGTCACATTGCATATGGTAAGTGAAGTTAGATATGACCTGTTTACGTCCAAAAGAAACAACTTTACACTTATTAGTATTCAACCTCATAAGCCAAGTGCTGCACCAGTTAGAAATAGTGTTCAGATCATCTTGAAGGATGGAGTGATCGTTAGGACAGTTTATAGGTCTGTAGAGCATGCAGTCATCAGCGAAGATTCTGATATGCGATGATATGTTAGTTGGGAGGTCGTTGATGTAGATAAGAAAAAGTAATGGGCCAAGAACGCTCCCCTGTGGGACGCCAGAAGAGACATACGAAGAGGGAGAGGAAGAATTATTAACGATTGTGAACTGCTTGCGAAGTGACAGAAAATTGCGTAGCCAAGATAAAGTGAGGGAGTCTAATCGGAGGGCAGATAATTTTGAAATAAGGCGACAATGGGCGACACGATCGAATGCTTTGGCGAAATCAAGAAATATGCAATCAGTCTGTAGGCCATTATTTATGTTGTAATGAATGTCTGTAGTGAATTCTAGTAACTGTGTTTCGCATGACATGCCCTTTCTGAATCCGTGCTGGTTTGAAAAGAAGAATTTGTTAGTCTCGAGGTGACTGTATACGTGGGAGGCGATTATGTGTTCGAGGAGTTTGCAACATATGCATGTGAGCGAGATTGGGCGATAATTTTTAGGTGAGTTCTTATCTCCGGATTTAAAAATGGGTACTACTTTGGCTATTTTCCAGTCGTCTGGAAGTTTTCCAGACGATAGCGACTGTCGAAAAATGTGGTATAATGTAATGCTAGATATGGAAACAGTATTTTTAATTACCTTAGAGTTGATATCATCTATACCAGCTGATGAGGATGCCTTAATCTGTTTAATTCGACACGCGATACCCTCCACCGTGATTTCAATAGGCTGCATGTATTGGAAGTTGTAATCAGGGATATGTGGTACGTCAGAAGAATCTTCTTGGCTAAATACAGATGAAAAAAAGGTATTAAAAGTAGTGGAGCACTCGTAGTCTGAAAGCGGAATGTTGTTTTCATTAAGTAATGACAACTGGTTGGAACCGTGGTCAGGGGATATGAGGCGCCAGAATTGTTGTTGCTTTCTTTATGAAGCACTATGGTAGCAGTCGATCCCCTGTAGATTTCTTCCAGAATGTTTATATATACTTCATCTACGCCCTGATTCCGCAGTGTCTGCATGACGGCTGATATTTCTACTGAATCAAACGCCTTCTCGCAATCTATGAAGACTATGTATAGTGGTTGGGTATACTCTGAGCATTCCTCTATTACCTGATTGATAGTATGGATGTGGTCAATTGTTGAGTAGCCTGTTCGAAATCCTGCTTGTTCCTTTGGTTGATTGAATTCTAATGTTTTCTTCACTCTGTTAGCAATTACCTTTGTAAATAGCTTGTATACTACAGAGACCAAGCTGATCAGCCTGTAATTCTTCAAGTCCTTGTCATCTCCTTTCTTATGTATTAAGATGATGTTCGCGTTCTTCCAAGACTCTGGTACTCTTCCCGTCAAGAGACACCTCGTAAACAGGGTGGCTAGTTTTTCTAACACAATCTGTCCTCCATCTTTCAGCAGATCTGATGTTACCTGATCCTCACCAGCAGCTTTGCCTCTTTGCATGCTCTCCAAAGTTTTTCTGACTTCTTCTATCATTACTGGTGGGGTGTCATCTGGGTCACTGCTAGTTCTTATAGTATTAAGGTCGTGGTTGTCTCGGCTACTGTACAGATCTCTGTAAAACTCCTCCGCTATTTTAACTATCCTATTCATATTGGTAGTTATTTTGCCTTCTTTGTCCCTTAGTGCATACATCCGACTTGACTATCCCAAGTTTCCTCTTCACTGCTTTGACGCTTCCTCCGTTTTTCAGAGCGTGTTCAATTCTCTCCATGTTATACCTTCTTACATCGCATACCTTACGTCTATTAATCAACTTCGAAAGCTCTGGCAGTTCTATTTGGTCTGTTGTACTTGACACTTTCATGATTCGATGCTTCTTAATTAGGTTCTTCGTTTCCTGGGAAAGCTTGCCAGTGTCCTATCTAACTACCCTGCCTCCAACTTCCACTGCACACTCCGTAATGATACTCGTCAGATTATCATTCATTTTATCTACGCTAAGGTTGGTTTCCTCACTAAGAGCCGAGTACCTGTTCTGCAGCGACACTCTGAATTCCTGTACTTTCTCTCTCAGTGCTAGCTCATTGATTGGCTTCTTGCGTATAAGTTTCTGTCGTTCCTTCTTCAAATCTAGGCGAACTCGAGACCGCACCATTCTATGGTCACTGCATCGTACCATACCAACCACTTCCACATCCTGCACGATTCCTGGGTGTGCACTCATTATAAAGTCTATTTAGTTCTTATTTTCGCCATTAGGGCTCCTCCATGTCCACTTGCGGTTTTCTCGTTTTCGGTAGAAGGTATTCAAAATCCACAAATTATTGCGTTCTGCGAATTCTACTAGTAGCTCCCCTCTGGCGTTTCTAGTACCGATGCCATACTCTCCTACTGCCTGGTCTCTAGCCTGCTTCTTCCCTACCTTTGCATTAAAGTCGCCCATCACTATAGTATACTATGTTTTTACCTTACTTATTGCTGATTCCACGTCTTCATAGAAGCTTTCAACTGAAGCGTCATCATGGCTGGATGTAGGCGCGTAAGCCTGTACTACCTTCATCTTGTATCTTTTATTTAGTTTAATTACGATACCTACCACCCTTTCAATAATGCTATAGTATTCCTCTATGTTGCCAGCTATGTTTCTGTGAATTAGGAACCCCACTCCCCGTTCTCTTCTGTCTGCCAAGGTCCGATAGCAAAGAACATGCCCAATCTGTAGCACCGTATAGCCTTGATCTGTCCTCCTATCCTCGCTGAGCCCTATTATATCCCATTGCGATTATGACACCATAATCACAGCGACATTTTCCCCCAGTGTCTGGTTCAAGCGCAGCCTGGATTTTCGAGTTGCCGCAGCCCTTCTGGTTGACCGTACTCTACAGAAGAGCACAGTACATGGTACCGGCCTTGCGAGCGTGCGAGCCGCTCGCGTCGTGCGATTGGCGAAACGGGCTTCAGAATGAGCTGTTCGCTCTGACTGTGCGGTACCTTGTCCACTCTCCTCTACAGAACGCCGCAGTTGTTTAGTTGGCTCAAAAGAAGATTCCACGCGCTTGGACACTTCGGAGATCGTTTGGTTGCTCCTGTGCAATGTCGGGTAAGTCGGCAGCGGCGTGTTTCAATTGAGTCGGTTGGGGTCAGCTCTCGCAGGTTCAGTGGTACCGAGTTTCTCCAATGCTTCCGTAAGGCACCGTACAATAATCTCGCGGTAGTGTCTGTTAATGTGCCCCGGTCATTCGGCAACGGCGGAATGACCGTATTTGGGGCACGGGCTCTTAGATTATTATGAACTGCAATGAGACAGAACACGTTGATCCGGACAGGATGGTACGTCACTGTGTGCCGATGCAAAAAGTGTGAATAGTCGGTGAGTATGTTGTGCATAATGTTCTTTTTGAATTTCACTGTGCATATATTCCTACCGCGGAGAACCGTTTGCCTTAAATAACAGCTCTTTAGACCTTGCTGAAGTGTCATGACTCATGACACCGTGCATCGCACTAGCCCGCTTTATGCGGGGGTTTGGTTACACGGAACAAAGGTGTTGAATTTCAACCAAAAAACCGTACACAAGCACAAATTTTAGCCGGAACTGAACCTTAGCCAGTATTATCGGGACATGCCTGAAATCGAGCTGAACCTGAACCGAAAAGTATAACACAGGCTACTGATTCCTCACGAAACGGTTGTGGTATATGGCGCGAGCACGCATGGAAAACTTAGCAGTTCTTGATTGTCGACTACCAGAAGATCGCCCCGATTCACGAGTATATGCAATGGCGATAGGCAGTGATGTGTACGATTTATAATAATCGTGTTTTTCTCACTAATACTAATTAAGAATCCGGCAGATCCAACGTACCTTAGAGAGAGAGAGAGATAAATAGAGAGGAAAGGCAGGGAGGTTAACCAAGCTTGGCTCGGTTGGCTACCCTACACTTGGGGTGGGGGAAATAAAAATCGACGTTATGCAAAGCATGCGAAGGGAAAGTGACTGTGTTGCAAATTTTTTATTGGGGCGAAGTGTTACGAAGGGGCGCTAAAGATCTGTACAAATGCACGTGCTACATACGCACGACCAAAAAGCGGTAAACTGGTACATGGCGCTTGCACTCGTAAGGATGGTAGCACTGGACACTGCTCCATAAGGCAAGCTTGTGCCTGTCGTGTTGCTTCGTCCATTGCGTAAGTAGTCTTGCTCTATCAAGCCTGTAATTATGAATTGTCGCCTGGCCCGAAGCAACGCATTGCTCAAGAATAATATCTATCGCTTAGGGCTCTTCAACGTGCACCTAAATCTAAGCACACGGCTGTACCAAGCACTTCACCCTCGTCGCCGACGTGGCCGGAAATCATGCCAGCTAAAAGGCTTCTGCCAATACAGTTAGGTGCCCGAGCCTCGAAGCATGATTGATAATTGACATTTATGCCTGGACGTTCACTTTTCTATAGACTACGCAATGTCTTTTTATATTCCACAGCTGTGGCGTTGTTTGGGGTGTCTCCTCAGAACCTCTAAGCGCGGTCCTTCGGTCATCTCACTATGTTAGCTTCCTATAGAAGTTAGGTGAGCACACTATAGTCTACGGTACTCACGGACTGAAACAGGACGCCATATATAATTTAATAAGGCATATGGCATCGTGTCCACGGCCATTGGTTCGGGTAATGTCGGCGTGATGCCGACTCGATTGTGTAGATCAGAGCCAACATTACAAGGGCAGACATGACGTGTTATCTCGAGCTATTGCGCTTACCAGTCGTTATATGTAAAAAGATAAGCATTAGTGTTTCAATGCGTGTAGACAGTCGCGCTCATTGTGACTTGCAACACGCTGTCTATACGCTCAAAGAGGTCCAAAACCGGAACAATGGCGCCAATAAACATTAAATTGGTTCAAAGACTACCGCTAACTGGGAGACTTTAATTCACCCGTTCTTTTCTAAATAGGTGTTGGTTTGTTGTGATAACACCATTTTCAGCCGAGACAGTGTTGCAACCCATATTTAGCGCGACTATAGTTGGAAGGAGGGCAATGGACAGAAAAGCGTAAATATGCAAATAGCAAACACTAGTAAGAATTGACATCAGTAACAAAGTGGTCACATCTATAAGAAGCCCATTGTTAAAACCACCGGTAAAAGCACTGCCGACATGCTCTTTCCACGCACCACGAATCAGCGCGCTTTTGTTGCCTTTGTATTCAGAGTAAGACTGTCGAGTATATCTCTCTGAATCATACGCAATTCGCGCGTGTATTGACTTCCTCTCCTTGCAAACAGGTTCTGCTTCAGTTGCACAATGAATATCTTCATGGGGTTAATCCTAAACCCTTTATTATTGGAAGTCGAATGACCTACTGATACGTATTTAAAATAACTTAAAAGAGCGAACTCTGAATGCTTAACTTTTCTTTTCTATAGAGCATAGGTTTCTGTGTACATGATTTCGGGGCGTATAGCCAGCAATTTTTTTTCGGGGGTGTGGGGGGTCAGCCATACTTTACGTTCGTGCGTGAGTTTGTATGCGCGCGTGTATAAGAGAAAAGCAAGATTGCTAATTTTCGGACGCGTTTGAATCCCCACCCTTGGCAACGGCCATGGCATGATCCATGAAATGAGACGTGAGTACGCCCGTGCGGCACATCACATATGCCGTGGTTCCCTCGCTATCGGTGTGGTTTCGATTGATTGATGTGTGGGGTTTAACGTCCCAAAACCACCATATGATTATGAGAGACGCCGTAGTGGAGGGCTCCGGAAATTTCGACCACCTGGGGTTCTTTAACGTGCACCCAAATCTGAGCACACGGGCCTACAACATATCCGCCTCCATCGGAAATGCAACCGCCGCAGCCGGGATTCGAACCCGCGACCTGGGGGTCAGCAGCCGAGTACCTTAGCCACTAGACCACCGCGGCGGGGCATCGGTGTGGTAGTAATAACGTCCAGTAAATTAAAAAAAAACGATCACTTTGTTTATGCTTTCTCAACTGGCTATTATTCTAAGCTCTGTGCAAGCTGACGTCAGCGCATACCAAAAGGCATTGAGTTTCGCACTAATGAACTTGGCCTTCCATACGTTTGATGTACAATAGTCATTATAGCCGTAATTCATTCGTAGCCCGCATAATTTGAAAAAAAAAAATGTTGTTACGAGGGTCTCGGGTCTTCTCTCTTATACTCTCTAAAGAACGATCGAGTAAAAAAAAAAAGTGGACCTTTTTATCCCTCAACAATAATCGTCATTCGGCTTGGTTGCGCTTCCTTTCTTAAAAAACTCGGCGCTGGCCGCCTTCCTGTTAAGAATGCTACGCCGCGCCAATAACGCGCATGTCGTACGAAACCTGAAAGTGCCGGGCGCGCAGTGATAATATTGCAAGGATAATAACGCGAAATACAAGACGAATATTGTTGTGTGACAAATAACAACCCTTTCTCTCGATCATTGCTTAGAGTGTATGTATACGCTCTTTGGGCAAGAAGAAAAAACGTTTAAGAATAACGAGACGAATGCGACAGACAAAAGCTCAGTTATGTATATCGCACTCATTTTGTCCTTTGCTTGAAGGGTCAATCAAGCTGCTCCGACTGTTGTTTTTTTTTTTTGCACCCCTCAAAGAAGGTCAACAATCCGTGGAGTAAACTGCGGCCCTCGCGTTTTCCGGCGCAGAGGCTCCCAAGTGATTTTGAAAAGGGGAAAAGGAAGAAATAAGCGCAGTTCCGTTACTGCCTCTCTCGATTGAGGGCGCCTCCACAGTTCTGCGCAGGGGATGAGGGTAAGGAGAAATTAAAAAGAATAGGGAAGAACAAAAGGGATAGAGATAGGAGCAGGGACAGAGAGACCCACTTACGGAAATAAGAAGAATATAGGAAAGATGGACACGGTCGCAGGTGTCCGAGGACGGGGCACCACTCAGCGAGAGCTCTTGTCTGCTTTAGGAGATGGCGTAGGGCGAGCCAGTCGGCCAGAGATGCGCTGTCGTTGGAGATCGCGGGGTCGCAACCGGTCGGCTCTAAATCCATAGAGCGCTCCATTCCGAAAAACTATCTTCGTGCTCGTTATCCTGCGCCTCACCAATCCTCCTTTCAAGCGCAGTGACGCAAGGTCACAGATCGGCGACTTGACGTAGCACTCGTCTCGTAGATTGGTCTAAACCAGTCACGACTACGGGCTATGCCTTCCCCTCCCTGAGAGAGAGAATGATGGCGATGCCGCGCGAAAATTCAAAACCACCTGAAACCGACGTTTTAACCTCTGTAACTTCCTCAATATAGCACGTATTCGCAAAATGCTTGCAACAGCAAGTACACAAAGCAAAAGTGTACATGTTTCTCTTCATAAACTTTTTTGGACCCCGCGGGGTTGTTTTACCCGCCCTTTATAGGGTTTGGGGCCGAGATGAAAGGATGGACTACATGCCAAGTCATGCACGTAACTGGTACGTCACATAAAAACATTGCTATTGCTCACGCAATCACGGTTGCGCGAACTGTTTTAAGGCGCGCGCCACCGCTGCCCACGAAATGTTCAGAGCACTCCAAACTACGCCGTATCCACCATTCAACGAGCATCAGCGCTCACGCAAGCCTTACTCATGACCCAGCGTCTGCGGCGTCGGCCCGAGGTCAAGGTCACTCTGCCCGAGGCGCCTTGCCTACTTGCATCGCAGCGCTGGCAGGCGCCACAGTGTCTAGACGCATGGCGCGACATGATGGCGACAACGGCGGCACAAGCTTCCCCTTTGGCGCCCCGTATCTCGCCCGTGCCCTGCGACGTTTTGCCTTCTGAAGGGCGTGCTGTCTCGCGTGCGTGCCTGGTGGCGGTTGCGCGACGGCTTAAGATTCGGTGATGTTCTGTACTACGCCGAAGATTTGCCCTTGCGAGACATGACCCTGTTTGGGAAGTTTTTTCCCCCTTCATACGCTGACGAAATTCCAAGCTTATTTTTCCTGCGCATTATTTATAATATGCGTGCGTACAGTCACGCACAAACACAGATATAAATACATGCGTGTGGAGTGTCTGCGATTAATTATTTCAAGACAGAAGCCCGTGCTCCTGCACAACAACAACAAAAAACACGAGTTTCTTAGCTCATGTACACCGCAACTAGTGTGCCTGGAGTCATCCACAGTAGGTGTGAACTAAAGTACGTTTCACATAAATATCAAACTGTTCGCAAGGACTATGTTTGCATACTTGCGTGCCGAATAAACCAATTGCATAAGCCGAAGCCGTGCTCTGCCCGTAATAAATTGGTGCTCATTGGTGAATTTATGAATTCCCAAAATACACTCCAATATTCGAAGGTTCCCTTTTTCCCTTTCGTTCAAAATGATGTCAGAAAATTGCCTGACAAAGGCACAATGCCCTGCCTGGAACATCACTGGGTGAATGGTTTGCATGCGAACATGCTGGGACATTGACGGACGCTGGCACTGCGGAGTATGGCGCAGCGCAAAACAAGTAGGGTAGAGGAGGGGGGGGGGGGGGCGGTTGTGACTAAGGGCTTCGTGTTTCCGGATTTTTCATTCGGAGGGCGTTTTTTTTTTCGAGGTGAGTGAGTCATTCAAGTAACTTCATTCGGAGTATCTTTTTGAAGGAAACATGGCTTTTTTTTTGCTCGTAAATGCCCAATTCTCCGCAATTTGGTGCTTAATTTTGAATCATAAGATGATGCAATCTCGCTTGATGATAATACGCGGTGTTTTTGCTGATAAGCCTGTTTCTTCATCCTTTTTCTGTATTGGCGAATTAAGTTCTACAGATCATTCTCTTCAAGAAAGATGTCTAACTTCTTTCTGTAATCGTAAAGTGAAAAAAATTTTTTTGTGGATTCAACAATTTATTCATTCATTAACATAGAACAAAATCTTAAGACACTTCTTGAATATCTAAGGTAAATTTATGCGTTATAGTAAACACAGCTCACAGCCATACAAAAAATGAGTGCACCACAATACTTTTGCTCTGAAAAATGTTTTTTTTGCTCTAACAATTAACACATGGCGAATAGTGACGTTTTAATCCGATCTAATCGTATTTCCGCACCCGCTCTTGAGTTGCCGTTCCTTTATGATTATCCGAGCCTGAACTCTTCAATCCTCGTCTGAAATACTGAAACTCACTGAATGAGATGCGGCACTTGGGAAATAGTCCGCCTCGCCCCGCCACGGTGGTCTAGTGGCTAAGGTACTCGGCTGCTGACCCGCAAGTCGCGGGATCAAATCCCGGCTGCGGCGGCTGCATTTCCGGTTGAGGTGGAGATGTTGTAAGACTGTGTACTCAAGATTTGGGTGCACGTTAAAGAACCCCCAGGTGGTGGAAATTTTCGGAGCCCTACACTGCGGCGTCTCTTAAAATCATATGGTGGTTTTGGGACGTTAAACCCCACAAATCAATCAATCAATCGAAATAGTCCACCTTGAAAGAATCGCTGCTCAATTCACTAGCAGCAGAAGAAGCGGCAGCGTAAGGGACGAGTGAGTGCACGGAAGAAATCTTTATGGTTGTGCATCCGTACGGGCAGCAAAACGAGTGGAGTAGCTGTAATGCGTACGTCTTATCGCAAAAAAGACGGGGTTTGCTGTTAAGCTTTTCCCGAGTCCCCAAAACGGGAAACGCGACCACCGCGGCGTCGTTCGTGAAATTTAGCCGCCGCACGGAAACTTGTAATCGCGGCCCGGAGAGCAATAAACCGAGAGAATCGTAAGCGGCCACCCTTTGAGAGAATGGAAACCCGACAACGATCAGCTTTGCGGGCGCGAGAGGTGATAACCACCCAAAAGGACGAAACCAGCCGCACCACGTGTTAGGATGCGCAAGGTAAAGCCACCGTGCCGCTTCGCAACGCAGAAAAGAAAAAGATAAAAAGTAGAGAAAGATATTGCCGCTTAAAATGATTGCACGTGTTCCCGAAGCGTAAGCAGCACATTCCGAGATAGGAAATTAATCGATCACGCGCGAGTTTTAAACCAAACAAAGCACGAACGTGCTCGGGCGTGCATGTGGTTGTCGGATCGCCGCTTCGCGAAGCGAACAACGAAACGAAGAACGTACTTACATCGGCGCATGAAAAAAATTTTACGTAGTCTCGGAGTATGGCAGAACATGCTAAGCTAGAGAAATTGTCGAAAAAGGCGGCGTTTTGAATATACAGGCACTGCCGTACATGTACAGCGAAAACCCTTTGGTTCATGTTAGTTGCTGCCGTACATGTATGCGTAAATCACTGAAAGGAACAAACAAATTAATGTACCTACTAGGCATGTGAGCTAGAACATGTACACACGATCAGCATAAAGTGACAGGTGCCTAGTTGCATAATCTGAGACTTGTGAGGGCACTGGAAGTCGAGTGGTTCTGCCACCATTGTTCATTGTTGCGAGAGCGTCTTCGTGGATCGTAGCACGGCGTTGAGCCGTGTTTTTTAAATCGGTGGCACTCGAAAACGCAATATACGCTCGTTCTCACGGCCACCTGATAATTTCTTGATAGCACACAATGTTTGTTTGTTTTTTGAAAATTAGGAGAATACTTGGGCGACATTGTAGACACTTGGGCGACATTGTAGACAAATATTGCAGCGCGTATGTTCCCCAAGGATAGACCTCCCATGTATACACCGAAACGGTACGTGAAACCTCAGCGATCATCGTCATGGCACCTCGTAATTCATCCCAAGTTTCTATTCAATACATTGCTTGATTGATATGTGGGGTTTAACGTTCTAAAACCACCATTTGATTATGAGAGACGCCGTAGAGGATGGCTCCGAAAATTTCCACCACCTTGGGTTCTTTAACGTGGACCCAAATTTGAGCACTCGCGCCTACAGCAATTTTGCCCCCATTCAATTTGCAATGTCCACGGTCTGTACACCAGAATACAGCGAGCTCATTGCTTGCTGCCTTATTGAAAAGCGTGTGGCGCCGTCTGTTGCAAGCGCGGCGAAGCAACACTCTCGACTGCCAGGTGAGCAGACACTCATCAAATCAAACGCGAAACTTCGCAACTCGAGTCCGGCTGTAAGCATGTTCGGCGCTGTTCTTGTGCTGGAATTGTATGCTGATTTCGTGGGAAACGTCGAGGAGACGTCCTCGGCAGTCCGGCATGTCTGCAGCACGTGCATTGCAGACTATGGAAGCAGCTTCATCAGGTACTTACTATTGCGATTGAAACAATTGCGAACAGCATTGCTTTCGACTCAGTCGAACTGCGGCATGCAATTAGCTGTGACAAGGCAGACTTGTGCTGTAAATCGGCGTCAACGTAGCGCTAGAATCTGGTTCTAACTTACGCTCATGTACTGCATGTGTATCAATTGCCAGTCCTACGGGCACTCGGAACACACGCATGGTGCAAAAGTGCCAGCCAGAACAAGAGTTTAAAATACTACCGTGACGCCAGCCAAAAGCACATGTAGATTCGCCTAGTGACAGTCAAGGCATGTCGCAGTTCGACCGGATAGAAAGTCATGCTTTCCAAGCCGTTCACGCATTGCGATAGTACGCCGTTACGCTTGTACTAAACATGCGTGGTGAGTTCATTCACGCGTCAGTCGTAATACGGATATCCTATTATTTATATGCAGCCTGCGAAAGAGTGCGGCAATAGTTTTGTGCCTCATACTACAGGCATACTGCACGCAAATCGCTGCTGTAAAGTGAAACAGCTGGAGTCGCGCTTGAATGAACGCAAGAAGTATACTTACTTGTACACTTCACTGGGCTCGTAGTTCTTCTGCTGATTGCGATTATATCCTAAGGCGGCGGAGTTCTGCGTTTTTCATTGTGGACGGAAATCTGTGCCATCGCAACACACCGCACCAGCACGATTCCCGCGATGCGATGTGAACTTCACAGGCAGTGCTCAGCTCTTGCGCTGGTTTTTGTCGCATCAGATGATAGCGCAGTGGTGCCCAGATGACATCTTATAAGCGGGCGCAGCGTAAACAAACGCTTTTTGGCATTTTAAACTTCCAGAGTGACTGCATTCCATGCTAGCGAGGCGTGCCTTGGCAGTTGCAAACAAATTATGGCGTCTCTGGGAGCGAGGGTATACCGCCGAAGGCGCCTGGGTGCGAGATAGGCGTGCTCTCGTCTATAGGTGGCGCGCCGGGCAATACAAGATGGCTGCGGAAGGATGATCAACCCGTTAACTCGCATATGAAAAGATAGGATGCCCCGACGTACTCCCCGCACCGCTTGCACCGGGTGCACTTTTGATCGTCAAATGAATGTATCTCAGACCAATGTTTTTCCCAAACTATAGGAACTGCTGAATGTTCGCTACCTCATTTTCTGCCGCAGTGCGAAGGGTGGTGGTGTCAGCTGATCGTTCGTGTATCAACCATAATTTGCGTAATACTGTGCTTGTTACAGGAAACTGCGCGAACACCAATTCACGTACGAACTGAACGGCACTCCGAGATAATTTGTGCCGAGCCTGTTTGGCGAATTTGCCGCAGTAGTTGACCACTAGCGACTAGCGCGCTGTCGCGACTGCACAGGACCGAATGTTTACCGTAGCTGTGGCTTTCAAACATAATACGCCGTCGTCATTACTTGCGCTGTAAGCATCATGCAGCTGATTCTTCGATAGAACACAAGCATTTAACTTCCCATTAAGTGGCGCTTTTGTCACAGCCATGATCAGACTCCATCCAACAGTGCACAATTTGCTGCACTCGGATGCTGCAGGTTCCATCCGTGCGATCGAAACAAGGTTATCGAAACGAATTCACGCGTACGCTTTTTGCAACGTCGCATGGCTGAAAATTTCTCGAACAATAACATCGTTAGGACGGCACATGTGAAGTACAGGAGAAGTTAGCGTGAGCTGTAGTCGTAACTGCATATTTCATTGCTCTAACCATATCGCTTCACTGGTCGCGATCTCGAGCGTGTTGGCAGCATGCGGCGCTTTGTAATATCCACTGTAATATGGCTACATGCAATGCACAAGAAAAACTATGGTTTTTATTATTTTGAGCTCGCTGAAGAATATTATCCAATAAATACAGTCAACGTGATTTACGAGCGCGAAAAAGAACACTAACGCACGTCGGGACGGGTAGTGCAACTCGCTTCTCCTGAGCTAGCAGCTGATCGTTCATCGTCGCTGTCACTCTCAGCGCATTTATAACCATCTACGTCCAGTTAAAAATCTTCGATGTCAAGACAGTTTCTTAGAATATTACTGCTGAAATTAACCTGAGAAATTCTCGCCACCGAACGACTTTGATAAAACCAACAACGCGTCATTGCACAACCCCAACACGGCGTCACTCAACATGTTATCTGGGAGTACAGAAAACATTTCGTTTCGATACCAGTGAAGAAAGAAATCGCTTGCAGTGTGCTGCCATCTATCAACAAACGTAAAAAAAACAAGCGGCGCAGCGTAGGCCATGGTTTGGAAGCGCAAATTGTGAGCCTGCGCTACTTTCCGCTTGCAATGAATGCTATGGGATTCATGCAGTACAAAAGCACTGACGAATGCTGTACGCACGCAAAACAACGCGAATTTCAACTGCAAAGGTTAGAAAATAATTTATAACTATTCAACGTAGCTGCAGAAAATCTCGTGAAGCTGATATGTGTAGTCTGCGGGCTATAATAGATAGCGCGAGTTGCCACGTATTTTCACGAAAACTTCGCCTCTCGCTAGAACGAATGAGATTTATTGTGTCACGGACGGTCCGGTATGTTCACTGATGCATGCAATGTACAAAGTGGTTTGTGTTCGTTTCTTGCTATCCGGTCAACGTTGACGCTAGCACCACCGAACGAGGGAGCGTCTGCCTACTGATCATCTTTTAGAGGACGCTCCTGAATTCCGCTGGGCGGTGCGAGAGTCCATAAACATTGCCTCAGTAATCACCTCAGTAATCATTGCCTCAGTAATCACAGACCATAAACATTATCCTCCGTAATTACTCAGGATAATAAAACAGTGTGGACATACACGAATCTATTTACTGTTTGAGCTAGAGCTTGCTAAGGCACGTGACAAGTCACCCCGGAAAAGAAGCCACAAACCCAAGAGTTGGTGGGATGGGGAAGTTGAGAGAGCCATGGCAAAACGTCAAGAAGGCTCTAGGGAACACAGACTTGCTAAGTAGTGAGGTGAACCGACAAATGATGTTGAAGAGAATGAGAAATCTGTCTAAGCTGTAAAGGGGTGCATCCCTTCTGATCAATGAAAAAATTAGAAGGGAGCTCAGTGGCTGGCAGAAGTACACAAAAAAGATAGGAAGGCAGCTGCGAAATTTCGGAACCATCTAAACTTCTTAAGAAATAAGACGAGCCTAGAGCGTAGGTTTTATAACTACAGCTCAAGGTGCTCGGCTAGAAGGGGACGAAGCTATTGAATATATAAAAACAAGGGTGACAAAGAACCGAACGTGGTGCCTTCGCGCCCTGAATGCGAGGCCTTAACCGCTAAGCCACCGAGAGGTACCTCTTTTAACGTTCGAACGGCAAGCTATTCATAACTACCACTTACCGCTGTTGACGGGCATCTCAGGGGGGGGGGGGAACTATCGTGTTTTCAGCAATATCAGAAAGATGGCGCAGTGAGCGCGCGGCGGCTCTCATCTTTCACGCGTACTTTGGCCCGCGTAGAGACTAAGGGGGTGTACGCTTGATCGTGTGCCCTTATCTTGCAGTGGGGAGAATTTTACGTCTTGGCTAGCCTTTTGAGTTTCGTAGGAACTATTTTTTTTTGTAGTTACCAGGCGCAAAAAAGCCACTGCAATCGTTGCACAGCCTCCGTTTGTGAAAAGGGGGGCGCTTTACAGACACAGTGAAGTAACAACTGAGACGTTTATTCGTGTTAATCTGTACCTGTGAGTACGTATTGTGCGTCCTTTTGCGCGTGAGGAACGTGGGGACACGTTTCGATCTGTTTGCCAATCTGCGTGTGGCCTTCCAATTGGTTGCTGGTCTAGTGGCTAAGGTACTCGGATGCTGACCCGCAGGTCGCGGGATCAAATCCCGGCTGCGGAGGCTGCATTTTCGATGGAGGCGGGAATGTTGTAGGCCCGTGTGCTCAGATTTGAGTGCATGTTAAAGAACCCCAGGTGGTCGACATTTCCGGAGCCCTCCACTACGGCGTGTCTCATAATCATATGGTGGTTTTGGGACGTTAAACCCCACATATCAATCAATCAAAACAAATTGGTTGCTATTGCATTCATTGCTTCGCCTTTGCGGCAAAGTGGTGACTTTTTCATCTAAACTGTGCCTAATATATTATCACACACATCTCATATTGATGCTGTTATCTTTTGATTTTTGAGACCTTGTGTATTAAAATTTCAAGTTTCTTCAAGTATTTTAGATATTTTACTTTCTCGTTTGTTTATGTCCTCTATGATTTGTTTGATTTGTCTGATGCATAAATGCTTTATTGATTTCATTGCTGGGCAAATTTTCGCTCATTTATGTATTCTTGTACACACATGTTTTGCATGTAGAAACTCAGTTATGCTTACTTTTTATTGGCGTTTTACTTCACACTAAGCACTGGGTCATTTTGGTTGGTTTTGGGTTTACAGGGGGCAAGTAGGCGCCTCGTCAGGCTTTGATGCCTTTTGGCCGTTTCCCTAGGCAAATTGTACCTTCCATTTTTTTTTTGCTTTTGCCTGAAATAAACGTCTACGTCTTACTGCCCGTGTTATATCGCGCGCATCACTGTGCCTTGACCTTCTCGGCGGCTTTCCCGGTCGGCAGCGCGTTGCGTTGGTTCCAGAGCTTGTTGAGGGAGGCGAATCGAATGAGCCCTATCTCTTTTTTTATCTTTTCTCTTACCTTTTCCTTCCTATCTCTTTTATTCCCATTACACCATCTCTGTGACGACCTGTTGAGGTGTCATCGTAAGGACAGTTACGGGTGACACTTTTCTCTTCGTTTTCTTTTCAACACCCACTTCGAGAAATCTTCGCTTGTAGCGTGAATTCTCTTCGGTCGTGTGAATGCTGGCAGGGAAGGAGTCCGTATTACCTCAAATGTCACGTGAGTGGTTCGTGCCTAATCGCGTCCGTCGTGTGAACACAGCTTAATGGACAGAATGGTGCGCGTAGCACTCCAGCGCTGGCAGTTTTGATTGCAATATCTATGAATAGCCAAAACCTAGAACGCAGTTGTCTTTGCCCCGACACGAAATACTGAGAAGACTGCAGAGCAACACATAGACACACAACATACTAATGCACCAATTGCAGCCAACATTACGTGAAGATGTTTGCCCTATTTGCGCCTTACCTGACACGTTGGCCCACCTGATCCTTGGGTCTCCATGCAATACACTTACAGACCTATCGCCTCCGCTGATTACCTGTGACGCTGTTAAAGAAAACGAACACCTCCTTGAAACGGGCGAGGCCAAGCTCGTCTAGGAGGACCTGGACCAACAACGACGTCTCGTCTCCAGGGCCAAGGAGGCAGTGAAGGCCAGAGGGTTCCCAAAATGATGAGACCGTTCTACCCAAGGTGAACGCAGAATCTACACGGCGACACCATTTTGAAAAATAAAGGTTTATTCATTCTTCTCTGACACTTAGTAATTGTGGTATCTCGGGCAACGACCTTGCCGATGAAGCGGCAAGAAAAGCACACGTACAAGCAAACCCTGTTTCCGTACCTTACTTTATCTAGGATTGACGTGGCTAGATACCTAAGTAAACTGGCATAGAACATGACATTCCAGAAGTGGAAGTCATCACAGTCAGTCGCACACCATTGACTGTATTCTCTCGACCCATCTCTACGACTGCGGCTACGCTCTGGTCTTTCTAGGGAGGAAGGTACAGTGTTGTGCCGTCTGCATCTGGGCGTAGCCTTCACCAATGCCTACTCATTTAGGATTGGAATTTCTAACAGCGCGAAGTTCAACGACTGGGCTGTCGATGATGCTATTGAACACCTCTTATTACTGCCCGGCATACACAAACAAGCGGCTCCACCTACGCAGTGTTCTAAATAAGCTGGACAGAAGTGATTTCACTGTCGAGAAAGTATTGGAACCACGGCACTGCCCATCCCAATTTGAAAAAAGGCAACGAAAGCTCTGTTGTGTTTTCTTGAAGACACCGGCTGGTTTCATCGTTTGTGATGTGAAACATGAAGCTGTTACCCGTCCACCCCGTCAGTGAATTTTTTCTCCTCCTTTATACCTTTCTTTCTCCCTATCTCCTTCCCTAGTGAAGGGTAGCCTGCCGGGGCACAGCCCTGGTTAACCTGCCCACCTTTCTCCTTATTGTCTTTCTCTCTCAGTGAACTTTTTCACCGCTATATCAACTTCTGCAGTAGATAATCAAATGGGTGGCGTATTGGCACACTTTTCATGCTTGAAAGCTCAGGGTACCGTTATGTTTTTGACGTGTGCCCTCTACTATCGATATATGTATATATGTGAACAATACATGAAATAAATATTTCAATGTCGCACTTTGTCCCTTTAATAACCATTGTGAGGCCTAAGTGTTTATTCTAATTGTTTCAATCAGTTCCTAATATTTTTTAAACTTTGACATGAATCAATAACACTATACTTAACGACTTCCTTGCTGTGCGCTGGTGAGTTTCGTCAGGTATTTTGGTTGCGGTGCTCATCAGAGAGCTTAGAACTGCAACAACTAACATTATCTGCACCATGTTAGACATATGCGACGATGTCCGTCTACGTAATACAATCAGTGCACTCATGTACCAATATATTGTTTTCCTGTGCATTGACGTAAAAAGAGAGCTATATCGTAATACATTCGTTTTTTATTTGCTGTTCTTTCCAGAGTACTGCAGTTATTGTCGAAATGATTGGAAGACGTGTCCTTACTGCAGGCGCACTCGGCCCGCTCGCCGAGATGCTTCGACGCAAGTTCAAATGGGCCCAGAGGTAACGCATGCAGTTTCTTCCTTCCTTCATTAAATCATGACGGTAAAGTATAATAATATACAAAGCGTTAAGTTAGATTTTCTGAGACGGAATTGTGACATCGCTTCTGCCTTCAGGCCTCAGTCGCACCAAAACGTAGGGGGACGCACATTTTTATGGAGATTAGGCTTCATGTATTCAAATTACCGAGTCACCGAGTGCGGTGCCTTCAGTGGCCACGGCTGTGCCTTATACTGCGGCAGAATTGAGCTGTAGGCTGTTTATTGCCGAAGCGATACATGCCAGTGGCCTGGCCGCCCTTATTTGATGCTAGGTACGCCGCGAATATGCACACGGCAAGTACGCGGGTCAGATATTCAATGAAGCTAAGGCAAATGATTTGTGCCAGATTTAGGAGTGTTTTAGGTCATTGAGGGATTTGTCTTTTTCGTAATCCGTCGGCAGTTTTGTGAGGATGTCGTCACGCCGCCTTATGACAGCCGTTACGTAGCAGTTACGTGCTTAACGAGTGGACTAGAAAACTACATTTTTTGTCCCTCTCCAATATTAATTTAAAGGAGTGTTAGATTGCAGCTGCACCTCCGGAGGCTGACAGCGATAATTTAACGGCAGATTATCGCCCGTCGTGCAAGGACAGGAGAAATGGACATTTGCCTTCGAGAACATTCAGCGGGAACGCGCGCACCAAAATGAGCGCCATGCATGATTGCTGCTCTGTTAAATAAAAAAAAAAGTTCAGTTTTGCCTTGCAGTAAAGGAGAAAAGCTCGAAGTTCACGCTCACCCCGTGTGTCCACCGTCAGACAAGCGGCACGCTTGCAGGCACTGCACCGGCCATATGAAAAAGACGCACTCTTGCGGACCTCGCAGACTACAACCGTCTGGTAAAAGCAGTTGCGGTTGAAAGTACTAGAAGTACACTGTAGTTGCGGTGGCCGCCTGGAAGGCAGTGTTGCTAACCAATTTTCGGAAAATGATCGCCAAGGTCAAAATTACCCTACAAATTCTTTATTACCCTACGTTTTACCCTGTAGTTATTCCATCATACCAGTTGCGAAACGGCATTCAAAAATCCGGGCATGCAGTTGGCCCGGTTTTCGAAAGTAAACTGATGTCGCGCCACCTGGTAGTGGCAACGCAAAACACAAATAATGCGTTTCATAGTGGGCCTGCGGATCAACATGTGGCGCGACAATGTGTTGACTCCCGACAAGGGGGGGTGGAGGGAGGGGCAATGACATGTTTGTATTTCGATACATGGAGCATTTGAAGAGTTTCGCAACTCATGCGATCGAATAACTAGTTTTACCGGAGACCCTGAAATAGCGCTGTTTAAAAGTGGTAACGAACCGATCAGGTATACTCTACGACGTTCCGTTCAGACGTATCACGTGCCTTCGGGGTCGGCCCATTTACGACCGTGTGATGATGCCTGATAATGTCATCATTTGACGTCACAATGTTATACCACAAGTCATGATGATTTTTTGAAACACTCGTTGACACCAACCGTCCCTTTTGGTATAGCATGAGGCATATATAACATTCACAGATATTTGTATAGCTAAAGCTGATCACCGCAAAATTTAAAAGCCCCTCCATGCAACGAACAGATGGACGGAGACGACATAGAGGGGAAAAACATTTCGAGGAAAAAAAAAAGAACTGGAACAAGGATGTCGGACGTATTATATTTGGTCTTTTGTATTGGCGACATTCAAATTGAGAAATTTTCAATTCAAATCTTTTCAAGAACGTTACCTTCGGATATGTCGCATGGATCTCGTCTTTCATTCATCAATGACGAGCAAAATGTTGAAGTTACTCAACGTCACCACCCTACTACCCTATGCTGGCCGAAAAAAATTGAAAATATTCATTAAGTGTCGCAATAAAACTTCGTCCTCACTGCGTGAAGAAAGCCTAATTGACTCTGCATGCATATTCCTTAATTGTTCTCTCTTTCTTCAGGGCAATTACTCTGCAGTTGACAACCCTGCTGGAAAGGCGAAGCTGTGTGATAACTGATAAACAACAATGCCAACTGCAATCGTACGCAGGCCGAACAGCGTGATATAGTTCTTGCTGTGGGCGCACAACCAGCCGGTAGGATAAATATCCCACACTTCCGGCAAGGCTCTCGAAACTTTGCACGAGGTGTATACTGCCCGTGAAATCGAGCACCGAAATCAAGATATCCCACTAGCCTACCTTGTGTGGACACCTCGACTTGCATCTCTCTCTGGCAAAGAGCGTGTTCATGAGACAGCTCGATGCCTCGCCCTCCAGGCCCCAGTGGAAGGTCAGCCAAACCCAAGAAAGGCGGAAACCACACCAGTGACACACACATACACTTACTATATTATTGAGAACTAACAGACAGTGATGTCAAAGAAAGCATAGGGGAACTGATTTGTTGTGATTCGTACACGGAAAGTTAGGGAGCACTAGAATCATCGCACGCACTGAGGCACGTGAGGGTTTGTCACATGGTTTTTTTTTAAATTTCGCGGGCATTGTAATCAGCAAAAAAAAAACACTTATACTTAACAGATATAAAGTTCAAAACTATCTATTTGGACGTTTAGCAAATCGATCTGCAACTTTCTCATTGAAATTTTTATCCATCTTTGTTTTTTCAAAAGTTAGTTACTTAAACAGATTTAATTAAAGAATATTTCAGAACTCAAAAAATTAGTCGTAACTCCAGGCAATGGTGAGCAACATCCATTTGGTCGCGTCGTAATTGCGTGTGCTGGCATATTTTTAAACTCTGGCTAAGGTTAACGGGCACACCCTGTATATATGTTCATTCAAATGTAGGAGTGTTCACCAGGGCTGCTGGTGACCGTGACGACAAGTGTGGATACTGATTTGTCCGCTGCGTCACGTAGCTTGTGACACGTAACGTTTACCACGCGTCTTCAGTATGCCTATTGTTGCCTCACTTTGCGTCACATGGCATGCTCCGCGGTCAGAGCTTCGTAATCACGGTTACCATGGTTGTCCGTAAAGCCACGTGAAATAAGAACAGCATAGCCACATTATCATACTTTTTCATGCGAGTGGCTGTGGAAGACGCGAGTAATTGATTCGCCTACCCAACATGTTCGCAATGGCCCGTAACTGGCGCACGCTGCTTTGTAGGACATCTATGGAATTCGGCATCCCTCATGAACGTCTGCAGTGGGGTGCAAAAGGGGCAATCGCCCCTCTGAAGCCTCACCGGTTTCAGAGGGGCCCGCACCCAGGCTACACCAGTGCTCTCCCCCTCTCCCAGCCTGTTAGCACCCCCCCCCCAATAAAATTTTTGCTGCCATCGTAGCTGACGACCATGGTGGCACTGAACCGTTGTTTTATTCAGTCCAGTTCAGTTAATTTACATTGAGGGCACCCAGAAGAAGACATTACATAAGGGGTGGGTTAACAATCTTTGAGTCCTTTACGTCCGTGGCAATTTACAACGAAAAAGTTAGTTTCGATTGCGGTGTTTATTCTTAGCTCGTGGAGCTGTCGTCTCTTTTGTTTTCGTCATAGATCGAGCATATCATGGCGGTTCAGGAGTGCTTCCGACTAACCGAAGGAAATTCATAGCTATCGTTCATAGTATTGAATGCGCGAACACGCGCAATATTAAGCCCGGTCGTAACTGCGTAATCGCTAGCTGCATCTGCATGGTTCCACAGCCAACCTTCCAACGGAATTGAATGTTGCACCACACCAGCCAATACTAATCCGACAGGTGGCACTACGCATCTTGCTTGACTGATGACGTCTGTGTGTATGCATTCAAAGCGTGAGTCTGGACAGTTCCTTTTTTTCTTTTTTTTGCAGTTTTCGTTGTCCCATACCTTAGCATCTGGTGACCTTGCCGACGTGGAGTTCTGGGTTGAGTCCACCCACTTCCCAGGCCAGTCGGCTTCTTTTAAGGCTCACAAGGTGATCGTGGCTTTACAAAATGACGTGTTTAAGGCCATGTTCTACGGCGACTTCGCCAAGGAGGACCGCGTCGTAATCACCGACTTGCATCCAGAGGGCGTCCGTGGCCTCTTGCGGTAAGGCTTCCGTTTTCCTGGGCCTTTTCTGTATTCCTGAAATTCCTTGAATATTTTACAGTTCCTTGTTCTAAAATTTGTACGAAACATGGACAGGCTATGGACATAAGCCACCAAAGCCGTTGTTTATTAACTGAAAACAGCAATGTTCTCAAATAAATGAAGTTTTTTTTTCAACTTACATCAAGGACAGACTGATTAAGCTGACGCTCGTATATTTCAGAATATACATTGTGCTTTAATTGCTTTCATCTGCCATGAAATCGCAATTTTCGAAGTTGGAATGTTCTCAGAATTACTGAGGTATAGGCGCCCATTCTTTCATTTTTTGAGTATGGTAATCATACCGACGGCTCAACGAGTCATTAATTCAGCATCCCACGAATATTGCTCTCTTACATAGCCACAGCAAACATGCAAAAAAGACAGTATCATACAGAATTTCAATTTTTTTAGACATCTTTCCAATTGGTTTGTTCAGTACGTGTTTTGATGCAGCGTACAGTTGAAACTTGATTTAACGGAGTGATGACACGTTCGAATTGCTTCATTAGATCGGGAAATTTCCAAAACTCAGAGGGTCTTTTCGGTCCGTTGAAATCTGATATTGTAGCAAATATCTCGAAACCTATTGCGCCATTTCGTTTGTCCCTAACACTCGCCCTCGTGGCGAAAAATCCTAGAGGTAGCCCGTACATGAAGTCTTCTACATCGCCTGAACGTGAGCCGCCCGGTTTTGTGTGATATTGGCAATGTAGACTGTCACGTGAAGCCATGACAAGCTGCCGATATTGAAGGACTGGTAGAATGAATGCAATTATTGTGAAAGAAGGCAGATCAAGACTTATTTAAGCATACTATCAATGCCATCTCTCGCATGAACCAACATATAACGCGAGCAATTAACTGCATCTCTCATGTGTGTACAATTATCGTGATAACAAACCGCGACCGCCCCTAATGTAGGTTGGTGCGTAGTAGCAATACCTAGTGGTTGCGCGTAAGAGTGCTACCTACAGCCGCACGGTGAGGTGTCGAGGCTATCAGCTGGGGCCTTCGAGATTACCTCAGCCAATACGTCGTTGCCGGTTGGCTAGCCTACGTACCTCTCCAATCGTCAACTTCAACTGAAGTTATTTTAAGAAATCAATGTTCGTCCGTTTTCTTGCCACGCAGGTACTTCTACAGTGGATGTCTTGAAGTAGGTACAGTACATCAGGCCGCCTGTATCCGTACTGCAGCTGCCAAGTACCTCGTGTCACAGCTGGAGCAGGAATGCCTCAGATTTATCAATAGCAGCATGGCCCCCAATGACGTGTGCCCCTTCCTAGACTACATTCTGACCGTCGGCGAAGACGCCTTGGCAACTCCTGCAACCATAGTGATCGTAAAGGACAGTCCCAAGGTTCTCTCGTCTAGGGCGTTTAAGTCTTGCACCGAAGCTACGATCAAATATGTTCTCAAACACGTTACTAATGTAGCCGAAACTTTGGTGCTACGAGCTGTGTACGCTTGGGGGCAGCAGTGCTTGACGCGTGGGAAGGAATCTCGCACGACTGAGCGCCTTAAACTTGGCGACCACGAAAAGGAAGAGTTTAGAGCTGCCCTTGAACCACTGTTTCCCGAGCTGCGGTTCCTTGCACTGACACCGCAAGAGTTCGTTGAAGGCCCCAACGCTTGGGGGGTCTTGACCGATGCGGAAGCACGGGCCATTGTAAGCAATATTCTGAAAGCAGGTTCCATGCCCATGCCAGCTGGATTCTGCAAGATTCGAGAGGCCCGTGCGTAGCCTTGCACACTAGTCTTCACTCGAGATATTCCGATTGGTGCTGTCCAACCAGCCTGTAGACAACAGTGTTGGGGTCACCACATTGCGCTGCATTAAACCAGACTTCAAGAGGGAAACATTTTATATGATGGCAATGGCCGTGCCTTCAAACATTCTGGCAAATGAGCAATACTTTTTTTTTCTAATGCGCCGTAGCCACTACGCCTACATTCCAGCTGATAGGGGCACCACACATCATACATATAGCATCGATACCCACAAAACGTCAGTGTCTCCATTGCTTCTATATGATTACTGTGTTCTGTTAACTGTCACGTGTTCGAGTCACGCCAAATATTCTCTACGCGAATTAAGCCGAGTTCCTTGAAAGTTCGTTTTCCTAATTATCTTACACGGTGCATCATTGTGTCTTGAATACACAGCCGTCAGACACCACATGTAAATGGGGCTGTCGAGCGAAGACCTTGCTTATCGAATCTCGACGAAAAAGGCTTCGTCGCAAAAGTCTGGTTAGTCTTGTTGCTTCTTTCCAGCGTGCATTGTCTGCGTTTCCTGAACATTCTCAGCTTTGAACAGGTGGACATTCTCATTATTTAAACCAGGTGACACCTTTGTCTGAGTGCAATCTCGTTGTAGCTTTCTTGCCTACTATTTGGTATTTTATTTGCTGTTTGCGTTTTCCGTGTCACCTCCCAGCGGAGGTACAGCGTGCATTTGAGTCGGGAGTTTTCATATATCCAAAATATTCTTATGTCATATTTGCAGTTTTAGCGATCACCAGCTTTTGTCATTACGTAAAAAGTTTCATTCAAATCAAGCTGTATTCATTTTCATGTTTTTCCCCCTCTTGTTTACGTACGTTTGTCGAATCATGTGCCTTTAAGCAAATATGCAAGCTGCAGTTCCACCTTCGATGTCAAGAAGTCCTCGCATTTCAAAATATTTAGTTTGTTAGTATAATACTATAGATATACTCTATTTGCACATTCGAAACAATGGTACTCAGTTTGTGTATTCCCATAGCATCGAAATTTCGAAATTAAGGCTGTAAATGAAATTGCTGGGAAGGTCACCTGACAATTTAGTTAAAAAGAGAAGGAGTATATATATACTTGTATCGAGCTCTTTTGATATAAAGCCAACTGTACGTGGTGCTTTTTGCGGCACAAGAAGGCTGTAAACGTCCGTTGAATAAACACATACGCTTCTCAACTCTTGTATAGTTATGTTTTATAAGCTGGTTAACACTATTCTGGTAATATTAGTTCCGCATCCTTCCACAGCAAACGCGTGGGCTACTAAGGATGCCAAAGTACAACTTTTCAGTAGTTAAATTAACAAATGATGATCGATTGATTATTGTGGTTTAACACTCCAAAAGGTAAAAGAACTAAACCATATAGTCTCTTAAGTCGGCGACATCGTGAGGACGATAACGCCGATGAGATACGGTCAAGACAAGTTCTTTAAACTCGCAAAGACGCGGCGTTAGTGGTATGCTATTAAAACAATGCTAGTGAAATCGATCTTTGCGAGCCTCATATCGCAGAGCGGGTCGCTCCCACTTCGAGACCAGAGAGTAAAGCCCCTCGGCCGCATCATGGGCCTGCTGGACAACCCAAAGTTGTTGCCGAAAGAAATAGTTGTAAATGGTCTTGTGTTTTCGCCATGCTTTCTTGTCCACCTTCAAAATCATTGAGTGGTATGTTCTGTTAAACCAACAGCCCCTGTGACACCTGTGGAGCTGTTTTGAATCTATCTGACCATTCCAGCGACTATAGGTGGCATGGCGGTAGGTCGAAATGGTGGACGAGACGGTGGTGAAGTGCGCGTCTCAGGCTGCAAAGTTAGTCAGGCCCTCTAGTTTTGCTGCAGACCACACTCTCTGTCGCTAAAGAGACGCATAGATGCTTGAATGAAAACACAATCGAGTTCAAGCTAAATCGAGTGCTTTCGACATTCCTGAATCTGATTCATGAAACAGCCTCCGAGATCCGCTCTTGTTCCCACAGATCTCGGAGAGCTACGTTTGCCGCATTCAAGCTCGGTGCATGGGGAGAGTTGTAGAAGCTCCGTCGCGTCGAAACCCATGTGAAAGTGAGGAATATGTATATGGAGTGTGTCATGCATATATACGAAACTGAGGCCGGAGCATCTCGGCAAGCATCTAATGCTGGTCTAAGAGAGAGAGGCCAGTCTCATACGCAGCCACTTACGCAGGCCCCAACGAGCTAGCACGTGCCACGCATTCAGGATATTACGTTTTGCTTCATCGCGCGTCTGCAGAATCTCGTTCCCCGATGTCATCACATGGTTGCTGAGAAAGTAAGGGGGAGGAGCCACAGTATCTTACCAAGCCCTTTGCGCAGGCCGGAAGCCCGGAACGCGCTAGCGAGTGAGCACGTTCTGGCAGGGCTTGGGCCAGCTGCTGCGCATGCGCAGTATGGGTGGTCACGCCGCACACCGGATTGAACTTTGACATAAGATGCTTCTCATTTAAAACACCCGTTTCACGAGCCGCGCTTTCCTCGTCTTTCCGAGGAAGATGCGGGACGACGTCCTCCTCGGGTGTCATGACGAGCCCACACATGGCCACTTAAGCTACTCACGAACAATAGCAACTGCCTACGTGAGACACTAAGCCAACCTTGTGTGATAGCGTAGTTATTGATCTGCCACATCTTTTTTTTGTCATCGTGCTCCCTCTATACTGATACAGTGATAATAGTCCGAAGGACAGCGTTCACTGTGCTGCTTATAAACGAAGATTCAGGGGCGAAGCTTCTTACACTGCGGCTCAGTCCCTCTCCTCCGATGTCTACAGCCACCCTATCCGTCTGTCCGTTATCGTAGATAGACCGACTGACGGATGCGTTAAAGAGGCGTGCCCCAGACGTGGCGGTGAAACGGACACAATAGGGGATCCCGACTTGGGACCCCTCGAAGCTTCGCCCCACTCATCATTCACTCCGTGGATGTGCTGCGAGTTTGTCGGCTAAGTAACACTATAGGCTTCGAAACACAACTGCTTACTATCCGCAGAGCAACGGACTTACGCAGCGACCAAATAAGAGTCACAGGCAAGATCCCCATGCTTTGATTGATATGTGGGGTTTAACGTCCCAAAACCACCATATGATTATGAGAGACGCCGTAGTGGAGGGCTCCGGAAATTTCGACCACCTGGGGTTCTTTAACGTGCACCCAAATCTGAGTACACGGGCCTACAACATTTCCGCCTCCATCGGAAATGCAGCCGCCGCAGCCGGGATTCGAACCCGCGACGTGCGGGTCAGCAACCGAATACCTTAGCCACTAGACCACCGCGGCGGGGCAAGATCCCCATGCTTACATCAACATGATCTCACAGAACAAACAAGGTCGCCAATTACAGTGTGTGTCTTACGGCCTCTGTGCGCGCGCCTACTTGTGTCCCTGCCCATCCCCTGGGCTTTCGGTTAAGTCGGGTGTTCTGCGACAATGTCAATTACGTAGAATATCTGCCACCGAACGGAAGAACGGTGCAGACTCATTTGCTTCGTGTACTTCGTTCAAAGCTATAGACAAGGCCAGCGTTTCACGGTTCTGCAGTGGTCATACGGCGCTCGCCTGCTGAACCGAAGGACGCGAGGTGTTCGTAAATAGATGGGGATAAATTGGTAGGCTCCCGTATGCTTAGACATAGGTGCCCTCTTGTCAGGCTTTTAGCCAGGGGGCGGGGGGGGGGGGGTATACGCCGGCCGAAGTTAGGATATAAGGGGGGGGGGGGGGTTACTGAAGAAAAAATAATAAACATGGGTGTTTTTCAGGGCCTTCAACAAGTGGGTTCCCCAGGAAAAAAATGGCTGTCTATGGGTCTGCCTCAATTGCTACGTGCTTAATGTAAATTCCCGAGATATCCCGAGTAAAATTGTTCTATTTGCAAACCATTTCTTACGAGGTGTCTGATACGTGAACCGTGCATGCGTTCGGATGAATGCGACGAACAGCGCATCGCGTCCCATCGCGTGAGCTTTCTCGCGCATCCCATCTACGTGTACGTGGGTAATGTGCCAAGAAGAACTTCACTAATACGCTAGCTAGGAGGGTGTCGATTATGAGAGAGAGGCAACTCAACTCGGAGTTCATCGATCGCGAAATGTGAAATGCCCCCCCCCCCCCTCCCCGTCGTGATGGCCTTGAGCGGACACCTCCGAAAGACCCTATGACAGCTATATACGGGGGAAGGCAAAGAGGGCTTCTCCATAAGAGCAGGGCGCTACACATAAACCACGTTGCACATAATTACTTGTGATGCGCAATAGGAGAGGTTCGTCGATCCATGCGCAACACTAGCTAGACAGGGACGAAGCGATTGAAATAACGCTTGCGCTAAGCCCCAACTTGTACATTTGAAGCAGGAACAACACTGATGTATACCATGTCTCGTCGCAAGTAAGCCAAGTGGTAACTAAGCATGTGGTTGTGTTGAGGTGCCGTGATCCGCATTGTTTCAAGTGTCGTTCCTGCTTCTAGGAAACCATGGGAAAGTTTGCGCTCGCCTTATTTCGATCACTTCTTTCCTGCACATAGTCGTATTCAACTTGGTAGGGAAACTTGGTATGGTAGGGAAAACTTGGTATGGTATGGTGTGGTATGGTAGGGAAAACTTTCTTATGGTAGGGACCCCCCCCCCCCCCCAAAGAAACAAAAACAATTTGTAATTTCGACACCTGAGAAATTCACTGCAATATAAGGAAAAAAAAAACTGTGGAAGCCTGATGTCGAGCGGCCTCTACAAGTGGTAAAATGCAGCTCCAATGTGCGCCTCGCGCTATCTAGCGTATGCAGTATGCGCATCTAAATCTTCGTTTCTTTTCAAATTTCACAATTTTTTCTCAACTTCAATAAACCTTTTGGGGCAAAGTATTCAATGTGATTTCGACGAAACTTTGCATGCATAAGGGACAACAAATTGACGAGTATCTAAATTGAAGAAATTGTAAAAAGTGAAGCTGTAAAAAAATTAAACAGCAATACGCTGCATCTATGGCATTGTTGGTGCAGATGTTTTATTTATTCATTTATTTACAAAAACTTCAGAACAGACGCCCTATTTTTTTTCCTTCAGATACTTACGAGTCTCTACAATAACATGGCTGAATATCATTGCATTCCTTTCGGTGACTGCAGAGAAAAGGCATATTGAATAAGTGAACCAACTTTAAAATTTAGGAGTGAGCTATAGGAAGGATAAACAATGGAAATGTAAAAAAAGGTGCCATGGCACGTGATGACCAGTGGCATTTTTGTGAGCCCGTCAAATTTTGTGTGAATACGTGTAGCAGTTTCTAAAACATTACGTAAGAGCTGACAGATACAACTTACCTACCTTACCCCCTTAAAATGTCGGGGGAAGCCCGCCCGGACGACCAAAGCGTGACAGCCACTCGCCTAAGCCAGATAAGAAAGAGTCCCGCTCTTGCTCTCGGCAAAGTTCTGCGCTGGCGGGATCAACGGCCGTCCTCCTCATGACGTCAGTATTAACACGCCCCATTGGCGCAGGCTTGTGTGCATCCCTCTTTGAGGGGGAAATGACGCTCGCTTAACCGGTTATAGTTTGGCGCACTAAATAATGAATCTAGGCTAACTCGGCCAATTTTAAGTCATTTCGCTATAGAAAGGCGAGGCGCTGCTGTCGTCTCGTGACGCGTTCGTGCAGGTTTCTATGGCAACGTTGCTTTCTAGCCGCCATAGTGTACGTGCGGCATGATTTGCAGCACCGCACTGCATAGAACCGGCAAGATGGAGTAAAGCACTGTCAGGTTTGTAAGGCAAAGCGAAATTCGGTTCCAGCTTTCAAAGGACAATGCGCGTCCCGTGAAAGCGCGACACGTGTGAGTTCATGCGTCGTTGCGGTGCTTTCAGCTATTGTTAATCGCCGCCGTGTTTGCTTTCGAGGGCGAACAATAGTTTCAGCTTCCTTTTTGTGCAAGTGCTGTTTAACAACTTTTTGTTTTCTACACTGCAGTGTCATTTGCGCTTGCGCCGCCGTGCAGACGCTGTAGTGTTTGTCTGTGTGACGTTAAGACTAGATGTAGTCTAATTATTCTAGGTTCGCATGTCGCTCGAAAATAGTACCGAAGATCCACGCTCCAGATGAGATCTTCCACGTTTATCACTTTCTACGCAGTTTAGCAAGCACTGCATTGCTTCCCTCCTCAAACGTCACCAGGTGCGTTTTGCCTAAACGTCTGACGTGAGTGCGCGTGTATGTTTCATGTGTTCTTTGTGTGGCTTGTGCTAATGTTAATGACATCTCTCAACGGACAACTTTCTGTGACGATGGTTAATGATAGCGTGTGAGAGGCACGACTGATTTTGCCGAAAAAAAACGTGTAATTTAAGGCCCTCTGTTTTTAGAAACTGTGCTCTGCAGAGCACGATGCAGGGTCGAGCAAGAATCATAAAACGAAATATTCAGTCCATTTTGTCGCCGTTGAGCTACAAAGCAGACCAACACGGATTCTTCAGAATGAAAGCTTCGCAAGTGGTGTAAAAAAAAGGCATGTGTCCAAATCTTGGACAAGCTTCTTTTTTGTTTGCAATTTAAGTTTTGTGAAAAAATTCATACGGATTTACTTTGTGCCTATGTGCAGCCTAAGGGTGCATTGTCGTTGATAGGCGTTTCATGTTGTCTTTACATTAGAGACAACGGCAATACATTGTAGGAGCGGGCATACCGTATTTTTTCGCAAATAATATGTGCAATAAATGCGCAAAAATGTATTCACAAAGTGACGGTGCGGGTTATAGGCAGGAATATTCTATCCAGAGACGTAGCAGAAATCTTTTTCGGGAGAAGGGGCACCCCCTTGAAATGGTCATTTTTCCCCTGTATATGACACAAGAAAAACAAAAAGAACATTTTTTTGCGGGAGAGAGGGGGGTGGTATGTGCCTAGTGTGTTACCCCCTGGCTACACCATTGAAGAAAACTTTGTTTTCTTGACTTTTTTTGTAGAGGTAGTCCAAAGCATGCTCAGTATACATCAATAAGGGCTGCTAATATTCAATGAAATTCAGCATTTCTTACTAATATATCTGCTGTGTATAGGACATTTTGTACTCGAGGTCAGAAACTCCGTTTTTCAGCACTGTGCGACAAAGGATAACCCATCGACATGAAACAAGTGCGCGGAGTTATGGATGACGAATGTATGTACATGCCGTAAGACCCGCAGACGAAATGCCAGAAAATAACGTTGTACAAGAAAAGGTAAACGATTGTTAGGCAGTACTGCCTATCAGCAGAACACAAAGCTGATAATGTCAATACAGAAAGAGTGAGCAATAAAACAATTACGCATGAGTGCACTCGAAGATCAGATTGTATAATTACGAAATAAATGTGGGTGGTATATATAGATGCGGTGTGCTAACGCTAGATTGTAGCCCTCTTGAGTTTTGTAAGTAACTGAAGTGAGCTTATGATGTCGTGCTTCCTTTGTAAGCTGTACATCAATTCAACAGGTGACAGGCCTAAACATTGGTTCAGCTAAATGAACACACCTGATTAGGTGTAAATCAATTCAAGAGGCTCAAAAAGATTGGTCCTTTGAAGTTTAAATGACTGAAATACGGCGTACGTTTCAGAGCGCGCACTGAAAAAACAAGACGAGATGAAAGAAAAGCAATCGCCATATGTAGAAATTACACTCAACCTTAACATTGGCAAGTCGTTATAACACAATGCCACCTGTTAGTGCTACGTTATAAGCCAAACGTTTCGTCATGCATTTGTTTGCGTACGCGTATCCACTACACTTAAAAGAAATCAACGTGATATTAAGTACAGGTTCTTTTTTCCCATGAATATACATATATATATATATATATATATATATATATATATATATATATATATATATATATATACACTATTGTTTCGCTCAAAAATGCATAAGAAAGAACTGTTCACAGCTTGCTCACGCCAGAGTTCCTGTACTTGGTGAATCATTGGACAATGGTATCGAAACAAAGCATCGAAGTGCGTCTCGCACGACCAGGTACATCTACACGCTACAGTTTAAAGGGGGTACTGACCCAAAAACTTTCACTTCATTTGAGTCAAATGAAAGGTCAATTTCCGAAGAGTATAGAAAATGTACTGGTAAGCGTAAGTGCACCTGAAATAAATTGCGTAGTGTTGAAAGCTATCGTGAAGGCTTGCGGCACACAAAAAAGGCACGGATATAAATAAAAAATACGACGGAACGACACGCGAGCACATCGTTTTGTAGTTTTTTATTGCCTGTCTCTCTCTCTTTTTTTAGCGATGTTTCACCACTAACAAGCCCATTATCACATACCTAAAAGCGTGTTTCCGTTCCTGCTGCTCCCTGACGTCACAACACGGTATGAGCTTCTATTCATGTGCTAGCGCAAGATATCGTGACGCTTGCAAGCATGCTCAACTGCACGGCTTTGTTAGTTACGCACGATAGGCGATTCTGAATGTTTTTGGCGTCGCGCAAGCGGCCATCTTGTATGTTTCACTACCGGACGCTATCACAACTAGCCTTGTGCGTAAAGTCGCCAGAACTGTGGCCTGACTCTATGGCGTCGCTTATGTGGATATTAGTTAGTGTGCCGTGCAAAAAAACAAAACAAAACTTAGTAACAAAATAAAACAACAGCATTTATTGAGCCTCTCACTTGCTCAGGGCAATCTCTGCTACAGGAGATTCCTATGACGGAGCTTCGACGGCTGATGTCAGTACCCGTCGAAGGAGTATTGACACGATCTGAAGATACCGTGAAAGGGACATTTTTCGTCTCCTTGGATGCAGTATCAACGCTACTAACATCAGGGTCAGGTAACACGTATAAAATATTTTATTTTGAGTTTATAGTTTTTATCGCTGAGCATCCGCAAGCCAGTTCCACTGCTATGGGCATTATCCTGACCAGTGAAAGCATGCAGTTCCTGATATTGCGGGCTCTGCGTACTGCGTGCAGCGAAAATTGCAGGAGCCACTGTCAGAGTGAGCGGACAACAATTCACTCGTGGTTTTTTACGTGCACTACGAGCAGATGACGGTTGCTGTATTGCCGTGACGTCACACCGTTTTGACACGTCACGCAGAAGCAATCGCCCAATACCGAAACCGGAGGCGTCTTTTTAAGGTTGCGGTAATAAAAGTATATTCGATGCGTTCCCGAGCACTACAATGTTCGTCTTGGGTATTCCAAACAAGTACATTAGTCTCTAAGAATAATTGAAAGATGCTCGAAATTCGTGTCAGTATTCTTTTAAACCAAACGGAAAATCTTTCTGCGTCGTACCGTCAATTCCTATTTGGCTTCCACGCGTTTTCCATCTCGAAAACTCGTTACCTTGCTTCAAGAGTGCTATGTTAGGCCCTCTTATGAAAACTGGAATAAGAAAGTGCGTGCCAGTGTCCCGACAACAATTATTGACATGTAGCTGGCTAGCATTTCGTATCGTTAAAACTCGGTGCTCGTCACTTTCCTATCGAGAATGGTTTCTCATGTAACAAGCTGGCTGGTCGTGACCTTAAAAAGCCTAGCGCGCGGTAAACAATGCAAGGGAACGCCTGTAACAGGATAAAAGTGGAGAACTGTGGGACAAAAGGACACCTTTTCTCACTCGCTTTTTTTATTATTATGAAAGTCGCAACCAAATGAAGGTGAGACATACGAAGAGCCGAGTTGTGTGGCACATGAACACCCCAAATACGCCTTTTGTGTTCTGTGGCTTAGTGAACAGATACGAATGTGTGCGCAGATAAAAATACTTAAGAAAATAACACACGTCGGATAATCAAAGTTCCACACGGTAGCATGTTGCGTGCGAAATCGTAGGACTCACTCCTCCTAACATGATAGTCCCCGGGATATCTGTCCAGCTCTTTTACCTTGAAGGGCCTAAGACCCAAATGGTGGGGAGTCTGGGGGCGTGAGGCCTCCACCTATAACCATCTAAAGGGGATGCAGCACGCCAATTCTTTTAATTAGTTGGACCTGCCACGCGTTTTTTTTTTGAAGAGCAGGCTTGATTCACGCAGGTTTTCAGGTGTGATGCACCTTAGGATCTTGCCTTGTCGACATCCAATGTTCTCGCGGCGTGTCATATAGTCACGGCCCATCATGAAAACGGCAGTGCGCCACGAAAATTCGGTTAATCTATCTACTCACCACCACTCCACTTGAAATAAAGAAAAACAGCAGTTATACCAACAAAAAAAGCAGACGTTGTTAGTGGAGCTGCAACACACTTCTTTGCATGTCATAGGGAACAGTGGCGTAGCCAAAAAATGGCAACCTCCCCCCCCCCCCCGTTCTCCTCCTCACGAAAATTTTCCCGCCCTGCAACATAGTGCAAAATGACCCTGCCCGGCTCCCACTTGAGATCAAGGAGGTGCCCCCCTCCACGCTGCAGCCAAAAAAGAAAAAGGCATACAACCCTGGTAGGAAACAGAAACCGGGCCTGAAGGGAAACGTAGCGCCTCAGAGTAAGCTGGATTCCGGCAAAGTTAGTAACGGGGAAACGCCCTCATTCACAAATGCACAGTTTCAGTATCGGCACCACTAATGCCTCATCAAAGTATTGTCATCTTCCCTCCTCTCTCTCTCGTCTATCTATTCTTCCCTAATCCCCTACTGTAGGGTAGCCAACCGGAAGTATTTCTGGTTAACCTCTCTGCCTTCTCTCTTTCCGTTTGCTTCATTCCTTCTCAGAACACTGCGAGCTTCTTCGCCTCTCCCCCTGTGCATCACGTAATTGTGACGGAAGGGTTCTGATGTTGAATTTAAATAGCTGTGTACCTGCCATTTTTACTCGCGGAAAGCCAGGGAGCAGAGTATGCTATGTGAGAAGTACGTTTGGGCTGACTTTTTTTTTTCATTCATCGCAAAGCATGTCTTTCGGACTCGGATCAAACAAGGAGTGGAAGCAGGGTGGTAGCGTTGAACCACTGCTTACCCCCCCACCCCCCACCCCTACTCCGAATGGGAAGCCCTGCGCACGTTTCTGGTGAAGCCGTGATATGTGGCAGGTTTAAGTATATGGGATAAACATTGCAATTTTGGACACGACTTACATTATGCGAGTTCTATGTTGTAGTGTTTGCATTTCCGATGGAGGCGGAAATGTTGTAGGCCCGTGTGCTCAGATTTGGGCGCACGTTAAAGAACCCCAGGTGGTCAAAATTTCCGGAGCCCTCCACTACGGCGTCTCTCATAATCATATAGTGGTTTTGGGACGTTAAACACCACAAATCAATCAATATGTTGTAGTGTTCTCAGCACATTCATCATTTTGACACCTGCACTTCGATCTAACGACGCTGCTTCGATGTCGCTACATACGCAGCAGTCACAAGACAAGCGCCAGGAGCACGTTGATGGCGCACAAAGGATGCAGTGTCTTGCGGTGTTTTGCATTCGCCGCTGTTCTCTGCAGTGTCCTTAGGGTAAGCCGGCATTTGTAGTGGTGTTAATTCTGCCATTACATTTTCTTTTTTTTTACACCTTCAGCGAAGTTGCTGCACGTTTTGCGATGTCTGCTACTGCCTATGTAGATATCGGGGGCATTTCAGTAACTTCTTAGTCATTTGTTGCTCCAGAATAGATTTATGGCGCTTGCTTTGCTGTTCACGGTGCCGAGATCTGTTGCCTTGTTCTTCAACTCATTGTTTATAAAGACGAAGAATCGCTTACTAGACAAGGGGTGACAGTGTAGTACGTGCGCGAGACTGTACCGCGAAGAACAAATTGCGTATCATAATTGTTGTCGCAAAGCGGATGTTTTTATGTGTTTCAGCAAATACATCGGCATGATTTACGTAATGTAGAAGAGCCGAATGTTTTTTGAAACACGTAAGTGCCACACTGAAAGGACTCGGTTTCACAAAGTACGTCGTATGTGGAGGACGTTCGCAAAGGTATATACCCGATAATAGTGTTGTAATCTGCATGCGAGTACTCAGACTTCTGTTCTTTTATCGCACTCCAACTTGATCAATTTGTTATCACCCAAACACTCGCGAGGTAAACCTATCGCTACACCCAAGTTCTCTCTATATAGGTTTTGTTGTTAGCACGAAAAAATAAGACTTCTGTAACAAAAGGCGAAAAAAATGCGACAAGCACTAGCCCTGGTTAGAAACAAATCCTGAATGGTATACCGACCACCCCGAACATGCACATTTTTCTGTATACTGTTAGAGTACCGATCTGTCTTAGAATCTTTTCCCAGTTTAAATGTTTCCACCGCTAACCAAATATAATACATAAAGGGCGCCCAAGCTGATTCTAGTCACAGTTAAGGCAGTCCACGTGGTACCACGTGACATGCACGCTTGCGCGCATAGCCACGCAAGAGGCGATGTCGCGTGTTGATTCTTCTTTATATTTCCCGAGCGTCGCTAGTAAAGAGAAAAACACCGATGCTTCGTAGATTAAAAAAACGTCACCGGTTAGACGCTGGCTGATGTGGCCGCATTTTGATAGAAGCGAAGTGTTAGAGTCCCGGCTACTATGATATGTCAGTGCTCGTCAAAGAACACCAGATCGTCGACATTGCCGGATCACTCCCCTACGGCGCGTGTCATAATTACACCCTAATTTTGCGACATACAACTTCAGATATTATTGCTATTTAAGAGGTGAAACGTTACAAACTGTCTAATCAGAGCTTTTGCAAACGGATCTGCAACTAACATATTAAAATTTCTTGTGCATACTTGTTGCTTGAAAATTTGTGCCCAATTAAGGAATTAGAACAAAAAATAGTGTGACTAACTCCATGCAGCACTCAGCAACACAGACTTGGGCGTGTAGTCATTGAGTGCGTCGGGATACTTTTCTTTTTGAAATCTGTTTATGGTTAACTGGCGCACACTTTGTTTTCCAAGATTTCCTACAGCACTCCATAAACTTTCGCACCCATGGACTCACTTTTCCAGTATAGGGTGGCATCCGATTATTTTGAGCTAGCTGGCCTCCCCAACTCCCATCTCCACTGTCTCCTATTTTTCCTGCAAAGTCAACCCGTCCTTATGGTTACTATTGCATCCTGCCCACTTCTTTATACAGCAGTCACTTTCCGCGTACGTCATACCACGAGGCTTCGTGCGGAGGCCCGTGTACAACATCGCCCACATGGTGAACACGATCGAGCAAGTGGACGAAGCCATGCGCCTGGGAGCCAACTCGATCGAAGTCGACGCCACTTTCACAGCCAATGGCACCGCTACCTGGTTCCACCACGGCGTGCCGTGCGACTGCTTCAGGTGGTGTGACCGCCACGAAGAGATACCTGCCCTCCTGGACTACGTCCGGAGAACTACCTCCGCGGGTAAGGAATGGCCGATGATCGTGAAGAGCTGGGTTAGTTCGATTTATTTATTGATAAGTAACTTGGGAACGGCCAGCAGGACACGGACAGGGGACAGACAAGGAAAGCAAAACGAGTCACGTGAGACGGCAGCCGGTGCTGTTGCTGTGTCGGCTTTGTCAGTGCCCTGTTCACCGGAACCAAGTCACAAACAGGAATGCACATTTTTCTTGTTGTTTCGGGCTATGAACTCGTGCCTTTTTACTTTTTTTAATATTATTATTGATTCATACCTGGTTTACTCAATCGAGTGGTATGTTTTGTTTAACCAGTGTTTAAATAGGTGTAATCTTTCAATTTTTCTCTTTATTGTTCATTGGTACTGTACTCACTTGTTTCATCGTTATGTTTTTTTTCTCGCTATCTCTTTCTACTTTGTTCCGTGTTACATATAATCGTGCATGTGCCCCTCCCCTCTGTAATAAACTGTATCTATTTTGAGGGTACTTCCCTTAAATAAATAAATAACTAAATAAATAACTAAATAACTAAATAAATAAATAAATAAATAAATAAATAATGTAGCCCCGATTAACGTTGACAGGGGGATACAAAAGGGAATGAGCTCTGAAATATGGGCTAGTTGGTACATTAGAAGAGTATAGGTTTGGGCCATTCGGTGATGCATACTTGGTGAAATGAAGCGCAATCAAAGTGACAACAAACGAAGAAATACACAGGGCGAAGCGTTTCGTGCCGTATGTTTCACCTTTTGTTGTATCGTTTATTGCGCTTCAATTAACTAAATAGTTGGTGCAGATTTCCAAAGGAACAATAAACAGTTGTCCTCGTGTGATTCCATCTCCAAGAAGAGCACCCCCACCTCGTTACCCAAAACTACACAAATAATTGCCTCCCCAGCCCTCCCAAGCTGCACCAACGCTTCCCTTTTCCTAGCCGTGATGGAGCTACCAATCCCCCCTATTCCCTAGACGAAATTCTGTCGACCATGATAGCCGATCGTTTTGCATTGCCACGAAATATCGTCATGAAGGGGATCTTCGATCATTGACTCATATGGTGATTGGCTATGAATTATTTATCGTAAGCTTCTAGGTCATGGCGAAGACGTGGAGCATTCCTTTGAGGGGAGTGTGAGTATGAGTCTATTGAGGTCAGTGTAAACGAATTACATAGGGCATGGGTTTCAACCCACCTGAGCGGGCGGGTCATGGTCCCTAAATAAATTCCTGCCGGTGCCACCGTAGGGATGTAGGTAGGAGCTGAGGGAAGAGGTGTGGGTTATACAAAATATTAGCTAACGTTGTCATTTCAAAGAAAGCATCTTCCATATCCCATGCATGAGTCACTTCTTAAGGTGTTTCAGAAATATGTCCCCTTTTGAGACACATGTCGGTATACTGATCGACAGAGTAGTCACTCTGTCTTGGACAGCGATGATCAAATAGAATCATTGCTTCACGATTACCTGTTTTAACGCATGGTGACCGCACGGGATACCTTACAGAAACAAAAAACACAGCATATCCACGGAATGAACGATGATGAGTGGGGCGAAGCGTTTATCAATCCGCCCGTGCTTCCGTCCGTGCGTCCGCCTGTACGTATGTGCGCCCGTTCGTGCGTCCGTTCGTGCGTGCGTCCGTCCATGCGTCCGTGTGTCTGTCCGTCTGTCCATCTGCTTTTCTGTCCATCCATGCGTCCGTCCGTCCATCTAGTGAACACTTCAAGTACCGCCATCTCACTTCTTTTTCCCATATATTCATCATATACAAGTACCGCCATCCAGCGGACAATCTAGGGACTAAACGAGAGTATCTACCACACTTCTGCTGTCAGCGCTTTGTTAACACCGAGTAGGGTATAACGACGCCGGGCTACGTTTTTCGTAACATGCGGACATGCGGATATATGCCCGAAGGCGGGTATGTGCCACTCGTATGCAGGTATGTGCCACGGGTTACGCACTACGACAACGGGGGCCGCACAAGCCATGCCATCAGGAGCTTCGCCCCTTAAAAAGGCTTGAGACGGAAACTCCGTCTGTGTAGCTCATGAATACATTCAACAAAAGAAATAAACATAAGGCAAAGACAGTCATGAGCAGACTGGACCGCTAACGAAAGGTCTGCCCCTTGCAAAAATTGATTGATGACACTCTATTTGCTGCGTCTATATTTTTGTGAGGGTCTGGTCGTATACGCAGTGGCGTTAGATGCATCTTCCGTTGCTGCATGTGCACTTGCAGTTGCCACTGTGGTACACATTGTCGACGCATGACGGCGTTTGCATATATCGTATACTCTGCGACGGCAGTCTCATATCAGGTGCCCCTTTGCGGTGGACTTGAAGCAACCACCATCATATGTGAGAAGGCTGCTTTTTTTTCTGCTAGGGTGAGTCGGCTATAGTCCACTCTTCGGTGATATGGTCATTTTCCGAAAAGAAAAACGCAGGACGGAGAATAAATGATTGTCCTGTTGCGACGCAAGTTGGCAGCCGAAGGTAATGGAGGTTTGCAGGATCTCTAAGTGGTAATGATACGATCGTTCATCATACCTCGAGCTGAGATATTTGCGCTTCTCTCGCGACACTACACTTCGATTAAAAGAACTTGGAGCAAA
This sequence comes from Rhipicephalus annulatus, assembly GCA_013436015.1. Taxonomy (NCBI): domain Eukaryota; kingdom Metazoa; phylum Arthropoda; class Arachnida; order Ixodida; family Ixodidae; genus Rhipicephalus; species Rhipicephalus annulatus. Next base: position 23,554 of record WOVY01011318.1, on the reverse strand, counting down.
CGACTGATATCCTCTTGCGATGTCTGGGTACAGCTGACGTCCTTTGCGACTGAACCTGACCCCAGGCTCTCTCGTTTGTAGTAGTCAACTACGATGTCTGCAGGAACGACTTTCAGCAATACGTCGTTCAACATGGCAGCCTATGAAGTAGTGCTCACTCCTAGGCTAGGCTGGCGAGTCCCCCCTGATTGACTTGAAACTCATCATACAACTCCCGTAAGGAAGTTCGCTATGGTTCACATGTTTACATCCACCCAACTTGTGCCACTTGCCAACAACAATAACCAGACTGTCGTTTCAAAGCAGGATTTATTTAGGGACACAGTACGAGAAGAATGCCGTGTATCACCGTTGTCTACGCCAGTTCTAGCGCCAGTGCATGTGAACAAACCGTAACATCTGTGAACAGGAGAAAGCCTATCGGATGGCTGTTAACCAGAATAAACAAGATTAAAGGGCATACACCGTGAAAACAACATTTAACAGCTCGTCCGTCAAAGCATGTGACAGAACAAAACAATATAAACCAAGTAAAACGCCGTTAACCTGAACAAAAAAGAAAGCCACGATTCACGATCCGATGCACACTGCTCCTCCCCATCACCAGCATTCACTTAATTTATATGCGTGGATTTTTTTTTTCAGACGATGGCATATACAAGGAGCACCTCACGTTGCTCTTCTTGGATCTCAAGGTCACGAATGTGCTTCCGCAGTACAAATACCACGCTGGAGTTGACATCGCGGAAAAACTTATCAGGCACCTGTGGAGCGGAGGTGAGTTCACCCTGGAGTGCCGCCGTTGCATGAAGCGAAACCGAAAAATAACACGCGAGCCACACCGTTTAAAACGGGCATATCGTTAATAAAGCATCACACGGCCTCTTGCACATTCCTCTAAAACACATCGATGATGAAACCCATCTTTTAGGGGCGAGCTCATTACGCCATGGGTCGTATCTAACGTGTCATCATAGTCGCTAATTGCTTCTCATTGCATGTTTATAAAAACGGTGTCACAGCATATCTACAGAGTGAATGAGGATGAATGGGGCGGGCGTCCGTAAGTCCGTCCGTGCTTCCGTCCGTCCACTTTGGCCCAGCTTGTCTTCATTCACCTCGTGGATATGCTTTTTTTTTCTTTTCAGGCACATGCATAACTCCCAACTTCCCCACCTCGAAAGCTTTCTGCACTTATCGTAGTTTGCCACAGCCCCCCGAGAACATAGGCATTGTAAACTTCGGCACGTCTCGCAGTTTTGAGAGGCCTCCGGGATCCACCCACTTTGATGGTGGCGTCATGCACACCCGTGGGCTGTATCAGCTTTAATTTACGACTGTATTTTGTTTTGTTCTAAGCATCTAACATAATGCTAAAATTAACCTCGCGATAGAAACCCTTTCATAACAACAATTACACCTACGTTGATCGCAACAATGACATATTTATGCTATAGTCCTCGCTGTCAGTGAGGCTGTGGCTTGACTAATGTTGTAAATGCGAAAAAAAAACAAAAAAAAAACGAACGGGAATAGGAAAGAGGAGAGAAGCACAACCTGCGCTTGTTTGTGCTTCCTTCTTTCTTTTTGTGTTCCAGTCTGTTTTTTTTTCTGTGCGGTTAGACCATGAACCAGTACCTATACTGGCCCAACTTACCACTTTTTTGCAACGTCTTCATTCATCCCAACGTTCGCTCGATGTCAGATGCCCGCTCCTCCTCCCTTAACGCTAAGGAGAAAAGCACGCTTCTTGCACTATACATGAACAGCCACTGAGGTGCCTGGGCCTGTAAATTTCACACAGTATATTCACTGCGTCCTCAATGAAATGTGCGAGTTATTCTCAAAGAAGACTCCGCGAGGAAGTTTTAGAAGCCGTTCGGTGGGATCTGCTTAGAGGTCAAAGTGCGTTACAGAAGTCCGGCCTCATTGTATATTTAGACACACACGAAGTCATTTGGTTCATAGGCACCTCGCGGTAAATGTGCCTATACCAAGAAATATGGGAGACATCGAACAAATGTTCACAGTGCACTGTATATACCAAGCTATCTACTGAATATCCCTGGCTCCATTACAGTATACGCCGGGAATGCGATGAACGTCTTGCTGTCTATTCGGAGCGTCCGTGATGGTGATGTGCTCCGCGGAGCGCTACATACCATATACCGGATTATGCCGCTGATGCTTTCTAAGATAGGTAAGTATCATACACTGATTATTTTTAAATGCGTATGTGTTTTTGTATACGCTGAATAAACAAAAAACTGTCCTTCTGGTCATCTCGTCGAAGATCGTAACCAGCTCCACAGTTAAAGCGTAGCTGACGCAAAATTTCACGGCCGAAATAGCCAGCGGTGTCAATTTCCGTGAACATTGGTATATCATGTGAAAAAAATCAACAGCGAATATAGCTTGTAAGCTATTTATAATTATATTTGAAATTTGTGTGAGCGCTAGACTCCTTCGTGCTATTGACAACCCCGAAAGGAATCTTTTGGGGAAACCTAATCCCCCCCTTCACCACCCTGCAGTCAATAAAACAAAACAATGACGTCATAGCCGCTATTTCTCTTTTGGCACGTTTGTTCTCGCTGCAGTCTGGTCTCGAGTGCATGGCCATGGCGCACGCTTTGAAAATATTATGTTTGGCGACAATGCAGTCCCGTTTCCTATTCAAAAGTAATTCGTGATGCGGACCGTGCGTAAATGTGTCACAGTTCTGTGTGCTGACGTGGTCGGGAACGCTATACGTGGCGATAGTTGTTCCCGGCGGCTTCTTGTTTTTGGAGCTCTCTCAAAACGAAACTGAAACAGGCCATTAATGAGAGACCTGTAATTATTTATCTGCCCCGTGCTGCAGCAAATGATGTGTCGTTTGCTGCAGCACAGGCCCCGAGCAAGCCGTTGCAGCAGAAACACGCGAGGCCATTTGTGTGTGTGTGTGTGTGTGTGTGTGTGTGTGTGTGTGTGTGTGTGTGTGTGTGTGTGTGTGTGTGTGTGTGTGTGTGTGTGTGTGTGTGTGTGTGTGTGTGTGTGTGTGTGTGTGTGTCAGTACACCTTCAAAAAGCAAGCTGAGCAATGACTGCAAAAACGAAAATGATACGACGACGTGTTGCTCACAACGACCTGTCATTGGTCCCCATAATTCCCGTGGGTATAAGTAGGGAGTAGACAGTTTTCGGAACGCAACATCAGACTGGGTCTCCTTGGTTGCTGTCATCACAAAAAATTGGCATGGCCATAACACTGTACATTTAGCTATCATAGGGCAGTTCAACCGAGGATGGGGCTGCGCGCTTTAGCGCCCTTAGATCATTACCCGGGTAGGATGTGATGGGGAGGCTCGCCATCTCTTACAAACTTCGACACCATACGACATAACACCTCTCACGGCATCAAAGGCCGTAAATGTCAGCGCGGGGAGAGAAGATTCCGGCCGTGCTTCCTCTGGTAGATCCAGTTAACGCAATCGGACATGGACATCATGAAGAACTGTATAGGTAGCGCCTAACTCCACCTCTGACCGGTCGTAGACTGTGCCTGTCTGTTAATAGGGTCTTTTAGCAAGCTACGGACATACCGGTACGCAAATACGTTAAGGCAGTACGGGAGCGCTTCTCTTTTCCAGTGACTGTGCATTCCCAATGAGGCGTGACAACTCCACAGTAATTTTTGAAAGAGCTCTTGCGTTGTTGGGTGCCTTAAGTGGCAAAAGGTCTATGACCGGAAAAGGAGTAGCGGTATACGGTCATGCGGTACTGTATTTCCGTAAACTGCGACTAAAAGCCTCTAACGCGCCTGAGTGCACGTGCGGCCAGCGCGCTACGGGCTGTCGGTAACAAGTACAGCATAGTTAACGGGCGAAGGTAAGGGTTATCAATGTTGTTTAAATCACAGTGCTACACATAAAACCACGCAACTCTCGCAATCTACCTCACAGGTGTAGACGTTAGCAACACCGACCAGCCCATAGACGCTATACGGGACCTGTACCTGAAGCTAGGCATAACGGGTCATCGTTGGCAAGGAGACGGTGCCACGAACTGCGTCTCGTACCTGCGGCCGCCTAGGAGGCTGTACAGCATCATCCGCAACCGCCAGTCGCAAGCACCGTACCACTACGTCGAAAAGGCTTACCAGTGGACTGTCGACCTTTCAGAGCAGCTCCGAGGTTCGCTCAGGTGAGCCATATATGTGGAGGCTTATCAGGACGACATCAAAGTTGCATGTCCTAATGTCAAAAGACACGATGGCGATTCCTTTGGCGAGGGTTATCTCAAAACACCAAGCGAGTATACATTCTTTCCTATCGTGTCAAAGCAGAATGAGCCGACTTCACCGGGAGTTAGATCCTTGGTAGAGATTGCGTTTATATCCCTTGGATATTCGAACCATAGCGATAAAGAACTTCAAAGGACTATATTTTTGTTTTGCTCTGTAGTTCTCGGTGGTACTCGCAGACAGTGTGCGAGAAGCTGGCTTCGTCACAATCTTCGACGGGAATCGAAGTGGTGCAAGGCTTTTGCATTGCCTTGCCTTTGTGTTAATCGGGTGGGTGTATGAACGAATCTCGGGAAACGTTTTCGAATGGCTTGTTTTCTTGTTACAAACGACCAAATCAATCAACCAGACAATTAATCCAAGAAGAGCGTAAGGCACATTACTTGATGTTTTGAACTGCAATGTAGCACCTAATACATCGAGTGAATTTATTTAAAGTGGTCGAAGTTTAACCCTGTTCGTCGGTCAGATATGAACTCACATGTGTCGCCTTGACAGCAAGTGACATTGGCCAACCCTCCCGTAAAGGCGGTTATCCCAGGTACGATCCCCCTGCCAATATGGATTTTTCGGCAACTCTGCAGCCTCCTTTGTTTATGAGAAATCCGTATGAATTCGCTTGCGTATTCGGTCTACACACACGTGCCTGTAAATTTTCCTTCCTCACACCCACAGATTGATTACACATGCAGAAGTGCCGAACAAACTTGACGTATAAACACGTTTCGTCATACCTCGATTGGCCGAGCATCGAACGTGTAATTTGAAGGTTGTAGGTTTGCGTCTCACCGACGAATGAGGCATTCCTTCCTCCTCTTTGATTCATTTGAATTTATGTGCTATTTATACACGACAAATAAAAAACAATAATTACTTCATATTCTTCACTTGGAATAGTTATCTGTTGGACTCATTTAGACAGTTTTAAGCGTTACATGAGCTCACCCCGCACGATAACTACGCCTAAAAGCAGGCGGGTACGGTTCTACCAACGTTTACACTAGAGTACTTGCACAGGCGTATGTTACAGCGAACATAAATGATTTCACCAGATAGCTTACCTGAGTCTCGCAAAGAGGCGTTTGTCGCCGTGTCCGGTAAACAGCCAGGTAACGTTACACTGTAATAGTAAAGCATAATGACAGCAGGGTATGTCTAATATTTATTACGCCGTAAAAGAGTGGACGGTGGCAACAACAGCCGAAAGATTGCAAACAAGTAGTCAGTGCTGACCACCACTCAAGCCACTCGATCACGTTAGCCAGCACTGGTCTGTGTAACCAAACGCTTGCCGGCATTTATTATTAATAGTTGTTGGGATTTAACGTCCCAAAACAGCCATGTGATTATGGGAGGCGCGGTAGTAGAGGGCTCGCGAAATTTCAACCACCTGGGGCTCTTTAACGTGCACCAAAATCCAAGCACACGCGCCTCAAGCACTTTTGCCTCCATCGAAAATGCAGACGCCACGGTCGAGATTCGATCCCGCTATACCTGTGGGTCAGCAGCCGAGTGCCTTAGCCACTAGACCACCGTGGCGGGTTGCTGACATTTAAACCAACCAGTGTTAGTTCCACGAGCGCAAATACGATGCATATCGTGGGACTCGAGTGTCATGACATGCCACTCGCCTGCAGCATATACACGCTAGTCATGGCAAGTAAATTCTGATATGTGCTATTGGCGTGAAACGAAACCGGAACCGCCCCCGGCATTCTCAACCCTATATTGGTGCCATCCAGTTATCACCATGGGCAGGTGCATTATATAAGCGCAGTGCTGCCAAACTGGATGTGCGCGCCTGTCAATGGCGATGACTGCAGGGCACGCTCTGTACCATAGCGAATGCTTGTCGCTGTTCTGGTTTCATTTGACGCCGATAATACTCAGTAACTCACGCAATAAAACGACTACTACAAATAGATAGATAGATAGATAGATAGATAGATAGATAGATAGATAGATAGATAGATAGATAGATAGATAGATAGATAGATAGATAGATAGATAGATAGATAGATAGATAGATAGATTAGTTTCGCTCCGATACTATACGTATCCCGTATAGCTCTTAACATGAACTAGAAACGAGAGAATGCGTACCAGTTAGATATCTTACAATTTTTTTAATACCTTGAAAAGCGTAAGCGCTTGACCAGAAGTGCTTTAGAGGGACACCGAAGGCAACCATTAAGTCGACGTTGATTGTTGAAATAGTTGTCCAGAAACCCTGTAGTGTTACTTTTGTGCCAAGGGAAGTGCTTATTTTCAAATAAAATTTCGTTTTAGTGATCAACATTGTGTTAGCGCACTTCAAATTACCCGCCTCAAGCAGAACGTCTGGCGTCACTGTTGCCGTGCGCAACGTTGCGAGGCTTCACTGCGTTGCCGCCGACACTAGCAGCAGCAGAACGAAAGTAGCGAGAGCCACAGCAGCAACGACGGGCCATTGAACCATTTCCTGCCAAGGCCCCAGAGATGGCAGACGTGCTTGTTTCAACTAGATGGTACGACCTGTCCAGTTTAACCAGGCGAAAACGAAACTTTTGAACCACTCGCGCCATTTCCCACAGTAACGTCCGGTAGTTCTTTTTTTTTCTTCTACGAATCAAACAGAAACGAACAAGTAGCATTTTATTACGTCTCTTGATGCACGGAAGGTTCTTTATTTGGTGCAGCTAGTTCGATTACTAGTGATCAATTGTATACGGTACCTCTCACATCATCTGGATAATTTTGTGAATGTCTTACGCGTAGCGCTCTGTTCTCGTGCATTTAATCTAATTTCTCAGTAAGTATAGGACACTGCTGTTGACAATATTGCCATTTTACACAGTGTCACACATTGAGCATTCACTCTGACGTAATTTGTTATTTGACTATAGTGTTCGTTAAAAGAGAAACGAGAGGGTCACTAGGTGCTCGTGCTGCTGAATGATTCAACAAAAAAAAACAGCAATAGAACTAAGCTGGAGGCACTCATTGAGATGAAAAGACACGGCGTGCACTAAAAAACTCATTTCGCTGTTACGCCATCTTGCAGGAAAGGTGTGGACGCCATCATCACCAACAGACCGGACCGCCTAGCCACCATCTTGGGGGAAGACGAGTTTCGAGACGTGGTTCGAAGCGCCACCGTTTACGACAATCCCTGGACTCGATTCGACGACCTCACGCACGAACGTTGATGGAGGAATGAGACAACTGAAATACACAGTGTTCAAGTGTGTGTAAGTGATTCTTAAACGAGAGAAAAGAAGATAAAAGTGAGCCCTGTAACTGTCTGCATCATAGTGGCTCACGAGGGATGGGAGTAGGGAGGAATTAAAGGGGATACGGAGGATTAAAAGGAATAGAAATAGAGATAAGCACAGGGACCCCCACATACAAAGAGAAGATAGGAATGATGGACACGGTCAAAGGAGTCCGAGGACGGGGTACCACTCAGCGAGAGCTTCACGACGTCAGGAGATGGCGGATGGCGAGCTGGTCGGCCAGAGCTGCACTGTTGTCGGAGATCGCGGGGGGGACAACCAGTCGGCACGAAATCCAGCGAACGAGGCCATGTTCAAGTCTCAGCACAACCGTTCCAGTGGCCCTGCAACACTGCACGAACACGTTCAGGAAACGATGACGATCGGTTTTCGACATGTGCGTCGCCCTCAACCGCAAGCGCAACACCAGTGTGCAACCCCCCCCCCCCCTCGAGAAAATCCTGCCAACGACCATGGTTGTCCACGCTCCCGGGAACATGCGAGCTAAACCTTATCGTGCAGAGCGTGGCAGAAATCTACAGTTAGGTTTCAAAGTCAGCTAGAACTTGCTGAGTGTTCTCTCGACAAGTGACACAATAACCCGAATCTTTACTGCGTCACAAGCGCACGGACACAGCCATTGCCTAATTAGATCATCGTGAGCTGCATAGTTTTCGCGGAGTGCTGTGACGCAGCTGCGCTGCACTCAATAGTGCTAGAGTTGGACACGATGTAGAATTACACTAGCGTGCTCGTGACCACAATCAATGTGAAGCACGTGCCCCCCCCCCAAAAAAAAATCTTCAAGATCGAGACGCTCCATGAAGTACGGGCAACGCTTCTTGCTCCCTGGGACGAAAAGAGATAGAGAGGTCTTGAAGCGTGCAATCATTCCTTGAACACTGCTCGTACTTCATGAATTAAAAATATTGTTTCGGAAGTCGGTTCGTAAGGCAACGAATTTCGATGGTGGAGGAGGAGGAGGAAGGGAAGAAATGAAAGGCAGGGAGGTCAACCAGACGCACGTCCGGTTTGCTACCCTGCACTGGGGGAAGGGGTGAGGGGATTAAAGGAGAAGAGAGAGATGATGGGGTCATTCAATAATTACATGGGAAGGTGTTGCAGGACTACCTTGAATCTCGCGTTTCGTTATTGGACCAGCGGCTCGTGCGTTTTTATTAATAAAGGTGTCAGGATTCTGCGTTATGTCGCCATGGATGCCTAGTAACAGACATGAATGAAATTAAAGAAGGAAAAAAAAATACTTGCTGCCAATTGTTCAGCCACGGTATAGTTGTGTTAGATTTTCCACCGTTTTTTATCGTTCCCACCGTTCTACAGTTATCATTCTTACAACGTTCCCCTTACACAATGCCCGACAGGGCTTATGAAGTCGTTTTTTTTTTCTAAATAAAGACCGAAGTGGTATACGGTGTGCATGAACGCCATAGGCGAAAGCCGTTTTCTTTTCTCTACGCGACACAGAAATTTAAGGTTTTCTGCATGCTGTAATTTGAGTACATTACAAATATGCATGTCCTGTGCCCACCAGACACATTTTTCTTCTTGTTTCAGTTGTTTCCTCTGTATATACAACGTCTAACATCAGTTAAAGGTCTCATTGAAAAGCAGCACCTGTGTTGTAGATTTATTTTCTGTGTGCGCCTTTACTCGTATCATTTTTCATGTATATATGATATATACGTATGTATATATGACGAGTTCGAACATATATGTTCTCGTCAGAATTGCCATTTTGTGATTACATGGATTGCAATGCTAATAATGAGGTCAGCGGTGGCACGTAGCGAAAACCCTCATCGGGCACTATGTCTAACCTATTTTAAATTATAACGCATTTTCACAAGTTCTATCGCTAGCCTGCTGTCTCCCTTGAAAGAGTTCAATGTTTCATGCTACAATTTGGAATGAATTTGTGAATGAATTGAAAAGAGTGCGGCAAGCTCCAATTGGCGAGAACTCTTGAAACAACGAAGCTGATGCCCCACCCCTTTCGTCAGGCTTACCACCACCCATGTTTGCGTTCCTCTCATTCGTCCACCCTTTCCACCGAGCCTCCTGGCGTGGCTCTCCTGGTCAGTTTTACCACCGAGCCTCGGAGTCGTTCTTCTTTGCGTGCCAATCATTGTGTCGCCCTCTCCCACTAGCCTCACTCTCACTTACTCTGGTTGAGCAGCCCTCCCCCTTCGAGCCGAGTCACACTTTCGCCATTCCACAGCGCCACGTGACCAGCGCAACACCAACAACGCACGAGGAAGCCTTGACGGACAACAGCCTGGTGAAAGCAATAAATTACGCTTACGTAAGCATACAATAGAAAAACCTTTGTAGCAACGGGACGCACTCCTCGATAGCTCGGACCCGGTGCAACTAGCGCTTCTGTAAACAATTGTATCGGGCCAGTTGGTAAGGATCCATCTTGCTAGGAAGCGCAGCCACTCTAACACAGAACACACAACACAAGCGCTTAACTTCTACTAAACGTTTATTGCAAACGTCAGAGTTTATAAAGGGGGTGAAAAGAGAAAAAAAGAATAATAAAATGTAGACAACAAAGAAAACACGTGCCAGTCCAGTTCATTACTATCCGTTATTATCTATCACTCCATCCAAAAATATAGTTCTTTCCGCGTCAGCGAGATAGAAGGTGCACTAACACACTCGAAATCATCACATGTCATTTCCGCCGCTTCTACTATCAAACGGGTTAATAAATCTCTGTCCCGATATAACACACACGTGTTATCGAAATAAGGCACACAACCGCACTCCTTACAGTGGATCGCCAAGTGACCATCTGAACCCTTCTGCAGTTTATTGTGGTGCTCTTTTAGCCTCTCATTAATGCATCTTTCAGTTGTTTCCACATAAACATGACCACATGACAAGGGCACTCTGTAAACAACCGACTATGCACACTGAACATATTTATTACGATGCTTAATTTGGCATCCTTTCTTTTCTTTTGAAACAGGTCAAGTTTTGTGACATATTCTGGACAGTTTTTTAGGAGCAGACATCACCACTCGGACGCCGACCTTATTACCATATTTTTTAAGATTGTGTGCCACACTATGGATGTAGGGGATAACAGCCATTTTACGACACTGCAGGGAAGTGTTAATACGCTGCTTATTTTGTTTCTTTAGGTCCCTATGTAGCGATTCAGCGACGCTTATAACCATTCGTTGCAGGTAAACTGCTGCCTTCAGTCGCAAAACCTGTTGCTCAAAGCTCTTCTTCATGAGGTGAAAACAGGACTTCTTCAACGAATTAAAAAGGCACATTCATGCAACAGACCTCTTCACTACTTTGGTATGGACAGAAGAGAAAGGCAACAGTGGCTTTTTGCTCCTGACGCGGAAAGAACTATGTTTTTTGGATGGGATGATAGATAATAACGGATAGTAATGTACGGGACTGGCACGTGTGCTCTTTGTTGTCTACATTTTATTTTTTTTTATTTTCACCCCCTTTATAAACTCTGAGGTTTGCAATAAACGTTTAGTTGAAGTTAAGCGCTTGTGCTGTGTGTTCTGTGTTAGAGTGGCTGCGCTTCCTAGCAAGATAGCGCTTCTGGACCATGTCCGGCGGGTAAGCTTTGGCATGGGGCCCCACCAACTATCTTCTAAGCCCCTTTTCTTTCTCTAAATAAAAGTTGTTCTTCTTCTTAGAAGTGAGAACACGATGCGAATACCATGCACTCCCGAATAATTTTGACCACTTGAGGTGCTTTAACGTGCACCTAAATATGTATGCTTCTGCGTTTCGCCCCACCGAAGTTCTGCTGCAGTGCCCTTCGAATATGGCATTAGCGCCCTAGTGTTTAAGGTGTTTAAGAGTGCCACCACCTTAGCCGCCACGCTACCATGGCGCGTTTGCAACTTACTACACAAGGAAAATCGCATATAAGTAAGACAAGACTGACGTACTTGTTTACAAGACATTTGTTGTGAATTATCGTTCCATAAGCCCCCTTGTCTTGTGCACTATACGTTTAGACACGAAGCACCTCTTTGACAAGCCTGTGTAACGCTGTCCGACTATGTGGCCGACTAAGACGTGGCTGACTAAGACGTGGCTGACAGCGTCAGCAGAGGGAATCGTAAGGCTATTGGCTGATTTGATGATCGCGACGACATGCTCAGTCATGACGCGCCCGTGGCGTAGCTCCTTTCTCGTGTGTACTTGCTCGCTATGGCCTACTTGTCTTACATCGATGCAGTGAGGCTGCCAGCTTTTCGTGTTACAACAGAGGCAGTAACATCTGATAAATGTTCTGTAGTACGTGTTTTGGCCTGTCAGACTCGCAATGGGAAGTCGCCTTGCTGTTCACGAGGAACGTTATTATTCGTGGCGTCAGTTAAGCGGCGTTTACATTATCAGTAAGTTCGTATCATGCTCTTCATCATCCACAACACCTTCTGAAACCGACATCATGTAACAGCATTATCTTTAATGAGAAATAATTTCAAAAGGTCGCCCATGGTTGTTATCTACAACATTACTTCCACAGAATCCTCTTGTTACTGCGCCATGTTCGATGCCACTCAGAGAAGGTCTTCATTGTCAAATGAGCGAGGAAATCTCGCCTCACCTAATCGCATGCCGTCACCTTTTCCTCGTATTGTTTACAGCAGCCTACAACTATCTAGTATAGATAAGTAGAAGTTGAGGTAATATAACGAAGATACGCCATATTGGATACGTCGGTAATCTTTCTATATCTCTCAGCACAATTGCTTGTCTGCAGATAATAAGACTTGTTGCTCTCGTCGTTTCGTACAGTTCCTTGTTACGCTCAATGCGCTTGCGTCGTCTCGACGTAAGCGTCTATAAAGTGACACGCTTCCAGGTAAATATGTTGGAAGCCAATCCTCGTTATGTCCCTGTCTGTCTGAGTACGTATGTTACTTATCTTTTCAACTTCTGATTGATTGATATGTGGGGTTTAACGTCCCAAAACCACCATATGATTATGAGAGACGCCGTAGTGGAGGGCTCCGGAAATTTAGACCACCTGGGGTTCTTTAACGTGCACCCAAATCTGAGCACACGGGCCTACAACATTTCCGCCTCCATCGGAAATGCAGCCGCCGCAGCCGGGATTCGAACCCGCGCCCTGCGGGTCAGCAGCCGAGTACCTTAGCCACTAGACCACCGCGGCGGGGTATCTTTTCAACTTCTAGACATACTGCTATTAACGGGGCGCTCAAGTGAAACAACCAATTGGTTTACAATTTTAAATTATACTCCGAAGTCTCTAAGTTCGTCGTCATAGATTTATTAATAGAGGACAAAATGAAGTTCGACGCTTCGTGTTTCAAATTAGCTCCGAAATTACCGTGTGTGATGTCACCGACTTCACACTTCATTTTTTTTTTCGTATTTTCACGACTTCCGCTCAAACAAATTTCCAGAAACATGGCTCGTTAAGCCCCTCTAAAAAGTCAATATACAGTATACTAACGGATTGAAACAGGACATTTTTAGGTTAAGTAACGCGCGTGATTTCGCTTCCATCATCTTCGGGCAATGTCAGCGTAATTTCGGCTCTAACGTGTATATCAGAGCCTATATCTTCTTAGGAGACCAAATTCGTCTCGGCAGGACAATATTTCTCGAGTGAATGTCGCGTTGCAATCCACGAGTTGTGTACCTACTTTTTACTGATTGGCAGCTACGTAGGACCTACCGGACGCCGCCAAAATTGATGACACCAGGGCTTTTGGTGCGCGAACTTAAAGGTGGCAACGCCACCTTCTTTTCGCGCTCTTTCCGGCTTGCCAAACGCCTTCTTGCGGCGAGCACAGTGATTTTGGAACCATGAAATAGTAATTTCCTTGTATGAAAAAAATGCTTTTGTCTGTTTGTGTTCCTTGGACAATTCATCATTTCTATGGCCTTACGTGTCAAAGATACGATATATTCATCAGGCACGTGATATGGTGCGGGACTCCGCGATGAACATCTGAGGCTCTTCGATTCCACCTATGTTTGTACGTAAAAGGGCATTCTCGCGTGTCTCCTCTATGCAAATGTGGCCGCTATCACAGCGAATTCCATTAGCTAGTGCGCTCGATCTTAGGAGCACGCTATTTTACCTGTAAGGTTCCTATGGCTTTTTTGTAGCGTTAGCTACACTGGCCTCGCTGAGCCAATTTCGCGTGGCACTGGTCTGCGCATGCGCAATGATACTCCACCACCGGTGTGCGCGCAATTCGATGCGCTGCGCACACGATCAGTGGTGTCACGCACCGGAGCCGGCACCTCCCTCGCACTCGACCGCGGCCGCGCGCGACTCGCCGCCGCCGGTGTGCGCTTTCCAGGGGAGTGCCGTCATAGCCTAGGTAGACATATGGACGCCGACGCGCGCGCCTTCCCTGTGCAGTCGCCATCTGACACTGCGCTCGAGCCGCTTGATAGCGCCTCTGACTGGCGTTTGCCACTGTGGTATAGCCATGGAGAAGGAGAGTGCAAATGCTTCTCAACGGTGCAGTAGAGCGGAGAAGCTGAACTCATCGGGTTCCGAAGTAGTTGCCCGGCAAAATAAATATTTTTTTTCAAGTCAAAAGAACCACTCCAGACTTCACATGCGAAATTTAAGAACGGGTAATCCGTACGCTCAGATAAGGTAATAATGATATGTGGTGTTTAACGTCCCAAAACGACCATATAATCATGAGAGACGCCGCAGTGGACAGCTCCGGAAAATTGGACCACATAGGTTTCTTTAGCGTGCACCCTATAAGCACTCGGGCTTACAGCATTTTCGACTGCATAGAAACTGCAGCCGCCACAGCCGGGATTCAATCGCGCGACCTGCGGGTCAGCAGCCAAGTACCCCAGTCACTATAGACCACCATGGCGGGGCACTCAGATAAGGTAAGGGCACGTTAACGACCATGGACACGGATTGGCTCGGTAATAAAATGATCATCATAGGCCGTATAGAAGAGCGCGGTGACCATATAGTCAGTCAGGGCGAGGACGTCTCGTAAAAATTTCATGTTAATCGAAACGACCGATTGTGGATTTTGACGAAGTGTATTTATTTAAAAGCATGAATATGTCGAGATTGAATCAAGGTAATGTTGCCGTTACTGTAACGAATAGCACTTAAGTGGCACAAGTATTAGCCAACACTTTGTACCATTGATGAAACACTGGCCACCATTCGGCCAACACACTTCTACACTAACCGACATTAACCAATATCAAGCATACCTATATAGTCAAGGTTAGTGGTCATTTAGCCATACTCGATCGGCAGCATTACTATGAGTAGCGAATGTTACTAATTATTTATCTGACAAACTACATTCACAGGAGCAGTCAGGAAAGCATTGGAGGGAATGCAAAGAAGCAGAGCTGCCGGTGAAAATTAGGTAACATTTGATCTGCTGCGAGACGGAAGACAGATTGTGTTAGAAAAACTGGCCACCCTGTTTACCAAGTGGTTCAGGAGGGGGAGCATATACCAGAATCTTGGAAGAATTCTAACGTGATTCTAATCTACATAAAAGATGGATGACAAGAACTCAAAGAACTGAAGGTCGATCCGATTGCTCTCCACCATATACAAGCTATTTACGAAGGCTATTAGTAACAGAATTAAGACAACATCAGAATACAATCAACCAAAGTATCAAGAAGGATTTCGTGCAGGCTACTCAAAAATCGACCACACTCATACTATCAATCAGGTACTAGAGAAGTGCTAAGAATATAGCCAACCCCTATACATAGCCTTCATAGATTACGAGAAGGCGTTTGATTCAGTCTAAATATCAGCAGTCATGCAGACACTGCGGAATCAGGGTGTCGATGAAGCATATGTAAACATTCTGTAAGAAATCTACAGCGGATCAATTGCCACCATAGCGCTCCTTAAAGAAAGCGTCAGATTACCAATAAAGAAGGGTGTAAGACAAAGGGGTACGATTTCCGCAATGCTCTTTACAGCATGTTTACAGGAGGTTTTCAGAGGCCTAAAATGGGTACCTAAGTAACATGAGCTTCGCCGAAGACGTTGCGTTGCTTAGTAACTGAAAGGTCGAATTACGATTCATGATATGAATTTTACAAAGAGAGCAGAAAGGTAGGTCTTGAAATTATTTTGCTGAAAGCTGCAGTAATGTACAACAACCTCGGAAGAGAACAGGTAGCAGTGCATCTGGAGTTCTAAAGGTGTACGTCTACTGAAAACAGGTACAGATAACTGCGGAGCCAAACCACGAGATTGAAGTAACCGGAAGAGTACCACTGGAGTGGAACACATTAGGCAAGCATTCTCAAATCATGACCGTATGAGTAAGGGCTAATCAGTACTGGTTGTAATAATGATAATACTATCTGGTATGTTACGTAACAAAACAACGAAGAGATTATGATGCATGCCGGAGATGGAAGGCTCAAGAAATTTCAACCGTCTGCTGTGTTCCTCAACGTGCACCAATATCGCGCAATACACGGGCCTTCACCATTTCGCCTAAGTCGCGATGCCACAGCCACGGCCGCGATCGAAGCCGCCACCTTCGGAACAGCTGCCGAGTATTGTAACCACTGTTCCACCGAGGCCTACCGATCTAATTGTACGCTGGTCAACACGATACGTAACGTAACTACCGTTCACCTATGCCACAAGCTGGGTCCGCTAAGTGAGTTATCGATACAAAAACCCCGTGGTTGTCAATGTGACCATGAGCTTCTGGCTCAAGAATAGTTACGTTAAGGGTTGAGCACACAAAAACACGCAGGTAAGCGTGCGAGCACAGGCTTCATGCACTTTAGAGCTCTCGGACGACACGTTTCCAAATTTTTTGTTTGCCCGCCAATGTTTATCATTGCGGCTAATTGCGACAGCCTACTGCGTTAGCGAATGAGGTAAACACAACTCTATCAGCAAACACTGAATGAGCTCGTCACTGAAGTAATGGTATCTTGAGGACAAGCTATTGGAAGCTTTGTTATTCCGCACCCCAACTGTGAGCCACCCAACATCCCGTCGTCTTTTTTTTTTAAGCAACTCCGTCGGCTGCACAATAGGTCAGCTGGACAATTGACCGCCCCGTCTCAGTGATCAAACAACCGGGACCCTCGTCCAGCGCATCTGCAACACGTGCCACTCTGAGGACGGCTTCTGCAAGCAACCAGAGTGAGTGACAAATTGTGACTGTTCCAGGACAATATTGTCACGTCTTAATGAGTACTATAACGACACTCCAGCCCCCCCCCCCCGCTTTTTTTACTACTGTCACAAACTCTTATTCTCGCTCAGACTTTCTTCTCAGCACAGGGTAGCAAAGCGCCGTAGTTTTGGAACCTTAAACCCCACAAATCAATTAATATATGTATTGTATAGTCGTCATCAATTGATTGATTGATTGATTGATTGATTGATACGTGAGGTTTAATGGCCCAAACCCACCATATGATTATGAGAGACGCCGTAGTGGAGCATGAGTGGAGGGCTTCGGAAATTTCGACCACCTGGGGTTCACTAACGTGCACCCAAATCTGAGCACACGGGCCTATCGCGCGTTATCGATTGAAGGTTATCGCTTCCCTGGGATGACCATGAAGCGATGTTCCGTTGACTGTGCGTGTAGCACTGCGTTTCATCAGAACAACGAAGTTAGCCGCGAATCACGGTCCCATCTGTTTGCCCACCTGTTCGGTCGTGCCTCCGCGCCGGTGCGGAAATGTAAGCAGCCGCAAAAGCGACAATGTTCGCCGCAGCCATGGACGTTTGCTCCGCAGGTGAGTCAATTATGAAGGCATGTCGTCATGCGAATCTATAATAATTCGATATCACCGACTATGGCATCAACAGCGTTTCTCCGTGAGGTGTCATGAAATATGTTACAACTGGCGCGCGAGCATTCGAAGACTTCGCATAGTGGATCGAACAGTGGTCCCGCAGGAGGGTATTTGTTTGGTAAAGTTGTACGAAAGAAGTGAAAATTCGCAGAGCTCGTTTTCTTTATTCTTTATTTGAAGTCTACCTGCAGCGCCCGAAGGCGTTATAGCAGGGGGGTTACAGATTCGAAAGAAACAAATTTTCATTTACAGCAGACACTTGTACACTTGTGAGCCCATTCCACTCCTGTATTGTTCTGACAAAAAAAGGAATTTGCGAAAATTCCAGTCCTGGGACGGTATTCCCTCAGTTTAAAAGGATGATCAATTCGATTTGACAAATAATACGGCGTCTGTAAATGCATATCCTTATTGATTCCAGTTTTATTCATAAATATTAGATATAAAAGTTTTAATCGCAATTTTCTTCTACGCGATGAAAGCAGCTCCTAATTCAATTCTTGTTTCATAGCAGTAGAGCTTTCCCGCCATTGATACCGTCCCAGGACGAACCTTGCCGCCCTGTTCTGTATTTTTTCTATCTTATCACTATTTTATTTGTTAAATAAGATAATAATCATAACATAATAATAATAATGTCGGGGTTCTAACCCCTCAACACCTCAACTTAGACAAACTGGGGTTCTTTAACGTCACCTAAATCTAAGTACACAGTCCTCCGAAATTTCAGTCTCAATCGAAAATGCAGCCGCCGTTGCCTGGATTATATCCCGCGACCCTCCCGCTTAACAGCCAAGTGTCATAACCACTAGATCATGACGGCGGGGCAGAACAGACAACACTGCCAAGGAAAGTATATTGGACATGTTTGTAGCGAACACAATGTAAGTGTGAAGAAAGAAAAGCGATAAAGGAAAATCCTTCCGTGGGCAGGGAACGAACCGGTGACGATAGAACAACGCGTCCAAGTTGGTGGTTTATGATACGGCGCGCACCTCTGAAGAAAACATGGATGAAAGTAGAATGAAGACAACAGACAAGGCGTTTTGCTTGTCGCTTTCGTCCTACTTTGCGTTTCTCTTCGTTTGTTTGTTTGCTTGTTTATAGCCTGTGAGCAGTGATAGCGTCTGTTGGCTAGGTTTTAGAGACACTGTTACTTGTAAAACTTTTTACAAGTAACAGTGTCTCTGAAACCTAGCCAACAGACCCTATCACTGCTAGAATGCTCACTGTTGGAATGCAATAACTAAAGGTGCCAATGGCCGCCAAAGAAAAGAAAATATCAGTGCCACAGTATATGATTAATTTATTACCTTTGGGCATAGACATAAAAACGTTAAAGTTCCAGGTTCATACTCGGGCACGTGCACGACGCTCAGTTATCTATAGATGGCCGGATGTGCAACGCCTGTTCACGCTCTCTCAATATAGCTGTGTGCGCGCGTGAAAACACGCCTTATTTTGTTGGTTTGTTTCTGGCGTTGCATTGGTGAAGTACGGTACGTTAATCTGGTTAGCTGGTTATTCGAAGGAGGAGCAGGAAGAAAGTTTAAGCGGAAAGACAGGAAGATTAACCAGTTCTTAGACCGGCTGGCTACCCTGTGCTGGGGAAAGGGGTGAGGGGAATAAAAGGTGTTAAAAAGAAACGTTGTGAAGAGAAGATTTGAGCAGCGCCAAGGGCTAGACAAAAATGCACGAGAACAATGGGAAAAATTGCTTTAAAAAAAGAGGTGGGATTGTCAATATTCGAGTGCGAAAAAGAAAGCCTAAAGAAAATGAATATACTGAAATGAAATAATAATTAAATATATAATTACAAGGGATGTAGGTTATGTTAGAGCAATATATACAGACATAATCTAAGTTAGAAAAGATCTTACACACCTGAGCAAGCGAACTAAGTGAAGCGATCGAGTGCGCTATTCGTAAATATCGTCAGTAGCGTACGAGTGTAGAAAAATAGCGTGCATACGGTAAGCGCTACGGATAACCTACGTATCTGCGCATGCGCACTTCGATTCCACTATCACGGTAAGCCCGCCATTCCGCCAAGTCCAGCACTGTATACTATAACCGTCTCTTAACTCTCCGGGTCGAGTAGAAAATACAAACGGCAGTTACCTATAACAACGCGAATTTCTTTTTTTTTCTTTTTTTTAATATAAACGAGGTATACCGTGTGCCGTAGCTAAAAAAGATTGTCATCTTGAGCAGATAGATGCGCATTCACCTCTATAAGCGGTTCTAAGTGAGAAAGGAAAAGAAAAATGAGCCCCGTAACTGTCTGCTTCAGCGAGCGACCCCTCAACAGTAGCTCACAAGGGATGGGGGTGAGAAGGGATTGAAAGGGTAGGAATAAAGGTATAGGGAAAGAGGCGTGAGGTGGTAAGCAAGAGAGCGACGACATATCGAGGGGATAGGAGAGATAGGAAAGATGGAAACACGGTAACAGGAGCCCGAGGACGGGACACCACTTGCGAGAGCTCTTGTCGGCGCCAGTAGACGGCGTAGAGCAAGTCCATTCGGTCAGAGCTACACTGTCGTCGAAGGTCGTCGACTTCAGGAGGTGACGTAGGGCGAGCCCAGTAAGCCAGAGCTACGCTCACGCCGGAGATCGCGAGGGCACAACCGGTCGGCACGGAATCCAGCAAGCGAGTCCCCGCGCATTCACCGCCCAAGCACTCGGTGTATATATACAAGGTGGTTGACAAGGTATGCTGAAACATGCACACTATAGGTCTGCTGTGGAGCAGCTTTGAGTGAGTAAGGGCAAGCTGCGCTATCTTTCGCTAATATTTGCGATGCCAGTATATGCTCACGATGTATTATTGGAAAACGGTGTATTCTTAGAAAACGGTGATCAGGGCTATTCCTATTACCACTTTGTGATTTCCTTTCGATTCGGTCCCAAGGTTCACTTTCGATTCGGTCTCAAGGTTCACCCTACTAACAATACAAGTGGATGTTAAGGAGAAGTGTATTAATTGAGTAATGAATGCTCATTAGGCCGGTTTCTTTTGAATCCCCTACCCTTAGTTTGTTATGAGCCACATGACGGGTCATACCTGGACCCATACCGCATGATGTAACAGTGGAGTTTGTTTTAGGATCTTGAAATAATCTCTATTTTGTGTTAGTGGGCGTGTTAGTGGGCTGGGTTTCCGAGGAGTCCGATAGATTGGTCTTTCCTGGCAGCTTCCTCTGTCTGCTGGATTGCCAATAGCTGATCGTTCAGGGCTGAACGAAGCCCGTGCCGGACGATTTTTGCATTCAGTGGTCGCGTAGATTATATATATATATATATATATATATATATATATATATATATATATATATATATAGGGAAAGAAGTGTATACCTAAGGGCTCGTTTTTCCGTGTTTTAACACAATATTAATGAGATATAACAGACAGTAATGCCAAGGAATGTACAGGGGAAGTTATAAAACCAATGGAATGTAAATAAGAAGAAAACAAAAGTGGATGAAAAAATTACCAACTGTGAGCAGGAATCGAACCTACGACCTATATATATATATATATATTGTAACGTGGAGAAATAAGACAAAGAGACAACGCCTTTGCTGCAGGCCGGCTGTTCTTATTCTAACTTCGTCTTCCTCTGCCTTTCCCAGCTCGCTGTCCCCGCGCCAGAAACCCCAGCGTCTTTCTTCATCATGACACTCGGCCACGACTGCGTGCGCGCAAAGGGCAATTTTCTCTGGAGGGCGGCACTGGGAGTGCCGTGGTAGTCTGTCATGTGCACGCCTCGAGCTGTCCTGTGGAACTGTCCTGTACTCTGGTGGACGACCCTGGCTGTGTCGAGGTGGTCGTTGCAGGTCGCGTCCGCGCGGCAAGTTAATGTAGTCACCTGGAGAATGTAAACCAGCAGGTGATACTGGCTGGTGCGGAGTGATCGCATTGGGTGGCGGACCATCGCGATGACTACCCCTTCGCTGCTTGGATGACATTGCAGGGACACCAGTATGCAGTACTGCGGCCCACACTGAGCGGGGACGCCTGCGTTTGTTCAGAGCGAGGGAAGGTTACGATGGGCTATATCGATAGATATCAGCGACATCGCTGTGTAGACTTTGCGCGTAGACTTGCGACGCACGTCGTGCTCTAGCGGCTTCGCTGATGCACTGCTGGTCGAAGTGGAGGTTTTTGCCAATCCGTCACGTGCGTTCATGTCGACATGGCCAGTTGCCTCGCCATCCGGAGGTAACCGTGAACTGCACCGGAATGACTTCGATGGCATCCTCCTCAGGTGGAGTAGGCACTTGTGGCTCGTTAGGGAAGACGGCATTTGGCAGGTTACGAGGCGTCCACGCAATCGGCCAATGACGGCAAAGGTGGCAGGGGATGGTGCGGCTCCTTACTATGGGTCAAACTGGCCGTTGTGACGTGTGGCTTGGTCTCCGGCTGGTTGTGGAAGAGCCGCCGTCGTCACGCAGCAGGTCAATGGATCCAAGCCATTTGAGGCTGCCAGCTTGGAGGCTGGCTCACTGGCTTCTGTGCTTTATAGGCGGTCCTAAGTTGGGGTCAAGGGTAATTGTGTGTCAGGTGTCGACGCGGAGTCAGAGATCTGCCCGGAGGAGTACACCGTCCAGCTTGTCTCGATGATTGCCGCAGGGTACTCCGAGAAGCTGTCCGGGGAGGGTGCACGCGGCCCAGCTGTAGGGGGGCGCGGCGCCTCGTGAGGTTGATCTCCGAGGTAGGGCAGGTTGGCAGAGGGTGCAGCTGCCTCGTCGTTGTGCTTCTCATAGCCCCTGGCTCTGTAGTGGCGAGGGTAGAATGAGAGGTAGCAGTGAGGTCAGACTCAATTTCTTCCAAACGCAGCAATGAGCTTGGCGCTCCAGTCCGCCCAGGACTGCTGCCGCACGCCTTCGTAACCTGTGCCACGCAGCAGCAGGATTTTGAAGGCGGTCTAAGGCTACGCACACTTCTGATTGTCGCTCCATCCCTTGCGAGCTCCGAGAGCATTGATGGTAGCCACCCAATCGACGGCATCGTCCTGGAAGCCGCGAAACTCGGGTAGCTCGGAGGCAGTCGGTGGTGGTGTCACGGCAGGCGAAGCTCCCGAAAATAGCGACGCCACACAGCCAAGTTGGTGTGAAAGAGCCGCGAGAGTATACTGGAGCTTGCTGCGGCTCTCGGGGGAAGTTGTTGAATGGTCTTGCGAGGCGGCCGCGGCCAACGCCTCATCGATAATGTGAAGTCCCGGCAAAGCAGCAGGGAGTATCGCAGAACTCGACGCTGTCAGGGCGCCGACCTCGAGGCGGAGTCGCGCAATGGTGCGCGAAAGCTCGGTGGCACTCTCGGGCGGCCCACATGCGGAGCCAGTGGGGACGTGTTCCCCGATCAGCGTACTCACTGCTGTGGTACCCTCGGCCGAGGGAGCTTGAACAGCACCCCTGAGCGGCTGAGGTGCCGATGAAGCACTGAGCAGGACGTTGTCGCAGTGGGAAGCGTGAACGGCATTCCCGGTCAACGACAGGCCATGTACTGTCGTGGTGGGGCCGGGGCAAGCCTGCCCAGGAGCCATCGAGAAGGCCTGGACGCCGTCCCCGAATGGCGGCACAGGTGCTCCCGGCTGCAGGAGGGCTGTCGGCTCCATGATCGAGGAAGCGTGAACAGCGTTTTTACGATGAGAGAACCACGCTTGCCGATGATCCACGAGGATACGGACAGGTGGCTTGTGCCGCAGGGTTCCACTTGTCGACCTGTGCTCACGGCACAATCCGTGGCGAAGGACGCGTAGGCGGTGTCCCTTTTCATGAAGAAATACCGGTGATGGGTATACTAGAGCCGCCGAGGAGGCCTTGGCGCCATCCCGAACGGTGGTGGCAGTGGCGGCAGGTGCACAGCTGCTGAGGAGGCCTTGACGCCGTCCCCCAAGCGACGCTTACCGCATCTGCACGTCGGCGGGCGTCCTGGATGACGAAGCCGGGACGTATGACGTCGTCTTCATCCTGTCGACTGCGCCATTGTAACGTGAGAAATAAGACAAAGAGACAACGCCTTTGCTGCAGGCCGGCTGTTCTTTATCTAACTTCGTCTTCCTCTGCCTTTCCCAGCTCGCTGTCCCCGCGCCAGAAACCCCAGCGTCTTTCTTCATCATGACAATATATATAATATATATATATATATATATATAGATATTATATATAT